>VDFB02281492.1:796953541-797272442 GCA_007258455.2 Sequoia sempervirens | reverse complement strand
CAATTCGAGGGCTTTGGAAGATGACCCAAAACTAGAAGACTTATTCTTATGGTTTGTAACCATAGTCCAAGTTGTATCTTGTTTTCCAGTAGAAGAATCCACCTGACGGGGCTGCTCAAGATCTTGTGGCAGAGAAGGTGTATGAGGAACTACCAAAGGGAAGTCCTTAATCTTGTGGTCTGCAAACTGACACCGATAACACATGTTAGGAAGATTGAAATAAGTGACCTTCTGGGTGTGCCAGAGAGATCCTATTTGGATATCAATGGACTCTTTCAAGTCGTGGGAAAGGTCCACTTCCACACAAACCCTTTTCTAGGGACAAGCTTGAAAAAAACTATCGGGCTCAATGCAGATAACCCTCCCCAACGAGGATGCAATATGATTCATAAAGGGCACACAAGGAAAGGGGAGACTAGGAAACTCAATCCAAACTAGGACCCGAAGTTTAGTCTCATCTGAGACAATAAAATAATAGGTCCATGCCTGGAAAACCAACAAGGAAGACCAGGCATACCAAGGACCATGGCCTAAGATGGCCTGTACATGACTAACCTCCGAAAAATGAAACAAAAAAAACCCTTGGTCAAGTTTTAGACCATATCAAGGAAGACCCCATCAGGGACCTAGGATTTTCTAATCCATTCCTTAAGCACAATTTTAGGGGGAGTCCTCCCAACAAGGGTGTGACTTTCAAGCCATTGACAAGCAGAATCAAACTCTGGTAAAGGTAAAACCACATCGGCAGGAGAGTCATAATGCATACCTCATGAAAAAAATTCAGAAATTTTTTTTGGGGGTGCTTGTTCGGAGGGGGAGCCATTGAGAAAATTCATTGAATCACCAACACCAATATGAACTATTGGGTTAGAGTTGGTTGAAGGCATACTAAAACAGAGAAAATTGCACTAAATGCGGTCATACACATAGGAAAAGAGGCAATTCCTGCGCTATAAGCACAATATGATGCAAGAGGGGCCAAGGATGACTGAAAACACCACAAAACCCTAGCAGAGCTCATACACCTCCCTTTCTTAGTCAACTTCACTTTCTTGGTGAAATTTTGAAATTTCAATGTTGTAGTACTTAAATTTCAGGGAAAAAATAAGTAGGTGTCCTATTCCGACTCACCCTAAACTACATAATAAAATGATAATATTTTTCTATAATATCTTAGGATATAAGTAGATGAATCCATGTCTCAATGTGATGCATATTTTTATAATTTTTTCCAAGTAAATAACACTATGAATTTTTATTACAACTTTTAAAAAATATAAAAACTTGAAGGTCCACTCAATCTTTAACTCTAATAAAACTTCACTAAATTCTTTTTTTTTAACTTATAGTATGTGAAGCATAGAATGTGATGCATGTTTTGATTCAAAAAATGTGATACCATTTCAAAAGTTATAGATGCTTTTCAATTGAAGGACAATCAGGACTTTAGTCGTAATTCAAATAGAAAATGAATAATAATTATTTATTAAATTCAAAGTAAATCATATAATTTAAATTGGTGGAAAGCTGAGAATCTCCTTTAAAAACCCTTTTTGCTTCATCAATTTTGGGTAAAAAAAAAGTTGTCAACTACATAGGCCATCATATCACTTACATATCGCCACTTTTTGGCCATCATGATCCTACACATACCCATTTCAGACATCAGATCACTATTGAAGAAATACTTATGGAAGATCCTTGGATTACATATCCCCTCGATGAGGGACATGAAACAGTTAGCATACATGAAAATGATAATGACTCCATTCAAAATGATGAGAGTAACTATGAAAACATGCTTAGCTCTTCCTCATCATATGATGAACTTGATCCTTGTAGCAAGATGCATTCAACAACTAATGAAGCTTCTCTACCTTATGTAGATTTTCTTAATGTGGAAAATGAGTTTATTGATGCATTCATAGGTTCTTTCATGATGGTAAATAAGGGAGAAACATCTTTTGATCAGTTAACACAGGAGAATGAATCTACTAATTTGAATGATGAACACATAGAAACTGAGAAAAACATGACTATGAATGGGGCTGCAAATGAATTTCATGGTGAAAGACACAAAGTTGAATTTCAAATTGATCCTTCAAGGGAGGGAGATCAAAAGGAAAATCCGAAGAATATCAAAATAATATCAAGCGGACTGTCAAGAGGCTACTTCAAAGATTGAATCCCTTCAACATGACAAAGAGAATGAAATGAGGGAGTATTTTCTTGGTTTTGATTCTATTTATTCAAATGTGATTTTTGAAGAAAGTCCTTGCTTAGCATGCACTAGTGAATTTGATTTTATAACAGTGATGAGATTGATGTTACTTGCATGTTCTAGTCGATATGCAGAAATATGAACTAAAGAAGTGTTTTCTTGGATTTGACTTTGTGCATTCAAATGAGTTGTTCGATGAAAATGATTGTTCACCTTGTACTAGTATTTTTGACATTAATGGTGATGTGTTAGATGTGGATTCTCAAACTCTTTTGGGTGACATGTTTGAAGAGAGTGCTGACAACAATGCTTCAACTCAAGAGGAGGTAGGTTTAGAAAAATTGCAAGTTGCCAACATGGGTGATTTGTTGCTTAGTCATTCAAAGGAGACCCAGAGAATTTGTGACTTCGTTCCCAAGATGAAAGCAATAATCTTGGCACATGACTATTTTAGTTGCATAACGAACCCTATTTTGGATGAATCATGTAAGATTCATCCTCTTGGTTCACATTATGAGGTAAGGTGCTCTAATTTCCTATTAGAAGGGGAGAGTGTCATGATAGGTAAGGAAAGTGTTGAGAAAATTGATTTAAAGGTTGAGGAAGCTGATCATTTAATTGATGATTTATGTACTTTAGGAAACATGATTGAGATTGATAATCGTTGTGAAGTCAAATACACTAGTTTGTTGTTTGAGCCTAGTTTTGATTGTGGTAAGGATATGCATGAAATTTTTGAACTAGGTCCAGATTCTTGAATGCTAATGGCACATCACTAAAAAATGTTATTTTGTTGACATGCATGATTTGGAGCAAAACATAGTGGTGTTCCATGAGTTGAGACCTCATAAAGAGGAGATCATACAATATGAGCACGCCATAGCAACTGAAGATCTTCTAAATCAGGTGGCGTTTTTCCATTATCCTCTGTGTTTTAATGATTTTCAATTTGATTATGATGTTGGGGACAATAAAATGTATTTTTGGGTAAATCATGACTAGACTAAGAACCCACAACTATTAATATTTCAAAATTTATACTCTCATAATAAATTTACTACACATAAACTTTACATTTCTGAGTATAAAGATGAATTTTCTAGGTTTAAAACTATACCTAGTAAGTTAACGCTTCTGCACATAATGAAAAATCAGTCAAGTTCATCTACAAATTTTTATAGTTTTTTGTTTGTAGAGCTTAGTTTTGGAGTTAGTTTAGGATTAGGATTGGTTAGTGTTAGTTTTTGGTTTAGTTTTTTTAACTTTTTGTTTTGTTTTCTATTGTTTGTTTCAGTTTTTTTTTCTTTTGGTCTATTGTTTTCCTCTTCCTGTGTCCTCTTGTTTTTATTTTTGGTTATGGGTTTTTCTCTTTCTCTTTTTTATTTTTGGTATTTTTTTCTTTTGTTTGTTTTTTTTTGTTCTCATTTTATGTTTTCATTTTGCTGGTTCGTTGTATTTGTTTGTGTGTTATTTTCTTATACTCTTCATTTTTTATCTATTTCTTTTCTTTCTTCTGGGGGGGTTCCTCTCATTGACAGTAGAAATTGAGTTGTATGCAAGTTATGTCAAAAGGTGAATTGGTTCTGAATCTGCTATCTATATTTTGAAAAACTTGATCAAAGAGTTACTTTAAAAACTTTGATTTACTTCATCCATTTCATATTGGGGAATTTTAGCATGGATTTGGACTTGGTACATTATGCATTTTTTGGGGGTTTTTGAAATTCTATCACGATTTGCACACCTTAAGAAATCCATCAATTAGTTTACATCGGGTGGGGTAGCTCTATTCCAAGTGAAAAATATGAAGGTTTACATTTCTTGCACGATGTCCACCATGGTTCTTGACCCGTTACTTAGGCTTCATTGCTTAAGGATTGAGGGAAAACAAGAAATTATACTTCAAAAGGGATCATCATTTAAGGAAAAGAGAAAGTAAAATAAATCTGAAAATGAAATCAATCAACAAGGGTGACTTGAGTATCTCTACCAAGGCTATAGACACTTGGCTAGCAGTAGAGTGATGCTTAGAGAGAACCACGGGTATCTCTATCGAGGCTATAGATGCATGTCTAGCAACAGAGCTATGCCTAGGATATCATTGCACATTAGAAATGTAGCTCATAACTACGTAGCTTGAGTAGAGTCTTCTCCACTTTGATCATGACAATGCTAATGGAGGGGAATGAATCATTTGCACACATAAATAGATTTCAGTTTAATCTCAGACCTCTATCTTGTCCTAGTTTTTATTGTTTTTACACTTCTTAGATTGCTTAGAATGAGCATAAACCAAATATTTTGGGTATTTTGAGGGTTACGTGTTTTAAAATGCTTAGATCATTTTCCTAACCAACTTGCCATTTGTTATGCCTTGCATACATGCCCCAAATTTTTCTTGGAAAAGTTGGGGAACCCTTTTTGTTTTTCTTCATTTTGTGATTTGTTTTTTCGTGGTCGTGTTTGTCAAGATGAGGTTGTGGGATGGAATCAACACTTGACACCTTTCTAGGTTTCAAGTTCTAGTTTCGTCTCGACTCTAATCCCCACTCCACCTTTGAGTCTCATTTGGGTTCGCATTCCTTATCTGATCCTGTCTCATCCCCATCTTGTTCTTTGTCCTATTTTTCTTTTTCTTTATCTTATCTTTCATCGTTGTGCTATTCGTCTTCATTTTTTTCCCATTTTTATTTTCTCATTTTCATCTATCTTCATCAGTCCTTTTGCAATATTTTCACCGTGCTTGGTTCTGGTATTGTTTTTTTCTGGTTTTCATGTTTCTTTGTTTTCGTCTGGGTGTCATCAACTTCTATCGCATCATTCTGCCTTGGAGTCATTTAAAAAAATACAAAACAAATATAAAATTCAAAAATCCCAAAAATAATAAAGATAAAAAAAATTTAAAATAAAAGAAAGAAGTAAAATTTGAATTTTAAATAAAATAAATCTTTTAATTTTAAAAGATTTATAAAGTTTAAATCTAGTTAAATAAATAATTTAAACTTTTAAAATTAAGCCTTGTTCTTTTCTAAATTTAGAAAGATTTGAAAAAAGTCTAAACTATATATATATATATATATATATATATATATATATATATATATATATATATATATATATATATATATATATATATATATATATATATATATATATATATATATATATATATATCTTTTATTATTAAATTATTTAGAATTAAAAATCTTTTAAATTCAAAATTTAAAATATAAATAAATATTTTTAAATTTAAAAAGATAAAAAAATTAATTTTTAAAAAAAAAAAAAAAAAAAAAATAATAAAGGGAAACAAAATATAAAAAGTAAAAAATCTTTTGAAAATAAATAAAAGTTAATTTTTAAAAAAAATTTAAAACTTCCAAAAGCTTAAAAAAAAATGCAAAGGAACAATGGGTCAGTTTCCCAACCATGCACCCAGAATAAAAATCTCACTTTCGGGTGAAAATGAAGTATGTTGTAAAACTTATTTTTTAATCCTGCATTCAAATATATATTTTTTGAAAGGTATTGCAGAATCAGATGAAAGTGGGAACCATGAAAAGAATGGTCCTAGGTTCATTTTTTTCCCACTCCCACGTGCATGTCGGAGGGTGGAACTAGAATGAATGTTGAACTAGTACCAAAAGGGAGTGCTCATGTCTTGCCCCCGCTCCAGTACTGATCTACCACTTGACCCACTCATGTCGTACCCCCGCTCTAGTTCTTCTTTCATCTGGTGATGGTTTTCGTTCCTCATCCTAGCTTCGTTCTACTCCCGACTCATCTTGACTCTGATCACGTGCCAATATCAAAGCCTATGTGTAGTATGTGGATGTCATTATGAACAAAATTCTTCAAAGGTGTCATCTTATTGGTGAATAGGTGTTAGAAAATTTCAAACAAATGCAATGGGCATCCATCAAGGCATTGGATCTGAAGGAGTTTCCATTAGATGTTGTAGTCATAACTACCCTGGTAACATGTATGCAAAATGTGAAGCACAAACTTTTTGGCAAAGTACCTCTTGTAAAAATGTGATGATTGTAAGAAACGCCATGATGGCAGGATATGTGCAAATGCTTTGGTGGTATACACACAAATGTGGAAGTGTCAGTATTAGGGGGGCTAAAAAAGAGCAAGTGAGATATAAGATATAATGGCAATAGAATTGTTTGACATAATGCTTCAAACGAGATGTCATCTCAAGAAGTGTGTGGTTTGGAAAGAATCACAAAAAGTCTTATGAAATGTCTGCAAAGTGTGTCCAAGCATCGATGAAGGCACTGAACTATTAAAAAAATGCCTCACAAGATGTTGTCTCTTGGAATACCACCATTGCTAGGTATACACAAAGAAAATTTGGTTGAAAGTTTGTTAAAAGTTCCAAGTAAATGTTGTTCCCTAATGCAACAAGGTTGATTCTCATGTTCTCCACTAACACACACTCGGCCTATGTAGAGGAAAGGTCATGAATTGTTTCATTTATAAAATGCAATGCATAGGATAGGCACATGGGTTGAGACATTGAGAAGGTAGGTGAACTATATGACATAATGCCTCAAAGAATTCCATTTCATGGAGTTGAATGATGGAAGGGTAGGGACAAAATGAAGTTGTTTCTAGCTATAGAAACATCCATAAAAGCATAAAATGTAGGGGAATAAGTGTTTAGCTCCAAGGAGAGGGCAGAAACCATGGTTTTCAAAATCCTCTGAAATATAAAAGCATGTGCCATATCTCTAAGTCTCTAAGTTAAATGCTCTGGGATAGATGAGGATAAGATGATGAATCTCAGATTGGAAGTTGTGATTTGGTTCAATGGACATTGTAGTTACAATTTGATCCAGGTGAAAATGTGCATAAATGTTCAAACTATTTCATAGAATGCCTCAACAAAGGATTGCAAAAATATGCACAAAATGGATTTCATTCAACGCATTATAAACTGATTGGTAGAGATGCATGTAAAAGAGGACGGGTAAATAGATTTTGTCTACTGTTGAGATTGGAACCTCCTTGGTGGAAATGCACACAAGATATGAGGAGTGAGGCTCAAATGGTGAAGAGATTGATGAAAGATAAAGGAATTTAAAGGACCCCTAAATATAGTTGGATTCGAGGCCATAAAATGGTACATGCTTTTTGTGTTGGAGGAAGATGAGAATCCACAGACATGAGATTTATGCAAGGTATTGAAGTTGCAATTACCCTGGTAATCATGCATGCAAGGATTGAAATTTTTTGTACAAAGTACCTCAAAGGAGTAATGGTTGAATCAATGAAAGAATTTTGTGTCTCGAGAATTTAAGATCTATGCACTTTAACCTTAGATACTAATAAAGTGCTTTTATTCATGAAAATTCACTACTATAGCTGAAACATAAAGTGCGGGCATAACCTTTTCAAAATAACCTAAACATAAGTTTCCATGTGAGGGTTCAAATTTGGACACTCTTCATGGAAATGGCTACAAAACTAACATAGTTGATTGGAAATCTGAGCATTGGCATTGAATCTTCTGGAAATTAATTATCGAAGTGTATACACTTAAAAATGGTCTCGATAATCTAATTAATTAAATATGATTTATTTGATTAATTGATGCCTTTAATTCCTCTATTATTAAATAAATAGAAATATTTATTTATATAGTTCACATTTAATTATCTTACTCTGTAGAGACACTAATTGAGCAATCAAGCATTTTAGCAATAGCATTATCTTTTAGCAATAGAAATCATAGCATTTTAGAATCAATATCATATTTGCATCATAATTCACTGTAGCTTCTTTTATCAAGTTTCATGTCCATTTGGATCAAAATAGCTTCGTCATATCATTTAGACATCATCATATAGGATTAGATTATTACATTTAGCAGAATCTCATTCTCTAGATTGGCATTTTAACAGTCATAATGCTTACCAAATATCAGAGCCCTGTGACTTAATATATCTTTGGAGATAGAGAGCAATATGATGCTTTCAAGATTTTTCATGTGTTTGTTAGACTAATTATTGTTGGTTCTCTTGATATAATGTCTTATTAAAAAGTGTTGTTTGTTATTTTAACCATTACTTATTCCACACTTACATGTTGGTTCCCACTGTGGTGCTTCTAACCCCATATTTTACATCTTATTGTGAAAAGTGTCTGTGCAGGCTTTTCGCATGTTTCTTTTAGCGCGATCAAGAGATTCTATGGTGCATCTATCAGATACTTTAGAACATCTAATGACTGTTCTAACACATCCAGTAGAAACTTTAGCGCATTTTAAGACTATTCCAGCACATTTGACTGAACTTCTAGCACACCAGATTATTCCTTAGGAAAACTATGTTTTAGCACATATGATCAATTCCGTAGTGCATGCGATAAATTTTGTAGCACATATGATTGATTCTGAAGCACATATGATCAATTTTGTAGTGCATATGACCTCTATTCTAACACATCTATAATTTTTCTAAATTGTTTTCTGGATCTGACACGACCGCAACTAGTGGTTTCATTGTAGCTTTTGGATTAAAATGAACTAAAATCCTAGGGTAGTCATTTGGATTAAAATACACCAATCCTAGGGTAGTCATCATACATTGCTATCTCTGTTAAAATAAACATCATAACTTTTTTGAAGCAATATCTTCATGTAGAATAACAAATTTTCATTTGGGCTTTAAAAACTGAACATTGTTTGTTGTGATTGTACGATGATAGGCCTATGCTCTCCCCTTAACTGGGTGATTAAAATTCTAGACTCATATTTTGATTTCATGCACTTTATGCTCTGTTAAATCCTTTAGAAGGCCCGTCATAGTGGGAAAAAGTACTCACCCTATGGGAATGGCCTAAGTGGGAACCCCATTATAAAATAAAAGTGAATCTGGGGAAACCCACATTTACCAAAAGTATGCAAGATAACCATCCCCAAAATATTTTTTCTAAAGATTGGGAGATCTCCTTAGGGAGTTTATCATTTTTCACTGTAAAAAGATACCCTATCTATGAGCCTTAGTATAGAATCCAACTGATGTTAGTTTCTGAACATTATAATACTCATGGTGCAAGGGGAGGGAAGAATCTACCCCCAAGACACTCACCATATAATTTCCAAGGACCATTAGCTCAAGGGATCAAGAAATATAACTTTAAGTACATGGTTGGAAAAGACAAAAACATTGGCACCCTCTAGGGGGTGACACGGCCATGTGAGTTGACACAACTTTAAGATGTGGGTTGTTGAGTATTATGATGACCTTTTTGACCTTCAAAATAAGTCTGCTTGAAGTGTCTTCTTTCTCAAATACTAGTGGAAATCAAGGAGGATCACATTTGATTCTTGAACATACACTTATTGTTTAGATTTTAGGACTTAAAAACAACTATTTTACAACTGCTCATTGTGTTTTCAAATCATTAATATAGATAAGATCATCTAGAAAAACACAAAAATTTTGACAAATCAACCTGTGAAATTTACGTTAAGGGATTGGAAATCAACAAAAAATTTCAAGAAATCCCTTACAAAAATAATCAAGAAACCAAAGAAGCATCTTAGCTACACTTTTGGAAAGGAGATGCTTCTTATATCAAAGTAGGAAAATCTTACTTGAACATTGAACTTTCATCCATAGATATCACGACTTTGCTAAAGGACATATTGATGATTTTGCTTTAGAGCCTTTATATTCACAAGATTATTTCCAACAAAGAGCTCTTTCACAAAAGCATAATCATATCCAACCCATTCCTCATTCTTTCATCCCACAACCAGTAATACAATATTCCAAAAACCCAAACCAATTGTTACAATAGAGAAAAAAACTTGGAAACATTAGGGATTTTGTTGTGGAAAACAACATTTTCAAACTGGGTTTTATGTGTGAAAAATCAAATTTTGAAAGTATCATCCATTTAGATCATCAAAGTCAAATATTTACTAGCAAAATACCCTATCCAAGTGTTCATGGTTCAGAAAATTACACCCAAAAATAAATCCTTTTACTAACAAAAACTAGAATAAATGGACAACACTATGAACAGTTCCAAAATGGCACATACATAGTTTGTTTTAGTGCATACACCCAATATTTTAGTGCATCTTTTGTCCAAATAGCACATTCAACTATTGTTTCAGTGCATCTACAGTCAGTAACCAAAATTTATCAATATTGGAATTCATTTGTATCTTGACGCATCCATAGTATGTTTTAGCGCATATACCCTATCTAACAGTGCATACACAGTCTTTTTTAACGCATCCATAGGACTAGAAAATAGAGAGTTAATTGAAATCTCTATCAGAATTTTTCCATCAAAACTTGGATCTTTGTTAGAACAAAAATATTTTCTCAATCCAAATAGTGTCTTAAACTTGGAAAAATTGGATTTTGCAAGTCAAAATTTATCAAATTAAATCAAGATCTTACAACCATAAAGTTTCTAAATCATCAAACATAAAATTCTAGATTATTACGTTAAGTTTCTTTATCAGTATTTTTTCATCCTACAATCACGAAATGAAACATAATAATCAGATTCTTAGCTTAGTCTTATCAATAGAATTTATCATTCTATTTGACTTAAGTTAATATCCTTGACACTCATCCAAGAAGATCAAATTTTAGTGAGAATAACAAACACTTGTATGCCAATTTTGACAAGGTTACAAAGAAAAAACCTTAGAGAAAAGGAAATTGAAACACCAAATACCATGGTTGAAGAAAATCCCTTTCATAGATTCCACCAAAATGATGCAAATGAAATAACCCAAGAGGACACCCAAACAACACAACAAGATCCCAATTTCCATAAATTTATGGAAAAAGTCTTGGAACAAGATATGGAAAAATACCTTTTGATGCTAGCTAAACTAGGTGCAAAAATTCCAAAATATTTTGATATCAATCGATTAAAAGAAACACCTAGAGTAGTGGAAACTAAACCACAAAACACACAAAATACAGATCAAGTGGTTTCCCTTACACATCAAATGAAAAAGTTGCAACAAAAAATTCAAGATATGCAAAAAGGAACCATGAAAAGGTACTCATTACAAGAAATTTTTCCTTATCCTTTTGATCCAAGTGTGGACATGATACCATTTCGTAGACATTGTGAATTCTCAAAATACAACAAGTACAATAGCAAAACGGACCCAATTGATCATTTGAGGGAATTTAGAGCCATGAGTTTAGAATTTCCACAAGAATACACTTATCTAATTAGATTATTTTCAAGGATCTTAGAATTTCAATGTATGGAATGGTTTTCTAAACTACAACCAAGAATTCAAACTTTTGAAGAACTGGTCAACAATTTTATCTCACAATTTTCCGTTAATATTCAACATGAGGTAACAATAAAAGACCTTTACAAAATGAAACAAAAGAAAGTTGAAACATTCCTCTCATTTCTACAATGATGGTGATGGTTGTTTGCTAGATATCCTCATTCTATACCTAAAAAAGAAAGGATGGAACTATGCATTGACAACCTAACTAATCACATGAGCTATAGGCTTGAACTACAATGTCCACCTACATTTGAGAAAGTGATTGAAAATGGGATCAAGATCAAGGAAGCCTTGGTCAAAATACGAGTGATAAAAAATTACAATGAAGGATCAAACAATATAAATTCCTCAAATCACTATGGCAATAATGATAAACCTAAGTTTTGGAAAAATAATAGAAATAATAAAACAATGATGCTAAAAATGACACAAAATGTGAAACCAGTATTTAATTTAGCAACTACTGTGAAGACCAATCAAAATAATGACCAATACAGTAATCAAAGTGTCAATCAAGAAAAAAATATGAACAATAGAGAATCTAAACCACAATCATATAAAAGACCGTGAAATCGACGAAGATTCACACCATTGGGACAAACACTAGAATCAAGAATGAGAAAACTTATTGCAAATGCACTTATCACCTTAATCGAAGCAAGAAATTGGGAACCAAAAGTAAAACCATCTTGGTGGAATGATGCTGACTATTGTAACTTTCATAAAAATAAAGGACATAAAACAAATGATTGTATGCAGTTGAAACATCTAATACAAGATTTGATTGATAGCAAGAAAGTAATCATAGAAGAACATCAAACGAACAATTATCACAATGCATTTAAAAATTCTTTACAAAATTATGAAAAGGGAGAATCTTCCTCTGCAAACAGTAAAGGTAAAAATGTGAACTACATTTATGATAACACTATTCATTGTATTTATGAGGTTGAGAAAAATGGTATCACAAATAATCAAAATGACAATGTTGGAATCAATAACATCATATTACTAAACATGATTCTGAACATAGACACATCTAACAATCAGATCAAAGTCATAAAAATTAGGGAAAAACAAGACTACCAACTGGTCAACGTGACAACAAGGGGGAAATCCAAGGTAATATTGAAAGGAGTTGCATCTAAAACCACTACTCCCCTTTCACATAAAATACAAAATAATTGATCAACTATAGAAAATACTAGCATAGATATCAATATTAGAACTCCTTAAAATCTCACCATCCCATAAAGAGGTTTTGGAACAAGCTCTTGTTGCCACCATAGTATCCAATATTCTAGATGTCTGTCAATTTCAAGCTATTGTGGGACATTTAACCACACCTCATTGTTTATCATTCTCTGAACAAGATGTTGCATCACTTAATCATCCACACAATGCAACCCTTCATATAGAAGTCTTGATCCATAAACACCATGTTAAATGTATCCTAATAGATGGTGGAGCTAGTTTAAACATTTTCACTTTAAAATTGATCCATGCACTACGTTATTCTAATAATGCTATAGATGCCAGAAGGAAAATCACAATAAAATCCTATGACGAAGAAGAGAGATCATGTAAAGGGTTGATCGTGTTTCCTATTCAAGTAGGACCAATTGTGAATAATATAGTTTGTCAAGTGCTAGAAAAATATTTGACATGTAATATGCTCTTGCAACTTCCATGGATTCATGAAATGCAAGCAGTCCCCTCGAATTATTATCAATGTTGAAAGTTTCCTGTTAAAGGACAAGAAGTCACTATTTCAAGTGATTACAACAATCCCCAATATTGTAACATGCTTAAAACAACACAAGACACTTTCTGCCCCATAATAGGGAGGTAAGCACTTCTATTTCATCCAACAGTGAAAGGAAATTAAACATTGTATCCAAGTGGGTTGAGAAAAAGGGCCAATCAAAAGATACAAATGTTGTTGATTCCACTTTATCAAAAAATAAGGGTCACCTGAATTCTCTATCACAACAATTTCAAGAAAAGATCCAGTTAACAGACAAAGGCATCAGAGAATATTCCATTGGGAAATCTCTATGTCTTTCATAGCTCCTACCATCGCCAAGATCATATGGAAAACCATCAGTAATAACACGACAATCATCACAGCCTACCATGGTTTTTTATAATAGATTTGTGAAGGAAGGTACCTTAGAAGATGAATCTAAAGATAAGGACATCCTCAATTGGCTCTACAAAGATGTGGAAGCATCTACATTGGCAAATATTAGCATAAAGACAAATCAATATGGCAAGGGAAAAACAATATTAGAGAAAATGGGGTATAAAGGACAAGGACCTATTGGAAAAAGAAAAGAAGGAATTGTAGAAACCATCCAACCTCTCACACTTCAGCCAAAAGACAAAATAGGACTGGGTTATACAGGGGAAACAAAAGAGGAAACCACTCATAAATTTATTGAAAGGATCCTTCAAATGCGGGATAGCTCTGAAATAGATTCTAATGAGTATCAGTTTTATCAAAAATATCATAAAAGGACATACACGTTGATGCTATAAAAGAGTATGCACCCACATGTGAGGAGGGACAAAGTTTAGGGACTAGATCCCTTGTATTTGGATCACAAAATATTGATGACTTAAGTGAGGATGGACATATATCATGTAAGATAGATGAATTGGAGGAGAGTAATATCATAGACCTTGACTTCACCATTGAAAATTTTGACAACATTGTTATAGGAACCCTGATTTTCATTGACCCTAGTCAATCTAATGAATTTTTACCTTTAATTCATCCTAAACTTATCGATTGGGAACCAACTGAACCTATTGATATTCCTATCTTTCGAAATGATGATGCTATCATAAATTTCCTTTGTAGTGATGAACCTGACACAAGTTCTAATCATAAATATCATGACGATGCTTTGAGGAAGGAGGGTGTCAAATATTTCAGTTGCAAAATTGAAAACAAGAATAATGGAACTAATGGTGAAAACCATTTAATGGCAGCATTAGATCTCGAAAAAGTAAAAATAAAGAACATATCTGATGGTGAAAACCTCTCTGAGGAACCAAAGGATGGGAGATTTGGCACCCTTCTAGAACATTATCATGAAAGATCATCAGTATTGGTTGAGCCTACACAATCTATTAATATTGGCACAATAGAAAAGGCAAAAACTTTACATCTGGCAACATCTATGACTAAACAAGAAAAGCTAGAATTCGTCAAGTTCTTTGAGGACAAAAACATTAACTTTGCTTGGTCATACTCTAATATTCCAAGTTTATATCCAGATCTTATAATGAATCATTTATCTATACCATCTGGGATAAAACTTGTGACAGAAAAACTAAAGAAAATGCATCTGCATATCGCCTTGATGGTAAAACCTGAGCTGAAAAGGTTGTTAGATGTAGGATTCTTTAGGTCTATCGATTATGCTGAGTGGATTTCTAATATTGTACATGTATCTAAACCATACAATAGTATCAGAATATTCACATATTTTAGAGATATAAATAAGGTATGTCCAAAGGATGATTTTCCTTTACCAAACATTGACATTATTGTGGACTTAATAGTAGGAAATGCCATGTTATCACTAATGGATGGCTTCTTAGGGTATAACCAAATCAAGATAGCACCCGAAGATCAGGAAAAGACAACATTCACATGTCCACGGGGAACATTCTATTGGAATGTCATTCCCTTTAGGTTGAAAAATATAGGGGCCACATATCAGTGAGCAATGACCACCATCTTCCATGACATGATGCATAACTTTATGGAGGATTACACAGATGATATATTAGAAAAGTTATATACCATAGAAGGGAATCTAGAGATCCTAGGAAAAATATTTATCAGGATGAAGAATTTCAATGTTAGATTAAATTCTAAGAAATGTGTGTTTAGGGTTACATCAACAAAGCTCCTAGGATACATAGTGTCAGAAAAAGGGATCGAAGTGGATCCTGCTAAGGTCAATGCTATAATGGAAATTTTGTGAACAAAGAATATCAGTCAACTAAGATCTCTACAAGGTAGGCTACAATCAATTAGGAGATTTATCTCCTAATTAGTAGACAAAAGTCATCCATTTAATCACTTGCTACATAAAAATGTCTTGTTCAAATGGGATCAAGGGTGTGAAAAAAATTTCAATCAAATAAAACAATAGCTGACGTCACCACCCATACTCATGTCACCTATAGAAGATAGACCTTTATTACTATACATTGCAACAACAAAGATTTCTTTGGGGGATTTATTAGCACAGGAAGATCCTATAGGAAAGGAACAAGCTATTTATTATATTAGCAGGACTCTGAATGGTTATGGAATAAATTACACTTCATCAAGAAAGCTTGTTTGGAAATGGTATTTGCTACCCAACTATTGTGGCATTGCATGTTGACTCACACAGTTAGGTTCATAGCAAAGATTGATCCGTTAAAATATCTACTCACTAAAGCTGCTCTCATAGGAAGACTGACCAAGTGGGTCATGATCTTAAGTGAATTTGACATTGAGTATGTAGATTTAAGAGCCATCAAGGGTCAGTTAATAGTAGATCAGTTAGCTAAGGCTCCATTATTAGATGACCATCCAATTAACATTGAGTTTCCTGATGCAGACATTCTTACTATGACCACACAACCATGGTTACTTTATTTTGATGGGTCATTCACACAATGTGGATCAAGTAAAGGAATTCTATTTGTTACACCTCAAGGATGTACCATCCCAAAGTCATATAGACTCATGTTTCCATGCACAAATAATGTGGCAGAATATGAGGCATTAATCATTGGAATCAAGGTAGTAGTTGAGTGGAAGATCACAAAGGTACAAGTATATGGAGATTCACAACTAGTCATTTATCAAGTAAATGATGAATATCAAACAAAAGATGAGAAGTTGATGCCATATAAGAACATGGTGCATGATCTCAAAATCACTTTATGGAGATCAAATTTGAACAAATTCCAAGGGTAGAAAACAAGGTTTTTGATGCAATGCCAACAATTGCTTCTCTATTACAGATTCCATAAAAGCAAGGTCATTATGAGTTTATGGTAGAACAAGTGTCTAATCCTACATATGAAAATCTTGAATCTCAAACCATATGCTAGATAGTTGACGTTGAATCCTCAATCTATGGAAAGACCTATGCTTACCTAAAATACAATATCCTTCCTCTCGATCTTTCCAAAAACCAAAAATGCAACTTCATTCACCAAACCACATGACATACCTTAATTGCTGACATAGTTTACCATTGAGGTCTAGATGGTATTCTTCTCCAATGTCTAGAACATAATAAATTTGAGACGGCCTTATGTGAGGTTGATGAAGGTATTTGTGGAACTCATTCAAGTAGATTAACTCTAACGAAGAAACTCCTTCGTTTGGGGTATTACTGGCCAAATATGGAGGAGTCTTATTAGTTTATTAAGAAATTCCAGAAATGTCAAATCCATGGTAACTTAATCCATGCGCTAGCACAAGAATTACATCCATTCACTTCAACACGGCCTTTTTACTAGTGGGGATTGGAGATGGTAGGAAAGATTAATCCCTCTTCATCCAATGGACACAAATTCACAATCACAAAAATGTAATACTATAAAAAGTTGATAGAAGTGGTTCCCTTAACAACAATCACTAGAAAGCAGATTTCTTCTTTCATTCTGAATTACCTCATCTGTTAGTATGGCATACCTCAGTCCATTGTCATAGACAATGACAGACCTTTTAAAAAATAGGATGTGCAAGAACTATGTGAGAGGTTCCACATCCAACATCGTTTTCAACATCGTACTATCCTCAAGGAAATGGCCAAGCAAAGGCCTCCAACAAAACAATTTTGAAAATTCTAAAGAAAATAGTTAACTATGTTGGATATAATTGGCACGTTCAATTAAACCTTGCTTTGTCGGCATACCGAACTAGCATCAGAACACCTATAGGAGCTACACCATATGCCTTGGTATATGGATCAGAGGCCATCCTACCTATTGAGGTGGAGATACCATCACTCAGTGTATCATTGAAGGGTATTATTACATATGAGGATTATAGAGTGTCTAGACTTTAGGAACTGGAATTGTTGGATGAATGTCGTCAACAATTTGTGAACCATCTAAAGGCATATCAACAAAGAATGTCCAAACGCTACAATCACAAGGTAAAGCCTAGAATCTTTCAGGTTGGTGACTTGGTGCTAAAGGAAAACCCTAGAAATCAATAGGACAAAGAAAAGAAAGGAAAATTTGAACCTAACTGGCTAGGTCCATTTATTGTCACATCGGTCTATGGATCTGGAGCTTATCAACTGTCTACACCTGAATGGGGTTTATTTGATGAACCTATCAACAATATCCATCTCAAAAATTTCTACACTTCAATCACCTAAAGCATGGTTCAAGTCCTGGAAAAATGATTTCCTTGATGAAAACCTAGCAAACATGTGTCTTGGTAACAGAAAAAAGTCAAGAAAAAGAGAAAAATACAAAAAAAAATTAGAAAATGGAAAAATACAAAAAAAAAATCAGAAAGAATAAAAAAGTGCAATAAAAACATATAGTGAAAACCTAGAAATAGGCACTACTTGTGATTTAAACTAGCAGTTCTATCTATTAGAGGCATTTCATGGTTGCTCACTTTTACCATCATTCCCATCTGATATCATATCATTGCAACGTGGTCATGTCTCACCCTAGCTTGGGGGAAAAATCCTAAACTTGTTGGGGGGAATAAAATTTTAGCTTAATCAAATGGACAAACATTAGTACAACAAATGCGTCAAACAAAAACCAAAACACATTGACAAGACAACATTTTCCAATCAATCATACATGATCAAAACACTCATCGGAAAGCATAAAACTAGGTTTTTCAAATCAAAATGGATGATCTAATCTGAATAATGATTGAAATACTTTAAGCAAAGGTTGAATTGTTGTACTTTGATCTTTGTTATCATTTCTTTGGAGCAACTCAATGATGCATTGAACTAGGTAAGCTAGGAAGAAGAATGATATTTTCTTTGTCTATTGTTTGTGAATTAATTATTTATTGTGTGAATTGTGATGAGACATGCTCTACAAAGTCTCACTAATGACATTCTGAATTCACACACTATAATGATTAATTCTTGTCTTTTTATGCAAGAAATGCTCGGGTCATCTCGGTTTAATTATACCTAGATGCTTGTGTTCACTTCCAATATCAAAAATCATAAAGGTAGTACTCAGGTCATCATGGTCTACATTATACGATCGATGCTTGTACTCATTTTCAACATTTTAAAAGCTCCATGATGATAAAAATAAAATAAATGGACTATTAAGGTTCCAATTTTTGCATGTAGTTTTTCATGACAAAATTAGATTTCATTCATGTTAGTCTTACATCTGCAGAGTATTTCTTACAAAAGGTGGTAAAGGATTCAAAAATGATGTTATCTTTTCTCATAAATGGATTGAGTATACTTGACATTAACAAAAACATCATCATTATCATGTAGCTGCTTAATAATTTCCATTGTGAACATTAGAAAACATTATTATATCATTTCATCATTCAAACATTTGATCATATAATTTCCATTGATCATATCATTTCTTCATTTGTGCATCACATCATAAAATTGCATGAGAAAAACTATCCAAAAAAATAAAATTGTATGTAGGTGCATTATCATTCATTCATTCATCATATCATATATCATACATTAAAATTACCATATATATTCATCATTCATTCATCCATTTCTTAGATCATATATCTACATTTAAAATACTAAAAAAAAAAAAGTGCACATATCCTATTTACAACATACTCATTTATCATTGAAACATCACATCCATAATTATGCATATGGTTACATTATCATGTAATTTAGATATACATATCATCGTACATCTATTATCCATTATCATCCAACATACAACATGCATCAATATATCATCACTATTCACATAATCACAATTTTAACATCATAGATAGAACATCATAAATCATAACATATCATCATGATCATTAAATGCATCCATAAAAGTATCATATAGATCATCACATGACATATACAATAGGGAAATTAAATGAATCTATCATAAAACCATATAAAACACATATAAATCGATCAATCTACTGCAGATCATATAGATCTCAAAAATCATAATGTCAAGTATACAATGATGCATGAAATGGAAAGAGATACAACATAAAAAATGGCTGTGAATAAAAAAACTAGAGTATACATCATGTCTCATATATCATGGAATCACATCATGGAGCTATGTGGTGCTAGCTCCAAATGGTCCAGGCATCTCTAGGCTAGTACCTCCTCCATAAGACATATTGGGATCTCTCGGGTCTCTCCATGGAGGTTGTGTCACACCTGCACTAATAGTCTTGGATTGGCTCCTGACTAATCGATACTAGGCATAACTAACTCTATACTAGGAGGGAACAACATCATGGTGTTTTCCTCTATAATACTCTACCTCTCTACCCACATGGAGAACCTCTCTCACATAATCAACCATAGATGTACCATCAGCCAATCTTTCTAATCTCTCAGTAGTAATCTATGTATGCTCTACAACCTATCTAGTTGCATCTCTCTCGATTGTCAATGAGGAAATCTATGCTTGAGCAGTTGCCAACTGTCCTTGTACCTGAGCTAGAGTTTGTACATGGGCCTAGGCCTATGTCTACATCTAGGTCTTTTTCTGGACCAATAAACCTCTAGCCTGTATCAAATGCCCATGTAAGGTTTGTACTTGCACCTGTAAACTTGCAATCTAAGTCTGTTGATGTTGTGAAGGTATCGCAATATGCACACATTGCTTGGTAGGAGCTAGCAGTGATCGCCTCTTACAAGGCACCATATAATCCTACACATTTATGGCTAAACCTGACCCACCTAAACCTACACCACCACCTCTTCAATCATCACCACCATCATCATCTCCCTCCTCATCTCCATCCCCCTCATCATCACTACTACCCTCCTCCTCCTCATAGGATAATGGCATTGGCTCATCAGGAACAATAATCAATGGAAAGGGATGTAGAGCTAGATACTCTACATAATCCACAGTAACAGGTGCCTCAATAATATTGGGATGAATCTCCCAAACTAAAGGTTGTAGACCCTAGTACTCCTAAATGGTAGCATCGTATGAAAGACAATCATCAATCATTGAAATTGTACCTCACCTATCATGAGGTCAATTAATCAAATCAACCTCACCTATCATGAGGTTTATCAATCAAATTATAATTATTCCTTGCCTATCATGAGGATAATTATCATCAATCAATCATCAGACCTTGCCTATCATGAGGTTGAACATCATCTACTTTATTGAGATCATCAATCATATCAAATCAATAGCTGACATGATCAAAATTAACAAAATCAAAGAAAAAATTGACAAAATACATCACTTTGACTTCAATGCGCTAAAATAGTGTTTTTATGTGCCACAATATTGGATGCACCATTACAACACCTCAATGCACTACAATAGGTGATCAAAGCACTATTTCATTAGATGCACCATTTCAGGAGGCAAATGCGCCAATTTAGGTAGTCAATGCGCAAAACTAGCGGATGCATCATTTCATAAAGTCTATGCACCATTTCAAGTGACAGATGCGCAATTATATTCTATGTGCTACTTCAACCTATGTATGCACTAAACAATCTAACTTAAGCACTAAAAGAACCTATGCACTAAATCATTTTTCCTAAGCATTAAAACTTTTGACCTGTGCGCTATTCTAGTCTATGTGCTAAAATAGAAATTCTATGTGCTACTGCAGGCTTTAGACTTGCTAAAAGAATTCAAAAACTTAATATCCAAATTACAAGCACGAAAAATGAAAATTGAGGAGGTTCATGGGTATGTATCAGAGGTCCATAGGCGGCTAAGTGGTTGTGTTGATGAACGTGTACAAAACGGTTAGTGTGGTAGGGGATTGACATTTTGTTCCACCAAGCTCCAAATTACTCTCTCAAATTTCAAAACTTAAATTGCACAAATGCATTCTAAATTACCTTTTAGCTATTTAATAGAGTGATTAAAGGTGATTTTTATGGCATTTATTTAATTAATTTATTTATTTCAAAGGAGGTTAATTCAAATTTCATCATAGGGGAATCTTTCAAATTGTTTGTCAAGAGATAAACTATTTCATCATCAAATATATATCGAATCATCATAAAATCATGAAAATTTGAGAAAAGGAAAAAATAAACATCAATGAAAAATTCATCAATTTATCTTCTAAGGGGCCATATATCCATCATTACAGCAAAATCAACATCTAGGGCATATAAAAAAAATTCATCCATACTAACAGCAGTAGCAAAATTTTCTTTGAAGCAATGCGTAAACACATCACTTCAAAGAGGAGCAAAATGTATACACCTAAAAATGATCTAGATAATCTAATTAATTAAATATGATTTATTTGATTAATTGATGCCTTTAATTCCTCTACTATTAAATAAATAGAAATATTTATTTATATAGTTCACATTTAATTATCTTACATCTTAATCACATCATTTCATCTAAATTAAATAAACAAGTTTCATACTTTTTTTTATTTAATTATCATATTTCTTCCATATTTATTTAATAAACATAGACTTCTATAGTTTCTTTTGTTAAATTAAATATCTTATTTTCCTAAATTGAATGAATCTAAATATTCAATTAAAATATATTCTACAGCTAATCATATTCACCTACCAAATTAGATAGGAAATGTCTAATTTAATTCATCTCAACCTTCATAGGAAAATTGCGGACAAATTTGCAGGCAATCAATCCTCTTCATCTTTCTCCAATGATTCTTCCTATCTTCTGGATGAGTGTTTTTGTAGGGAGTAACAATCCCCATAATCAGTTCAGGCTTCTTCATCCTTCACCATTCAATTCTCAAGATCAAATATAGAGCATTTCCTTGTTGCCCTTTCACAAATGTGTTGTCGTGAATCTATAAATATAGCCTCTTTCTACTAGAAATGGATCCCAACTTTGTGCAAACTTACTCTGCAGAAACACCAATTGAGAAATCAAGCATTTTAGCAATAGCATTATCATTTAGCAATAGAAATCATAGCATTTTAAAATCAATATCATGTCTGCATCATAATTCACTGTAGCTTCTTTTATCAAGTTTCATGTCCATTTGGATCACAATAGCTTCACCATATCATTTAGACATCATCATATAGGATTAGATTATTGCATTTAGTAGCATCTCATTCTCTAGATTGGCATATTAATAGTCAAAATGCTTACAAAATATGAGAGCCCTATGACTTAATAAATATTTGGAGATAGAGAGAAATATGACGCTTTCAAGAGTTTTCCTATGTTTGTTAGATTAATTATTGTTGATTCTCTTGATATAATGTCTTATGAAGAAGTGTTGTTTGTTATTTTAACCATTACTTATTCCACACTTACACAAAGTTTAATTAGCTCACACCTTTTGAATGAATGAATTAATTAAGAAAATCAATTTGGTAGTTGTCGTGGAAATGTATTAATTCAATGAATTAATTATATTATTTTGGTGGGTTGTAGCTTTTTCCAAGGTTGAAGTGTAGGATATTAGGATCCATATTGAGCATTATTTAATGTTGTTTTATTTAAATAACATTAATTTAGGAGGATTTTAATTTTTATTTCTATTAAGGGGATTAAAATTCATATACATTTAATTGAAGTACTATGGAAGTTTAATTAGTTCTCAAAATTAATTGAATGATGTTAATTGATTAATTCTGAAAATTAATTAATGCATGTTAATGTTTATAGGTGTTTTTAAAGTTTTCAAAAGGATTGCAAGATGATTTACAAAATTGACATGCAAAAAGTGAAGATATTTTCTGAAAGAATCATCAAATTGGAGAAAACTGAATGCTTGGTGGGCCCACTTGAGTTGATTTCTAGAAAGGGAGGCTATTGTTAATCATGCAAAGAAGTAGCGTAGAGTTGAAACTACAAGTTACGACTTTGAACTGAAATTATATTAGGCCAGACTAAGAGCTGAAACATAAAGTGGTCTTGTTATTTAATTGTATGCATGGAAGCTATAGCTTTTGATGACTCAATTTTGGAGGGAATTAGGGAAATTGTTGAGCTATTAATTGTCCAATCAAGCTAATTGTAAAGGGTTAGACATTTAGGAAAAGATAGTTAGAATTTTTACAAATTAGTTGATTAGAGATAGTAGTAGGATAGTTAATGGAGTTTTCTACAATTCTTAGTTTAGCTGAATCAACTTGAAGATATTGGTTTATGTACACTGGTGAATCTTGCGAGACTTGTAAATGTTGTTTATCTATTTTGCAATAGTAGAAGCAGCTAAACTTAAACCTACTTCAAGTTGTATTATGGGATGATGTTTATTCTATTAATCATTTTGATTTGGAATCTTTCAAGGAATGGAGTTCTATCTTTTATTTTGTTTGAATGGTGATCTAAAATCTACTAATGAAATTTGCATTGTGAATGAATGGATGTTTATTCATTATAGGTTGATTTGTTTTGCAGTTTTAGTTAATGAATTCCTTTGAAAGTAACAAGTCTAGTTAATTAGATGAATCAACATTCTTCTTTCTCTGGCATCCTTTTTTTATACCCCTTGGTTAGAGTAGGTTTAGATAGGAGTTTGATCTTACAACAATCAAGAAGATCAATAACCAATAGGCCCCTTAAATAATACAGTTGCATTGGTCGTTGAATTACACCAGCACAGTTGAGAACCAACTATAGAGATCTTGGAAGATAGGTGGTTTTAGGTCAATTATCTTTTTCAGGAGAAATATGATAGATATATTCTATTTAATGTTGTTGTGCTAAACTCACCATCAACAGGACCTAAAAATGTGTGTCAAGAAATATGTTGTAGTTAATGTTGTTTGATAGGATAATACTCGAAAATACACTTAATTAAGCATATGTGAGCATAAAGGGGTCAAATAAAGCATAAAAAAGGGATAAATAGTGAAGATGTGCCTAGAAAAGTGTCAAAGCTTGTTACAAAACTTTACAATACTTCAAAATAGGACTTGTTGATGAATATAAAGATGATTTTTAGGTGGACTATAATTAATATAATCTAGAAGAATGTAGAAATGTCTTACAACACTTAACAACACCTTCACAAGACATCATCAAAAGCATTTTATTTAATTTTTAAGGGTCCAAGACCTAGTGTGGACACATCAAATTCCTCACAACACTTGATTAAGGCCACATTAAGTCCAATTAATCATGAATTAATCCCGTGCCAAGAAAAGGGTCATTTTTTCTACAACACATTTAGCCCCCACTTTAGTGAGAGGATGAACTTGCTTCAAACTCACACTATAGTAGACATTCAAGAGAGATCCACATGTAGGTCAAGCCCCTAAGATACAAAGTCATGCAAAAGGAAAGATAGAAAGAAAGAAAAGGTGGAAAATATGTACTCACTCTCGGGCCACAGAACTTCAAGTCATCTGTAGGGTGAGAAGGCCACAACATACTCACTCTAAGGCCACAAAACTTCTAATTTTTTGTGGGGTGAGAAAGCCAAAAAGGTAAGATACATATGCTAGTTGGTATACACTTACAAACACAAAGGTGGCTATGGGGAAAAGTCATTCCGCTAGTTGGGCTTCCTGCTCAACCATATTAAAGTTACACCTATTGATAGATTTAACAAGGCACCACAAAGAAAAATGTTATGAAAAAAAAGAAAGGTATCATAAGCATGCAAGTTGCATTATGCAAGGTGGCAAAAATGCAAAGTGTAAAAATGCAAAAAAATGTAAAGTGTAAAAATGTGAAATGCAAAAGATGTTCGAAGGAGTATTGTGGTCGCGCCCACAAAAGGATATGAAAATCACAGTAAAACCTTTCCTGGGAATTGGAAATTCCAACAGGTGACTTATATCTCTCTATGGACATTCATTTACTTGTCAAACTAGTGGACATATACTTTAAATGGCGCGGCAAAATATATGCACTAAGAACTCGTTTTGGTCAGATCTTAGCAGAAATAAATACTGGAAAGGAATTATATCTACGCTATAGGAAGGTAATGCAAAGTTCTTTAACTCAACTATGATTTAATTAAAACAAAAAACATAATAGCTACGACTGAAGCACAAACTATGAACTGGCCTTATGCTGCAGGAACAAGCACAGGGATGGATTCTCTATGCTGCATGAGCAGTACAAGATTGAGTTTGTATGAAAACTTCAAAGATGAAAGCTAACTGAAGATCAATAGAAAAGAACAACTAACTAACTAGCTACAGATACTTACTAAGTGGCCCCCCTTAGCAAGCATCTACTGATTATGCAGGTGCTAAACTCAGAACTTCATCAAACTTTATTTATGAAAATAGAATGGTATACATTGCATTGTTGAAATGGAAACTAACAACAAACTCTGTCTCTTGTCAAATAGATTCTGCTTTTCATTATCATTCTAATTCTTACATGATATTTGCTATCACTATGCTTCTATCTTACTCTAACTATCATCTCTTACTCACTCGCGCTGGAGGAGTATTTTATTTTTAAATCAGAAGAATAACTAAGTAACCCTATCAAAGAAAGACGTGGAAGTAAAGTGTATCCCAGAATCAAGGAAAAAACTTCATAAATGAATTTATGCATTCAACCCGGTCCAGAGAGAATCTAGCGCTCCACTCTTTCCAGATTGATTGTCATTAAAAATCTTTCCCAATGGTTTCGGTCAAAGAGTCTTCACCGGAGATTCCTCAAAGTCATGTAGGAAATGGACTTTACTACAAGGCCGAGATCGGCTGCGCTCGACTCGATCATTCTTCAACAGCCTGTGAAACAAAAGGTAACAGATGCGAAAGAAAAGGCATATGGAACATACACGATATCCGTTCATTAATCACACATTTAAATCTATTTCATCATTCAAAAACTGTATGCGATATACCAGTCATTTAGGGAGTCAACGGGGCAATAAATGTAATCAAGTCAACACATAAGCTACAGGAATATACAAATGTTTTGCTATAGGATGTCCCCATAAAAAGGTTTCGCTGAATTTAAACTGTCACAAAATAACAAAAGTAAAGATATTAAGAGTCCACCATAATATCCAAACTATGAGCGTATTTTAAGCTCATCATATTGTTTAGTTCATGCAAGGTCATTTACTTAGAGGACATTGTGCGTAATGTCTCCAAGAAACGACCGATCAAAGAATAGTATATTCACAACTTAGGGGATGCAATGTGTCGCATCAGACCACCAGGAGGAATGTAATATGCTAAGATAGATCACACTTATGAAGGACATCACACCTAATGTCA
This sequence comes from Sequoia sempervirens, assembly GCA_007258455.2. NCBI lineage: Eukaryota > Viridiplantae > Streptophyta > Pinopsida > Cupressales > Cupressaceae > Sequoia > Sequoia sempervirens. The sequence continues at coordinate 797,245,552 of VDFB02281492.1, read as the reverse complement.
TCCTCAAAGTGACAAATGCATCATATAAATGACAAGGCTACACTAGGAAACAAGAAAGCAAATGAATTATGGTATTGTATGTGCCCCACTTTAAAGGAATTGCTTTAAAATAGAAGAGAAGATGAGAGCTTATTCAAAAAGCCCTATGCCAAGTCATATGTTTTCGATAAGCTGCATCATGAAGAAAGAGAGTATGTCACAAGTGATTCAATCTTAAGACATGTCATCTACATCTCAAGCTTGCTCTTGTACGTCCATGAAAGGTTAACGATTAGTCAAAATATACAACGACAAGTGACATATGAGGAAAAAGCTAACAAATCCCTTTCCCCTACTGAGTGCAAGACAAAGGTGAGCCTGAAATGGATGATGGTATGTTTCCCCTTGTGATCTGGATGTAAAACATGTAATGGTGAGTATGCTATTATCCTACAACTATTGCATGGAAAGAAGCAGCAACTAATGTTATTTTTGTGAATAAGGAAGAGTTGTGGAAGAGTCTTATGTTATAGTATTGAAGTTGAGTGAAGGTTTGGTGATCTTGTTCAAAGGAGAATAACCAAGACCATGAGTTGTTTATTGTGTATTTGGCTCTATAGGGTTGTAGATACCTTGTTCTCTAGCACCAAATCCTTTTCCACTATACCCAAGTTGTTTCCTGAGATCATAATCTTTTCCATAAAGCTTATTCATTTCTTTGGAAATGTGTGGTTGTTCATTATTGTGTTCATCAAGGGTTATTGTGGAGTTTGCTTTGTTGTCTAAATTTTTTGAAGCGGATGCTTTTGAAGGGTTGTCTGAATTTTGCATTGACATGATGGTTGGTTGTTTTTGTGTCTCACCTTTCTTTTGTGTGACTATATATTCGACCATAAATGATGGTGTGAAGCCTTAGGATCCCTAATCATCACCGAATAATTTAGATGGCGATCCCTCATCGTTGTGTTCAATTTCAGGAGGATCTATGTTGGATGTTGTAATCAATTTTTTCAAAGGACTTGTAGCTCCTCTTTCAAGGTGCAAGAAAATTTCAAGCTCAGGATTTGCTTCAACTTGATAAATTTTATTGCTATAGATATATTTCATTATATGATGAAGGGTTGAAGGCACTGCATTCATCTCATAAATCTATGGTCTACCTAAAAGAAGATTGTATGAAAGATCATAGGCCATGACATGGATAAGAGTTTGCAAAGTAATTACCCCAACCATAATAGGCAAAGTGATTACACCAAGCAGTTGCTTTGTTGTATTATCAAATCCTTGAATGGAGATAGAATTAGGTATTATTTGTGATCTGTCAACATGTAATCGATCAAGGAGACTCATACTATACACATTAAGGCAAAAACCATTATCTATGAGAGTGTGTTTGATAACTTTGTGATTGAATCAAGAAATTATCATAAAGGCATCATGCTATTTACACAACTCCAAAGGAGGGAGCTCATGTTGATGGAAGTTATTGTCAAGATTCTTTTTTTGGATGAGAGCTACCACATCATTCGGAGTTGTACTTGGAGGAATTGTGATTTTTTTTAAGGTTGTATGAAGAATGTTGTTGTAATTTGGTGAGTTCTGAAGTAAATCCCAAACGTAAATATTTGTAGGAGTATTCTTTAATTGTTCAACAAGATCATACTCCTTTATGTGTGGGATGTAATCAGGAGCGCTAGGCATATTGGGTAAAGGTAAAGAGGGTGGGATTGGTTGTGGTTGCAGATTATTTTGAGTATTATATGTATGAGAAATGGTATTATAACTCAGTTGCTATGATACATTAGTTTGAGGTGGGCAGAGGGTGTAGGGAGGTTTATTGGAAGGATGAACCAGATGCGAAGGTGGGTAAAGTGTGTAGCAAGGTTTATTAGAAGAATGAAGTTTATGCGAGGGTGGGAAAAGGGTGTAGTGAGGTTGAATATTGTTAACATCTTGTAACAAGTGAGATTTTTCATTGTCTTTGAAGGGGATATTATCTTTGTCTTGGGTCATAATATCCTCCCTAGAAGGAGAGTTCTTAGGAGAAAAACAAACCACATGTTCATGACAATTAAGGTTTGGTTTATTCAAAATAACTTTATCACCACTAAGGGAGTTATTAATGGTTGAATGCATTTGATTATTGATAGTGGGGCAATTAGGGGAAGATTGTATTTTATTGTTGGTTGTTTCTAAGGTCGTATTCTCTTGTTCCACATTATCTATCCTACTAGGAGAGCTTGTAATGTGTTCATCAAAGTTTTAGGTTTGCAAGGTAGCTTCATCACAAGTGGGAGAGGAATCAAGAGAAGGACCATTATGATTTTCAAATAGATTTTCCTAGATGGGAGGAGCATTAGGGAAGGGAGGATCAAGGGTTTCATGATTTTTAATAGGGATAACATCTAACACCAACCTATCCTCTTTACACCGAGGAGGGATATTAGGAGATGGGAAAGTTTGATTGTCATGATCATGGAGACTTGGTAAGGTGATGTTTAGGAATGTGTATATGATCTCATGTTCTTATTGTCGAGCATCGTCCAAAAGGGAATAAGGAAGTGAACAATCAAGACCTGCAAGGCTTGTGACTTATTGCACTAATATACCTTCATCACTAATAGGAGAGGTATTGGGAGAAGAGAAAGTATGATTGTTTTGATTGTCTACACTACCATCCACAGAAATGGGCAACGTAAGATTAAGGATTGTACCAATGGTTTGATCATGTTTCTTAGAGTCCTCATTGTGGTATTCAAAAGTGAACTCATAAGAGGGAATGTTGCACTTATAAAATCCACTATTAACAAAATAAAAGCCACATCTCTTGAAAGAAAACATGCTATGATGAAAATGAAAGAAAGTACAATGCAATGACTTAAAAGGAAATGCAATTTTCAATTTTTATGTAAGCTAATTTTCTATTTACACAATGCAACTTTCTAAAAATAAAATGTTGTGAATGCAAAAGTGAAATGAAACAATGCATGAAATGAGCTAATTTAAGTGAGATATAGTGAAATGAATGCTATAGAAATGAAACTAACTAATATATACAAGTTAAGACACCAAACATAAGCCTAAAAACAAATTTCTAAGTTCTATAAAATGTTTTTTAGGGGTCAAAAGGGACTGATTCGCCCAAGGTGCGAATGAGTCCTAGTATGGATTTTTTCAAAAAAAAAAGAAATTTTTAAGGTATTTTCATGCTTGTAAAATGGTAAGATGTGGACCTAAGTGAAGAATGTAGAATTTTAGAATTTTGAATGATTAAACATGCAAAAATGTAACCTATCATGCACTTTTACTCATGCAAAAATGAAACCCTATAACGAAGGCTAACTAATGCAAATCTTTGATGATTAATGGAGTCCAAAGTCAAAAAAGAGGGGATTCAAATAGCATGTTCACCAAAATGAAATATAGATTTTTTTAACCTACTTTCTTTCTAACACTTCTAGGGCTTTTCACGTAAAATGAGAAATACGGTTCCAAAAATGCTTATGTTTACACTCAAAGATTAATGTGGTATGGATGGAAAATGCCTAAATTCCTAGATGAAAAGTTTAAATGCAATAAACTAATAAGATTGATTGACTAATGAATAGAAACTAAAGGAAAATAACTTTTTTGAAAACACATTGTGTTTTGAAAAATTACCTACAAATCAATGGAAAATTGCAATAGAAATGAATCAAACTAAGAGTGTGCACCTAGAACCTTGAAGGATACTAGGAATTGCTTCTAAAATGTTGTTGATGCTGAAATTTAGGCCTGGTGGGACTCATTCACCATTCTGGATGAATTAGTCCCAATTTTGCCAAACTATACTAGAGCCCATTTCTGAAAAAAGGGTATCTAAAAAAGTAAAAATCCAAAAATTGACCTTGGGTTGCAACTAATTCACCACCCATGGTGAATGAGTCCACTTTTGAATTTCTATATTTTCAAAGGTGGATTCTGAAGCTTTCAATTTTCACTTTGATGCCCTATAGGTGTCCACTTCTGAAACTCTGATTTATGAGTCTGAAAATGATATTTTGCTGATATTTTGACTTGTTCAATGAGAAGAATACTTGAGAAACCTTGTAACTTTATCTCTAATTATTTCCAAACTTCTAAAGGACCTAAATCTACAAACACAAGAATAGAAGAAGAAATGTTGATTGTTAGGGCATGGGGGTTTGTCTTGGTCAAACCTTGTTTAGGTAATTAAACCAAAATGATGAAAGAATAGAATGAAGCATGCAACAATGGAATAGATTACCTTTCCATGATGTTGTTCATCAAAGTCTGCAGCATAAAATGTCAAATATTCCCTCGAATGTCCTTAAAAGCTTTCCTAATGACTTGGAATGTGAAAGCCCTAACTTGCTTGATGAATAAATGATGTGAATGAGATTAAGAGATGGATGAGAGATTAGGGATTAGAAGATGTGAAAATTAGCTGAAAGTCACATATTTATACACACTTGTTCCTTAGTTAACCATTCATACCTCATCACAGGTTGACATCAACTGATTTTGAATAAAATACCAAAATGAAATTTAAAATATTTTGGATTTAGGGCCAAGGGGGACTCATTTGCCACCCATGGCGAATGGGTCCCACCTAGGACCTAAAAATGTGTGTTGGGAAATATGTTGTATTTAATGTTGTTTGTCGGGATAATACTAAAAATTACACTTAATTAAGCATATGAGAGCATAAAGGGGTCAAATAAAGCATGAAAAAGGGATAAATAGTGAAGATGTGCCTAGAAAAGTGTGAAAGCTTGTTACAAGACTTTACAAAACTTCAAAATAGGACTTGTTGATGAATAAAAATATTTTTTTTAGGTGAATTGTAATTAATAGAATCTAGAAGGATGTAGAAATGTCTTACAACACTTCACAACACCTTCACAAGACATCATTAAAAGAATTTTATTTAATTTAAAAGGGCCCAAGACCTAGTGTGGATGCATAAAATGCCTTACAACACTAGATTAAAGCCTCACTAATTCCAATTAATCATGAATTAATCCCATGTCAAGCAAAGGGTCCTTTTTTCTATGGCACAGAGATCATCCACTTAAACTATTTGAATTGAGCTTGCAAGACATACTGTTTCATTCAAAACATAAAGAAAGAAAGCTTGATAAAGGCCATACATGGATAGTCTCAAATATTTCTCCTCAATATTTCATTCATGAAATATCAAATGAACTTTAAAAAAAAGGTTGGATGTCAATCTGATAATAGTTTAATCTTTAAAAGATATAACATGCCATAGAAAAGTAGTTCTACAACATATACTTCTAAAAATAGTTCTATATCTTAAGAAAACTAAAGAAACTTTTCCTCAGCAAAATAAATTGAAACATGGAATCTAACCCTTTCATCTATCACCGCCTCTCTTTTATAGCTACAAAAAGAAGAAATGACCACTACAACACAAGATTAATTATTGTCGGTTGTTCACATCTGATAGCCCATGATTTGATCGTAGATCTTTAGTGAGGTCACAACAATCCTTGCTCATCAATTCTTAGCTACCACATTAATGCTTTTCAGATATTTAGCAAAGATAGAGGCTTGTAAATGATCAAATCCTTGAAAACATCATGGAAATAAAATTCTAGTTGACCAATCACATCACACAAAGGCACTGACTCAAAGCTTCCATCTTGAAAACCAAGAAAAGAAAAATTCCAGCAAGCTCTGACAAACTCCCAAAATATATCACTTCATAAGAAGTGCAATTTGCTCACAACGAAGAGATGATGTGTCAAACAGGTGAAAAAATTTGAGCTCATGAATATAGCTCCTTGAGAAAATCTCCAACCATTCAACACGTGTCTCAAATCTCTCACAAAAAGGAAGGAAAAAAATTGAAATTTGTGCAACCACCATGTGGCATATTGTGTACCTTTCTGATAACTCTACTTGAGTGCGGGTGCATCCGAAACTAAAAACATTAAACAAGCCAAAAATCAAAATGATCCTAAGGCACATATGCTTCACACTCTCTAAACACCCTTTTAAATTCTTCCCAAGAGCCTATAATTTTAGCAGGAAAATTCTGATACCACTCCCTAAGATCTTCAGTTAGGGATTGCATGAACGATTTCACCATGACATCTTATGCTTCTACCTCAAAGTCAACCATGAGGTTTGTGAAGGCTTTGAGATGATCTTCACCACTCACAACATTATTTCAAGAAAATATAACTAGATCATGCCTAAAATCTTTAGGGAATGGATTGGGGTAGGAAGGTATTCTAGTGAAACACAACTGTTGGTATCTATCTACTTGCAATGGTCTTCTAGTGTTTTTTTCCCTATGAGTTCTAGGCTCATCACCCTTTTGGATCTCAAATTGATTTTTATCCTTTCCTTTTCCTTCTCCATCATTAGCACCACCTTTCTTTTTTCCTTCATCATCTTCAAAATAAGAATTCTTATTCTTATTATCTCCTCCACCTCCACCACCTTCATCCCCACCACCACCTCCACTAGTAGTCTGTCTTTCATACTTCTTTTATGATTCACTACTATTATGTACAGATCTTAAAGCCTCTAGAGTTGCTGTGGACATTTGAACAAAATCAATTTTCCTAGCTATTTTTGCATTAGCAACTTCTATTTTAGCTTTCTTCAAATCTTCTTGCAGTTTATCATTCTCCAACTACAATTTCAATATTTAAAAATTTGGAGGTGCAGTGGATGGAGTGGGATCAATTTTAGCATTATGGGTGGGGATTTTAACAAATGAAGTATGGGTATTTGTATTGGTGTTGGTACTAGAAGTATTGAAGATAGTCTTCTTTGTATGATCAATGGGCTTCTTACCATGATCTACAAATGATGTTCTTTTAGTAGTTGCAAAAGGATATAAGTTTTGGTAGTTGAAACATATATGGTATAGGTACTAGCAGCAAAGGTTCCCATTTGAACTATTTCTTTAGGAATCTCAATAGTAATTTTAGCAGTCAACTTAGAGAAATTCTCATCAAATGCTTTACGGCTAGCAACATATTCTCTCATTTTTTTATTTTTTTATTTCCAAGAATCTCTCTCGAGTTTCTTGGCTCTAATCCTGTATTCCTTCTCCTTCAAATCCTTCTATATATTCTCCTCCTCTTCCTTAAGCCTAATTTCTTCCTCTTCTAAGGCTTGCATGCCCTTTTCTATGTCTTCTTCATTTTCTAAGACATCTCCAAGTTCACTCGATGCAGGGGTATAGTAAGTCTAGTCAATTGGGTCTTCTTCAAGGGAAATGTGCACTTCTACATTAGGAGATTCTCCCCTTGGCTTGAAATTTCCTCCATTAAAAATAGACCCAACTCCTGGGGTTGAAGGTTCTAAGAATTTATTATTATCCCAAAATCCTTATCTATCCTTCTCTTAAGATGCCAAATTCATTATCAAGCACTTGCTCAATAGGAAAAATTCCTTGATCTACCCTAGAAAATTCAACCTCATGTGTCTCTTCATGGGTACTTGCACTATTTACTTCATTATTGAAAGTAGGAGATGCTTCAACAAGTGATTCAATATTTTTGTTCACCCATAATGGTTGCTTGTCTTTTACAAGCTCATGCTCTAGCTTCTACTCAAGATGTTTCTTCGTGTAGCTTATGGTCTTCTTCATAGTGTTAAGAAATATGTCAAAATGTTCCTTCTCATGTTCTCTTTAAGAGTTTATCTTTACATTGGTATATGAGACTTTAGAGTCACCACCCAGAATGTTGGGAAATAGAAAGTGATTGCACTTCAACTTTGTACTTGCAACCTCAGAAAATATTTTAAACATAACCTAACATAAGGTGATAGAATGAACTAGGACTTGATGCATAAGACTGGACATTCCATGACTATTGCAACAAAATTTGAACCAATTATTCTTCAGGAAGTAAAGAATAATATAATAAAATACTTGAATCTAATTGTACCAAATCTAAACTAGAGACTTTGGATTTAGAAAATCCCCAACAGAGTCACCAATAATTAGCAATCTAAAGGGATTGGCCAATGAATGAGTAAAAGCTGTAAAACTTTCACTCCTACACTTTGGGCTCTGTGAAACCTGGGAGGGTCATCCCACAATGCATACTCAAGAATTTATATGACTATTATTCAAATACATTGTAAACAATAGATAATTCTCATATAATTACTCAACAACATAGTATCAAACAATTTGGAAACTCATTTATTTATACCCTATACTTGGAGCATCAGAATAACAAAACTCATCACAAAATAACTACAGTGGTACTCATTTAAAATTTTGTGAAATCAAAGTGATTAGTTGATGAATCAACCCAGAAACTGAATTATGAATGCTTTGCTTGAACCAATGTCTTATCCTAAACACAGAGTCAATCTCAACCTATGCAGCTAGATCACAACTCAATAATAGCAACATATAACTTCAAGAACATTGCATTACAATACTCCCATATTAAATTCATGACCATCACTACTTATAGATATCCTAGCACATAATTCATATGAGTTAACAATATCATCTAAGAATTTACATTAATTCAATCAACTAATAAGAAGGAATGAAATTATACATCTATTGGGACACAACAGAGATGAACAAAACAATCCTTGATTATTTTCATTCATAACTCATAAAACAAGTACAGGGGAGAGCTAATAGCCATGAATTTGGTATCATTCTATATTGTATTTGATATCCTGTTATCAAAATTACATACATAACTATAGACTCTGAACTTTAGACAAAATTTAAACCATGCTTTATATTCCTTCTATAATTCGCTGTGTGGATTGCAATATAGTGAACCCCTACTTTTTGTCCCAAAATTTCTTCTTATAGAAATGAAGGAGAAAAATAAGCCTCAAGCAAGAAAGTACATGTCATTACCCTATTGGACTATTACAACATATATTCCATTTTTTAGTTACTTTGCATTCCTAGGTGGTGGGAAACATGTGTGAAATAAGAGTAGTCTTCATTCATCATTGGAGATCAAGTCCCATCTTTCAAAAGGCATCTTCAAATGGTTTCCTCAAAAAAATTTCCCATGCACACAAAGTGAAAGAGAAAGAAAGCATGAAAGAAATGGAAAAGAAAGGAAAAACAATATGTCCACATTTGCAAACTTGTCACCAATTCAATTTGAAAAAAATGCACTATATTTTCTATACTTTAGCAAAAGCCTAATTTGTATTAAATCTAGGCTATACAGTGCATTTTCATCTATCCATTATTCATCATGAATGTAGAATTCAATCAAAATTTCAAATCACCACCCTACCATCTCATACCAATCCCCCAACCCTTATAAGTATTTATCTCTCCATGCCAGGAATTCCTCTTCAGTGGGCGAGTTGAAATTCATCACCTCATCTACTTTTTCTCTATAAGGAGAATACTTGGTGACAATTTGATTGGCCTCCCTATCAAATTCTAACAAGATAATATCTACCTGAGCCAACAAATCCATATTTCTTTTCAGCATATACATGCCATGTTTTCAAAAAATTGAAACTACCTGATAATGGTTTTACTAGTTTCATCTTTTCATTCTTGTAGGGTTTTTATGCTGCCATAATCCCTTAGAATGGATGGGAGGAGATCATGATGTGATTTATGAAATGAATTCACCAATTCCCTTATCTTGACTTCCAAAGGCTCAATGTTTCCCCTATATCCATCAATTTTACCTACAAGATTATGAGTGGGTTTGAACTTTTCAAGTGGGTTAGCATCCTGCTTAGCTCCAATTGACATCAATATTAGTTCCTTCATCCTAGGGATCCATGTTTCCATAAGTGGAAGAGCTCTTTCCCTATCATTATCAAAATTATTTATAACAACCACTATGGATAAATAGCTATAATGAATTCTATTCAATCTATTACTAACTCCTTTGTTCAAATGCTCTAAGACTGTAGTGGAAATCTCGATATTGCTATTAAAACCCTCCATGCCATGATTCTCACATTTTTATTTTTATTCATTTAGTTTCTTGATCAACTCCTCCCTACTGATATCTTCCTTAGTCTGTGGCATTTATGATGTACTAGGCTCTATTATTGAAATGGGTACACTTCCTATGTTGTATAGGACAATTTCCCATGAGGAACTTGTTGAATAGTCCAGATAACTAAGAGGGGGGTGAATTAGTTATTATAAAACAATTTCCTTGATTTTAATTAATCTAGAACAAACTTAAACTAGTTAGATATTAATGAAAATGAAAGCATAAAACAACACCATCCACAACAAACAACAAAATTTATGTGGATACCCAAGAAGAGAAAAACCACAAAGAATAATAATTCTCAATTATAAAGCACCAGTTAAGGTGACACTGGTTAAGGTGATTTTTACAAAGGCTCACTGCCAAGTTTCTCACTATAGGTAAGGCTCACTGCCTGACTATTATAGCCAAATATATAAAGGCTCACTTCCAAAAGAGAAAGGCTCACTACCAACAGAAAAAGGCTCGCTACCACTAGAAAAAGGCCCACTACCAATAGAAAATGACTCACTGCCAGAAGATTGATGAAAGGAAATCCAACTTTAAAGTAACTATCACCAATAATAAATCTAGATAGAATATCACTATTTTCTACCTCTGATCATATACTTTCACATAGTTCATAATGTCTATATTTTTAGATTCACATTCATCACACTTTCTTTCATCAAATAAAATCAAATCTTACTTATACTATTCCATGCCGTCACAATATCTTAGGTCATCCATATACAATGTCTTCATAGTCTTCCAAGTCGGCCAAATAAAATTTGAATTAGATAGCAACAAAAACATTCCTGTGGTGAAGAGGAATGAAATGTGGACCACATAGAACCTCCTCACTCAAATCAACACCCTACCATGATATCCAAAAAAATAATATACATGTTACAATATTTTGGAGCATGTTAACCAATTTCTAGACTGGACCATACCCAAGATAATGTGTCTCATTATGTTGTAAGATGAATGGGACCAGGATAAGCATGACCAAAGATAGATCATCACAACACAACATCCAAAACTTGTCAATTTGGATCACCAAAGCATCTAAATTAATCAACCAAGATATGTTGACATCAATGACAACTATTAATGACAACAATCAACAACATCACATTCCAACAATCTCCCCCTTTGTCATTGATTGAAAAAATCTATCAATAACAAACAAAACAACTCAAATATCAACACTTGTTGTCTTCTTTTCTTCTCCCCCTTTGACATCAAGAAAAATTTGAAAAAACTCCCCTTGAAAAACTTACTCTACTCCCACTATGAGGAAGCCTCCCAACATTGATCTAGATAAGGGTGAATATGTCAAATTTTGGACCAATGCACACCTTAGTGCACATTAATATAGATGAGGAGGGGGAAGAACCCCTAACTTTTGCTGGAGATACTCAAGGGTATCTTTGCTCAATGGTTTTGTAAAAATATTTGCAATCTGCTCTTTTGTAGGTACATATCCAAGTCTGGCCTCATTTTCTAACACCTTCTCCCTCAAGAAATGATATCTATTGGATATATGTTTCATTCAGGAGTGTTGTACTAGATTCTTGGAAATGTTTATTACAATGGTATTATCACACATAATTGAGACTGATTCATCAAATGTTATGCCAATGTCCTTCAATGTTTGTTTCATCCATAATATTTGAGTGAAACATGAGGATGTTACGATGTATTTAGCTTCAGCTGTAGATAAATATATAGAATCTTGTTTCTTACTTGACCAAGCAACAAACCAAGAGCTAAGTAAATAAGCTCCACCACTTGTGCTTTTCCTATTATCAACACATCTGGCCTAATCAACATTAGTATAAGCTATCAAAGTGAAATTAGAGTCCTTTGGATACCATAACCCCATATCTTTTGTACCCTTCAAATATCTAAAGATCCTTTTTACTACAATAACATGTGATTCCTTTGGTTCTTGCTGAAATCTAGCCACTAAACAAAAAACATACATAATGTCTGGTCTAGTTGTGCAGTCAAATATAGCAATCCTCCAATCATTGACTTGTACATACTTGCATTAGCTTTAGGTGAATCATCTTCTTTTCTCAACATGCATCCAATGAAAATAGGTGTACAAACTAGTTTAGAATTCTCCAATCCAAACTTCTTCAATAATTCTTTGGTATACTTGGACTAAGAAATGAAGATTCCTTTATTGTTTTAATTTACTTGTAGTGCAAGGAAGAAATTCAACTCACCTATCATAGAAATCTCAAATTCATTCGGCATTTCATCTAAAAATGTTTTGTACATATCACCATTTCCTCAAAAAATTATGTCATCAACATAAACCACAACAATCAACATTTGATTTGAGTGAGTTTTGTAGTATAAATTACTATCAACAAATTCCTTTTGAAATCCTTGTCCAGTCAAGTATGTAACTAATCTTCCATACCAAGCTCTAGGTTCTTGCTTAAATCCGTATAGAGCTTTCTTAAACCTGCAAGCATCATCCAGTTCACTTCCAGACTTGAATCCTTCTAGTTACTCAATGTAAATTTCTTCCTTCAGTTCTCCATTGAAGAATGCATATTTCACATCCATTTGATAGAATTTGAAATCATTAAAAGATGAAAAGGCCAATAATATCTAGATCGCTTCCATCCAAGAAAAAGGTGCATATGTTTCTTCAAAATCAATACCTTTGGTCTGATTGTAACCTTTGCAAACCAATATTTCCTTGTTTCTCACTACCTTTTTGTTATCGTCTAGTTTGTTTCAAAGTACCCACTTTGTTCCAATTACATTTTTTTCTGTCGATCTGGGCATAAATTCCCAAGTCTAATTTTGCTTTATCTAATCAAGCTCTTCCTTCATTTCCTTCACCCAATTCTGATCATTGCATGCTTCTTCTATAGTCTTTGGCTTAGTTTCTTAGAGTAGACACAATAGTACTTACTATTAAGTTTCTTTACTTCTTGTGGTGATTCCCTTATTCTTATCTTCAATGATTTGGCTTTCTGAGTGGTTTCTCTGTACACATACCTTGGATTTTTAGTTGTAGTTGTCAGAGCCTCCTTTGTCTCTTCTTCTTCTTCTTTCTTATCATTTTCTTCTTTGTCCTCTAAGTCATTTAATTCATATTCAATATGCCTGTTAGGAATTCTTTGAACATCTTCATCTACTTTCACATGTGAACTTTCGACAATCTTGTTTAGTCTCTTGTTGTAACACCAATATGCTTTGCTTCCTATAAAGTAACCCAAAAATATTCCTTCATTAACTCTGCTATCAAACATTCCAAGATTTTCCTCATCTCTCTGAATGTAGCATTTTCTTCAAAAAAAATTGAAGTACTTTACTGGTCATGGGAGCTCTTCCATGCTATAGCTTATATGATGTCTTTCCATATTTCCTCTAGAATAGTACTCTATTAAGAGTGTATATTGTTGTGTGTATTACTTCTCTCCAGTAGATCTATGGTAAACCTACTTCCATGATCATTTTTCTAGCTGCTTCTTGAACTATCTGATTCATTCCTTCCACAACACCATTCTGCTAAGGTATTCTATGGGAAAATAGCTATCTTTTAGTGCCATGTATTTTTACATAATTTCTTGAATTCATATGAAGTAAACTCTACTCCTCTATTGGATCTTAAACATTTGATTCTCCTATCAACTTCATTTTCAACTCTAGCCTTGAAGTTCTTGAATTTCTCTAAACCGTCTGATTTTTCTCTTAAAAATGCAACCCAGGTTAGTCTAGAATAATCATCTATTAAGAGAATGAAATACCTCTGACCTTGTAAGCTTCTTGTTTTGGTCGGACCACATAGGTTAGTGTGTACAAGGTCCAAGAAACTGGTAGATTATTCTTCTTTTCTTTAGATCATTTCTTTGGTCTGCTTTCCTTCTTGAAATCCTTTGCAGATAGTGTTGTATGGTTTGATTAGTCTAGGAAAACCTCTGACTGCTCTTGTTGAACTTATCCTTACCAAATTGTCGAAGTCGATGCAAGAAATCCTCCAGTGCTAGAGCCAATTGTCATTTGACTGGGAGAATAAGCATCTCCTTTTAGCTCCTTCCTGTTGATACATATTCCCACTTGTTCTTTTTCTATCTACAATAACAATTTTGGATCTCTTTTAGATCTCACAATCATCATGTTGAAACACCACAATATAGGAATTTTTTCACATCTATCCAACACTCAGAAGATTAGGATATAAACCCTTCACTTAGTAAACATTTTTAGTGTTATGCTTTCAATTAAATGTAATACAACCAATTCCAACAATCTATGTTGTTTTGTCATCTCCAAATCTGACAGAACCTCCATCATATTTCTCAAGCTTTACAAACTTACTTTTATCACTAGTCATATGATTTGAACATTCACTATCAATCAGCCATTCATCTCTGTTTCTTTTGAAAAACAATGTAGCTTCTAGATTTTGGACAAATATTAGAGATATCAAATCTAGATTCATCCTTTCCACCAAAAAAAAAAATCCTATGATCTGTTTCATCATCTAAAATTCTTGAACTCTCATTGACATAATAGGCCTTCTTATTGATCTTCTTAAACCTTTGTCTTGATCCCTTTTCTGGACACTCAATTGCTAAATGACCAATCTTTCCACATTTGAAACATTTAAGAGGTAACATGCCTTTGTACTTGTCAATACCTTTCTTTAGCTTCCTGGTGAAGTTTTCTTCCAACTCTTCTAAACTTTCATCATCTAGATCTTCTTTTATTTTTGTGGCTTTGAAGGCTATTTCAGATTTCTCATTTTCTTTTCCAAATTTCCTCATCTCAAATCTAGTCAAGGTGCCAAATAATTTCTCTCTAGTGAATTTCTTCAGATCATAAACTTCCTCAATAGTTGAGATCTTGTCATTATAACTCTCTACTAAGGTCATCAGAGTATTCTCCATCACATCTTCATCTTTCAAAGTCCCTCCTTAATTTTTGACTTCATTTACTACACAGTAAACTCTCTAAAAATAGCTTGATATATCCTCACCTTCTTCCATTCTCAAGTTTTCATATTTGCGCTTAGCTGCAAGCTTCTTTGATAATTTGACTCTATCATTTCCTTCATATGTTTCTTTCAACTTTTCCTAAACTTCATAAGCAGTGCCCAATGAAATGAATTTTGTTAACTCAGTCTTAGAAAAACCACTAAAGAATGCATACCTTGCTTTTTCATTCTCTTCATAGGCTGAAATATCATCAACAATAGAAAAACCTTTTGATGGTTCAAAATATTTTGTTTCAACAACTTTCCAAGCCTTGTAGCCTAGAGATATCAATTAACCTCTCATTTGTACTTTTCAAAAACTATAGTTATATCCATCAAATACAAGAATTGTCAATTTGTGAACCATCAGATCTACCCCAAGCAATTAAGATCTTCAAGGAACCAAAGATCTAATACCAATTGTTGAATAGTCTGAATAACTAAGGGGGCCTGAATTAGTCATTATAAAACAATTGTCTTGACTTTAATTAATCTAGAACAAACTTAAACCAATTAGATATTATTGAACATGAAAGCACAAAACAATGTTCACCATGCATAATGAATACCATAATTTACATGGAAATCCAAGAAGGAAAAACCATGGAGAATAATAATTCTCAATTACAAAGCATCAGTTAAGGTGACACTGGTTAAGGTGAATTTTACACAAGCTCACTGCTAGTTGGGCTCACTGACTAGGTATTAAACCCAAAGATATAAAGGCTCACTGCCAAAAGAGAAAGGCTCACTGCCAATAGAAAAAGGCTCACTACCAATAGAAAAAGGCTCACTGTCAATAGAAAATGACTCATTTCTAGAAGAATGATGAACAAAAATCCACCACTGAAGTAACTATCACGAACAATGACTTTGACTAGAATCTCACTATTTGTTGCCTTCAGTCATATAATTTTGCACACTTCACAATGTCTAGATTTTCAAATTTACATTCATCACACTTGCTTTCATCAAACAAAATCAACTCTTACTTATACCATTCCATGCTATCACAATCTTCTAGGTTGTCCAGACACAATGTCTTCATAGTCTTCCAAGTCAGCCAAATACAATTTGAATTTGATAGCTACAAAATCATTCCTGTGGTGAGGAGGAATGAAACGTGGGCCACACAAAACCTCCTCACTCAAATCAACAGACTACCATGATATCCAAAAATAAAATATACACATTACAATGTTCCAGAGCATGCTAACCAATTTCTAGATCGGTCTTAACCCAAAAGAATGTGTCTCATTATGTTCCAAGATGAATTGGGCCAGGATAAGAATGACCAAAGATAGATCATCACAACAAAACATCCAAAACTCATCAATCTGGATCACCAAAGCATCAGAATTAATCAAAAGAGATATGTTGACATCAATGATAACCATTAACATCAATAATCAATATCATCACATTCCAACAGAACTTACTTCAATGGTAAATTCAGGGGGCACAACTTCTTGTGAAGTTTTAGGGGAATCAACATCAGTCTGCTTATGCTTTCTTGGTTGCAAACTTTGCAACTTCTCCTCCAATAATGGTACATTTGTTTGTAACTGCATATTGTGTTGTTGAAGCTTTCCATATTCAACTAATAAATTATTAAGGTCTATCCTAAGCTTCTCCTCTTCTGCAATTACTGATTCTAAAGTGGCCCTTGTGAATTGTGCATTATGTATTGACATATTTACTACCTCTAGAGTTGATGTTTCTGACACTCTCTTTATTATTAGGCCTCCACTATAGTTAGGTATAGGCTTGACAATGTCAGGCTTCCTTGTACTTGGGACTAGAGACCAAATATCTAATGCACCCCATTGTTCACTAAATGAAGACTCTTGTAATACAATTGCAACCTCTTCTTCTAAATTATAAAGAGGTCTATCACATCTCTTTATTGTATGAAAGGCCATGGGAGAAGCTAAATACCATTTTGGAAATAAAATACTACTATTTTTCACCAACTCTCTACCTTCCTTTGTAGTCATCCTTTGGAACTTAGCACTCATTTCATTCTAAACCTTTCCCTAGATAGTAGCATCAAGAAATTTTGGATGAAGACTCCTTTCGTTATCTAGGTTGGTGGCATATTCATCTCTCTTATCCCTATATACAAGCTCATAAAAGCTTGAGACTTCACAAATGAATCATCATCCAAAAACTTTTTGCATGCTTCCACCTGCATATCATCCTTTCCATTGATCCCGGTGAGGTCATCTTTACTTAACCTCATACTAAATTGTTGTGTCACCCTCATTGCTAGTGTAGTGCACATTCCTTCTTGCATTTCCTACTCTGATACCCAAATTTCATTGTCAGATTCTTCATCAACAGAGTACACCAAACTAGTTACTTCAACATTTTGCTTCTTCAATGGTGGCTCTCTTGGTGGTGATGTACTCAGTGGTGGAGCATCAATATCCACAATTTCAGGCTCTATTGGCCTTGGAGGAGATGGTGGTGGTACTTGTGGCACAGGATAAGGAGGATTTTTCTCCTCTTATTGGGAAGGAGCAGGAACTACATCATTTTTCTTTTCCTTAGTCTTTCTCCTTATGAAGAACTTTAATTTTGGTTCTTCATGGGCTTGAGATGTATATTTCTCTTCCATAGTAGGGATTTATCCACCAAACTATTCTTATTCAATTGGGGCTTTCCCCTTATCCTTAATTATCACCTATTTAGTTTCAAGGTGGCCCACTATTGTCTCAAAATTTTAAGGTACATCTTCCACCTTTTGCATTACATTCTCAATCTCTTGGAGAACATTGAAGTCAAGTTTTTTCCTTTTTTATCTTTCTCTGCATCTTATTGAAAGCAATCCATCTTGCTTTTATTTTTTCTTGTTCCAAAAGGTCAAACACATTTCTTATCACATCTTCTCAGAATTGGAAAATGTGCATAAATTTATAACTCTTGTTCCTCTCCTTCAACCAGGTGATGAAACCTTCGAGATCATACCTAATCCTTTCTACCACTTTTTTCATGTCTTAGGCCTTGAGTATATCAAGTATCTTATTCCAACCTCATTTTGACATCACAAAATTAGAAAATCATTTCTACAAAGGAAAGAATGTTCCTTTTCCTTAACTTGACAAATGCTCATTCTCCACACTTCCCAATTGCCATATTACCTCAAGGAAACCAATTCTCTCTGGCACATATTTTGGGAGCTGGTGAGGCTCAACAGTGGAACCATACACTATATAAATAGTGTAATAGGGATATGGGATAACATCTCCCCAATTATGATCAATTCCCAACTTGGGCCTTCTTTCCTTTGGTCTCAAGAAGTCATGCAGGGCTATGGGAATTCTAGGTATATTCACAACCAGAGCTCTCTTCAATTATAATGAAAACAAGTTCTGAAATTTCACATAATCATATGTCCTATCATCCAAGTTGTCTAAGACATTAGTCCAACACTGCACACGAAAATCCAAGTTACCCTCCTTCCTATCCAAAGTCATATTCTGCCCAAAGTACAATGCACCTTTGAACAAAAACATATTCATTAGCAATGAGGACCAGCTAAACCTTACTCCATCTGCACCTTTCTTCAACCTTATCAAACCCTTATGAATTCTTTATGTAAGAAACCTTGCATACTCATATATTGTGCAATATTCAGGGTGTTGAATATGGGCTACCATATGGGAATTCTCGTGTCATGATCATAACCAATTATCTGGAAAATGGAGTGAAAGGGTTTTTGGAAGTAGAAAACAAAATAACTAACAAGGAAAAGATCCTTATCATATTTCCCTGTTGTAATCCTTTGGCCCCCAATTTTTGCTAGATATCTTGGTAGAATTTGGACTCTGAATGCAATCTTAGTCTTATCATATTCCTCCTTAAGAGTGTTTTCATTTATTTTAGGCATTTCATCACTCCACGTAGTTAATTTGAAAACACGAGCAAATTCCTCCTTGGTAATTTTGACCATCTCCTTCCCATCATACGTTCTTATAGTCCTTGTAACAGGATCATAATTGGAGGCCACTCCTTTAAGCAAGTCAACATTGATGTAAACATTGGATATAATTAACTTCCCTAGGTCACAATTACAGGGGTTACCCACTGGAATACCCATGTTTCTATTTTTGAACCAACCATAGAACAATTCCCACCTAGTATAAGGTAATTTGACATCCTTAATAGAATTGTGGTATGTGTAGGATCATGATGGGCCAAAAAGTGGTGATATGATGGGTATGTGGCTGATAACTTTTTTTTACTCAAAATTGATGAAACGAAAAGGGTTTTTAAAGGAGATTCTTAGCTTTCCCCCAATATAAATTATGCTTTACTTTTAATTTAATAAATAATTATTATTCATTTTCTATTTGAATTATGACTACAGTCCTAATTGATAGGTTGATTGAAAAACATCTATAGCTTTCAAATGGTCTCACATTTTTTGAATCTAAAAAATGTGCCACATTCTATGCTTCACATACTATAAGATTAAAAAAAATGAATTTCATGTGAAATTTTGACCAAGTTAAGGTGGTCAGACATATGAGCTTTATATTTTTAAAACATTGTAATCAAAAATTCATAATTAACTATTTAATTGGATTTTTTTTATAAAAAATATGCATCACATCGAGACATGAGTCCTCTACTTATATCTAAAATTTTATAAAAAAATATTATCATTTTATTGTGGTTAGGGTGGTAAGATAGACACCTACTTCTTATTTTTCCTTTGAAATTTAAGTACTACTACATTGAAATTTCAAATTTTCACCAAATAGATTAAAAAATAAATAAACCTAGTAGTTTAGAAACTACATTCAATTTTCTACAGATTCTATTCTTACATATTTTTGAAATAATATAGATAACTTATTCAAATTTTTACGTCAAGTTGCCTAACTCCAATTTTTTTGAATTTTTTGCCACTTATGGGCCTATTTTTTCCATGATGATCCTGCACATACCCATTGTTCCTGTCAATCAAACCTTCAACTACTTGTGAACCTCAAAGAAGCAGTTGACCCTTAGGTTTCTCACTAGTCAAGGGCAGCAACTGGTCAGTAAGGTCTTTATTCAAAGGTCTTTCGGTAGTAGAAACTTCCCCTTTAGATGAAGGTGCTTTCGATTGTGCTTTGGGAGCCATGACACAAAATAGTACTACAAAGCATGGTTTTTGGTTTCTTGAAACAAGACTTACAACTCAAATAAGGAATTGACACAAATTATGACAATGCAAGACCAACCAATTATCTTTGATGAACGTCAAACCTTAAAATGTAGAACCAAGAAAAACTTTAATAGACTCGAAGGTTTGGGAAACCATAATTATTTATCAATAATTCTGATGGGAAGGTAGTAATTTACTTACTAGTTCTTTCGTAGGTTGATAACCCTCACCTCAATGTCAAATAAGCCCAAAAACCACAACATGAGCTCTCCAAGTGTGTAGAATATCCTTCACAATGCTTAATTATACTTTTAAGATATGTTTTAATAGATATACAACTTGCTACTTCGATAGCTCGACATCCTTTCCATTATGAAGGCTTTCTTGCAATAAGCAAAATGACTCACTTGCCTTCAAACTAAGTTTTGAATGTCATCCATTGATTGTGCAGGTGTGTTAACTGATGGATGATCCAGATTTATTCAACTTGATTTGAAAATATTGACTGTGTGCAGCTACAATATTCATCAAATGATAGAAAGCCACATGGAACCACTTGCTGGTGATCTACAGGCTCCACCATTTCTTCTGTTGGTGCAGCCAGAATCCACATGTCTTCTTCCCCTCACCCCCATGAGTCTTAACTCATTTGCAACTTTCATCAACGAGGAGATGGGGAAGGGCTGAGATTAAATCTCATGGCCTCCACATACTCACATCTTAATCCATGATTAATTTCCCATGACCTTATTCTTCTTACACAATCAATGGCCCAGATTAAAAAATATCAAGCATGTGCATTATAACTTCTTTTAGTAGTGCACACTTTATTCTCCATGCCCCGTGTTGAAATATTTGATTAATATTTATCTTTTCTCCAATGCTTTCACACCCTTTGGGTTATTCCATGTGGCAATCACAAGCCACCCTATTGAGAATCAGTTAGTAAAGGTGGGACCCACATGGGATAGTGTGAGTGGTCAAGATTGACCCACATCACCCACTATTGACCATTGATTCTCTTCAAATCTCTGCTTGCTGACCACTTGGAAACATTGGGCCCATAGTTGTGTAGGATAAACAACAACAACCGCCTGCCAGCCTGCTGAAATATTTTACTGAAGAATGAAATGGAGCAGGCATGTGGGGAATGATAGAGATGCAACCACATCATTCAACAACCGACATTGATTTCCTTCTAATACTGCCCATAATCTTCAACAAAGACATCATTCCCACCAATGCACATGACACATGGCTTATGCCCACTAGCCCATGTGAATAAAATAATAGGCAATGAAATTGGACAAGTGCACGGGGAATGACCAAGATCTACTCTAAACAATCGAATGGTCATCGAGGATTTTCATACATGAACATTTCAAAGTTGTTAGTCTTAAAAGAGGAAACTGACTAGGTCGACGGGACCAAAACACCTAGGATTAAATGACTTAAGGCTCAAATGATTTAAATAGGGAATAATTATCCTAACTTCAAAAAATTAAAATAATGGCTCAACGTATGACAACCAACAAGACTAGACCAAGGGGTCAGTTATTTCATGGATTTTGATGGCATAAGATGTGACTTAAAAGACCAAGAATCGACAATAAGGAGTCAAAGGAGGATTAAAACCTTGGCAAGGATATAAACTTAATGGCCTTTTAAGAAGGGTCTAAATAACATAAAACCCTTGAATACTAATAGTAGAAAAAACCATAAGCCCTCATATACAAACAAAACCCAAAATTTAACAAGATTTCAGATGGAACATGAAAATTTTAGGGGTTCCATGAAAGCTAAAGCATCTTCTTTAGAAGGCTCAAACTAATAATTCATCATGAAAGGGTTCATATTCTTCTTCTTCATTGAAGTCTAATAGACATAAGGAATAAGAACTTGTTGCAATTACAAATTTTGAGTCAGAGAGGTGGATACTCAATTCAAGAGCCTCACATCACATGGCTTCATCAAATAGTAGGTTCTCTTCATTTTATATTTTTTCATCACCACACATTCTTATGGTGAACAACACATATATGCATGTTGTGGGAAGGGATCCATTGACATGGATGATGGAGCATTTAATGATGTTCTTTGTGTGCCTTCATTTCCAACCAATATCCTTTCTATCTATCAGATCACACATGGTGGATTAGGAAAGAGTGTTGACTTCACATCAAATTCTATCATAACTCAGGATTTACATAGGAGAGATATAGTTGCAATTGGGAAGTTTGATCACCAATCTCGATTCTACACGTTTTCACATTTTTCTCTTCCTATTGATTCAATAGATTTCACATTGAGGCATCTAGTGTGCACACTATTGAGGAGATTCAGTATGACCATTTGAGTCTTGGTATTGTTTCCTCTACTAAGGATCTAGTGACTAGTGATGATATTCAATCTCCTTCATCTACTATTATACTTAAGAATTCTTTTGTTGCCATAGTTTTGGCTCTTTATGATTCAGTGTATCAGGGTATTCATCATCTTCAAGAGACGGCTACTTGGGATGAGTACTTGACAAACATTACTAGTTTTTTTTGTGAGTCCCATATTTCATATTTGGGAGACACCATTAACTATATTCATTGCCTCTTTGATTGATATGATCCTTCATCAATTGTTGTGATGAAACATTCTGACCCTCTTGTTCATTCTCTACATGATCATTCTTTATAGTTCTACATGAGTTTGGATTATTTTGGATAACATTTGGAGGAGGATTCTTTGTCTTTAGAGGAGGTACCTTGATCTTTGGATTGTGTTCAACAATCATTTATAGGAGATTTTGGATTGTCTTCTTCTGAAGTGTGGCCTAGAATGACTATTTGGAGGGTGACAATTTTGGGAATTGACACAGAGAGACTTGAGCATCATTTAGAGACATTGTACATCATCCTTCTTCCTGCATCTCCCTTTTAGGAATGGAATACATCCCGCATGCCATCTTGGTTCTGTTTCTTCCTATGGGAAGGAATGTTGTTCAACACTTTTGGATCATCTTCAACATTCAATGTCACACTTCTACCATCAGTGCAAAGAGACTCAACATTGAGGGGGGGATACATGGTCTCTCTTCTTCTCTCTTATGGCAGAAATTTTTCCTTGAATGGGGTTTTTTCTTTATCATGCATCATTGAGAAAAAAAAATCTCTCTCTTTTTGTGACGAGTTTTTTCCCACTTTATTTTCTCCTTTTCTCCATTTGTAAGAAATTTCATTTGCATTTGTACATGGGTACCTAACATGGCTTCATATTCAAGACCCATCTTTAATTCATTTGCATAATAATCAGCTGCTCCCTAAGTTGCACTTAAGTGAGATTTTTGGTGTGAATAGGTATTTTACCTATCTAGTCATTAGTAGGTCCTATTTACATGTTATGTTTAGTTAGGTCCTAAGAAAGAATATTTCTAGAAGGTGTTAGTTGTCATCTTCTTCTTTTTTACTTTTAACACATGTGTCTTAGGTAATTATGATTCCTGTCACTTGACATATGATTAAGACACTTGACATCATCCTATTTAATCCTATGCCTCACCTTTGCTATATAACCAAGGGGTTCTCATTCATAAATCAATTCTATTGAGTTTAATTCCACTGCAATCTTGAGCATTGCATATTGATCTCTCTTGTGCTTCCATGAACTTCCTAGACTTAGATCTAGATCTTGGGTGGCTATAATATTTAGCTAAATCTTGTATGGTGTAGATTATTCTATGATGGAAGCCACACATTGACCAAAGGGAAACACTAAGAAGTGTGTGAGCTACATGAAAGATTAATGCACAAGTAATTGCATGGAGGTTGTGAGAGCCAAATTTAGGAATCAATATATTTATCTTTAATGTAATAAATTTTCCGATGCATATGTATCTATGTTTTTTGGAAAAGAAAAATGTGACCCAATATATAAATTTTGTACTAAGGGAAATATGATAATTTCATTTTAAATGTGATATGGGAAGGTGTGATTGGTTGGGAAGCATGCATTAAATGACATGGGGTGTTTGTAACTGATATTCTTGATAATTTACAAATCACTTTGCACAAGTATAGGAAATATAATTCACTATTCTAGTCTTTCTAGGCTCACAAAGTTATCATTTTGTTATAGCACATAGTTTTTATATTATGTTTATATTATTTCTAGGCTTACAAAGTTATCATTGTGTTGGGATTACATGAGAACCCCTAAGCTAATGAAGCCTAGACATACTATAAAAACTATGTGCTATAACAAAATGATAACTTCGTGATAGACATAATACAAACCTTAAGAATTAGGCTATAAGTAGTTATAGGTGATCTGGTTATAGTAAACCCTTGCTTCTATATAGGTAACTTTTGAAGAGACTACTTAGTAAAGCATTTGTTAAGTCACATCTTCGCCTTATTTTACCATTATATAACATCCCAAATTTATAGTAAAAAAATTTATGGTTAAATAATGGCCTTACATCTTAATTAAACTAGAATAGTTAGATCTCAACAGAACGAGATTTAATAATTGATGACTTATTTTAAAATTTATTGCACCAAATGTAAGTGTGCTAGACTTACCTCACAAAATAAAACACCAATGGTTGGTTGTTGTCCATGAAATAATATAGATTGTAGATAGATCACTAAATATAATAAATTGTGTGGATTTCATATAAAAGAATGAGGAAGCACTATTGATCTTGTAGTATCAATCAAATCTAGGTCATGATCATGCCACGATGGATCTTATATTTCAAGAATGTTTCTCATCCACAAAGTTTGATTGATCAATCAAATCAAAACAAATTTCCCTCAGTTACCAGTTTCTTTCTCCATAGGAAGAAATTCGAATGAAATGACATTTCACCAAAAAAATTATATCGTTTTTTAATATCCATTACTAATTGGCTGAGAAATGAAACTTTTAATAATGTGAATAAATTTGCAAGGAAAATTTAATATTTTTAAACTAAGATCTACCATGAAAATGAGTGTATTCGAAGAAAAAATTTCATGAAGAAACTAGGCGCCTTTCTATTTCCATTTTCTTCAGAAGAGAAATGAAAACAGTTTATTAACACCGATGGACTATGCCTTGACAAGTACATATTTACCATCAGGGGAGTTTAAACTTCAGAATTATTATCAACTGTTAGAAGTTGCTCCTTACTACTTTTCTTTTGACGGATTTACTGAAGAGGTTACTGAATTAGAGTCAGCTTCATAGTTCTGGTATATCATTAGCCATTGGTACCGAAACAGCCTGGAGGAGCCACACCTCCAATCACTTGACCATTTGCGTTTTGAGAAGTACAAGTGGCTTGCTCCCCTGAGTTTAGTTTCAAATCTATATTATTCAATGTTAAATCTGTGCAAGAATTACTTTCACTGCAGGAAAATGTGACTCCATCTTTTGTTGCTGATGTACCCCTGATATTCTTGTATCTTACATTACTGATTTTCACAGCAGATCTCTGCATCAAAAATAAAAGTTAGACTCAGCCTCAGATATCAGTTATACTGAAAGCCAAAACCGAGTTTAGTTGAAGATTTGGATTTACCGGACCAGTGCAACCAGACCCTGAGTCACAGTAGAATTGATCAATTATTATTGGGTTGCTCACATCTTCCATCTCAACATTTTCATAAGATATATCAGTTGCTGTGCCAGAACCCCCCTGTTATATTATAAACAGCTTGTCAATGATTATTTCAAATAGCGTAACCTGTCAAAACTCCCATGAAAACAAAAGTAACTGCTATGCAGCAGTATTTTTTTTTTTAAATACCAATCGTTAATTTAAATTTATTGACATAAACATGTTACCTGCCATGTCTTGATTCTTAATCCATTCGTTGTTGATTTGAGCTTGGAGCCGTCCACGTGAACCGATTGGACACTTGCTTGCGTGTTTCCTTTTCCAAGACTTCCGATACTGCAGAATGAGGAGAGGATATAACTAATATAAGAGCTTCTCATGCTAGACAAACCAAAATATTTAGACAGACATAAAACTATTATTAACCTTTTACCTGTTAAAAATGATTTGTATTAAGTATAGTGTTAATTGGTTTTTGTTTAAATAGTATTATTTAAAATTATATTAATAGATTTTATTAGAGAAGCATGCCTAGTTTCAAGTGAGTCATTTATATAAATCAAACTTAAAGTATACTGCTTAAACCTGATCAAAACCTAATCAGATTAATTACCTTATTCCATGACCTGGACCGCATGTGATGCCACTAATTGTGACATTTGAAGACCCATTACCTATCGCAATGCAATCATCTCCTGTAGAATCAGATTTCCATGTATTCAGACTCATCTATACAGAGAAGTTACATCTCTATTCACAAATACTCACTACTATTTAACATTTTTTTAAGAATGACAGAAAGTTTATTATATTATTGATGATGCAATCAAAGAGTTTGTTAAGATTCCAATGATAATATTTCACCCATTTATCTACCTGTTCCAATAATGGAATCTTTTATGACGATGTTTGTGGACTGGAATGTATCAATTCCATCAGTGTTTGGGCTTTTTTCTGGTGCCTGAATCGTAAGACCCACGATATTGACAGTGTCACAACCTGTGAGTGTGACATGAAATCGAGGACTGTTGGTAAACGTCAGTCCACTGATTTCACTCCCTTTCAAATCATTGAAGTGAAAGGCCTGTAGACAAATCAAGTAGTGTAATATACATCAATATTATGTATCAAAAATTAGAAACACTGAGAAAAGCTCAGCAGTGTAAATCGGTACTCACCGCTGGTCTATTTTCATGTTTTCCCCACCAATTACTTCCTTTTCCATCAATGGTACCCTTCCCTGTCAGAGTAAATTGTGTAAGATGCTGGATAACAAACCACACACTTGTGTCCTTCCAGCTACTCGGATTTTCAGGTGCAACAATCGTTCCATCGACCTACAGAAATAAAAAATTGAAATTTGGATTGAGTTACTACCCTATTTTCCAATCCGCCTGCAAATCTACAGGATGAGGATTGAACATAGAATTAATTTTAAGTACCTAAAACATGCAAAAGAGGATTGCCATTCTTACTATAAATGCAATTAGCATAGAACTATACAATTTTTTTTTGTCAAAATGAAGTCTTTGAATTCTTTATTGTTACATTCAAAGTTTAGACCTGAAAAGTGAAGCCAGCCTCACACGGTCCCTGGAGATTTATATTGTTAACCAGAAAAGTCTTGCCACCTGGCACAAGCAAAGTTGCGGAGGAAGCTTTACAAGCAGCATTCCATGCACTAGTAAACGCCTGAAAAGCATTAGAACATTAATAAGATATAAGATTTAGGAATCCATGTTCAGAAACAGAACTGGGCTTTCTGATACTGAAGATAGAAACAGTTAAAGTGTCAGTAAAAAGGATCTAATTATAGTAGAAAAAGAATAAATGATAAGAGAACCTCGGTGTCATCGTGGGATCCATCACCCACTGCACCATATTTTTCTACGCTAAAGGTTTCTCCATTGCCAGCCAGAATAGCATCGTAAGATAATGTTGTAGCCCTAAGATATCTGTTACTCGCTGAGACTAAATGGGCTTTAACTGCCATGATGATCAAATGTAAGACGAAGAAGACCAAATTCTTCACATGAAGACTTTTACGTAATCGAGCCATTGATCTCATTGGAATTGCTGCTGAGCTAATATTTAGTCAAATACGAGTTAGAGAAAGAGTCCCAATGTGTGAGTGAAGGAGATGGGTGGGTGTTTAATAAGGCCGGTTTATACTATATTAGGTCTTATTGTGATTACCACTAAGTTGCGACTTACAAGGAAACAGATAAAGATACTTGATTTGATTAAAGCCGCTGTACGCGTACTTAAATCTGCTTCACATGTTGTTTCTCTTTCTGAGGCCTTCCCTTAACGTCTCCACACTCCTCTTCTGCGTTCTCTGCATGTGATAACAGAACTATTTTAGGAAATGACTGGTTTTAGAAGTAGCTTCTCTTGCTTCAACTGTTCACTTAACATAGAACGGACCACCAAAGAAAATCCAAGGCAAATCCAATCGATGGATACCAGATCTTTCCTTTTTCCCTATTATCCCCACCTACTTCTCCGTATAATATTATAAAGAAAGCATAAATTTCCCCTAACACCCCTCAACCTCTTTTGTCAATCCTTCTCCCATCTAGTAGAAGCAGGCCAAAATTATTATAAGCAAAATATAATATAGTATTATAATTTATAATATGTATCATTTGATAATTTTTATTATAAAAAGATAAATTAATTTAGAATAGAATATAACTTTTTTGAATATTTTCTAATATGAATTTAGAAACTTTTAACATTTTTATAATAGTTATCATTTTTTTATATTAATATATGTGATTTATAATATTATTATAAAAATATATATTAATTTAGAAACTTTTCAAAATAGAATATAATTATTTTTAACTTTTAGAATAGATTTAACAAGATTTTTTTAAAATATCAATTTAGAAACTTTTGTTAGTTATCATTGTTTTCTAATTTTTCAAGATATTGCATTTATATTTAAGATTTTATATAAAAATTCATAAATTAAACAATTTTTTGACAAATATTTAAATGACCAAACCGTCATAAAATTTGCATATGACAGGTAGGGGTGACCGTCAAATTCCATATTCCGTAGAAGTATATGTTAGGGCACCTTGGTGACCCCAAATGTTAGAGGATGTATGACCATGGAAGCATGATAAATCCTAGCGTAGCTTGGTGCTCCCAAATCTTATTATATGATATGACTAGCATACATATATTAAATATTAATATATAATAGCATACATATATTAAATATTAATATATACTAGTATACATATATTAAATATTAATATATATAAAATATGTGGAGAGTTATCATTTTCTAATTTTCTTTTTTATTGATTTATCTTTGTGATCAAATCTTTGATTTCTCTTTGCTATCAAAAATTATTTTTTTTATTTTTTTTAAGTATTTATTGATTGATTTGTTCTTTTTGTTTCATCAAATCTCTTTGATTTGATTTTTTTGTTTCATCAAATCTCTTTGATGTGATTTTTTTGTTTCAACAAATCTCTTTGATTTGTTTTTTTTGTTTTATCAAATCTCTTTTATTTGATTTTTTTGTTATCAAATCTACTGTAGTTGCATATGACTTCCACCTGCCTATCATTAAGGTATTTACTAACATATTTATCTTATATATAATCTATATAATATAGGCCTAGATATATATCTAGGCATATATTATATACATTATATACTAGCATACATATATTAAATATTAGCATATATAAAATACAGTGAGAGTTATCATTGCCAATTTTCATCATTTATAATATTAGCAACTTCTAATTTAACAAAGAAGTAATTTATTTTATCTAAGAAAAATCAAGATAACATGAAGATAAACTCATTTATAATATTAGCAATTTCTATTTTAACACAAAAGTAATTTATTTTATCTAACAAAAAATCAAGATAACATGAAGATAAACTCATTTATAATATTAACAATTTATAACTTAACACAAAATTAATTTGTTTTATCTAAGATAAAATTAAGATAACATGAAGATAAACTCATTTATAATATTAGCAATTTCTAATTTAACACAAAAGTAACTTTATTTTATCTAAGAAAAAATAATTTATCTATTTATGCAATATTCTTAAAATTTGTAATATTCTTATTAATATTATTATAACTTAGTAAATGAGAGAGAATATCAAAATAAGAATAGTATATTTATTCAAGGAGTAAATGCTTTTGACCAAAGCTATGAATCGGAATACATCCATTCAACAATACCACCCCAATGGGGTTTGAACCTTGGTGGCAAGAACAACAATGCCACTTTTAAACCATCACACCATGCCAATACCAGCAAAATAAGAATAGTATATATTAAAATAAGATGACCATATATTAAATCTCTTAGTAATTAGGGACCCCTCAAGCTCAAGAATGAAAAAAACATAATGTCACTACAATTCAAAATAAAAAAGATTCAAAACCACTTTCGATTCATATCTAATTTTATTTTTATTCACTATTCAATACCATTGAAGGATTTTAAAAATAGTTTTCATGTATTTATCATGATGCTTGTCTAAATAAATCTATCTTTGATATCCGTATGAATGAACAGTTTCTGTTAACAAATTCCATAATATGCCTATTTCCACAAGTCATGCATTTGTCTAATAGTATATAGGCTAGACATCATAGAAAATAGGATTTATAAATCTTAAGGAAAAGATGAAAATAAAAAAATAGAGAACTTATAATTCATCAAACAAAAAACAAATTACAAATACAAAAAATCCTTTAGATAAAACTAACATAGCACCAAAAATGGTAATGAAATCACTATATATTATTTCTCTATGATATAAAATCATCAACATTGAATGGAATTGCTTGTTAAATACATACAACTGCAACCAAATAAGGCAATAATTAATGGTAAATGACAATCCAGTTCCACCCATTTTGTATGTTTCTTCAATACTACAAAAGAATTTGATTGTGAGAATGGAAAGTGTGGAAGGAGGATAATGGGTGAAGAGAGTGCTTATTGTTCTCATATTCCCCTCTTCTCACCAACTGTGAAGGAGTACGTCTTTTTTCACGCAACCTAGTAGGATTTGTGACCTGAGCAGAAAATGTGGCATTCTCTTAAAGACCGGCTTGTACCTTTGCTCTACATGCATAGCTCACGTTTTGGCCAGTTGAGAGCTAAGCAACAACACACCAAAGAACAATCTCTTATGGTCACAATTTTGCTAGTGGAGGGCTTATTATCTTCTCTCACTACCTTCATTTATGCTAAAGTTTTAAAAGTTGGTGGCTAGCTATAGCTCTGATTTAGTTCTAGAGACATTTTCTTGCTATGGCTTCTCCAATGGTTTTTTTATCTTGTTATCTATTCTTCCTAGTATATTGTCAGCAAGACGAAACAACCTGCAAACCTTAACAAGTGTTACCAAACCTTCTATAATAATATTACAGTTAGAAATAGAAAACATATACAATGAATGAGATAGTAATTGAAATGCAATAAGAAAACTACAACGAATGAAATATCTATCACTAATCACGCAGATTAGGTAACAAAATGAATCCAAAAAAGAAATAGGAATCATGTACATACAAAATTCTACAACATACCTTGGATTTCCATAATTTTGGCTTGCTCTCTTGAACATCCTTCAGATTTTTGTAACACTCGTGGAGGGGTTTTCACATTGTTTTGTATGAATTTAAAACAAAGATATCAAACCAATTTAAAGCCTTTTTTAAATTTGTCTGTCTTAAAATCTTCTTGAAAAAATATCTACATACAATGAATCTAGTTATGTCAGTTGCATGTCATTTGAATGTCAAATTCAAGCTGAAGAGTTTTTCCTTACATTGTTTTTTTTTTTTGATGGATGCCATTGCAGACACCTCTTGGAGTAATAAGGTATATATGCTAGTTTCAGTGGCCACACTACATGGTCAATAATATTATATATTAAAATATTATTAAATGATAATATTATATTATTATTAATATTAGTATCATATTATTATTTTTTTTTAATATGCGTATTATACTATTATATTATTATTAAAATTATCTTATAATTATTATAAAGTAAATATTATAATATTTTTTAATTATTTTTATTATTAGGTTGAGGGTTAGTGTTATGGATAGGGTTAGGGGTAGGCATAGGATTATATTTAGGGTTATGATTATGGTTAATGTAGGTGCTTAATGAAAGATAAATATTTGAATTAGGGATACAATTAGGGGTTATTTTTAGATTTGGGTTATCATTTGAGTTTGGGCTTTGGGTTAGGATTAGGATTAGGATTAGGGGTAGGGGTAGGGGTAGGGTTAGGTTATTTGTTTTCTTTAGTGTTAGGTTTGGGATTAGTTTTATGGTTAGGGTTAGGGTTTAGGGTAATCTCTAAACTTAATTTTAAGTCATAGTTTATTATTTTCCTACAAAAAGTAATTAGATTATTTTTTCTAATATTAATTATAGCCAACTATGAATTAATCTTAAATTTAGACCTTTTCTTGAAACCTAACATCGTAACCCTAACCTAACCCTAACCCCAACCCTAACCCTAATCATAATATTAACTCATACTTTGACATTAACCCTATCCCTAATGATAAACCTATTCCTATCCCTTACTTGAATATTAAACCATCATTTTCTCATTAATATAACCCTAGCCATAACCTTAAGCCTGACACTATTTCTCAAAACCCTAACCTTAACCATATATGAAATCCTTTTTATCACAACCCTAAACATAAACATAACTCTAACCCTAAAACATAAACCTTAAACCATGATCTTATTTGTAACCATTAAAAAAAACATAACCCTAACCCTAAACCTTAAAACCATTATCCTAATTGTAATCTAACCCCAACACTAACCTTAACTCACACCCTAACCTTAACCCTAATTGTAATCCTAAACTAAAGACAAATGATACACCCTAAACTATAATCTAAATCTTAAACCTAACTGTAACCCTCACCTCTATCTTATCCTTATAACTCTAACCACGACCAAAACCCTAATTCCAACCCCAACCCTAATTACCTAACTTTAAATATTCTTTCTTTTATTAATTAGTTGAATTCACTCTAATAACCCTAATCGTAAACCTAAACCTAATACTAATAGTTAGGATTATGGTTATGTTAGGGTTAGGGTTAGAAAATTAAGGTTCAAAACCCTAACACTAATAGTAACCATAACCCTAACACTAACACTAACCCTAACAAAATCCCTAAGTATAACTGTAATTGTAATCCTAATGCTAACCATAATCATAACCCTAATGTTGTCCCTAGCCCTATATCTATTTGTACCATAACCATTTGTAATTTAACCCTAATCATACCCCTAACTTGACCCTAACATTAATTGTACCATAAACCTTTGTAATTGAACCTTGATTGTATTGTAACCATAATTTAAGTGTAGCCTTAACCCTAACCTTGATCCTAACTATAACTATACCTGTAACCCTTAACCTAACCTTAATCTTAACTCTAACCTTGATCCTAACAGTAACTCTAACCTTCACCCTAATTATAGCCTTAATTCTAATTGTTACCTAACCCTAATACTAATAGTTGTACCATAACCCTTTGTCATTGAACCATAATTTTTTTAACCCTAACCCTAATCCTAACACTAACCTTATCTCTAACCTTGATCCTAACCATAAATTTAACACTAACGCTAACCTTAACCTTAACTGTAACTGTTAGCTAACCCAAATACTAACCATAACCCTAATTGAACCCTAATACTAACTCTAACCCTCATTGTACCATATATGTAACCCTCACCCTAAGCTTTATTATTAAGAAAATATACTATTTCTCATAACCCTAAACTATATTAAACCTATTTCTCATAACTCTAACTCATACCCTAAATCTAAAACTATTTCTCATAACCTTACCCTAACCTCAACCCTAAGAAAATCCCTAATCATAACCCAAAACCATAACCCTAACAAAAATAATAACCCTAGCCCTAACCCTAATCCCAACCCTAACCATAAATCTAAACCTAACCTGAACCCTAACCTAACCCTAACTCTAACCCTAATCAAGTTCTTAACCATTTAATCACAATTGTAACCTTAACACCAACACTAACCTTAACCCTAACATGAATTAAATCATAATCCAAAGCTTTTATTGTAGAACCCTAAAATTTCTAAGAACCTAACCCTCATGCTAACCCTAACCTGACCATTAACCCTAGCACTAACACTAACAGTAACCCTAACCCTACCACTAACCCTAACACTCACCCAAACACTAACACTAACCCTAGCCCTAACACTAATCAAAACCCTTACACTCAACCTAAGGACCTGACACTTACCCTATCCCTAACTCTAATCCTAACACACCCTAACCCTAATAGTAGAACTCACCAAAATCCTAACCCTAACAAATGCTTTAACCCTAACCCTAAGCCTAACACTAACCCTAACCCTAACCTTAACACTATCCATAACACTCACCCTAACACTAACAATATACCTAAACCTAACACTAACACTAACACTAACACTAATAAAAAACCTAACACTTACCCTAACCCTAATCCTAACACTCACCCTAACCCTATTCTTAACCCTATCCCTAACACTCACCCTAACCAAAACCCTAACAGTAACCCTAACCCTAACACTAACCTTAATCATAACCAAATCCCTAACACTAACCCTAACAATAACCAAAACCCTAACCCTAACCCTAACCTTACCCCTAACACTCACCTTAAACCCTCGAAAAAGTAAAAAAGTAAACAAATACCTTATTAGTATTAGTATTAATATAGTAATAATGAAATAATACTAATATTAATAATAATATAAAATATATATTAATATAATAACAATAATAATTTAATAATAATAAATAAATAATAATATAATAGTAATATTATATATATTATTAATAATATAATACTAATATTAATAATAATATAAATAAAATAATAATAATATTTTAGTAATTATAATAATATAATACTATTACTAATAATATAAAAGTAACAGTGATAATCATATAATATTGTCATTTAATAATAATAGAATATAATATTATCATTTATATAATATATAAAAGATAGTAACATAAAATCTATTACATGCTATCTTTGGATTTTGTAGGCTTTTTGTTTTTTGTTTTTGCTTTATCAAGCACTATGTGATTTTTGAATTGTAGCGATTATTAAAAAGATTTTTATTGCTTTTATTTATTTATTTTTTTTCTTTTTTCTTTTCTAAAAATACTTTTTTGTTTTTTTTTGTCATGGAATGTGTTGACCTCCTTAAGACACCTATACTTCCATAATAATATTTTATTTTACTAATTTATTTTTTTTAATTAAATTAATATTTAAAATTTTATAGGCTTTGCTGTGTTTTTTTTTTGTGACGGATGTGTTGACCTCCTATAGGAGGTCGTGCTGCCATTGTAGGGTTATGCCTCTTGACATAATTAAAAATTTTTTTGATCAAATTATGCATAAAAAAAAATCTTCAAATCTCAAATATAAGAAGACCAATAGTTTCTAACCAACAAAGTTTTCGAAACTCTCCACTTACCCGAAAGGAAAAAAGTATGGTGAGCTATGATTAAACTAAGTAAAGCATATTGGTAGATGAGCAGAATATAGACAAAAATCTAAATAGACCAAAATATATTAATTTCTTGCCCACCCTCTCTCGAATCTCAAATTTAGAAGACCAATAGATTCTAACCAACAAAAAGTACGCTATGCTATGCTTAAACTACTTGCAAAGCACATTGGTAGATGCAAAGATTATAGACAAAAATATAAATAGATTATAGACAAAAATCTAAATAGAGCAAGTGCTTGCTATTCATTTTGAGAGAGTAGCACACCCAAGAAGACCAACTGCAGAAATACACCTTCGCAAGCATGAGGGAAGATATTTCACAGAAGAGAAATTCATTTAGAATGAGATATTTACATATTGTACAATCCAAACCTTATAAAGGAAAGAAAAACCTAGTATCAGGCAAACAACCACCCAGTACATGAAGTACATGAAAAAACTAATCAAGATGATTTACCCTAAGTTAAAACTTAAATACTCTAACACTCCCCCTTAAGTGAAACTTAGGGAGAATGAAGATGCAAAAATGCAAGAAAATGCAATATGGGTCCAAGCTACACAACCATGTTAGGTACCCATTTACAAATAAATCTCTCATAACTAGAGAAAAGGAGAAAAACCCTTTGGGAAAAAAACCCTATCCAAAAGAGAGAAAATAAAAACAAAAAGGATTCATGGATGGAGGACTCAATCACACCCCCCAAGTACTACATGCATCATATATATATATACACAATCAATAATGACCCCCCCATAGAAGGAAGCATGAGATATCATACCCCCCTTGTAGACACCCAAAAATGTCCTCTTACAACACTTTGTCACAACATTGCATCATTTAGACATCTTGTACTATGTTTTTCCCTAGGTACCCATGTCATTATCTAATTAGTTAAATAAATCTTCTTTATTTGATTAATTTCATTTATTCCCTTCCTATGCATAATCCATCCATTCCTCTAATGTTAATTAAATAATTTATATTATTTAATTAATGAAATCATAAATTCTTAATTAATAAAATCTAAAAAG
Source organism: Sequoia sempervirens (assembly GCA_007258455.2). Taxonomy (NCBI): domain Eukaryota; kingdom Viridiplantae; phylum Streptophyta; class Pinopsida; order Cupressales; family Cupressaceae; genus Sequoia; species Sequoia sempervirens. The sequence continues at coordinate 797,209,185 of VDFB02281492.1, read as the reverse complement.
GATCTTTTTCCCTTTCCAAGATTAAAACTCATGTGTATCTAATTAATTTATTTAATTAGATAATTCATCAATTATCCTTCTCGTCTTTTTTAAGATTTATTTCCTTTAAAACAAGAAATGGAATCCTTCTATCTTTTTCAAATCTTATCTTATCTTGTTTTATTTCCTCTTTGATCAAATAAAGAAAAATCAAAATTCAACTTCTCTCCTCAAATCTACATTGAAACTCTATAAATCTAACCTTTCATAGGCCATTTGGATCAAATCTTCTTCTAGCATCCTCATTATGTAAAAATCATTCTTCAATCTTTCATCCGTCTCTATCATTCTCCATTTGTCATCATCATCAAGTCATTATTCCAATAGCGGAGCAATCAACATTCCTTCAATAATCAACCCTTCAAAAATCTTGATGTGAATCCTACCTTCAAAGTAGTGGAGTGTGTGATAGTATAGATGAGTTGAAATGCTTAAGCGTGAATGTCAGTTTGAAAATGTACCTATGTATGAACATTTCTTGTTCATCACACAAAATGAGTGTTTCTCTTAGAATGTGACATAACCAAAAAGATGAATCTAGGATTTTATATGAGGCTTTTATTCATACCAATTTCTCAAACATGGAGGGTAGGGGCTCTTTTGACTCTTTAGGAGGTTAGAGTATATGCCTCCGATGGGATCATTGAACAAAAATGATTATGAAGGTTCCATGTTTCATATGAAAACTAAATTTGGTACCAAAATTTATGATATTAATGGCCAAGGGATCATGAATGTTTTCAATTTCCTATCTAGATGGATGAGTATTTACTCAAATATGAACATGAGTTGGATAAGCTAAGGTGTCATGTAAACTATGGGTTTTAGTTGGTACTTGATTGCTAATGTTAGATTGTTGAAGTTGATGAATGCATTGGAGGGTATAAGTATGCCAGTGGTGACATTGGATTTCAAGTTTGTAATGGTAGTATTTTTAGACTTGGCTTAGTTTAGATGACAGAGAACCGTCATTTGACAAAGGTAAGCATTGAGATGGCCTAAGGCCATCAAATGTGCTAGAAGGAAATTTTCTTGGAAAATGGAGAATTTATGGAGCACCCAAGGACTTGGTCTAAGGTTTGCTTCAACCATGAGTTCTAGAATCTCATCATAATTGTATCATGACATATTACCCTGACTAATAATAAACTCGACAATAATCTAGTCGGGGACAACCTGTTGATAAAATAATTCCACGGTCATAATACCATGGACAAAATATCCTTTAGGTCAAATAACTCCATGGACAATAACTCGGGATATAATTTTATAAAAATTGCATTTCTATATTCTCACAAGGATATTGTAGTCCATAGGTTATTCTAAATCCATAGGCTATTGCCAGTTATTATGACCCTGGGTTATTGTTTCCTTGGGTTATTGTGACCGGGTTATTGTGTCTAGGCTTATTTTGGTCGGGTTATTATGTCATATAACCCATACCTGTGAGAGGAATGCATCCCTAGTTAGAGCCACTAGTGGAACCCTCAAAATTTTCTTGTTCCACCTTGAAAGTGCACTCTCTCCTTGGTGGTCTTCTTTGTTCACATGGCTTGGGTTTAGGGTTTCATGTGGAGTTTTTTTACTTTGGAATATTTTAATCCTTTATCTAGACCCCTATTCTTTTGGTCTATTTCTTCGCTAACCGTTGTGGTCCATTCTCTGGCCATGTTAAAAAAATTGAGTCATTGAGTTCCATGAAATGACCAGCTCTTTGTGGTTTTGCTTTCTTGTTACCACATCTAATTCCTCGTACTTAGGTCTAAGAAATTATTTATTTTATAAGCACTGTTCAAATTTGTTTTTCCTTTACATCCTTTGCATAAAATGGTTCAAGTCCTCTTAGGGCCTTTTCTCACATTTTCCTAGATAGTTCCCTTTTAAAAAACAAATTTGGAGCACGTGCATCATTCTTTCACTTAAATTCTTGTTCATTTCCTTGCTTATCGCTCGTTACGAATTATCCTTTGACTGTTGGCCTCAAATCAGTGATTCATGATGAACTTGTCCCCTTTGTATTGCTCATCATGTATAGAATTCAAGCTTTAAGTTTCAAATTAGCAATGAGCGATGTTAGCTAATTTCTTTGTATCGATAGCTATCTTGCTATTGCCAATTGCTCATGAGTTCTTCATTGTGAATTTGTGATGCACGATGAAGTTCTATGTTCTAATGTTGCTTTGCAAATGTGAAATGTTACAAAGGGAGGGGTATGTGCAAGATCAGCACATGGAAAAATAGGCCCTAAAGTGGTGATAAAATTTAGAAAAATTAGAGTTAGGCAACTTCACGTAAAATTTTAATAAGTTATCTATATTATTTCAAAAATATGTAAGAATAGAACCTGTGGAAAATTGATTGTAGTTTCTAAACTATTAGGTTTTATTTTATTTTTAAATCTATTTGGTGAAAAATTTGAAATTTCAATGTAGTAGCACTTTAAATTTTAGGGAAAAATAAGAAGCGGTGTCTATCCTCACCACCTAACCTACAAAATGATAATATTTTTTATATATTTTAGATATAAGTAGAGGACTCATGTCTGATGTGATGAATATTTTTTGTAATTTTTTTCCAAGTAAATAATTAATTATGATTTTTTATTACAACTTTTAAAAAATATAAGAACTCGTATGTCTAACCACCTTAACTTGGTCAAAACTTCATGAAATTCATATATTTTTTTTAATCCTATAGTATGCGAAGCATAGAATGTGACACATGTTTCAAATTCAAAAAATGTGATAAAATTTGAAAGCTATAGATGTTTTTCAATCAACCTATCAATTAGGACTTCAATCGTAATTCAAATAGAAAATGAATAATAATTATTTATTAAATTCAAAGTAAAGCATAATTTATATTGGTTGAAAGATGGAATCTCCTTTAAAAACCCTATTCGTTTCATCAATTTTGGGTTAAAAAAAGTCGTCAGCCACAGACCCTACACATACCCATCATATCGCCACTTTTTGGCCCATCATGATCCTACACATACCCGGCGATGCTTTTTCAACCCTTGATTTGATCATAAGGATACATGGAGTGATCCTGACTTATTGCTAAGAGTCCTCCATCGCTAATGTGTTTTTATTATTACCAAATGAATCAACATTGGGTGATGTAGCTAATGTGCCTTGCACCCATCGCCCCACTTAAAGCCATTATGGTTTTGAGTGGGATGCCAGAATGTGTATTGGAGTTGAGCGATGAAGCACCTAATGGAATATTCCCCTCATTTCCATGTCCTAATGCATCATGAATTCACTTGAAGGAGTGCAAACTAGAGTAGCAATGCACGACAACTATCAGTGAATGATGATTAATGTGTAGATAGCTATGTGGTAGTTATTGTTACCTAATTTTCACCCATGGGATCAATCAAGCAGGATAAATCATGTGACAGAGGTTCGAGAAGGCCAAATGGAGCATTCCCACAAGGGAAAAAGTCATGAATCTGATGCTAGGTTATAGGGAACTCAGTTTGGAAGCCTGCCTTATTCAAGTTTTGCATGAAAATCCTCTAAGGAGAAAATCGGCAAGACCCCAGGAATGTCACAGCGAGTGGAATTCACCTACAAGTTCCTATCGGCAAGATTTTGATCATCGTCCTAGCAATAAAAGGATATGCATATCGGCGAAAGTTTTTTCCTTCAAGAAGATGTCTCAGTGACTTCTTTGGGTCTCACCAACTAATCGCATCGGGTAAACACTTCGGCAAGAGTTGTCTTCTTCGATGTGTGGTCTTGCTGAGTCCCTTAAGTCTTGCTGACCACCGATAAAGATATGCATCTTGGGGAGAAGAAGGATGTGTGCAAAGAGGTCTGGCTAAAGCTCAAGGGACTCACCGATATGAAATTTGAGTTTGGCGAGATGGATTCATTTCGGGAAGATATCTCCCTAACTATTAAAGGTTTCGCCGAAGGGTTTCCTCTTCGCAATAATGTCTCGCCGACCATGCAATGTCCTGCCAATAGAAAGGGGACCCCAACGAAAGGAAGTAAGCCCTGCAGGAGGTCTCACTAACACATGAGAGTCACCCAGACTGGATCCCAGTTCACCAAAAGGAGGGTCAGGTCACTAAGATGTCTTAGCGACTACCAAAGGCCTCACCGAGAGAAATTGATATCGTCGTGATGTCTTGGCGAAGGCATTATGTCTTGTGAAAGATAAAGGGAGCCTCGATATATGTTCTTCCTTTGGCAAGGGTCTCGCTCACAACAAAAACACCTTGCCGAGAAGGTTTGACATCGGCATAAGGTCTTGCTGATATAAGGATGTCTCCCTGATAGAAAAAGGAGCTTGCCGAAGGATTTGGCCTTTGGCATAAGGTCTCAGCGATGTGGAGGGTCTTGACAACAAAGGGGGCCTTTGGTGTAACATTCCAAGTCCGAGAAAGGTCTCCCCGACCCAGTGATGTCTTACCGACCAATGAATAATTCAGCGAAAGAGAGGACCTCAGTGTGAGGTCTAGGTGAAGAAAAGAAGTCTCGTTGACATGAAGGAGCTCACTGAAGAGTAAGCAGATTTAGTGTGATGTCATGCCGAGGAGACAAACTCTGGCCGAAATGAAATGTCTCTCAGTGAGATGTCTCACCGATCGCCGTTGTTCTTGCCGAAGGGATTGTGCCCTCGGTGTAGTATTTTTGAATTCGCCAAGGGTCTCGCCGACCGACGGGGAGTCTCATCGAATGAAATGAATGTGGTAGCTATGAAAGATCTGAAGGTTTCTTAGAGGAATAACTCTTCACCGACATGGACACGCAGGGTGCAACATTGAATTCAATCAAAAGATCTAGGGAGAGATCTATCCCGAGGACTGATATTTTGTAAGCCCTAAGGGGCTGACACTCTTTTGTATATAAGGAATCTTTTTCCTTTTTTGTAAATAGTTCAGAGAATACACTAAAAAGAGTTAGTGATTTTTAGAAATCCTCTCTCAGCTCTGTATATTTTGTAACTCACTTTGATTTTTTTGGAATATAAAATGCAGAGTTATCTTGGCCACTATTGATGATTCAGATTTTAGTCACTGTTCTTGCAAAGTGTTGTGCATTTCAGGTTAATGATTGAGTTATTTTGTGAATTCTTTTATTCCTTTATAAATTTATCTGGTGTTTCATGCCTTCCTTTGTAAAAAGCACCATTATATGAATCACAAAGCTGTGTTTACATTATCACACATAGATTCTATTATGTGAAAGTCTTTTCCTTTATTGAAAAAGGGTGTGTATCAAACTTGTTTGTGACATATTAATGCATAGCTCGCAGAATTTGATATGTATCTTTCTAATCATTGACAAATTTCAAGTGCACTCTAAGTATTCCATTGATCTCATCAAACTCGGTGTATCACCATAGTTTAGTTTCATTCATGTACTCCTTCTCCCTTTTCCCTTTACTAAATCGTTAGCTTAGGTGATACCCAAAGGAAGTCGGCCTTCTCCGGAGGTTCATTTCAACTTAAGGTGACCCACAGCCTTGAAGTGATCCCATGTTTCTCTAGAAAGCTCAGTTTCATCACGATGCGTAGGGTGCATTTTTTGGTGATAACAGTTTCTGGCACACCTAGTGGGACTCAAATTAGATTGAACTACTGGCTTAGTATGCAACCAGTGAGTCCTGGACTTTATAAAAGTCATTTGGCATACTTGATGACTCCACTGGGAGGAAGAACTCTAGAAATCAACACCTTCTACAGTTTATGAGAAGAGTTCAGACAAGGAGCAGCTTGTTCCCTTTTAAATATTTGTAGCTATCACCACCAAGAAGAAAAGGAAGAGCAATAAAAAGGTGAGGAATAACAATTATTTATTCTAGAACTCAATCCACTCCTTCATCTATGGGATCACATGTTGTTGTCCCATCTTTGGTTTCATCTAGAGCACTAGTAATTCCTCCTCAGCCACCTCCAATGGCCACTCCAAGGAATCAACCCTTTGTTGCTTTTAATGGAGGGAGTCCCTTAAATTTGGCATAGCACAATGACATTCCAATGGCAGCCTTGAAGAGTCTACCAACTTTCACAGGGGAAGACCAAACTACCTCGATTGAACACATGTGAGATGTGGCTTCGTTATGCAGAGTCCATCACATAACCCAAGAGGATGTTGCAGTGAGACTACTAGATGCTTCGTTGAAAGGAAGAGCTATGCAATGGTATATGAGCTTAGCAATCGGTTCAATTGCAGCTTGAGACGAATTTGGAGACAAGTTGCATAAACAATTTCAGCACAGGTCTAATAACTTGTCTCTATTGGAACAATTAACTACAATTAAGAGGGCTCCACAAGAGCAAATGAATGATTTCAATTTTAGATTTCAAAGAACCTGGGATAGAATCCCTGTAATGGTGAGGCCACCTTCAGAGTATGCATTTTTGTACTTTTTGAGGGCTCTTAACAATGATATAGCTGTTATGATACAATCAATGGGAGGGGTTTCTCTACCAGATGCTTTTGAAATAGCAATTAGAGCTGAAAATAGCCTAATACAAGCTGGTAAACTAGCTCCTAGGCCACCAATGCCTATATTCCCAGAGATCCATGCAAATATTCCTCTGCAGATACCACCCTTTGCACCTCTGCCACCTGTTTCAGTTGTTGTAACACAAGAAAATGCTTCTTCAGGTTCTCTAAATGAGTTACAGGAAATCAAAAGTCTATTGCAATCTTTTGGTAACAAGCTTGTAAGCTTAGAGAAGCAGCAATCATATTGTAGGCCTTATCAGCAACAGAATCCAGGCCAGCAACAAGCATATCAAGGTGGTAGACAGGCTTACCAGGGCAATTACTAGGGCCCAAGACAGAATGTGAACACAAGACCTTTTCAGGCCTATGCTCCAACACCTGTTAGTGTATTCAAGGACCTAGTTCCTATTCAAAATAACTTAGCAGCCGATTATGAGTGGTGCTACCCTTGCAACTAGCCCCATAATCAAGCCACCTGCTCAAATGGACTCATCAATCAGGCACTTATGGTACATAATACCTAAAGTTCATAGCAGAGTGCATTCAATGATGCATCTCCACAATACCAAGATTAGCTTATCATTGATGCTACCTTACTTAATTGGAAAGGTGAAGAATTTTGTGGATTGAATGTAGATAATTCCTTAGTCGCAGCTAACACTAGGGCAAAGAAAAGAGCTTTTGAGCTTGATCATGCACCTGATAGAGGAAAGGTGGCAACTATGGAACCATCTACAGCTCAAGCGACCCATGGTTTGCAAAGAGATTAGCAAATCCCGATCAAGGAGAAACCACACTTGCAAGCTGATCATATTGGCATGAAGGTACATTATAAAGTAACCCCAGTTGTACCCTATAATATTCTTGATAGTATGAAAAAGATGAATGTTACAATGTCTATGTGGGACTCATTAGCTAGATCCCAGGTCGAAAAGACATGTTACAGTCAGCCTTGTCAAGTTTGAAAATGTCTGATAAAGTTGAGTCTCCAATAGGCCAAGTTAGAGTTGTGTTAACAAATAATCCTCAGGGAAATGATCAACAGTCTAGCAAAGATATAGGAAAAGGAGTTAATCCACCTCCTTTTTACATGTCAATGATCATAGGTGACAAGTTAGTTCATAACTGTATGGTAGACAGTGGAGCTAGTAGCTCTATGATGCCAAAGCAGATTGTGGACAAGCTTGGGCTAAAGTATCAGCCTTTAGAGAAAGGAGTAATCCAATTGGATGGTACCTCTATTAATACACTAGGAATCATTAAAGATTTGAGTCTTACCCTACAGGATTGTCCTAATTTTTTAGTTCCTTAAGACATCTATGTCATAGACCTTCCACCTTTCTTTTCCTTGTGTTTATCAAGAGACTTTACAGCCAAGATAGGTGGTTATGTGTTAGTTGATTGGTCACATATGCTATTTAGAACAAGATATGGAACCAAGGTTACCATTAAATTAGAAAAGTTGGCTAAAGATCATATTGAGCCATATAACCCAAGTCCCGTTAATGCTGCTCCTATTGCTGCAGACACAAATTGTGTCATTTTCACTGACAGTGAGCTGGTTGCCATTCAAGAACTTCAAGCATAAGTTGTTCCTGATGTGCTTCTACATGAATGGGCAGTTGAAAATGTGTTAGACAGTCCAAAAGACCTTATTCAAGATGCTAGTATAGGTAACTATGTCATACTTGAGCCTGACGCAGAGATTCCAAATCTTGAGAAGGATCCAAGTCAGTTGTTACAATAGTAAGGTCGACTTTGGGAGATGTTCTTTGATGGTTCCAAGAGAAAGAATGGGGTAGGTGGAGGTGCAATGTTTATTTCTCCACAAGGCGATAAGTACTTTTCAGCCTTCTGTTTTGCTTTTGCATGTTCTAACAATAGTGTTGAGTATGAAGGACTTATCCAAGGCCTTGAATAGGCAAAGAAAAGAGGAATTGACTATTTGAGAGTCTATGGAGACAGTGAATTGATAGTCAATTAGGTCAGGGGGGTCAATGTTGCTAAAAATGACACACTAAAGTCTTATAGAAACAGAGTGTGGAATATGATTGAAGAATTTAATGCCTTCAACTTAGTATCTATCCCAAAGAATTAGAACCAACATGCTGACAGACTTGCAGCAATTGGAGCACTTTTTGATAACCCAGGTGATATTAAAAAGGATAAAATATAGCAGTATGTCAAGGTGATCATCAGGCCGTCAATTCTTGATAACAACATTAACTGGTAGGTATTTGAAAGTGATGAACATATAGTGACCTTTCTGCTCCAAGAGGATCAATTTTTTGTAGTAAACCAGGAAAAAGTCAAACAACAGTATGATGATCAAGTGATACAGCTGAAGACCAATAAAATTCCCAAAGGGCTGGTTACTTTGGAATCCATATTTAATTCTGATGATCAGCTTAAGAAGAATAAAGTTAGCATTCAAGTCAAGGAAGATCATTATGAGGAAGTTGAAATCTTTAAAGGTAAGCTCCTTAAATTAGGTAAAATTTGTTCAGCTGAAGATAAGAGAGATTTCATTGTTTTATGCCAAGAATATCATGATATTTTTGCTTGGCAATATTTTGATTTAAGAGGGTTTGATCCTCATATTGCACAACATACAATTGAGTTAGAACATGGTGTCAAGCCTGTTAGGCAGAAACAAAGGCCCTTGAATCCTAAGCTTGAGCCCTTAATGATTAAAGAGCTGACCAAACTAGTTGAGGGGGGTATCATCTTTCCTATTAAGCATACTTAATGGGTTTCTAACCTTGTTCCATTTAGAAAAAAGAGCAGTGAGATACGACTATGTGTAGATTTTAGAGATCTTAATAGAGCATCTCTAAAGGATCATTATCCCTTACCATCTATGGAATAAATTCTCCAAGCTATTGTTGGTTCAGAAATATTTTCTCTTCTGGACGGATATTCTGGTTATAACTAAATTCTTGTCAAAGAGGAGGATCAGTATAAAACAACATTTACAACAAAATGGGGCACTATGGCCTACAAGAGAATGCCTTTCGGTTTATCTAATGCTAGTGCCACCTTTCAGCATGCCATGGACATGGCATTTCAGAGTTTAATCCAGAAAATTTTGCTAGTTTATTTAGATGATATAACTGTATATTCAAAAACTACAGATGAACATTTGTCACATCTCAAGCAAGTTTTTGAGAAATGCAATGAGTTTGGGATATCCCTCAATCCTATAAAAAGTATTTTTGCAGTTCATGAAGGTAGACTATTAGGCCATATAGTATCAAAGGATGGAGTTACCATTGATCCAGTAAGAGTCAAAGCTATACTTGAACTGCCATTACCCAATCACAAGAAAGGATTGTAGAGCTTTATAGGGAAAATCAACTTTCTAAGAAGATTTATTCCTAATGTTGCAAATTTACTACAGCCTTTGACTGCCATGCTAAAAAAGAACATAGTTTTTAGTTTGACAAAAGAGGCAAAGCGTAATTTTGAAGAAATCAAGGAGGTTTTAGCATCTGCTCTAACATTGGTAAATCCAAATTTCTCCAAAGACTTCTTTTTGTATGCTTTTGGTAGTAGTAGTTCAATCTCTGCCATGTTGGTTCAGAAAAATAGTGATAACTTAGAATAGCCCATAGCTTTCTTTAGCCAAGTACTTACTGATTATGAAGAGAGGTATACTTTTGTTGAGAAACATATTCTCGCTGTGATCAAAAGCCTAAAGAAGTTTAAGCCTCTAGTGTCAAACAATAAGATTCATAGTTTAGTGGCGCACTCAAGTGTGAAGGAGTTTCTGTTGAACAAAGATCTGAATGGAAAAAGAGCAGGGTGGGTCACTAAGGTCATGGAATATGATGTGGATATCAAGATTACCAAATTGGTTAGAGGTAAAGGTCTCTGTGAATAGCTTGCTATAGGGTCAATCAGTGAAAATGAATTAGAAAAAGATGTTATTTTTGCTAATACAAATGAGTCTCAGGTTTCTCAAGATGATGTACATGTGGGAACAATTAATTGGGCTCAAGACATGACCCAATTTTTACAAAATAGAGAGTGTCCATATGGTTTGAAGAGAGCCAAAAGAAGATACTTTAGGCTGCAGTCCATACCATATGTGCTGGTAAATAATGTTCTTTTTAAAAGGGATCTAAATGGTGTTCTATTAAGATGTATTCACAGTGATCAGATTGAAAAGGTACTTTATGAGTTTCATGATGGAGCTACAGGAGGTCACTTTGCTCCTAGAACTACTGTGTGGAAAATAATGAGAGCTAGTTACTACTGGCCCAACTTATTTAAAGATGCTTATGCATGGTTGAGAAAGTGTGTGAAATGTGCTCTATTTTCAGGAAAGGAAAAGCTGCCTGCTATGCCTCTACATCCAATTCAAGTGGAGTGGCCCTTCATGAGATGGGGAATTGACTTTATTGGGATGATTAATCCACCATCCAATACTAGTCATAAGTGGGTGCTCACTACCATAGACTATTTCACACGGTGGACAGAAGCGATAGCTTTGAAAGAAGCAAAGGAGTCTTCAGTTTTGAGCTTTTATGAGGATATAGTCATCAGATTTGGAGTTCCTAACTCAATCATATCTGATAATGCTCTTACATTTATTGGATTAAGATTAATTGATTGGACTATTAAGCGAGGTAGTCATTTAAATACATCCTCAAATTATTACCCTCAGGGTAATGGCTTAGCTGAAAGCACAAATAAGAATCTCATCACGATTATCAAAAGAACAATGGAGGATAATCAAAGTACCTAGCACAATAGATTAAAGTATCCACTTTGGGCAGACAAAGTGACTCCTAAGAGGTCTATTGGTAATTCACCGTACATGTTAGTCTATGGCAAGGAGGCTAGGTTACCTCTATCCATAGAGCTTCCAGCTCTAGACATTGTTCACCAGTTGGAGATGTTTGAGGAATCGGACCCAATGTCTGTGAGATATGCAGAGCTCATGGAGCTCGAAGAATCAAGGGACAAAGCAATGAAGGTTTTGGAGTATCATCAACTACAAACAAAGAAGACATTTGACAAGAAGGCTACAAAAAAAGTTTTCAAGATGGGAGATCTCATGCTGAAATGGGATGTTTTGAAAAGTAGGCCAGGCCATCACACCAATTTTGACATGTGGACAGGTCCATTTGTTATTAGAGACTGTAAGGAGCACAATGCTTACCAACTGGCCACAACAGAAGGGGAAGTGCTTCCTATCCTAGTTAATGGGATACACCTCAAGCCTTGTTTTCAAGTCAGATGGAGTTCCTCTATTGTACATATTAGTTTAGGTTTATGTTTTCAATAAGTGCTTCTGCACTTCAGATGTTTTTTTCCTTTTCCTAAGTGGTGTTTTAGCACGGTAAATATTTCCTTTCGGTTTCTTCCATTTCTTGAGGCTTGGACAATCTGTTATGACCTATAAGTTATGGACACATTTGAGCTATGTGCTAAGTTGATGTTTTAATTTTTCTGAGCTTCCTAACGACTCCATACCCAATGGATAGGCCTAGGCTACTAGTTTTCTGTGTTTAGCAGGCAAACATCTAGCAAAGGTTGCCATAAATGTTACCTAATTTTCACCCACGAGCTCAATCAGGCAAGATAAATCATGTGACAGAGGTTCGAGAAGGCCAAATGGAGCATTCGCAGAAGGGAAAAAGTCATGAATCTAATGCTAGGTTACAGGAAACTTAGTTTGGAAGCCTACCTTGTTCAAGTTCGGCATGAAAATCCTCTAAGTAGAAAATCGGCAAGTCCCCAGGAATGTCATGGTGAGTGGAATTCACCTGCAGGTTCCTATCGGTAAGACTTCGATCTTCGTCTTGGCGACAAAAGGATATGCATATCGACGGAAGTTTTTTCCTTTGGGAAGATGTCTCGGTGACTTCTTTGGGTCTCACCAACTAATCACATCGGGTAAACACTTCGGCAGGAGTTGTCTTCTTCAGCGTGTGGTCTTGTTGAGTCTCTTAAGTCTTGTCGACCACCGATAAAGACATGCATCTTGGGGAGAACAAGGATGTGTGCCAAGAGGTCTTGCCTAAGCTCAAGGGTCTCACCGATATGAAATTTGAGTTGGTAAGATAGATTCATTTTGGGAAGATATCTCCCTAACTGTTAAAGGTTTCACCAAAGGGTTTCCCCTTCGCAATAATGTCTCACCGACCATTCGATGTCCTGCCAATAGAAAGGGGACCCCACCGAAAGGAAGTAATCCCTACAGGAGGTCTCATCGACACATGAGAGTCACCCCGACTGGATCCCAGTTCGCCAAAAGGAGGGTCAGGTCGCTAAGATGTCTCGGCGACTGGAAAAGGCCTCGCTGAGAGAAATTGATATCGCCGTGATGTCTTGGCGAAGGCATTATGTCTTGCCGAAGATAAAGGGGGCCTCGATATGTTTTTTTTCTTCGGCAAGGGTCTCACTGACAACAAAAGGACCTCGCCGAGAAGGTTTGACATTGGCATAAGGTCTTGCCGATATAAGGATGTTTCCCTAATAGAAAAAGGAGCTTGCTGAAGGATTTGGCCTTTGGCATAAGGTCTCAGTGATGTGGAGGGTCTTGCCGACAAAGGGGGCCTTCGGTGTAACATTCCAAGTCAGAGAAAGGTCTCCCTGACTTGATGATGTCTTGCCGACAAATGAACAATTCCGCGAAAGAGAGGACCTCGGTGTGAGGTCTGGGCGAAGAAAAGAAGTCTCACTGACATGAAGGAGCTTGTCGAAGAGTAAGTGGATTTGGTGTGATGTCATGCCGAGGAGACAAAATATGACCAAAATGAAATGTCTCTTAGTGAGATGTCTTGCCGATCATCGTTGTTCCTGCTGAAGGGATTGTGCCCTTGGTGTAGTATTTTTGAATTTTCCAAGGGTCTCGCTGACCAACTGGGAGTCTCATCGAATAAAATGAATGCGGTAGCTACAAAAGATCTGAAGGTTTCTCTGGGGAATGACTCTTCACCAACATGGACATGCAGTGTGCAACATTAAATTCAATCAAAAGATCTAGGGAGAGATCTATCCTAAGGATTGATATTTTGTAAGCCCTAAGGGGCCAACACTCTTTTGTATATAAGGCATTTTTTTCCTTTTTTGTAAATAGTTCAGATAATGCATTAAAAGAGTTAGTGATTTTTAGCAGTCCTCTCTCAGCCGGTGTATATTTTGTAACTCACTTTGATTTTTATGGAATATAAAATGCAGAGTTATCTTGGCCACTATTGATGATTCAGATTTTAGTCATTGTTCTTGCAAAGTGTTGTGCATTTCAAGTTAATGATTGAGTTATCTGGTGAATTCTTTTATTCCTTTATAACTTTATCTGGTGTTTCATGCCTTCCTTTGTAAAAAGCACCATTATATGAATCACAAAGCTGTGTTTACATAATCACACATAGATTCTATTCTGTGAAAGTATTTTCCTTTATTGAAAAAGTGTGTGTATCAAACCTGTTTGTGACATAGTAATGCGTAGCTCACATAATTTGATATGTATCTTTCTAATCATTGACAAATTTCAAGTGCACTCTAAGTATTTCATTGATCTCATCAAACTCGGTGTATCACCATAGTTTAGTTTCATTCACGTACTCCTTCTCCCTTTTCCCTTTACTAAATCGTTAGTTTAGGTGATACCCAAAGGAAGGCAGCCTTCTCCAGAGGTTCATTTCAACTTAAGGTGACCCACAGCCTTGAAGTGATCCCATGTTTCTCTAGAAAGCTCAGTTTCATCATTGTGCATAGGGTGCATTTCTGGGTGACAACAGTGATGTGAGGTGTCATCACCATTTTTAATGCACAAGTTGTAAAAGCATGGCACAATGGTTGAGGACCATCATTGATCATGTCTTAAACCAAGGTAATCAGTGACTGTGATTCAAACTTGATGTGCCCAGTTGTTAGCTCACTCACTCGAGCTCTCTTTGAACATTAATGGTGGACATATCTCAAGAATTGGCCATAAAGGGAGGTTGTTAGTAAATTTTCCTTCACAATTGCATTTATTGAAGGGCTAAGGAATTGGTTTAAAACCATAGAGGAGGCATGTGGATTTCATGCAGGATTTTGTGGAGGTATTGAAGACAATCTCCACCAGGTAAGCAAGTACTGAATATCCTCTGTATCAAATTGTGCATAGGCTAGCTAGTTTAGTGAAATTTTATCAAAGATACTATAGGTTTTGAATGCTTGGAGCTAGTGGGTTTGGTTTTTTATAAATCCCATTTGGGTTGGTAAAAATTCTACATTATTTGGGTGTGTTTTGGTCTTTCCAACTTTGTTTCTAAGACCATAAACTGGTTAGGTTTTCCTTCAAATTAAAAATGAGTAAGCCTAGTGAGTCGAGCATTAGGCCAGAGAGGAAACCTAAGCAAAAAGGAGTCAAGAGGCCTAAAACCTAGAATGATACACCCATAATTAAGCCAGAAATAGTGAAGAAAGATTTTTCCACTTTCATGGGTGGTGAAGCTGAGAAGAATTACAACCTGAGAAGTAGGGTTGTTGTTTGCAACCGTGGTGAGCCTAGTGGTGTGTTCTTGAAAGAGTAGAGTGCAAAGAAAGGAGAAATTAAGTCTGGCGAATTAACTAAGTCTTAGGAGAAGAAGAAGAGGGATAAGGACCACAAGGCTTATGATTATTATATGGAGACATCTAATGTTTCCATCGAAGATGAGGCTGAATTTGATCTAGAGTATACTCGGTATCTACTTGCAACTACAAGTCTTAGAGAATCTAATGGTGAGATAAGTTATTTGGTTTTAACAAAAGCACTAGGGGGACATGCACACTCTGATGCTGAAGATGATGGAGCATTGTAGAGGCAGTGCCCTGGTTTGATTTTTTTGTTTTTGATGATGGGCGTGAAGGAGAGGTGTTGGACACTGCTACAATGATGAAGGTTCCCTTTTGGAAGGAAAGTAAATATTCTTCAATGAACGTGAGTTTTTTGTCTTAAGTGTTGATGGGGAAAGCTTCTTTGGTTAACATGGATGAGAGATTTTGAATCCTACTACTATGAAAAATGGTGCCTTTTGGAAGGTGGGTAAATCTTCAACGTTGAAAAGGATTTTTGTCTTTTGTGTTTCCCCCCTTTCTACAGGGTGCAAATGTAACCATTTGGGGAGTTTTGAAATCAAAATGAAATTGAATGTCAAATGTAAATGTTACTGAAATTGTAATTTGGCCTGAAGCTTGTTGCTCCCATGTTTCTATAAATGGGAATTCAAGGCCAATTACAGGGGTTGGAATTTTTCTTTTTAGTGGTCTAGGTTGGAGAAAACTAGCCTCATGTAGGAGCAATTTTATCAATAAGCACAAATGAATAAAACAATATGAAGTCTAGGGTACATTCTAATTTGTAATGGGATTAATAGTTTTACAGTAACAACATGATATGAATGAAAATGAAAATTCTAGAAAAAATTCTCTCCTATGTATTTTGTCTTCCAAATTATGAATATAATGAATCAATGATCTTTTATTTGTCTTCAATCATTTCAGTTAAATGAATAATTTTGTTTCTTCTCTGGTTCAAATAACTCATTAAACGCTTTAATAAGATCATGGGTTTATGAGATGAAATTCAAGGATTACTAAGTAGTTTCTATTTCTAATACAATGAGTTGAGCATTGCAAGGTGATACATTAATAGCCTGTAAATGTTGAATCTAATTTCTACTGTATTATAGTTAGTTACAAATGCGACTCTGTTATCCAAAGATAAGACAATGGTTTATTTATTTGTCTATCTTGAATGTAAATGAGGCAACTCGTACCTAACCATGAACACAAAATCACTTAAACAATTTTAACTATAATGTAGCATTATGAAGTACAACCCATTCCTTGCTTTAGGTAGCAATTTTCTTAAGGGTTAGCCAAATCCTTGAGATATTTTATCTATTTAGTAGTTTATAGGAATGCATCTATTTGCCACAATGTTCATGGTCAAATGTCACAAGAATATCATCTAAACATTTTGAAGATCACCCTCCTGGGTTTCACAAAGCCCAAAGAGTAGAAGTAAGGGCCTAGTAATCCTTTACTTGTTTGTTGGCCAATCCTTACCTTTTCTAAAAAAATAACCAACAATATCCAAGGTTAGTATTTCCTGATTTAAAAAAAAAATGGCCACTTAAGACACCTTTTTGGCGTCCCATCTTTTTGGACTTACCTGTAATATAGTCTATTATATTATATAGAATATATTATATTATATTATATTATATTATATATTATATACAATATATAATAGTATATAGATTAATATATAATAATAATTTTTAATACTTTTTTTATGATTTGAATATTATGGATATATGTTTAAAATATGGTATATCATACATAAATAATATCATGAACTTGCAAATCTATGGATATCAAAACCTTCAGACCTCAAGGTGGTGGTGCTTGATGAGAGACAATAGATTGTGAGTAAATCCTAGAGCTACTCCATGCCTATATAGTCTTGATATCATCTAGGTTCTACAGTATCCTGTCACATATATCTATACTATTGTTGAAATTAGTCTGTCTTAGCTCATACTCGATCTAGCTCTACCTATAGGATAATTTAAGAATAATCATTAGTGAGAGATCAAACTCTCCCTACTCTAATATCCTCCTATGTAAATCTCAATTGTGTTATGGGCTTAAAAATCTCCACATGACACCCTATGGTCTAATCTAGCCTATAGTTGACATGCATGGGATGATGTAGCTAGACATCAAGAACCATCTCCATTTCCATTCGACCCATTAAGTTGATCCAATCTAAAGTGCCAACTCCAAGAATAAACACATAGAATTAAGCCAAATACGTCACCATATAAAACCTAAATAAAATTTAAGTAAAACATTTAGTATACTATAAAATCAAAGCATATCATATCACTTGGATTGGTAAATCACTAGTGAGGATCCATTTATGAGACAACTATAGTTATATTTGATCTTATCATCTCCCCATGCTCATATACACTCATTCTCTATGGTGTAGTGGCGAATTCTTGTGATATGAAATGACAAGACCTAGTTCTCTCCTTGGGGACATCATCAACCTCCTCTTGCTACTTTATATCTACTCCAGATGTTGTTGTCAACTGATCCTCCTCATTATCATATTTGAACATGCCATCATCATCATCATCCTCATCCTCCTCCTTGTGATCCTCATGATGACATTGCCATGGTCCCGAATCATCAACAAGATGATTGGCAAGAAATATAATATTTGGAAGTCCAATGCTCCACCACCTAGTATATGAGATGCTTGCTCCAATATCATCGACATAAGACATAGGATGTCCATCTCACTCCTCATCATTAGAATCATTGAAAGGGATGTCCATGATGGTTGGGAAAGTTATGTCCTAGGGTATGGCACCACTATGAGTTGATCTAAGATAAGTCAGTCGAGGGATGGGAACTCCCTAAGAGTGATCAAAGTATTTATTCACTTGGTTATAGTAGAATGGAATAAAAATATACTCATACTAACCAAAAAACCTAGTCCTAATGTATCTTAGAAAGCTTCTATGGAAATCCTCTCTAGGCCTATAGTGTACTATACATATGGCCTCTAGGTCACATCCATAGAATCCAATCAATCAAATACAACATGTCAATATTAAAAATCATCAAGTTTCCATAGTACCTTCAATGAGTAAGAGTAGGATCGAGGATATTTCCATGCTACCTCTATCAAAAATTTTGCTGGCCACATACAAGCCATGTGCTCAAACACCTAGACCTAGATAATAGTGCATATCATTAGGATTTGTGTCTCATAGTGTACATATAGACCAAGATCATAGTAAAGGTGGGATAACATGCCTCACCCCCAAGTGAACATGGCATGCTACTCCTCCATCATTCATATAGTGTGTAGGACTTTGTGTAGGTGTGTTCCTCATCGATATTGTGCAACTTCAAATTCTATGGTGGAAATTAAGATATGATGAATGATGTGGATATCTACATCTCTTTATATAATTCATATTAACTATATTCACCCTTTCCATCATCTAGCATAGTTTGGTTGATACAATATAGTTGGTCAGCTAGGATATCATCTAATGTACTCCCATATTTTTGGCTTATGATCTTACAACATATGCATAACTATAAAATGTGATACACATCATCAAGTGTAATTTTCATCTCTCCCATTAGAAGATGAAAGGTAGACCTATCCTTGTCCCATTGCTCCATGAGTTACATCAAAATTGTATCATGATACCTCATGGTAGGCATGGTGTAGATCTAAAGAAAATTGAGATCTCTCTAGAGCCTTTATTCTACTGTTGAAACTAATTTTTGTGTTCAAGTAGAAGTTTGAATAAATGAACCCTAGGTGATCTCACATGCATGGTAGTATCTATCAAACATAAAAATATTCTCATTACTTCATTGACCAATGTGAAATGAATTTAAGGTAACAATTACAAGTTCTATGACAATGTGTTTGGTCAGGGGTACCATAGTTGGACTAGGGCACCTATGCTGGGTTGGGATTCCCTCATTGTTCTAGTGTGCCAAATTTGGTTAGGGCTCCCCATTTTCAACAAAAACACATAAAGCAATGAAAACTAAGCTCCTAACTAAGTGGAAAGTGAAACAATGACTTACCTCTCATATTAACACCCCTCATGGAATATAGTCTCTCAACATCTCTAGTATTGGTACATGATATGGTCAACATTGTGGTATTTTTGCTCCCAAGGATGCTCAACCAAGATTAAGATGCTCTCAAACTACAAAATTTAAAATGAATAATAAAAAGGTAAAAATATTATTACTTATAGTATCAAAAATTGCAATATGTATTATCATTTTAGATCATGTCTCATTCAAATCATCATAACATGGGATTGAAAAATTTCATTTATGTGTCTTGTGTTACATTGGAAATATGGTTCCACAATTGTTCTCATCAAATGCTTTTTGGTCATTGGTGTTATGTTTACATGACCCTACCAAAGAGATTTTCATAAAAAACCCTAATCAATTTAGCATGGAGAGATCACCAGCATGTGTCAAAATCCATAAAGAAATCAAAAATAGGGTCCATACATCTACCCTTAAATTTATTTTTATGTGTAGGATTATTTCAAATTACTAACAAGTTAGATTTTTAGGATACAATTCCTAATTTTGTGGTTTACAGGTTACTATGTTGGGGGGTTCATCTCTCAATTGGTGAATCTTTTACATCATCTATAATATCCTTTTGGGTATCCTTTTTCATATGTTATGATTTTTTTTCATACTTTAGCTTGCATGTGCGTGTAGTTTCATATGACGACTAAATTTGGGACTAAATGTAGCATCATAAAATATGCTCCCTAAAGGTGAAAACACAATTTCATGTTTTATCTGGGTCTCATTTTGGTGTACATAATTTCATTAGTGTATTTTAGAAACATTCCCTAATAGATTGAACTTTCCCGTTTACTTAAGAGAGTTTGTTAGTGCTACCCTAAAGTGCCTTCTCAATCACATTTCACCATTTCAACCCTAATAAATGCTGATTTTTTGAATGAAACCTAATTCAACAAACCCTAAACTCAAGGATCAAACTTAAATGTGTGAAAAATAGCTAGTCAAGGGTGCCACCACCATAGACCATGTGCTTTCCCCAATAATTTTAATCTTTCATTTATGTCAGCCCTTAAATTATGTGAATTGAATTTAAATTCAAGATTTGGCAGTAAATTGATCTCAAAAATTATATTAAATGGGTTGGCATGCACTTTAATTTACTCCTATATTTCACTATTTAAAAACATGAATTATTATTTCAAAAGGATCATCAATCATAATTAGAGAAAATCTTTATTAAAATTCACATTCAATTTTATAGAGTTACAAAGAAATTTTTAGATTTGATTAAATTAGCACAATGATTGGATTTTTATATGAATGGAAGAACTGGTTGGAATCAATGGTTGGATATAGGTTCCACTCACTTTAAATAACGATTGACTTGTTTGTAGCTTGTTCTCATTTTCATACTTTGATCTCCTTGTTTTTGAAAAGGAAAAAATAGGTTTTACAGGGACCTGAAACCGCAGAGTAAACAACAAAAGATAACAAAAAAAGTCCAAACAAGCATACGGCTGTCCCAAAAAGGAAATGACAGCACCAAGAGACAACAAGGTCCAAAAAAAGGACCGCCCAACAAACTAGAAACAAACACCACCGCACTACTCCAAGGTGTTCAACAACTCCTTAGCCTCCTTTTCAACATCCTTCATATCAGGTAACCCCTGCTTGAGAATTTGAGTCGTATGTGACGAAGTCGGGGTATTCCTCTTAGTATTAGCCCGGGTACGGGTCGAAATCCCTTCACTAGCAGATCTGCCGCATTCTCTGTCCGCATCGAAATCCACGACCAGCGAACCCTTTTGATTTTTTTTCAAGCTTTTCCACCATAGCATTGATGATAATGGTGTTATGCCTGGCGATTTTGTGATTCTTCGCCACAGTGGCCCTAATATTTTGGCCTATCTTGGACATATTGCACTTGATACTAGTCAATCTTTCATCCTGGGAATGTTGTCTTTTCCTTGGTAAGGGGGTTTTCTGTCCTTCATTCTCTTTACAACTCTAGCTAATCTTCTACTCCAAATCCATGACCCTGTTACTTAGATCTATATTACAGCCTTTCAAATCACAGACTTCCTTCTGGGTCCACTTGAGAATAGTGAAAAGGCCATCCGTACTTTTTTCTGCCACACTCATAATGTCCTCAGGCTTGAGCTTATTCAGGGCTGAATTAATTTCATCCTGATTAGGGGAGTCAATAGGTGCATTCCCAAATCTTCCAGATGCAGGGGCACTAGGGGCCGACTCCTTACTGACCATAGGTTTATTAGAAAGAATTTCCATGGAATTCCCAAAATACGAGACAAGTTTCGTAAAAGAGGTACCTTTAAAACCAGAGACCAAACCCAGAGTAGGGCAACCAGGAGACAACTGGGGATTAAGATAGGGTGGCGAGGCAAAACCCGAACTAGGGCACTCAAGCAGAGGCTACAACTTAGGACATAACGGTGGAGCAGAATCCTTAAGGGCATTTTGACAAGACAAGGACACGGGAGCATTGGTATTAGGACCAGTAGGGGCACAAGCAGGGGGGGCCTGTGGGTCATTCTCCCTACTATTTTATGTATCTTCATCATCCAATTCTCCAATATCAACAATTTTAGGCAAAGTAGGTAAATTTTGATAATGCTCAAATATGAGCCTGACAAGACCAGGGTGAATAATAGCAGTCCTCCTAGGGTTTCTTTCAACTTCATCAAGGCAATTCTTCAAAGAAGAGAATAAGTAAAAAGGCAGAGAGATACGAACCTTGTGACGGAAGTGGTTTAGAATGGAAAAGTGGTAACCATACACTCTGGTGAAGCGCCCGTCAACCGTGATATACTCTGTAATAACTCTTAAAACTTTCCTCTAGATAGATTTGATGGACTCCACATCAAAGTAGCTATTGGAAACCTTAACCAAATTAGCCTTCTCCTTGTCTTTTTTAGGAAATTTAATGACCGCTTCATCAGAGAACCGACGGTCCCAATAAAATTTCACACCCTCTATCGAAAGACCAGTTATCTCACTAATTAAATCCTCATTCAACTTAACATTCTTGCCAAACAACACAATCTCACCATTTTTCCATTTTTTTACAAAATAGTACGATGGAGCTTTTCCAAATACGGGACTAAGCCTCCCTTTTCAATTCTTTCCCAGGCTTTGTCGTTCTTTCTATGCTCCTAAAAACTACTCGGCTCCACACGTTTTCTTTCTCCCCCCATTTTCAAAGCTCTGTTAAACAACACCCTATAGTTGCTCTAGGTCTCGTTTAGGCATATTTTATCAAACACCTAGAAAGCGTGCCGCAGACACTTCTTGAAAAAGAAAATGACATCAGTCCCATCAAATCTAATGAAATCGATGTACCTAATCTTTATCTGCTTCATCATGATGAAGACAAACTTCTTTTCCATGCACTGAATCATAATAAATTAGCACTTTCACTTCAGGATGGAGGTAATCATTCTTCCTCCACATGTTTTCCCCACCCTTCTTAATCCCTTCATTGGCGAAGTAATCAGCCACCTTATTGGCTTCTCTATAGGCATGGGACACTTTCACTTTATCAAATTTACTTAATAAGTTTTTTGTATCTTCGATCCACTTTTTGATGGTCCAGGAGGGAGGGGTAACCCCAAGAATGAAATTTATTATATTCATTGAATCACCCTCCAACCAAAGACATTTCGTGTTCATCTTGAAAGCTAAGCTAACCACATGATAAGCCCCTACAGATTCCGCAACATGATTAGTTTGGGTGCCGATGTCCACAACAAAAGCCGCAATAAAAGCCCCCGAATTGTCCCTTAAAACACACCCACTTCCAGCTTTCCCTGGGTTGTCTCCTTGTTTCCCTAAGTAAGGTATGTGAGTATTTTGAGTTTCCCTTGGGTATTTGACTTTCTCTTGGGTTGATTTTGATTGTTTCATTTAAGTATGCTTCTCTAAGACATTTGAATATGGTTTTTATCATTTAATTTTAATTTTATCTCATTATAGCCTTAGACATGCTTAATATTTAGAGAACACACTCTATTTGTCAACCACCATTTTTCATTGATGAGGGATTGACACAAAAAAATCCTTTTAGAAACCCTTTCTCCCCTCTTTGATGTAATTTTGTAGGTTTAGATCTAAATACGACAAGATACAAAATAGGAAATGAAAATGCAAATATTGAATCCCACTTCTCATTCTACGGTTCCACCACCCTTGACCCTTCAATTTAGCTCAAAATTTCTAACATAAATGCACAAATGTCTTCCCTTCTGTGATATGATTTTATTCTATTTATTTTAAATTTCATTTTTGTGAATAATTCATGTTTTAAGATTTGGTTTCATTTAGATCAATAAATTCACATTAAAGCATATCAATTTTCAAAGTAACAAAGGAACTAAGTTCAGGGTAAATTGGATATTCTTCTAAGTTATATCAAATCTTGACAAACCTTGTTGACTTGGGTTCTAATGTTGGTGTGAAGAAAGATTGATTAAGGTTAATCTAATTAATATATCTAGGATATCTTTTTCACATCTCAAGATGTTAAGTTGTTTTTCATTTAGAAGGATCCATACCTAAATATTAAGGGAAAAGGGCACTAAGAAAGAGATTTTTCTATATAGAAATGTGAAAATTATACAAGATTTGTGTGCTTGACATGTGGACATGATAGAAACCAAAAATGTAAAGTCATATATGGATATCAAAAGAAAAATAATGAGGTATTTGGTGAAAAGGATATAAGGAGAAAAAATAAAAGGGTAAAGAGAAGATTTCCCAAGAGGAATGTAGATGATATCATAGGTAATAATATGTAAGTAGGAGATTAAAAAGAGAGAAATAAAGATTGTGTGGAAAGAGAGCCAAGAGTAGTTTGAGTGATAGAAGCCACACATTGGCCAAAGGGAAGCACTAAGAAGTGTGTGGGCTACATGTAATATTAATGCACAAGGAGATGCATGGAGGTTGTGAGAGCTAAATTTGGGCATCAACATATTTATCTCTAATGTAATATATTTTCAAATGCACATGTATTTAAGTTTCTTGGAAAGGAAAGTGTGACCCAATATATAACTTTTTGTACTAGGGAAAATATCATAATTTTATTTTAAATGTGATATGGGAGGGTGTGATTGGTTAGGAAGCATGCACTAAATGGCATTGGGTGTTTGTAAGTGATATTCTTAATAATATACAAATAACTTTGCACAAGTAAATTATAGGAAATATCATTCACTATGCTAGTATTTCTAGGGTCATGAAGTTATCTTTTTGTTATAACACATTTTTTATATTATGTCTAGGCTTCATTACCTTAGGGGCTCTTGTGTAATCCTAATGATGATCTAGTTGACAAAGTAAAAAATTATCACACCAAGGCCATGTAGGTCAAGTATAATCCTATCCTAAGTTTTCTAGAAATATTTATTGGATGTCTTTTGGTAATCCCACAACCCTCATCAAAATAATCACAAGGTGTCTATTAGTAGGGGATTCCCTATTAGAGTTGGTATGACAAGGGTTTCAGGATTGTGATGTATAACTATTTTTATATAAAATATTTCTAAAGAATGAAATATGTCATAACTCATCTAAGTTATTGGTGTCAAGGATTTAATTTATGGGATGCAAATCATTATTTTTTAATTCAAATATAGGTATGGAAAGTATCATTGGTTAGTATAGTAGAAATACAAAAGTGATAAAAAATGCAACTAAAAAATAGGTAAATAAATACACATGGTGAAAATAGAAAGGTTTTCCTAATTATAATATTGTATATAGATGAGGTATGAAAAATATATTTCAAGGGTAGAAATGAAATTATGAATGTTTAATATAGTACCTTACAAATAGATGTTTTACACCATTTTTTATTATGTAAAATCCCTAGGGTCATGTAAGGAGGATGCAAAGACTATGCATGAGGCTAAGTGATAATGGAAGAGTTTAGACAATGTGCAAGAAGAAAGAAAGGGTGGCTATGAGATTAAAGAAATCGATGAAAAATAAGAGAGATCTGAACTCCTACTAAATTATTGTAACACAACATTTTAATTGTGTATGATAAAAAATGTTATTTTAGTTTGTTGTTAATTGTGATATGTATATGCCCATGAAAATCAAGGTTCCATCCTTTTGTGTTTGTTCAATAGTGACTCATCATTGTCGATTGTCTGTTGGTGAATGGTACAGCTTAAGAATTAGGCTATAAATTGTTACATGTGATCTGGTTATAGTAAACCCTTGCTTCCATATAGGTAACGTTTGAAGAGACTACTCAGTAAAGTATTTGTTAAGTCATATATTTGCCTTAATTATACCATTATATAACATACCAAATTTATAGTAAATAAATTCATGGTTAATTAATGGCCTTACATCTTAATCTAGAATTGTTATATCTCAACAGATCAAGATTGAATAACTGACGGCCTATTTTAAAATTTATTGCACCAAATGTGGGCAAGCTAGACTTACCTCACAAAATAGAACTTCAGTAGTTGATTGTTGTCCATGAAATAATGTAGATTGTAGATAGATCACTAGATATAATAAATTCTGTGCATTTGATATAAAAGAATGAGGGAGCACTATTGATCTTGCCACTGTCAATCAAATCTAGCTCATGATCATGCCACGATGGATCTTATATTTAAAGAATGTTTCTCATCCACAAAGTTTGATTGATCAATCAAATCAAAACAAATTTCCCTCAGTTACCAGTTTCTTTCTCCATAGGAAAGAAATTCGAATGAAATGACATTTCACCATAAAAGTTATATTGTTTTTTAATAACAGCCACTAATTCGCTGAGAAATTAAACTTTTAATAATGTGAATAAGTTTGCAAGGTAAATTTAATATATTTAAACTAAGATCTACAATGAAAATGAGTGTACTCGAAGAACAAATTTTATGAAGAAACTAGGGGCATTTCTATTTCCATTTTCTTCCAAAGAGAAATGACAACAGTTTATTAACACCGATGGACTATGCCTTGACAAGTACATATTTACCATCAGGGTGAAGGCCAGAGGCAGAGGAAATTCACGCACAGTAAAAATTAAAACATAAAATATTATTTTCAACACACAGAGTTGCTGCTCATAAATTTCTGTTTCTTCACATTCACCTTCTTCTCATTCTCATTGTCAAAAAGTAAATTACAATTACAAAATATATGCTCCAGGTAAAAAGTCACGTGAAAGATTTTCACGGATGAGAGGGAACGAAATAACATTTAAATTCAAAATCACCTAACTAACTTTTCCCCTGTCAAAATGCATTTAATACAATGTCCTTTTCATAATATTAAAACTTAAATATTAATTCCCTGGCGGTGGCGGCATTTTGCATAGTTCCCCGCTTTATCGCGATGGATAAAATCTTTATTGCGATATTGCGGGCAGCGGTTAGTTGACGGCCCGGTAAACTATGGCGGTTAAAGATAAAACAAACTTTTATGGAGTCTCCCGCGATGTCGCGATGAATATTTTATTATTTACGATATTGCGGGCATTGGCTGGTGGAGACGGCTGGCGGTAAGAATAAAACAAAAAACTACGGAAGTCTCTCGCGGTATCGCGATGGCTAAATTATTGATTGCGATATAGCGGGCAGTGGTTGGCGGGGACGACAGTAGTTAGGGTTAATATTCCAACACTCCCCCTTAAGCATAACTGTGATGTCCACCATGCCCAATCTGTTCCTTTGAAAAATAAAATTATCTCTTCCTAGCGCCTTCGTGAAGATATCTGCACTTTGCTCTTCTGATCTGCAAAATTCTAAAAATATTTCACCATTGTTAATTAATTCCCTGATAAAATGATACCTTGTATCAATGTGCTTGCTTCTCTTATGAAAGACTGAATTTTTTGAGAGAGCAATGGCTGAATTGTTATCACAGTAAATTTTTGTTGCCTCCATTTGTTCATTTTGCAATTCCTTCAAAATTCTTCTCATCCAGACTGCCTGGCATGCTGCACTTGTGGCTGCCACATATTATGCTTCTGCTGATGAAAGAAAAACTATTGGCTGCTTCTTTGAAGACCATGAGACAACTCCTGTCCCAAAATTAAATACATAACCAGATGTGCTTTTTCTGTCATCAATGCTGCCAGCACAGTCATTGTCTATGTATCCTATGAGTTTGAACTCATCTGAACTTGAATACTTGATGCCAAAAATTTTAGTTCCACTTACATACCTTAAAATTCTCTTCCCTGCTTTCCAATGGGTGTCTTTTGGTGTTTCCATAAACCTTGAAATCAAACTTACTCCATATATAATGTCTGGCCTTGTGGCTGTGAGATACATGAGACTTCCAACAAGCCTCTTAAACAGAGTTGGATCAATATTAGATCCTCTATCATCCTTGCTTAGTTTCAGACCTGTCACTGTAGGTGTTGGTGCTGGTTTGCACTTCATCATATTAAACCTCTTCAAAATATCATTTGCATATTTTGACTATGAAATAAAAATACCATTTTCATTTTGATTCACTTCAATACCCAAAAATTACTTCATCAGACCTAATTCTATCATTTCAAATTATTTCTTCATGTCTGCCTTGAACAGATCAATTGACAAATTGCCAGTGAAGATTAAATCATCAACATATAAGCATACTATTAGTATTTCACCTTCTTCATTCATTTTTGTATACAGTGTGGGCTCACTGCTACATCTATTAAATTCATTCTGCAAAAGATAACTGTCTATTCTACTATACCAAGCTCTTGGGGCTTGCTTTAATCCATATAGTGTCTTTTTCAATTTGTAAATTTTATCTTCTTGACCCAGAATTTCATACCCAAGTGGCTGATCCACATAAACTTCTTCTTCTAAATAACCATTTAAAAAAGCTGAATTTACATCCATTTGAGATACAGACCACTTATTCTGAGCTGCTAATGCTAAGATCATCCTTATAGTATCCAATCGTGCTACAGGTGCAAATGTCTCATTGTAATCAATGCCAGGCTGTTGTGAATAGCCATTTACAAACAATCTTGCTTTAAGCTTCTGAACTTCATCTTTTTCATTCAATTTGGTTTTATAAACCCATTTCACTCCAATAACATCTTTGTCTTTTGGAAGACTGACTAGTTCCCATGTCTGATTCTTTTCAATTGCTTCAATCTCTTCATCCATAGCACTTACCCATTTATCATCTTTGACTGCATCTTCAAAATGAACTGGATCTTCTATTTGAGAATAAAATGCACAAAGAGAAATTTGATCTGAATTATTCTCACCTTCATTTTGCTCATATAGATCTCTTATGCTTCTGATTTTCTGTCTTCTCAGACTTGCCAATGTAGGATTTGACATATCACTTGAACTTGTGGAATCTGGACCAGATGGTCCTGCTGTAGATGGTGTTTGTTGTCCTCTTGTTGGACTGCTTCCTTGAATGATTGAGGCTGTTCTTATAGTCGATGCTGGTGTCACTTGTGGACCACTTTGTTGAGCTTGAATGGGAGTTGTAGGAGTCACAATAGCTGGAAATTTGTTGATGCTGAAACTTCATTCTCCTCTTGAGGTATACTAGCTGAAATATTGACTGTCTTCTCTATGCTTCCATCCCATGCTTCATCTTCTACAAATTGTACATCTCTGCTGATTATAACTTTCTTTGTTGTTGGATTATAGAGCTTATAAGCTTTGGATTCTTCACTATATCCAACAAATATACATTTTTCTCCTTTGTTATCTAGCTTCCTTCTCAATTCATCGGGCACATGTGCATATGCTACACATCCAAATACTCTTATGTGAGTAACACTGTGTTTTCTTCCTGTCCATGCTTCTTCAGGTACCATATTCATAACACTTTTTGTTGGACACCTATTCATTATATAGGCTGCACAAGATATTGCTTCTGCCCAATATTCATTTGACAAATGTTTGGCTTTCAACATGCTTCTAGCCATTTCCATGATTGTTTTGTTTTTCCTTTCAGCTACTCCATTTTGTTGAGGTGTGTATCTAGTTGTGAATTGCTTGTGAATTCCATGATCTTTGCAAAAATTAAAAAATTCTCTTGAGATATATTCGCCACCTCTATCTGTTCTCAACACTTTAATATAATAACCACTCTATTTTTCAACCAAATTCTTGAACTAACGAAATAGATCAAACACTTCATTTTTCTACTTTAGAAAATAAACCCATGTTTTTCTTGAATAATCATCAACGAATGTCAGAAAATAAAAACTACCACCTATTGAAGGTGTTTGCATAAGTCCACACAAATCTGAATGTATAATTTCCAAAGGGGCTTTTGCTCTAGTTGACTTTCCTGCTGGAAATGATTCTCTATGTTGTTTTCCTAAAATGCACCCTTCACATACCCTTTATGGTTTTTCTATTAAAGGTAGTCCCTTGACCATGCCTTTCCTATGAAGTAAATTTAAACCTCCAAAGTTGAGATGACCAAATCTCAGGTGCCATAACCAGTTTTCATCTTTTATCTCAGCTTGAAAGATTGTCTGCACTACTGCTGTAGTTTCTTCTCTACCCACTTGTGAATTCATTAAGTGTTGTGCTTGAGCATAATTTATATTCAAATCTGGCCTTATCTTTAAGGGAAACATTCTGTTGTTTGTCATTCTGACTTTTGCAATAAGCTGGTTGCTTGGGTATTTGTCTAAAATTGTGCATAGACCATTCTTGAAGGTTACTCTATACCCTTTTTGAACCAGTTGCCCTACACTCATTAAGTTATGTTTCAGACTAGGCACAAAATACACATCTGAAATATACTTTTTCTCCCCCTGTTTAGTTAGAATATTGACATCTCCTTTTCCCTTGACTGACACTTTGTTGTCATTACCCAATGTAACATCAGACTTTACATTCTCATTTAAACTTGAAAACATTTCTAGATTCCCTGTCATATGATTGCTACGCCTGAATCTAAAAACCATACATCTTTTTCATTTGCTTGAGCAACATTACAAGCTAAAAATATTGTGCTTTTATCTAAATTCTGATTTTGACCTTCTCTTGAAAAATTTGCATTTTGTCTATTATTATCATACTGCTTCTTTCTACACTCATTCATATAATGCCCATATTTTTTACAGTAGTGACATTGGACTTGAGATTTATCATACCTTTGATTTTGTGACTGATTCTGTGATAGATTTTGGCTTGAGTCTTGATTGCTACCTCTTCCATTTGAGTTTGATAAACTATATCTTTCACCTCTGTAAGAGTTTCTTCCTCTTCCTCTTGATCTACCTCTGTCTCTTCCTTGACTTACTGAAGCCTGAGTTCTGAAAGCATGCTCCAGTGATGTGTCTGCTGACCTTTTTAGCCTTTGTTCATGAGAAATTAGATATGCATACAGCTCATTAACTGAGAACTATGAGAGATTCTTTGTCTCCTCTATTGCAACTACAACCGGTAAAAATTTTGTGGGCAAACTCCTTAAAATCTTTTCAACAACTCTGGTATCTTCCAGATTTTCTCCATGAGACCTAATTTGATTAACCACCCCAATGACTTGGGTGTAGAATGAATCTACAGATTCATTGTCCTTCATACATATTGTTTCAAAATCTCTTCTCAGCATTTGTAGCTTTGCTGTTTTAACTTTTGCCATGCCTTGATAGGCTGTTTGAAGTATGTCCCATGCTTGTTTGGACTTTGTTGCTGCTGAAATCCTTGGAAAAATGCTCTCATGTACAGCTTGAAATAGATAAAATAAAGCCTTTGAGTCTTTCTTCCTTGTGTCTTTTAATAAGTCTTTCTCTGCTTGTGTTAAAACATTGTATGCTACTGCATCTGGTGGCTCTGCAAATCCATTCTCAACTAAATCCCATATATCCTGTGACCTAAATAGTGCTTTCATGGTAATTGACCAGTACTCATAATTCTTCCCATTAAACTGTGGAATTTGTGGGTTTGTCAAGCTTGTGCTTGCTGCCATTTTTGAAATTTACCCAGATAATCTGCTTTGATAAAGTTAACTCTGATAATTGAACTTGCTCTGATACCACGTGAAGGCCAGAGGCAGAGGAAATTCACGCACAGTAAAAATTAAAACATAAAATATTATTTTCAACACACAGAACTGCTGCTCGTAAATTTATGTTTCTTCACATTCACCTTCTTCTCATTCTCATTGTCAAAAAGTAAATTACAATTACAAAATATATGCTCTAGGTAAAAAGTCACGTGAAATATTTTCACGGATGAGAGGGAACGAAATAACATTTAAATTCAAAATCACCTAACTAACTTTTCCCCCGTCAAAATGCATTTATTACAATGTATTTTTCATAATATTAAAACTTAAATATTAATTCCCTAGCGGTGGCGGCATTTTGCATAGTTCCCTATGGTATCGCGATGGATAAAATCTTTATTGCGATATTGCGGGCAGCAGTTAGTTGACGGCCCAGTAAACTACGGCGGTTAAAGATAAAACAAACTTTTACGAAGTCTCCCGCGGTGTCGCAATGAATATTTTATTGATTGCGATATTGCAGGCATTGGTTGGTAGAGACGGCTGGTGGTAAGAATAAAACAAAAAACTATGGAAGTCCCCGCAGTATCGCGATGGCTAAATTATTGATTGCCATATAGCGGGTAGTGGTTGGCGGGGACGGCAGTAGTTAGGGTTAATATTCCAACACAGGGGAGTTTAAACTTCAAAATTATTATCAACTATTAGAAGTTGCTCCTTACTACTTTTCTTTTGAGGGATTTACTGAAGATGTTACTGAATTAGAGTCAGCTTCATAGTTCTGGTATACCATTAGCCATTGGTACCGAAACATCCTGGAGGAGCCACACCTCCAATCACTTGACCATTTGCGTTTTGAGAAGTACAAGTGGCTTGCTCCCCTGAGTTTAGTTTCAAGTCTATATTATTCAATGTTAAATCTGTGCAAGAATTACTTTCACTGCAGGAAAATGTGACTCCATCTTTTGTTGCTGATGTACCCCTGATCTTGTTATATCTTACATTACTGATTTTCACAGCAGATCTCTGTATCAAAAATAAAAGTTAGACTCAGCCTCAGATATCAGTTATACTGAAAGCCAAAACCGAGCTTAGTTGAAGATTCGGATTTACCGGACCAGTGCAACCAGACCCTGAGTCACAGTAGAATTGATCAATTATTATTGGGTTGCTCACATCTTCCATCTCAACATTCTCATAAGATATATCAGTTGCTATGCCAGAACCCCCCTATTATATTATAAACAGTTTGTCAATGATTATTTCAAATAGCGTAACCTGTCAAAACTCCCATGAAAACAAAAGTAACTGCTATGCAGCAGTATTTTTTTTTAAATACCAATCGTTAATTTAAATTTATTGACATAAACATGTTACCTGCCATGTCTTGATTCTTAATCCATTCGTTGTTGATTTGATCTTGGAGCCGTCCACGTGAACCGATTGGACACTTGCTTGCGTGTTTCCTCTTCCAAGACTTCCGATACTGCAGAATGAGGAGAGGATATAACTAATATAAGAGCTTCTCATGCTAGACAAACCAAAATATTTAGAGAGACATAAAACTATTATTAACCTTTTACCTGTTAAAAATGATTTGTATTAAGTATAGTGTTAATTGGTTTTTGTTTAAATAGTATTATTTAAAATTATATTAATAGATTTTATTAGAGAAGCATGCCTAATTTGAAATGAGTCATTTATATAAATCAAAACTTAAAGTATACTATTTAAACCTGATCAAAACCTAATCAGATTAATTACCTTAAGTATATTTGAAGACCCATTACCTATCCCGATGCAATCATCTCCTGTAGTATCAGATTTCCATGTATTCAGACTCATCTATACATAGAAGTTATTGTAGGATCTAAAAGACCCTTGCTTCCAAAACCAGCTGATAAAGCCAATATAATTAACACAGAAAACAAAAGAAAATAGAATATAAAACAATATTTTATCAGACACACAAACTGATTTTATTTATCAGAAAACAGGGTAGAACAGAGCCCTCTGTAAACACAATTTCTGTATATATTTTGCAGGGTCCAACCAGCTGTCTTCTTTATTCATACTTAAATAGAAAACAGTGATGCCAATACAAGGAAAGCAGTTACAAACAGATTCGAAAAGAAGAACCTAGAAGAGACTAAACATAGATAAAAAGAACATGCATTATTTGCTGCATTTGAAGAAAGGGCAACAACAGGAAACCTAAAAAAGACTAAAAATTAAAAACAACAGTTGCATGTAATATGCAGTATGCAGATGACTGACAGCAATTATTCAAAAAGTTTGTAACGCCTAGAGCAGCGCAGGCATCACCAAAAATAGGGAAACGTAAGCATCAAATGTCCACATACTCCCCCTTGATGCTGAGAGGGCTCACAATATGATCTCTAAGTGCCAAAAATTGATCTTTTGTAGCTGCTTTGGTGAAAATATCTGCTAACTGTTCCTTAGTGCTGATGTATTTCAGTTCAACTGCTTTTTTCTGCACCAAATCTCTGATAAAATGGTGTTTTAAATCAAAATGTTTTGTCCTACTGTAATGAACAGGATTCTTGGCCAATTTAATGGCACTAATGTTGTCACAAAAAATCACTGTAGGCTGAACCTGTATCTCTCCAATTTCTTCAAGTAATTTTCTAAGCCATAATGCTTGTGTACCTGCTGAAGTGACTGCAACATACTCTGCTTCTATGGAAGAGAGGGCAACAATATTTTGCTTCTTTGAACTCCAAGTGATTAAACCAGAACCCAAAGAAAAACAATTACCAGATGTATACTTTCGGTCATCCAAACTACCTCCCCAATCTGAATCACTAAAGCCAACAAGATTGAATTTTTTAGAAGAGTAGTAATGAATACCAAAATCTAGAGTGCCTTTTACATACCTCAAAATTCTCTTGGCTGCCTTCATATGCACTTCAGATGGATTTGTCATATACCTTGAAACAAGTGAAACTGAATATGCAATATCAGGCCTTGTGTGGGTTAGAAACATCAAACTCCCAACAATGCTTCTATAAGTAGTCTCATCAACAACTTCAACACCATCATTTCTACACAACACAGCTCCATGAGCACTTGGAGTGGAGTGTGGTTTACAATCAACCATGTCAAACTTCTTCAACATATCTTTTGCATATTTGGTTTGGCAAATGAAAATTTCATTCTTACATTGATAAACCTCCATTCCTAGAAAATATTTCATGAGACCAAGATCTTTCATCTCAAATTCTTTCATCATAGCAATTTTGAACTCATATTTCATCTTAGAACTACTACCCATATACAGCAAATCATCAACATACAAACTTACAATAAGAATATCATTACCTTCTTGCTTGTAGTAAAGGGTAGGTTCACTCTTACTTTTTTGAAAGCCATTGTCTTGAAAATATCCATCAATCCTAGCATACCATGCTCGTGGTGCTTGCTTGAGGCCATACAAAGCCTTCTTCAACTTGTAGACTTGATCTTCTTTTCCTTGCACTTCAAAACCTTGTGGCTGTTCCACATACACTTCCTCTTCTAAGTACCCATTCAAAAAGGCACTTTTCACGTCCATATGATGTATGCTCCAATTCTTTTGAGCTGCTAATGAAATCAACATTCTGATGGTCTCTTGTCTTGCAACCGGTGCAAATGTCTCTTCATAATCAATCCCATACTTCTGGGTGAAGCCTTTGGCAACCAATCTTGCCTTGTGCCTTTCAACACTCCCATCACTATTATACTTAATCTTATAGACCCATTTGGTGCCAATCTTCTTCTTGTCATGTGGAAGCTCTGTAAGCTCCCAAGTGTCATTCCTATGAATGGAATCCATCTCTTCTTTCATTGCTTGCACCCATAACTCATTAGTACTTGCATCTTCAAAACATGATGGTTCAAAATCAGCCTTGGAAAGTAAAGCAAAATTAACTGTCTCACCTATTGGATTTTCTTCATGTGCTTGATTTGCACTCCTTTCATAAATATCTCTCAAACTTCTCACCTTCCTTTTAGAACTTGGAGTTGAAGGTGGACTTGCAATTGGAATTGAACAACTAGAGGAGGGGCTACTTGATGGATTTGTAGCACTTGCAGCAGAAACATTAGTGGGCTGCTCATGATCAATATCATCAACAATAACAGATTTTGACTTCTCCATATGGCCTTTTTGATGACCATAAACTCCCCCTTCATCAAAAATCACATCTCTTGACACAATAAGCTTATTAGTGAGAGGATTAAAAAATTTATAAGCCTTACTTTCCTCACTATATCCAACAAAAA
Organism: Sequoia sempervirens; assembly: GCA_007258455.2. NCBI lineage: Eukaryota > Viridiplantae > Streptophyta > Pinopsida > Cupressales > Cupressaceae > Sequoia > Sequoia sempervirens. The sequence goes on along the minus strand of VDFB02281492.1, from coordinate 797,173,828 downwards.
TACATGACTCACTTTTTGCATCTAACTTTTGTCTATTCTGATCAGGTACATGGACATAAGCCAAACAACCAAAAACTCTGAAATGATTAACATTAGGCCTTTTCTCATACCATGCTTCATAAGGAGTCATCTTTTCGAGTGCACTGGTGGGACTTCTATTGAGAATATACACTGCTGTAGCAACTGCTTCACCCCAAAAAGCATTGCTTAACCCCTTGGTTTGTAACATACTCCTTGCCATTTCTACCACTGTTCGGTTTTTCCTTTCAGCTACTCCATTCTGTTGAGGTGTGTATGCAGTGGTGAGCTGCCTCCTGATGCCATTCTCCTCACAATAATCTTGGAAGGTTTTTGAACAAAATTCTCCTCCACGATCGGTCCTTAAACATTTGATTTTGCACCCTTTCTCATTTTCCACAAGTGCTTTAAACCTCTTGAATGTATCAAGGGCTTCATCTTTGGCCTTCAAAAAATACACCCAACATTTTCGTGAGTAATCATCTATAAAAATGATAAAATATGATGACTTACCCAAACTCTTTGTTTGCATAGGACCACAAATATCAGAATGAACAAGTTGAAGGGGATGATGGGCCCTCCATGTATTGCCTTTTGAAAATTTCTCCCTTGCATGCTTTCCTTTAGCACATCCTTCACAAACCTCCTTGTGCTCTTCAACCTTAGGTAAACCAGAAACTAACGCATTTGATGTGAGAATCTTCAAACTGTGAAAATTTAAATGTCCATACCTAAGATGCCATAACCAACTAATATCCTCATATGCCATATTAGCAAGGTTGCTGTTATGTTCACTAAACTTCAAAGGGAACATTCTATTCTTTGTCATAGGCACAACAGTCACAATCCTATTGCCCTGATTCTTATCAAAATTTGTACATTTATTATTCTCAAAAACAACTTTATAGTTCTTCTCACATAGTTGTCCAACACTTAACAAATTATGTTTTAACTGTGGAGTGAAATAGATATCATTAACACTCTTTATACCTTCTTTTGTGTGGACTTCCATAGCTCCTTTTGCAGCAACCTCCAATGATTTGTTATCACCAAGTTGAATCTTGGACTTGAAACTCTCATCCTTTGTTGAAAACAAGTTCTCATTCCCTGTCATATGGTTAGAGCATCCAGAATCTAGATACCAAACTTCTTTACTAGTAGTTTCACCTTTTGAGTAAGATAAAAATAAATGATCTGGAGGATTTTCATCACTTTCTTTAGCATAATTAACACTTTTACCTTCTTTTAATCTGCATTCCCTTTCATAGTGGCCATACTTATTACAATGGTAACATTGAACATTTCTCTTGTCAAAAGAGCCTCTACCTCGCCCTCTGGAACCACCTCTTCCACCATCTCTTCCTCTTGAACCACCTCTACCTCTATTTCCTTTTGCATAATTCTAATTTTTGCCTCTACCTTGACCTTCATTGTTTTTGGTGCTGCTGCTGGCATCTTCTTTCTTTGTGATTTGCAATTTGGATGAAAAGGCTTTCGCATCACTTTCTCCAAATGAATCTTTCAATCTCTCTTCATGTGACATAAGACATCCAACCAAGTGATCAAACTGAAATGTTGTTAAATCTTTGCTTTCTTCTATGATAATGGCAACATGGTTCCACTTTGGGGTGAGAGTTCGCAATACTTTTTTTTATTAGAACCTCACTGTTCACAATTTCTCCAAGTGTAGCCATCTTATTGACCACATCTTTAACTCTCACACATTAATCACTTACTTTCTCAGATTCTTGCATTTTCAAATTTTCAAAATCTCTTTTTAAAGTTTGCAATTTAACTACTTTTACCTGATCACTTCCTTGGTAAGTTTCCTTTAAAATCTTCCAGGCATCTTCTGCTGTCTTTGCACCCGCAATCCTTGGAAATAAGCTCTTTTCAAGAGCCATTTGAATGTGAAACAAAGCTTGAGAATTCTTCTTCTTGGCTTCTTTTTTAGCTATTCTGTCATTGGCTATGAGGGCATTCCAATCAGCTGGCTCCTGGTAACCTGATTCAACAATCTCCCACAAATCCTTTCCTATCAAAAAAGTCATCATTTTTATGCACCAATAATCATATTCATTTCCATCAAATTCTGGAATGGGCAAGAAGTTAGAATTTGACATGGTAAACCTTTGGCGAAATTCTAACCACAAAATCTTTAACCCAAAAAAAATACCTGCTCTGATACCAAATGTAGGATCTAAAAGACCCCTGCTTCCAAAACCAGCTGATAAAGCCAATATAATTAACACAAAAAACAAAAGAAAACAGAACAGAAAACAATATTTTATCAGACACACAAACTGATTTTATTTATCAGAAAACAGGGCAGAACAGAGCCCTCTGTAAACACAATTTCTGTATATATTTTGCAGGGTCCAACCAGCTGTCTTCTTTATTCATACTTAAATAAAAAACAGCGATGCCAATACAAGGAAAGCAGTTACAAACAGATTCGAAAAGAAGAACCTAGAAGAGACTAAACATAGATAAAAAGAACATGCATTATTTGCTGCGTTTGAAGAAAGGGCAGCAACAGGAAACCTAAAAAAGACTAAAAATTAAAAACAGCAGCTGCATGTAATATGCAGTATGCAGATGACTGACAGCAATTATTCAAAAAGTTTGTAACGCCTGGAGCAGCGCAGGCATCACCAAAAATAGGGAAACGTAAGCATCAAATGTCCACAGTTATATCTCTATTCACAAATACTCACTTTTATTTAACATTTTTTTTAAGAATGACAGAAAGGTTATTATATTATTGATGATGCAATCAAAGAGTTTGTTAAGATTCCAATGATAATATTTCACCCATTTCTCTACCTGTTCCAATAATGGAATCTTTTATGACGATGTTTGTGGACTGGAATGTATCAATTCCATCAGTGTTTGGGCTGTTTTCTGGTGCCTGAATCGTAAGACCCACGATATTGACAGTGTCACAACCTGTGAGTGAGACATGAGATCGAGGACTGTTGGTCAACGTCAGTCCACTGATTTCACTCACTTTCAAATCATTGAAGTGAAAGGCCTGTAGACAAATCAAGTAGTGTAATATACATCAATATTATGTATCAAAAATTAGAAACACTGAGAAAAGCTCAGCAGTGTAAATCGGTACTCACCGCTGGTCTATTTTCATGTTTTCCCCACGAATTACTTCCTTTTCCATCAATGGTACCCTTCCCTGTCAAAGTAAATTGTGTCAGATGCTGGATAACAAACCACACACTTGTGTCCTTCCAGCTACTCGGATTTTCAGGTGCAACAATCGTTCCATCGACCTACAGAAATAAAAAATTGAAATTTGGATTGAGTTACTACCCTATTTTCCAATCCGCCTGCAAATCTACAGGATGAGGATTGAACATAGAATTAATTTTAAGTACCTAAAACATGCAAAAGAGGATTGCCATTCTTACTATAAATGCAATTAGCATAGAACTATACAATTTTTTTTTGTCAAAATGAAGTCTTTGAATTCTTTATTGTTACATTCAAAGTTTAGACCTGAAAAATGAAGCCAGCCTCACACGGTCACTGGAGATTTATATTGTTAACCAGAAAAGTCTTGCCACCTGGCACAAGCAGCATTCCATGCACTAGTAAACGCCTGAAAAGCATTAGAACATTAATAAGATATAAGATTTAGGAATCCATTTTCAGAAACAGAACTGGGCTTTCTAATACTGAAGATAGCAACAGTTAAAGTCCAGCAGTAAATAGGATCTAATTATAGTAGAAAAAGAATAAATGATAAGATAACCTCGGTGTCATCGTGGTATCCATCACCCACTGCACCATATTTTTCTACGCTAGAGGTATCTCCATTGCCAGCCAGAATAGCATCGTAAGATAATGTTGTAGCCCTACGATATCTGTTGCTCGCTGTGACTAAATTTGCTTGAACTGCAATGACGATCGAATGTAAGACGAAGAAGACCAAATTCTTGACATGAAGACTTTTACCTAATCGAGCCACTGATCTCATTAGAATTGCAGCAGACCTAATATTTAGTCAAATACGAGTTAGAGAAAGAGTCCTAATGTGTGAGTGAAGGAGATGGGTGGGTGTTTAATAAGGCCTGTTTATGCTATATTAGGTCTTATTGTGATTACCACTAAGTTGCGATTTATAAGGAAACAGAAAAAGATACTTGCTTTGATTGAAGCCGCTGTACGCCTACTTCAATCTGCTTCACAAGTTGTTTCTCTTTCCGAGGCGTACCGTTAACGTCTCCACACTCGTCTTCTGCGTTCTCTGCATGTGATAACAGAACTATTTTAGAAAGTGACTGGTTTTAGAAGTAGCTTCTCACGCTTCAACTGTTCACTTATCATAGAACGGACTACCAAAGAAAATCCAAGGCAAATCCAATCGATGGATACCAGATCTTTCCTTTTTAGCTATTATCCCCACCTACTCCTCCGTATAATATTATAAACAAAGCATAAATTTCCCCTAACACCCCTGAACCTCTCTTGTCAATCCTTCCACCCCCAACAAAAGGATCTAGTAGAATTATAGCAATGGAAGAGAAATATATGTTAGGGCACCTTGGTGAACCCAAATGTTAGAGGATGTATGACCATGGAAGCATGATAAATCCTAGGGTAGTTTGGTGCTACCAAATCTCATTATATGATATGACTAGCATATATATATTAAATATTAATATATGTAAAATACATCTAGAGTTATTATTCTCTAATTTTCTTTTTTGATTGATTTATCTTTGTGATCAAATTTTTGATTTCTTTTTGCGATCAAATATATATATATATATATATATTTTAGTTTATGCAAATATTTGAATTTTTTTTATTATTTATTGATTGATTGATTCTTTTTGTTTCATCAAATCCTTTTTATTTGATTTTTTTGTTTCATTAAATCACTTTGATTTATTTTTTTTGTTTCATCAAAACTCTTTGATTTGATTTTTGTGTTTTATCAAATCTCTTTGATTTGATTTTTTTGTTTCATGAAATCTCTGTGATTTGATTTTTGTGTTTCATCAAATCTCTTTTATTTGATTTTTTTGTTTGTTTCATCAAATCTCTTTTATTTCTTTTTTTCTTGTTTCATCAAATCTAGACTTCCACCTACATATTATTAAGATATTTACTAGCATATATACCTTATATATAATCTATATAATATACACCAAAATATATCATTTTTGAGGCGTATTTTTTTTGCTTTTTTGCTTTTTCAAAATTTAAAAAAAAAATGCCTATCTCAGGCATATATTATATTGATTATATATAAGGTATATATATGCTAGTTTCAATGACCCATAGTCAATAATACTATATATTAAAATATTATTAAATGATAATATAATATTATTATTAATATTAGTATTATATTATTATTATTTTATTAATATACATATTATACTATTATAATTTCTAAAATATTATTATATTTTCAATTTAATTACATTATTATTAATGTTGGTATTATTTGATTATTATATTAATATTACTATTATATTATTATTAAAAATATCTTATAATTATTATAAAGTAAATATTATATTGTTTTTAATTATTTTATTATTAGGTTTAGGGTTAGTGTTAAGGGTAGGGTTAGGCTAGGTATAAGATTATATTTAGGTTTATGATTATGGTTAATGTAGGTGATTAATGACAGATAAATATTTGAATTAGGGATACAATTAGGGGTTGTTTCTAGATTTGGGTTATGGTTTGGGTTTGGGATAGGGTTAGGGTTAGGGTTAGGGGTAGGGGTAGGGTTAGGTTAGGTTATGTGTTTTCTTCAGGGTTAGTTTTGGAATTAGGTTTATGGTTAGGGTAATCTCTAAATTTAAGTTTAAGTCATAGTTGATTATTTTCCCACAAAAAGTAATTAGATTTTTTTTCTCATGTTCATTATAGCCAACTATGAATTAATCTTAAATTTAGACCTTTTATTAATCCTAACATCATAACCCTAACCTAACCCTAACCCTAATCATAAGATTAACTCATACTCTTACCTTAACCCTAGCCCTAATGATAAAACTATTCCTAACCCTTACTTGAATATTAAACCATCATTTTCTCATTAATGTAACCCTAGCCATAACTTTAACCCTGACACTATTTCTCAAAACCCTAACCTTAACCATAATTGAAACCCTTTTTATCATAACCCTAAAAATAAACATAACTCTATCCCTAAACCCTAAACCTTAAACCATGATCTTAATTGTAACCCTAAACATAAACATAACCCTAACCCTAAACATTAAACCCATGATCCTAATCATAATCTAACCCTAACACTAACCTTAAATCACACCCTAACCTTAACCATAATTGTAATCCTAAATTGAAGACAAAAGGTACACCCTAAACTATAATCCAAATCTTAAACCTAACCCTAACCCTAATCATAACCTGACCATTTTTCTTGAAACTGTAACCTTGACCCTAACCCTCACCTCTATCCTATCCATATAACCCTAACGATGACCAGAACCCTAACCCCAACCCCAACCCTAATTACCTAACCGTAAATATGTTTTCTTTTATTAATTAGTTGCATTCACTCCAATAACCCTAACCATAAGCCTAAACCTAATACTAATAGTTAGGATTAGGGTTATGTTAGGGTTAGGATTAGAAAATTGAGGTTCAAAACCCTAGCACTAATAGTAACCATAACCCTAACCCTAACACTAACCCTAACAAAAACCCTAACTATAACAACAATTGTAATCCTAATGCTAACCATAGCCATAACCCTAATGCTAACCCTCACCCTTTATCTATTTGTACCATAACCCTTTGTAATTGAACCCTAATCATACCCCTAACTTGAACCTAACATTAGTTGTACCATAACCCTTTGTAATTGAACCCTTATTTTATTGTAACCATAATTTACACATAGCCTTCACCCTAACCTTGATCCTAACTATAACTGTAACCCTAACCCTTACCCTAACCCTAACCTTAACTCTAAGCTTGATCCTAACTATAACTCTAACCTTAACCCTAATCATAGCCTTAACTCTAATGGTTACCTAACCCTAATACTAACCATAACTCTAATTGATCCCTAATACTAATAGTTATACCATAACCCTTTGTAATTGAACCATAATTTTATTTAACCCTAGCCCTAATCCTAACACTAACCTTATCTCTAACCTTGATCCTAACTGTAAATTTAATACTAACCCTAACCTCAACCTTAATCGTAATTGTTAGCTAACCCAAATACTAACCATAACCATAATTGAACCATAATACTAACTCTAACCCTCATTGTACCATAATTTTAACCCTCACCCCAAGCTTTATTATTAAAATAATATACCATTTCTCATAACCCTAACCTATATTAAACCTATTTCTCATAACTCTAACTTGTACCCTAAATCTAAAACTATTTCTCATAACCCTACCCTAGCCTTAACCCTAAGAAAATCCCTAATCATAACCTAAAAAACTAAACCTAACCATAAATCTAACCCTAACCACAACCCTAAGCCCAACCCTAACCATAAATCTAACCCTAACCCCAACCCTAACCTAACCCTAACTCTAACCCTAATCAATTTCTTAACCATTTAATCACAATTGTAACCTTAACACTAACACTAACTTTAACCCTAACATGAATTAAATCATAATCCCAAGATTTATTGTAGAACCCTACAATTTCTAAGAACCTAACCCTAATTCTAACCCTAACCTGACCATTAACCATAATCGTAGCCCTAACCCTAACCCTAACCTTAACTGTAACCTTGACCCTAACCATAACTCTAATAATAACCCTAACCCTAACCTTAATCATAACTCTTAGCATTACCTCATACTAACCATAACCCTAATTGAACCCTAATATTAACTCTAACCCTCATTGTACCATAAATGTAAACCTAATCCCAAGCTTTAAGGTAGAACCCTAATTTTTCTAAACAACTAACCCTAATGCTAACCCTATCCTAACCATTAACCATAAGTGTAACCCTAACCATTTACCATAATCATTACCTTAGCCTTGTCCTAACCCTAACCATAAACCATAATCCTAACCCTAACTCTAACCAAATCCCTAATTGTAACCCTAAACCTAACCCTATATTCCCAACCATAACCAGAACTCTAAATCTAACGCTAACCATAAACCATAAACCCTAATCAAATCTTAATCCTAACACTATTTTTCCTAACCCTAACCCTAACTCTAAACCTAACTTTAACATGAACAATAAATCCTAACCCTAATTAAATATCCAATCATAACCCTAAACTGTAACCCAACCCAACTCTAATCCCAATCATGATTGTACCTCTAAACCTAACCCTAAACCCAATCACAAGATTAACTAACCCTAACCATAACCCTAACCATACCCCTAACCCTAGCACTAACCCTAATAGTCACTCCAGCACTAACACTAACCCTAACCCTAACAATCAACTTAACCCTAACCCTAACACTCACCAAAACCCTGACCCTAACTCTACCACTCACCCTAACCGTAACCCTAACATACAGTAGTTCCCTAACCTTAACACTCACCAAAACCTTTTGGGTAACCTTTACCCTAACCTTAACACTCACCAAAACCATAACCCTAACACTAACACTAACACTAACACTAACACTAACACTAACACTAACCCTAACACTCACCCTCACACTAACACTAACCCTAGCCCTAACACTAATCAAAACCCTAACACTCACCCTAACCATAAAACTTACCCTATCCCTAACCCTAATTCTAACACACCCTAACCCTGACAATAGAACTCACTAAAATCCTAACCCTAACAAGTTCTTTAACCCTAACCCTAACCCTAACACTCACCAAAACCTTGACCCTAATCCTTACCCTAACCTTAAAACTCACTGAAACCATAACCCTAACACTGACACTAACACTAAGTGTAACACTAACCCTAACCCTAACCCTAACACTAACCCTAACACTCACCCTAACACTAACACTAACACTCACCCTAACCAAAACACTAACAGTAACCCTAACCCTAACCCTAACACTCACCAAAACCCTAACCCTAACAATAACCATAACCCTAGAACACTAACCGTAATCATTACCAAATCCCTAACACTAACCCTAACCTTAAAATAAACACTAACCAAAACCCTAACACTAACACCAAATCCCCAACTCCAACCCTAACCCTAACCCTAATAGTAAGCAAAACCCTAACCCTAACCTTAATAGTCGCTCTAACCCTATAAACCTAATCCTAACACTCAACCTAACCCTAACACTCACCTTAACCCTAACCCTAACACATCCTAACCCTATCCCTAATGCTTACCAAAACCCTAACAATAACCCTAACCCTAACAATCACCAAAACCTAACCCTAACAGAAAAATTTCTTCAACACAACTTGGTAACAAGAATAGTGGATTAATAGCCAATGCCTTAAAATAAAAGGATTTGCATTGCGATAGGTATCACACAGTGAAGCAGCTTTAAACTAGTATTGCGGTACAACAAAAGCATTGCATGAATCATCACAGGCATTGCACAAACCTACACAAGCGTCATACTATCTCTGCAAACAAAATTTTGATAAAGAAGAACCTTAATGTAGTGAATAAAAATGTGTTTCAGTGATAAATTTTGAATCCCAGGGTTGTAAGGTCATTCTTAGGATGTTAGAAAGATGGTAAGATTTTATAAATTCACACGATACACCCAAATGTACCAATGACTTAGTAAAAAATCCTAGATAAAATCCTTGAAATATCAAATCCTAATGCTTTTATTAAACCCCAATGAGATAACCCACATAAACCAGAGAGTTAACAAAACACACAGAGCATCAGAGATAGTTAAGAATCCTACCAAAATCAACTAGATTAGGCTCATAAAAGAAAAATAAAAAGGTTTTTCCCCAAACAGTATCACATGTGTCATAGTGTTTTCAAAGATTACTACATTTTTCTAATATAGCTTGCAACTACGTTGCTGGAAAATGCCCTATTTCTAGATCATAATGAGGCTTGAGCTTCATAGCCTTTTCCCTCCTAGCACCATTATGTGGATGCTAAATCTGCATTTTGGCAAAAAAAACAAAACAACATGAGTATTGTTAGTTAAATCAAGCAAATTAGATATAACATCCCTATGAAATAATTGCTCATGTTATCTATGCAAACAAAGTAAGTTACCAAATAAGCTAAGTGAAAGCATAAGAAAATAAGAGTCAAATTCTATCCCATAGTGGATTGTTGCTTCTATGGAAAGAAGCCCTTTCCCAATCCTTGCTAAGATAAGCTAAATGATAAAATGCTTTGAAGATGGAGTAAGATGAGCAAAATCAGTTCTCAAATGAAGAGAGTGACTTTGCATAGGATTTGTGGATCAAATTGTGGAGGATTTGATGAAGAATGAAGCTTCTCATTTATAGATTATTTTGATGAGAGAAATAGCCCAATGGATGAATGTGGGACAAAGATTTGACCAATGATATGAAGCCACTTGTCAACTTGTGATAGGTTGGAGGATAAGCACATTTTGGTCAATGTGCCAAAGAGATGGATATTTCAATTTGAATTTTAGAGTAAATGCTGTGTTTGACTTGTGCAAGGGACATGTAAAAGCCATGTAAGGCCTCATAAATGCTTTGTTGGATGTAAATGTCCACTTGTTTTTGAATTCAAATTTGAGGGAATATTCCTCAAAGATGCCATGTTGATGGAAAATGTTGATTTTAATAAATTAATAAATTGATTTATTGGTGCAAGTGGGAAAAGCTAGAGGATGTGACATGCATTAGATTAGATTTAATCAAAATTATCTTAGATGAAGATTAGTTTATTTGACCCATTTGACTTGAATATTTTGATTTATTTAAATCAAAAAGGGATGAAAAGTGATTTTAGACCTAATTCAATAAAGGATTGATTTATTTAATCAAGGAGGGTGATGTTAGAATCAAGTGGATTTATTTAATTTAAACTGGTGACTTTAAGAGATTGATAAATAAACTTGATTTATTTGCTGAATGGATGAATATGACCTAATCGAATGCATTATGACAATTTTGCGTGTTTATATTTTGCCCCTCTTTGAAGCAATGTACTTGTTGTGTTGGTTCAAAGAATAATATTACCGCAATCAAAATTCAAAAAAAAAATTGATTTTTTGGATGCTCCAGCGGAAAGAAGTACATTGGTACATTGCCTCCTCGAGAGATCGAGTGAAAAGATTCAATTTGAGGGTCGATCTCACGATAAAGAGGTTCAATATGGATGGTTATGGATGATGCAAATGAGATGGTTTTAAGATGCTTAGAATAAAAAATCTATATTATCTTAAACAACTTAAATGATGATATGATGTGATGATGGATGAGATGGAGGATGCGATATGCTATGATTATGCAATGGATGTTTTATGAGATTCTTAGACTAACAGATCTATATTATGATGATGATTATGCATGTTAGATGATATGAAGGATGCTGATGGTTTGTGGATGCAGGATGGATGCATTGGTGATGATGATTAACTAACCATGATGTGATGTTAGTGCGGAAAAGAAAAAATCAGGTGATGGCAAGAGGATCCAACAAGCCAACTTTATGAGAGATGATGATGATGATAGATGGTGATTCACTTATCAAGGATTGGGATTTTAAAAGGGCTACTTACCTTATGTTTGATTACACGTGTAGGTACGATACATCAAGGTATAAAGAACTAGGATGGCGTTGTACCTAGTACATTGGAATTTGACTTGACAAATAGATAGGAGTATTCCTGTTCACACCTGACATATAGAAACCTTGCTAGGATGCACCTAACAAAGCAAGTATTTGCCAAGTTATTTTACAAGAACGTCCAACAAGCATAGAAGACATAATGATTTTTGCCCCATTCCTATCTCTCTAAATCCTTCATTTGGATATCGTCCAGAGGTCCTTGGAATGAGCGCAATAAGATAAATCAAAAGAACAGACCAAGTATGCAAACAAGTTAATGTTCTTCATACCTTGAGCCAAAGGGATGTGTTTTGATAGGATAAGAATCCAAGTGATATCCAAAATGATGCTCATTGTCAGAACGATATATCCTAGGACATGCATTGTATAGGATGATGATGGGTTGATAAGTTAATTGATAGGCTGTTGATATAAGGTTGATTGAGATGTTTGCGGCTGATCAAGAGTTTGATTTTGTTTTAAAGATTTGTTGTTTGCTTTTGATTTTACAATTGAAACTTGTTTTTGCTAATTGTTGTGGTTGTTTATGTTTGTTTTGCCAAAGGATGAAGGTGATGATCAGTTTATTATGGATGATTGATTATTTCGAGTGAAAGCGAGATGAGATGGATTTTTTCAAATATTTGGATGTTTTTGATATTTTTGAAATGTTTTTTAGGCTCTTTTTGGTATTTTTTGGATTTTTTTCAAATGTTTTGATTTTTTATTTTCAAATGTTTTTTGATTATGTGAGATTATATGAATGTTTTTGGATTTTGATGTTTTTTCAAATGTTTTTGTGTTTTCATGTCTTGGGGGCTGATCAAAGATTAGCCTTGCCTACGTTCAAGCTCAGAGATGATGTAGTTCAGATGCCATGTTTTTGATATTTTTCTGATTTTTATGAATGTTTTTGGGATTTTCGCACGATTTTGACAATTTGGATATTGATATGTCTTATGATATCAGTGCTCTATTTGAGGATTTTGCTAAAAACCAAGCTAAGGTTGATTGATCATATCGATGGATTGATGATGATGACAACATTGTTGAGGATACACAACAATGCAAGGATTTGATTGATCAGGATTGATGATGATAACATTGTTGAGGATGCACAACAATGCAAGGATTGATTGATCAAGATTGATGATGATAACATTGTTGAGGATGCACAATAATGCAAGGATAGTGTTTAAGCAACTCAATGATCGGGAAGGATATCCCAAGATTATGGATTGATTGGATTCGATTGATCAAGATTGTTGAAGCTTGGTTTGGAACAAAAGTTGTTCGAATGATTTGACGTGATGTTTGAAGTGCAACTTAGATGCAACTGATAGTGATTACTTGGATTTATGTTCGATGAAAGATGAAGACTAATAAGAAGTGTCTTCTCATCAAAATATGCCATGGGCTAGTGATTCAAATTTTGGATTACAGATGCTTGACCAATTTGATTTCACGTTTGTCAATGTTCATATCACCACATAAGTTGGAGGATATAGACCAAGATTCATTCTCGAAGCAAGATGTAAATACCTGCCCCCAGTGTCTAGAAATGTGGGGAATGTCGTGGATGGATGGATATGGAAAGCATGCAAAGGATGCCAAGGATTATCTTGTGATAAGATAAGGTGTTTGGATAAAGAATATGCTCATTTGGATAATGCTTCATGGCTCATATAATGGTGCATAGGATAGGATCAATGAAAATAGCCCATGTCAAGATTTTTACCATAAGCAAGTGTAAAGTGTGCACCAAAATTTGTCAAGATCTAGATATCTTGGACTATGTATGTAGATGAATGAAAATGGATTAGATCAATGGTTCATGAATGAATGGATTTATTATGGCTAGGATGGATGGAATGTTGGCTTTATTATGGATGGGATAGAATGATAGATTTTATTATGGATGGGTTGAGATGCTTTCACCTGAAATGGTGCACGTAGATGCTTAATTCTTACACATGATGCCTGTTTTCCAGGTTTTCATCATGGTATATGCCCAAAGAGCCACCATAGTGGTTTTCACTAGAGGAAAAAAAAATTCTCTTTACTGTTTTCAATCCTTTTTTTAATTTTTTTTGGATTTTCATATATTTTTATTTTTTTTAAATTTTCTAAAAGATTTTAAGCTCATACTAAATCACAAGGTTTTGCTGATGTAGATGCCCCTATCATAATGTGCCATCGATATCCTGCCTAAAGGAGTTGCTTTCCTAAGATACGTGCACTTGAATGCAACTTTTGGGATTCTTGATTTGCTTTATTGATATCAGGGTTAACTTTGTCTCTGTGTGCACATCACAATAGAGTGCCTTTTGAATCCTTATGATGAAGGGTCATTGTCAATACATGGTCAATTTGAGAATTGGATATCATGCGTGGAGGCATGGATGGAGTGTGTTTAGGGATAGGAGATGGATTGGTTGATAGTTTGGCACCTTTGACTCTCCAAACTTGGGAAGATGAGCAATGATGAGTGGATACTGAAGTGTGCGTGGAATTAGGACCAACTACTTGATATACTTTGTATGTGGCTTGAAAATCCTGCTTTTTCTTTTGTGGACATCTTTGATGGATACTTTTCCCCCTTTTTATTTTGCCCCATAGTTTCTTTGATTGAGGAGTTTGATAGGGATAATATTTCTTTGTATGTTTTGGTATCCATGTGTATTTGATTTTTCCATTATGTTTCTTAACTTCTTTTTATTTGATAACATTCTTTGTGCTTTGATTCAAATATTTCCTTTGATGTTGGTCCCAATTCGTGGATGGGGTGATGGGTGGATGAAGATTCGTGACATGGCTGGTTGTAGTATTGACACTAGTTTCATCATAAGGACTCTTCGTGCTTCCTATGTTGACATTTGCTTGAGACGAAGTTTCCCCCAGTATTGTGGAAGTAGTACCTTTATGCATTGATTTTGCTTGTCCTGAGAGCTCTTGTTTATAATACATTCTCTGATAAATGACCACCATAGGTGACATTTCAATTTGCTACTCTGCTAACTCTAAATTATATTGTTCTGTCCGACTTGTTCCCTTGAGCGGATAATGTTGGATATCCGCATACCTGATGTCCTCAATCTGAATTCGGGATATATCTGATCCTGATGTTGATAATTTAGTTTTGTTGTAGAAATCAATAACCTGCTCTTTTTGTGTGATAATGTTAGGAGTAAAGGGATCCTATTTTGAATGAAGATCATCAACGTTTCCATCCAAAGAAAGCATCTCATGGGTAGATGGAGGAGTATGTGCTATGTGGATATGATCATCTTGCATAGATAGGAGAGTGTCCATTAGATTATTGTAGTATCTTGAAGATACAAATTCTTGATCTTGAATAATTTCAGAGTTGCTTTCGACATGCTTTGGATCAAGTTCTTGATATGGGTCAATTTCAAAGGATGGATTACTTACAAAGGGTTCTTGGATGTCATCATTAGACATGGTAAGTGGTTCAATATCCTCAAGTGTCAAGTTCAAGGTTCCTTCAGTTTCTATAACCATGAGGTCGAAGGATGTCAATATGTCTCGGAAGGGACCATTGCTAGACCTTGGTGAAAGATTTTGATCTTGCTTTGGAATAAATTATTGAGATATGTCCTCTAGCTCATCAGGTGATGTAGAGACATTTTCAATATGATCATTAGTCAATGGATCGTGCATTATGTCGATAGGATCCAATAATCCTAACACTTCTTGAAATAGATCACTAAAAAGTGGCTCTTGATGTATGGTGCATTGATCATCGAATGTTGTAGAAACATCTTCAATATGCTCCTTAATTGAGAGATCTCGATCATTATTTTCAACAATTGTGGTGGAGAAATTGTAAATGTCTCCACCCATAGAGTTAAGTGATGTTGACATTTATTGAATTGGATCATTGTTGGGTATTGTTGGTGGATTTTGATCATGATTGAAAAGTGACTCTTGAGGTATGTTAATTTGATCATTGGACAAGGTGGAAACATCTTCAAGGTGCTTGTTGATGAATAGATCCTGATCATTGTCCCCAATAGTGATTATCTTTTGATCAATAAGGTCTTGGATGAGAATTTTGAGTCAAATACAATCTAATGTTTTGTGTCCCTTTATTTTGTGAAAATCACAATGGTGCTCCTTGTTATACCCTGGTGGTTTAACTAGGGGTTCTTGATAGTTCCCATAGACGGGGAGCTTGATGATATTTTCTTGTACCATTGTCATGGGATTAATTCAATTGGTCTCCCTAGTGGTGTGTATTTTCTTTTGTTACCTTGTGAGACTTGTGATTGATCTTCGAGATGTGGGAGTTGGATTTTTTTATGTGGTTGATTTTGATATCTAACTTCTTGACATTGGAGATACTATTCTTGATGTAGTTGTGGACACAACTCAATGCTTTGATGACATGTATTAACCAATGGAAGAGTGTATTGATTTTGAAGTGACAATATCTCTTGATTCAATAATTCAATTAGTTTGGAATCTGAAGAAAGTTGTTCTAGAAAAAATTGATCTTGATATTGACACCCTTTATATAGTTGATTTATCTTTTGTTCGAGCATATTGGGAACGTATACTTGTGGTGTTTGAATGGGATCATGGACAAATTGGTTTTGGACATTGTTCTGATTTGGGATGATGTTCAGATTTGGCATGATAGGTTGAAATTGAACATTGTTGATGTTTGGGATATTCCTCTAATTTGCAAATGTATCCATCCCAAAGTTTGCTAGATTCATGTTTGGAAAACTTGTACTTGGTACATTCTCATTTGGCATGTATGGATTTGGTGGGATGACATTGTTCATTTGAAGGCTCATGCATTGATTGTTCGATTGGTGGATTTGTAGGTTTGGACTTAGATCTACCATTGGGAAATGTGTTCCAATCTTTGATTTGGGAATACTCACACTTGTTGTGCCATTGAAATTTGTAGAAGGTAATGATCCCATGTATGGATTGTATAAGTGTTATTTTTGATAATCAATCAGCATTGTAAGGCTTTGACAGTTCAATTGATTTGAATTACTCATGATGTATGTATCAAGTTTGTATTACATGTTCTCCTTGTGTTTTGTCCTTGTTGCAAAAGTGACCTCTAAGGTTCTTAGGACTAATGACAAGATGAAGGATGAAAAGGGTAAATGATATGAGTGTTGAATGTTTAGGGAATTTAGATCAATACTAGACTTAGGGTTTGATTTTGATTTGTTTGATTTGGATAATGAACTTGTAAACCCTAAGATGTAAGATGTTATCTTAGGAGGAACTTTTTCAAAGGATTTCTTATTCAATTAAATGTATGAGAAAGGATGCATTCCCATACATCAAACTAAACAAGGTGATTTTGATTTTGATGATTTATCCAAGTTTGGAATGATGTTTCCAAAAGCTCTAAAGTTGTTTATGGGATGGATCTTGATAGATGTTTGGAATTTGGATGAAGTATTTGATGTGATCCTAAATGAATCTAGGAAGGACTTGTTTACTAGACCAAGATAGTGAAGAATATGCCTTTCTCAAAGACTAATTCAAAATCAAAAGACCAATGTTTGCATGAAAACCATATGACCAAAAGATGCCAAACACATATGTGGGGTTCAATTGATATAATCTTTGCTTAATGGATTCTTTTTACCACAAACACGCTCTTGGTTAGATTTTGAATCTAGATGTCTAATGTCTCAACTTTCCCCTTATCCCGCAAAGTGTATTATGCGGAAACCAAGGAAATTTGAGGCAAGAGTTACCTATTGTTGACCTTAGTAGGAGAAAATTGAGATGAAATCCAAATACTTAGAAGCCTCTAAGGATATGAATCCCAAGGGCAAGCAATAACATGTGAATTTGTTCAAGGATATTTTCCTCTCCTAAAGGGTTTGCAATTTTTATGATACATTGAATGTTGGTTTCAATGTTTTGGATACAAGCACTGTGTTTTCAAACCACAAGCAATATGACGTCCTAGCTCAATTGGTACATTTTTCTTAGTGGGCTTGCCTTATTCCCTTCATAGAAGAGATGATTTTACATGCAACCAAGGAAAGAGTATAAAAGTATGTTAAGAATGAAGTTTTAACCTCTATACTTTAACTAAGATTGGACATGGAAAGTAACTTCTTGGAATCTAAGTTCCAATGCACCACTTTGATAAAATCGCTCAATGGATCAATTGGTTACTACAAAAAAAGGGTTCTAGTTTGGACTTTCCATTTGTGGAGATTGACCCATACGGCGAGAGTCCCCTTTCGGATCCATCTCGTTGGAGCCAACCGCGCGTGATATTGGTGTTTACTCCAATACCCACATTTATATCCTGGTTGGAAATACTCTTGGATTTAGAGTGTTACTGGTTGAGTTGTTGCCTTAGGTGAGTAATTTTTCCCCAAGGTAGGCCCTCTAGGATAAACAAAATCAAGCAAAGACAAAAATACGTAACTTGATCAATCTTTGACGAAACAAAGAAAGAGAATATACACGACGATGCTCTACTCACACTCGCACAAGATTTTATTGAATTTTAAACCCAAACTGAAGTGTGGAGGTGATTGCTTTATCTCACCCTAAAGTCATGAAAAAGGCCTTTTGATTCTCAAGATCGCTATAAAGCGCGAGAGAAGCGCATACGTCCTTTTTCAATGCCTTTAGTTCAAGTAAGCTCTCACAAAACAATGTAGCACATGTTCATTTTAGATCCCAAAAAAGCAATAATGAATTCATTTTAGAGCACCAAAAGACAAATGATATACATTTTGTTCAATTTTGTAATGAAATTTGAAAGCATAGCCAATGTACGTTTTAAAACCCAAAATCAAAGATGAGTTAGCCTAAAACAGAAAATTAAGGCATGCGACGGGATCTCCAAGTATTAAAAAATTATTTTGAGTTTCAATTTATTGCCAAGTTTCTTCGAAGATCACTTCTAGTAAGCTCCTTGTGCAAACGAAAAAAAAAATTCCCTCCTTTCTTGCCTTTCCTTTGTTTTCCTTGTACCTATAAAAAGAAAAGACATTCATGTGAGTATTAGAACATTAAATTCATTTTGTTCATTAACTCCAAACAATAACATGATTTTGATTTGAAAGAACAAATGATTTGGATGATTATGAGAAGAAAAGGAGGATTTATAATTCAATCATGCTTTGATATTGATCTCATTGAAAATATACCACATTTGCTAGACCCCTTCCTTCCCTTATCATAATCCACATTACTAAAGTTATTAAGTCCATAAATCAACCATAAATAAATCTTTCAAAGGTACCCTCCCAATTTCAAATGTTTAAGTGCGTGACTCTAAAACATAAATGTTTTGGTACTTAAATCAATATCCATGCAAGCTAAAACATAAATGTTTTGGCACTTAAATCAATATCCATGCTTTGACTTTATTAGTGATCTACTCATACAAATATCCAAGGATACACCATTATGGAATTTTATGTTGGGAAACAACAAAAGGTTCATTTTCTTTTTTCAATAAATGCTAGGATTGACAAATATGGATGAATGTCAAAGGCGGGGTGATAAGCTTGAAGCATTTCAAGAAAGACTCGTTGTCAACCAAGATTTTATTCATTAAAAGCATAAATCAAAGTCTAAGGCTTAAGTTCGCATTTAATGAACCAATTATTTTTTAAAAAAAATTGAGAGACAATGATATTTATGACAAAGCTTTTAATCCAACTGCTCCTTCATGTAGTTTGCCCCTCTTCCCATGTAGCCAGAATAAGGGGCGCAATTTTCCACCACAAAGTCTCACAGACCTGCACATAAATGCTTTCAAAATAGTCAGACCTAAGATTTATGCCACTCTTAAAGTATGCACCTACTGCTTTAATGTATTAATCTTTTGAAATTTGAAATATGTCTTCTACCTTTTACTATCTTGCAGCATGTGCTAAAATACAATCATTAACCACCTCCATACTACGCAATTAATCACCGCCAATGATTATTATCTTGTACCATGTGCTGGAGGACATTCATTAATCATCTCCCTCCCGTATAAAATACTTGCATTCACAGCCATTCTGCCAATATCAATATCTCCATAGTACATGGTTCAAAAACTCAATTTAATATTTAGTTTATTCATCACGACGAGTCAAGCTTACATGGGCATGATAGGGAAGCACTCATTTCCCCCAAGACCAAGACAACACCTATTTTATCGAAACTTCCACATGATATGCAGGGCTATAACTAGAAATTTCCAACTAATGCTACCATCTGCCCTTCAATGGGACTAGTTACACTGTGTAATTAAGTCAGTCCACCAAAATTTCAAATTTCAAATGCTACCTACTGAAGTTAGTGAGCCCTACTAAATGTGCCCACCAAGCCAACAAATAAGCACTCATTAATGTCGATGTCAAGCTTTAATGCTCCCTGAGAAGGCCTAAACTTATATGTAATGTAAAATAAAATCTTTCTGAAAGGGTAACCCTTTCATGGCTTTCGTATGTAAATACTCAGCACACAGTGCTTATCTTGTGGAATGAGGCTCGTTGTGGAGAGAGGTATGTTGGACTTATCATAGTAGCAGGGTAAATAAGGGACTTGAGGACTTTGATTAGTGGGGATACTAGAAATCAATGACTTTGGAATCTGCCATTGAGAAATGGTGTGCTCAATGAACACTGGAGCAACTCAAAGAGATTTGTAGCAGACACTTTTTTGATTGTTTTCTTTAGTCAAGAAGCTTTTCTGGGTTATTTTGTAGGCAATAATGTGAGCAGGGCTAAGTACAGTGCAACAAACATTAACCCTAGAGGCAGTAAGCATATTGAATCATGCCATAGTAGAAACTTGCTACCGAGGACATGGGTAGACCACTCTGCAGTTAATGGTTGTGAAAGAAATAAGTGTCCAAGCAAGCATGAGAGAACACATTACTCTTATGATGAGTATTTATCACTAGAAGCATCGATTTTTGCACTGTGGAGCAGACAAAGGTGAAGTCCAAAGGATAGAAGAAAATAATAGCATATTTCTGAATGTAATTAGCTTGACTTTGGAAACTGACATTTACTTCAACTGCAAAATTTCTTCAACACAACTTGGTAATAGGAATGGTGGATTAACAGCCAATGCCTTAAAATATAAGGATTTACATTGCGATAGGTATCATGCAGTGAAGAAACTTTAAGCTGGTATTGTGGTGCAGTAAAAGCATTGCATGAATCATCACAGGCATTGTACAAACCTACACAAGTGTCATACTATCTCCGCAAACAAAAAATTGATAAAGAAGAACATTAACAGTGAATAAAAATGAGTTTTAGTGATAAATTTTGAATCCCAGGGTTGGAAGGTATGGTAAGCTTTTATAAATTCATAGGATACACCCAAATGTTCCAACGAATTAGTAAGAAATCCTAGATAAAATCCTTGAAATATCAAATCCTAATGCTTTTATTAAACCCCAATGAGATAACCCACATAAACCAGAGAGTTAACAAAACACACAAAGCATCAGAGATAGGTAAGAATCCTACAAAAATCAATTGAATTAGGCTCATAAAAGAAAAATAACAAGGTTCTTCCCCAAACACTATCACATGTGTCACAGTGTTTTCAAAGATTACTGCATTTTTCTAATATAGCTTGCAACTACGTTACTGGAAAATGCACTATTTCTAGATCATAAGGAGGCTTGAGCTTTGTAGCCTTTTCCCTCCTTCTAGTGCCATTATGTGGATGCTAAATATGCATTTTGGCTCAAAAAACAAACAAACATGAGTATTGTTAGTTAAATCAAGTAAATTAGATATAACATCCCTATGAAATAATTGCTCATATTATCTATGCAAACAAAGTAAGTTATCAAAATAAGCTAAGTGAAAGCATAAGAAAACAAGAGTCAAATTCTATCCCATAGTGGATTGGTGCTTCTATGGAAAGAATACCTTTCCCAATCCTTGCTAAGATAAGATAAATGATAAAATGCTTTGAATATGGAGTAAGATGGGCAAAATCAGTTCTCAAATGAAGAAAGTGACTTTGCATAGGATTTGTGCATCAAATTGTGGAGGATTTGATGAAGAATGAAGCTTCTCATTTATAGATTATTTTGATGAGAGAAATAGCTAAATGGATGAATGTGGGACAAAGATTTGACCAATGATATGAAGCCACTTGTCAACTTGTGATAGGTTGGAGGATGAGCACATTTTGGTCAATGTCCCAAAGAGAGGGAGATTTCAAATTTGAATTTGAGAGTAAATTTTGAGTTTGACTTGTGCAAGGGATATGTAAGAGCCATGTAAGGCCTCATAAATTATTTGTTGGACGTACATGTCTACTTGTTTTTGAATTCAAATTTGAGGGAATATTCCTCAAAGATGCCATGTTGATGGAAAATGTTGATTTTCATAAATCAATAAATTGATTTATTGGTGCAAGTGGGAAAAGCTAGAGGATGTGACATGCATTAGATTATATTTAATTAGGATTAGCTTAGATGATGATTAGTTTATTTGACCCATTTGACATGAATATTTTGATTTATTTAAATCAAAAAGGGATGAAATGTGATTTCAGACTTAATTAAATAAAGGATTGATTTATTTAATCAAGGAGGGTGATGTTAGAATCAAGTTGATTTATTTAATTTAAACTGATGACTTTAGGAGATTGATAAATAAACTTGATTTATTTGTTGAATGGATGAATGTGACCTAATCGAATGCATTATGCCAATTTTATGTGTCTACAAATAGTATAATACTAATATTAATAATATTATAAATAAAAGAGTAATAATATTTTAGTAATTATAATAATATAATACTATTACTAATAATATAGTATTATCATTTATATAATATATAAAAGATAGAAATATAAAATCTATTACATGCTAGCTTTGGATTTTTTACTCTTTTTTTTGTTTTTGTTTTATCAAGCATTGTGTGATTTTTGAATTGTAGCTACAATAAATATAAGGCTGAGATCTTACATACATAAGGCATGGGATCACATTGAAAGTTTTGAAGCTTTTGATATACAAGGGAATTCCCAACCACAAAATAACATTATTGATCAGACATTTCTTGTCAGACCATAGTTGGAATCAATTTCTGACCCGACAAAGCAAGATGTGGTGTAGATCATTGCTTGACCCACAATTTCTAACAAAAGTTAGAATTGGAAAATTTTGGGCAATGATATTCAAATTGTTTCCTTTGCACAATAGTTAGGAACTGCTCTTGACTATCCATCATTAGGAATGGATCTCCTCAAAGATACAAGAAATAGTAAGAAAAAATTCTCTACAATTTCAAAGGATCGTAAAGAGCTTGATGTCAGAAGCGACAGAAGACTGACAGTTGGCAGGAAAGCCTCTACCAAGGATAAAAGAAAGTTGAAGGATCTATGTTGTAGATATGATCTCAGAGGTTACAATCTAGGTATAGTTTAGCATGCAATTGCCTTGGTGGAAGGACCCAAGTCCATCTAATGGAGACAAAGGATGGTCAACTTGAAGGTTGAAGCTCTGATAGAACAAGAGCTCG
This sequence comes from Sequoia sempervirens, assembly GCA_007258455.2. Classification (NCBI taxonomy): domain Eukaryota; kingdom Viridiplantae; phylum Streptophyta; class Pinopsida; order Cupressales; family Cupressaceae; genus Sequoia; species Sequoia sempervirens. The sequence continues at coordinate 797,150,563 of VDFB02281492.1, read as the reverse complement.
TCAAGTGGGGAAAATAAAAGGTCATATGTCCTATCAAATTTTTTACCTGGGTATTAAATCTGGTCCAAGTTTAGAAAAGGAATAGAGATATCTGACTTTGTCTTGATTTTCAGGACTCAAGAAAGATTTTGCTAGAAGACCATTACTACTCACCATTGATGCAGCAGTTCTCCCAATCTCTAACCAGATCAGAGACTTTCTCCTTGATAGATGGTTCCTGAAGGAATAATCAAGTCTACATAATGGAATATGACCGACACAAGATGATGTCTACCACCAAGTGGGAAACATTTTCATATTCAAAAATACCGTTCAGACTCTCTAATGTGGGTGCAACTTTTCAAAGGGCAATGGGAATTACTTTAGAAAGATGGTTCAACCAGATTATTCTCATATATCTAGGAAATTCATCTATCAAAGATGATCATCTTGATCATTTAAAGGGGTTTTCTTTGAAAGACCAACGATTTGGTATTCTTCTTAATCCAAAAGAATATTTCCTTGCAGCATCCCAAAGAAAGCTTCTCAACTTTACAATACCACAAGAGGGAATAGTAATAGATCTTGAGAAGATACTAAGCTTAGAATTGAAAATGAGATCTTTTTCAGGGAATTGTAATCTTGTCCATAGATTCATACTATATTTCACAAGCATTGCACTCCCAATCACCCTGATGATTAAAGAGAACATATATTTTCAACAAACTTCCAAGGGAACAACAATTATCAAGCAACTAGAGAAGTACGAGGAAGAAAATGAAGAGCATCCTATTGCATTCCTTTCAAGGAAAAAGAGGCAAAATGGAGCTGGTGTGTGGAGATACATCATAGGAGAAAAAATTGTCAAGTCTCTAAAGGAGCTAAAAGCCAGGCTGGGCCTGCTTGAGACCATTATACCCAATAATGGCCAAGGTTTGGTGGAATCACAAGGGTCAAATTTTACTACCAGATACATGATTTTTTTGAAAACTTCATCAAATTATTATTTACAAGGGAGCAGGTTAACAAAATCAACCAACAAGAACCTAACTAGGTTAATCAAATGTATTGGGTCAGAAAGATAAAGAGATTGACACAATCACGAATGAGCTGCCCTGTTGATGAACCAAGTTACCCTTAAGTTGGCTCTAAAGGTTTCTCTATATGAGTTGATGTACGAAAAATTGGAAAAAACCCCAAGACTAGGAGAAGACAGAGAAAAAGCTCATGGAGCCACAATTAGCCTCCAATAGACAATCAAACAACATTTTGGCGAAAATAATTCTAACCTAGAATTCAAAAAAGAAAGCTTTATGGTAGGGTACGATAGACGTGCTACAAAATCAGAACAACATACAAAATTCAAAGTGCTATAGAAAGGACCTTTCAAAAATAGCTTGTGCAAAAGAAACAATGTGTACAAACTCGAAGAAATGGAGAAAAAAACATTACATGTACCAGTGAATAGTATTTATCTAAGGATTTTCCATTAAAACACATAGTTCTTTTAAAAAATTTAGCAATTATTTACCATATGTAAAAATTTTGTAATTATTTCAAAATTTTGAGAATAAAACCCAAGAATAACATAGAGGAGATAAAGGCTATATTATATTATGTTTATCAAAAAAATTTACAATATAGTGCATGGCTCGAGGCTCAGAATATCATATGAGGCTCTCTCGAGCAAAACCCAAAAGAGGGAAGCAAGCAAAAAGTTGCAAAAGGGAGGCAATGAGCAGAAAAACAGTAAATTTTAGCCTCTAGTCATTGACAACAAAGAAAAAAGGGGCTCGTAATTGGGTTCCCCTTCTTCTCCTTCTTTTCTTCTTCTTCTTTTCCTTTTCATCTGATGTGTTGCAAGTAGTGGAAAAACGCACAACACACGTGAGCCACGAAGTGCATACCTAGTGTCTACTCACTACGAATTTGTAACAAGAAACTAAAGTGCTTTCTCTAGGTCATCCCTGAAACCCGCTCCATGTCGTACTCCCATAGAAGAAAATTTCCATTCGCTGAGAGGAAAACGGGTGCATCTACACATCCATGGTGCGAAATTCAGTAAGGAAGGGCAACCAGGGTACGTCTGCTCCAAAGTCCACATGCCTGTGGAGGTCCATAGTGGTTGGGATACCAATGCTAGGGATGGCGACTTGCACTATCTCACCAAGAACTTCCATCAGAGAGTATCAAACATCTTTTGGCACAAGTCGATTATCATGGGATTGGCCATATTTAGGTCCAGCAGTGAGGCCATGAAGCAGAAGAGCATGTTGCAATTGCTCTGAAGCTAGTTCTCGTTGGTCATATATTATGTGCCAAATACCCACTTGAACATAGTCATGACCAAGGGGTCCCAATTCTTCACCACGCACTTGATTCGGTCATCAGTGACCTCTCTCACAAAGTAACTTTGCGGTCTCCATGGAAGGAGCCAAATAGGGGTGCCTAGACCAGGAAACATCTCAATGAAGTAGTGAATTATGGCAGAAAAAGAGCCAATGGAAGGCCAAATAAGTTAGAGGACTATATGTTCGAATGAATGCTACAAAAGGTGGTGTGGCTATATATATAGAAAAAGCTAACCGAAAAACTCATTGAATGGGATGTCTATTTTTGGTTGGACGGTAATGGAAAATTCTGAGATAGAATGGAGCAAGGTGGAAAAATCATATGGAGGATATGATAGAATACCTCAAGAAATAAATTTGGGCGTTGGGAGTAAATGCTCCTGTGCACTGATTGTTGACATGTGTCCTTTGCCATCATCAGTGCCAACTAGTTCACTAATGGGAAAAGACATGGATTAACATGCTAAGGCTCTAAGAAATTAATGAGAATGTCTTTCCAGGAGTACCTTTTGTCATCTCGGCATGTTCCATATGATGAAAAGCATGCTTTTCAATGCAATATTTAATTGTAAAAGAGGCAGTGGATGGAATGTACTAATTCCATTCTCGTGGCTTTCTCGGTATTCCCAAGGGATATAGATCTCCTATCCACACATATCATCTCGACGCTAGCATTTAATGGGCCATCGATAGTGCACAGTCATAACAGCATGCATAAGTAAGAAAATTAATTACACTCAAAAGTAGGTTTTTCCTAAAAACAAAATGCAAGTGGTTGTTATTACTAGATAAGCCTTTGTATCTTTCTCGTACAATCATGGTGGAAGTGTCTACCTCCAGCAGGCAATCTGAAGCTTCAAACAAAAGACTTAGCTATGCCAACATATTTGGGCACTACTCATTTGCCAATGCCCTAGCACCAGAAGAATGACCATTTGAACACTTCCGGAAGGTTCAACCTGACAAATGCATCAAGAAAAGAGGTGGTTCAAGATATCACTGACAATTTTTACAACCCTGAACTATCCACCAACCCTAAAAATCTTAGGGAAGGTGCTTTTAAGAGGATGTTGGGGCATGAGCCACTAGAGGGTTTTGCATTTCAGCTTAGGAACAGTGGTCTTCCATAGTTTGTGTTACATGTTGTCCATCCATGCTCGGAGCTAGTTGATGCATGTACAAAGAGGTTTAACAAAAATATAGAGGCCATTGACGGTCGTGGGGTCAATATTATTGTTTCAGCCAAAGTTGTATGGGATATGTTATGTATCCCTATAGGCTGGATTATTGAGCTTTTCAATGAAGAACAAATGGATTACCTAGGAGAAGATATGTTTAGTCAAATGAGTTTCATTGTTGGACTGGGTTTTTGGGCTCGATGATGATGAAGAGGTTAACCCTTTCTAGTTTTCCCTAGGCCTTGTGCTCAAAAGAGAAAATGTGCTGAGGCGCTATGATTTTCCTGAGGTGATAGTTGGGAATATGAAGCTGCAATTGAGAAACTACAGTGTTGAGTCCAAATTCAGGTATTCTTCTGTCCTAGTTCATTTGTTATTACATCAAAATTTTGAGTGGCTAGGGAGAAATGTGTCAATTTCTAGGACAAATGAGAGAGGCTATATCCAGCTAATTTTTGTATGGACCCCTATGTTTTCAAGAATCAGAGATTATTATTGATTTGTAGATTACTTTATGAGATCAGTGCTACAAGATTTATTGCCTCACCCCATTGGTAATTTCTCTTAGGAGGTTATTGAATGGATGGAGCATCCACCTATCTCAGTGGATTACTTTCTAGGTGAGGAATTCACATTTGTTAGGTTTCATGGTTTCCCCAAGGAGGTTTTTTGACTCCCCAAATTTGTAACAGACCAAAATTTTGCATTGGAAGCATGTCGACAGGTATCCATTGTTGATAGGATTTGTGGTGTTGGGAGGAATAAATCAAAGATTTTCGATCTTCCCCTTATGATTGCAAAGAGTCAAGTAATATTGAGTAAGTGGAAGGCTGGGATGAGACTACAAATTTAATGGCAGCTCTGGGTTTACTCCTCATTTGTGACAAATGGAATTATAACCTGGATGGGTGTTTTAGTTTAAGGCACAAGTTTAGGGAGTATTTCCAAAGAAGGAGAAATCCTTCCCAAGAGAGTGCAGAGATATACATTGACTTGGCCCGCATTCTAGAAGAACAGCTAAAATGGCTAAGTCTTTATGAGCCCCAGGCATAGTATCAGAGGAATCTCCCAATGAGAAAATCTCTCAATTCATAGCTAAGGCATAAAGTATTGTTAGAAAGGAAGAAGGAAAAATTTCGGAGGTTCCGACAAGAAATGAGAAATTCAGGTGCCTTGTTCGGCATCTTCTAGCTTGATGAGGAATTCAAGGACACACATGAAAAATAGGTTGATTTCGACAACAACAATCCTGAGACGAGCCACGAAATAAAAAAGAAGCAAGTTCCACTCCTGACTCCTAGACCTCGGGAAACCAACAACTAAAGAGATTTGGGGCAAGGGGGTCCACAAGTTCTATCTACCTCTCGCACCTGAAGCAAAGGAAAAGGGGCCTGACATTCCCTAAGAGGATCCTCAGCGGCCACTGAGGGAAAAATGTCAGAGAACTCTGCAGGTAGGGGATCAAAATGTGTTGGTCCTAATCATGTGAAGTGAAGGAGGATCCAAGACCTGGGTGTCCCTCACTTACTGGTTTGACAAGAAGAAGAAGTGGAGTCTGCCCTAAGAAATGTTTCATCAACTGCGGCTTAGGTAAGTTTCGCTCCCCCTCTTCTTCCTATTTCAACATCTTTGGTCCATCCCCTTCCTCCTCCTATCAAAGGTAATCCTCCATCTTCGATTCCTGAAGTAGTAATGTTGGATTTATCCCCTACCATTGTCAATAAACCTACTAAAACCCTTTTCCACACCAAAGGAGCATCATCCACCATGACCATTGTTGTGTCATTAATTTCCTTGTCAAAGGCCCCCAGTGGAATTGTTGAAACTACTACTTTTCCTATTACTCCCATCCCATCTACTTCCTTGAACGCACCTCTCCATCAACCTTTTTTTGTGTTTACCCTTATTGTTTCTTCCCTTGCTCTATTTGGGGTCTCTCCTTTCTCTATGGTCACGCTACCCTTTGCATCTCCCCACGCTCACACATTTGAAGTTTCCCCTATCATCACCTTTTTTGGACTGCCCCTTGGTGCTCCCATTGTAGCTCAGAGTGTTGATGTCTCTCAAACTCTCCTGGGTCATTTCAACACCACCAAACATGCCCAAAAGGTCATGAAGCATAAAATGTTGTCAAAAAGTGTTGAGAGGCCCACCACCAGGAGGATTGAAGCCTATTTTAATGAAGAGCGAAACTCTCTACTTCTTACCACTATGAGACCGCTCGTTTCCAAGCCTAACGGACAAATGTAGATGGAAGATTATGAAATTCTTGTTGTGGGCCTAGATTTGAGTGAAACTCATCTGCACGATAAAATGGTCCTAGCTAAAGCCATGCAGAGGGTGGTATATGTTGAGTATGAATGGTTGAATAGGCAATTAAGGAAGCACGAGGTTGAGTTGAAAAATGTGAAAGGAATAGTGAGTAGACTGCAAAATGAAGTTCGAGCCAAGGATGTTGAAGTAACCCTTGTGAAGAAAATTCAAGACCAGCAAGGAGATATGTCTAGGTTGCTTGTAGATGCTCAAAATAAGAAAGTTTAGTTTCATGTTGAAAATGAAAATTTAAAGAAAGAGTTAAGTGATGCTAGATCCCAAAATACTAATGATCTTCAGAGGATCTAGATTAAGGTAGAAGAGTCAAGACAAGAAGTTGGAAGACTAAGTTATGAGTTAGAAAATGATCTTAAGGAGAAGGGTAAAATAGAAGAAAACACCAGGGCAAGAGAGGATCAGTTTAACCAGGAGTTAATTTATGCAAGGGATCTAGATCCCTCCCTATAATGAGGAGGTTGATAGATATGCATTGGGAGTAGATAGCAATTGGCATGTGTGTTATGGGACCCACCTTGTAATTTCTAAGGGATGTTTGGGAACTAAATGCCAAGGTCGATCCGATGGCTAATCACTTCATACAAAAATGTTCACCTCAAGTGGTAGATTCCCAAAGTTTCATGTCCAAATTGAGCATCACCACTAACCAAGTTCTTAGAAGAGTGGGAATCCTTAATTAGAAAGTTTCCTCCATCAAAGCCAATGAGATCATCAATTGTCACATGGTTGTAGCAGAATGTAAGGACCACTAGATGGTGTTGAATAAAAGGGTCATTGAGATCAAAAATAAATTTTCTGTGCTAGTTGGTTTCAGGTTGCCTCCTCTTCTTTCCCCATATGAAGATGTGTTGACAATGGAGCAAATCAATGAGTCAAATATGATGCAAGATTCAAACCACTGCAAAACTTCCAAGCTTGAGTGTTGCACCCACAACAGATGATGTTGAGTGTGAGATCTACCCTCCTTCTCGATTTTATTATCACCTGGGTCCAATTTATTTTGGGTGAGGCATTATCTCTTTTAAGGAGGTTTTTGATCTTGAATAAGCATACATGCTGATCTAGACCCTTGTTCTACCAACTGATGTAGATTGGGAGGCTCAGTGCGCCACTTTTTTCAAACTCCAAGAACAACTAGAGGCATAGGTTTGAATCTTCACAGAGCGAAGACCCCTGTGAGTCTCCATAACTGTGAAGTACTTTTTCTACCTTAGTCATTTTTATTTTTTTTGGTTTCCATAAATGTCTTCGATATTGAGTGCACCCACGCTCAAATGAAGTCATCAAAAATATGTGCAATGTGCTACGTGGTCACCGTGCAACTTTAACCTTTCTCTTCCTTTCAAGAGAATGTTCGGGACACCTGTTTACTTGTCATACATTTTCTTGGGAGCTATAACTACAAGCTCGAGAGTTTCTGCCTTATTGACACATCATCTCTTCACCATGGGTTATTTGCACCGCCTATAAAGTAATCTAATTCAGGAGTTTGTCGGAGTTGGCTGGGTTTTTCTTTTCCTTTCCTTGGCCTTTGGCATAGAAGTTTTTGGATGATACCTAAGAGTGATGTGATCAATAAACTAGGTCCCATTTCCATGCTATTCTTTTTAGGATCTGATTGTGTATGATATTTTATCTTTTTTCTAAAATATCTGAAGGGTATTAATACAGTAGTTGATAATTAAATGCAAAGGTCTTTTGTAGCCCAACCAAGGGTCAATGATCAGATCATGTGCTATCAACTGTCAACACCTGGCAATAATTACTTCTAGGTTGAGGTGGCATATACTTTTATTTTGGCTATGTAGTGACGGTGATGAAATAGAAAAGAGTTATCTTGATGATAGAATTTTTTCCAAGTGACAGTTTTATTTGTTAAAAGAAAGTGTTTCTTTAGTTTTCTTAATGTTTTTAGAATTATTTTTCAGAAATAAGTTACAAAACTACTTTATTCTAGCATGTTATATCTATTAAGGTTTAAACTATTGTCGGATTGGCATCTGACCTTTGTTTTAAAGTTCATTTTATAATTAAAGCATGAACTATTGAGCAGAATTTGTTGAGACTATGCATGTATGGCCTTTTTCAAGTTTTCTTTCTTTATATTGTCATTCTGAATGAAACACTATGTCGAGCAAGTTGTATCCAAATAGTTTAAGTAGTGGATTTATATGCTTAATGCTTGTATGGTAGAATAGTGGCTTAGGAAAATTGGACTATGTCATTAGACTTCTCTATTTTTTTGAAAGTTGTTGTTTTGTTATGCTATGTTGTATTAGGAGATAGAGTTCATGTGATTTGTGAAATATTGTTCTTTTACCCATAAGAAATCTTTATGTTTGATCAGACCTTAATGAACATTTCCCATAGAAATATTTGAAATGTTAGGTTGTGCTTGTAGTTATCCTTTGTTGTTCATTCTCTTTCAAACAATGAAGGGTTGTGGCATTTTGTGTCTATTTATATCAATCATAGGAATGATTTGGGTTTGAAATGTTGTGAAAATTTTGGGGCATCACCTTTTATGTTTTATGTTTACATTACCCTCTCCCCTTATCTCAAAACCCCAAAAGAAGAGCCAACTTTCCATAAAAAACCTGGACATATTCAGTGAGACACAATTTGTCCCCACTTGCTAAATTTCCCATAATACTGTGGGAGAGGCACAAGTTTTGATGATCAACAGGCCTAATTTTATTCAGGCTATTCAAATGGTTTTTGTAGATGCCTCTGCTTGTATCACCAGTAATGGATGCCAATCTCTTGCCTTTGGGATTTTTCATTCCATTTAGCAGGGATGCATGCTTTCTCCCTCTCTTTACATCCTTGCCGCTGAAGGATTTCGTTACCTCTTGGCCAATGCAGTTTCTCAGTAGTGTGTCAAAGGTATCTCACTACCCAACTCTCAAGCCCAACTGGTTAATGGCCATTTTGTTGATGACTCTCTCCTAACTCTCCTGGAGGAAGAAGAAAATATCAAGGCAGCCCTAGGATGTCTTAATACATTCTACCTTGTGTCTAGTTCTGCCATTCAGTGGCACAAAACTTTGTGCTATCAACAATCTATATTTCCCATTCCCCCCTGGTTTCCACAGTACAGTTTTAAGTGGATTGGGCTGGAAGAAATATTCTAGTTGTTGAGCATTCCCTTTGCTTTCCAGCCCTCTCCAGCTGAGTTGTGGCAAGTTGTTCTTACCAGAGTTGACCAAAAGCTCACATACTAGTTTACTAAGCTCCTCTCTCTAGCAGGGAAATTCTAGGTGTGCTCCAAAATTCTTACAACAACCCATGTTTATTATTCTTCTTGTTGGGCCCCTTCAAAAGCAGCTTATAGCATGCTCAAAAATTTGCTCTGAGACTTTCTTTAGGCTTTTTTATTGAGTCCCATAGAGGGTTTCATCATGTCGCTTTGGAGTTTTACTGCCCTCCCAGAGATTCTAGAGGACTTGGGCTACTCTCCACTCAATGACAAGGGACTAGCTTGTGTGTAAAATGGATAATTCATGCCCTCACTAGAGATGAGGCCTGGAAAATTCTCCTCAAGAATTGTATTCAGTTAGGATTTCTTGTTCAAAGACCCACCTGGAAGGGGATTTGTTTTCAAACCCTTCTGGTCGTGAAGGAACTAGTTTAGATTGTGGGGAATTTCGTAGCCAAAAACATTTGGAGAGCCTGGGAGGTAGTTAAACCCTAGCTCTGCTAGATTGGCTCTAGTTTCCATGATGGGATTTCGCTCAATCAATAAAATGTTTGGTGGTCACCTTTGTTTGCTAACAATGGTCAGCCTCTAGCTAAGTCACCTTAGCTTAAGGCACTCAGATTCCACAAGAAAGACATTCAAACTTTACAACAGGTGTTTCAGAGACCCATAATGCGCATCATGTCATGGGAAGCTTTTCATGCCCTTTATAGACTTCAAAACCAGGATCGTGCTACATATGATGGTTTGGTGAATGCTATTTTTATATTAATGATTCAAAAGGTGGGAATTCATGGGTCCAAGCCCTGGTGGAAGGACTGGAAGTGGTACCCAGACACCCCTTTCAGAAATTACAAGCCTAGGCTTGGTTATAGGTGGCCTTCACCACACTTTCCTATGATTTAAAGTCTGAACTAAAGGCGGCTTCTTCAATCTCTTGCTCATGTCTAGTGAAAAATATTTTTTTCCACTTGGTCTGCAAGTGTTGAGTCAAAACTTGCCCAGTTTTCTTGGTCTATTCTTTTCAAAGGCTTTCATGTGGGTTCTTGGCTTGTTCACCTGGGGGTCTAGGACCCTCATTGCCCTTTCTATGGGAAATCCTAGTCTTTTAAGCATCTCTTTTCATTTTGCACTAGAGCCCAATAGTTTTGGACTTCGATTCATGACTCTTTTTAGCTATTTAGACCAGAGCCTTTTTCCTGGCATATGATTATGTTGGGAGACTCATCCAGACTTGCTACCATGTGTACCTAACTTTGGCACACTTTCAGGGTGGAAATCCTCTTCACTCTCTAGAAAGACAAAAATTCCTACATATTTGTCCAAACTTAAATGTATAAAAATGTTTTTTTGTATTCTAAAGCTATTATTTGTTCTAATGTGCTCTTATGGATTTAGGTGTAGGTGAATAAAGTTGCACTTGAGGTGGATCACCTGCAGGTGCTTTTGGATCATTGGGGAAATGCCCCATGTACTGTTGTTTGGGTGTCTACTTCGCCCACCTCCTCCTATAGTTGGTCGCCTTCTCGAGGCCGATAGCAAAGTGGCTTTGTGCACCCTCGCTCTCAGCCTCCTCTTTGACCTTGTTCTCACCCTCCTTAGTGGAACCACTCTCCTCCTCTATGGGTTGGCTAGGGGTGGCCCTCTGGAGGAGCTGCAGGAAGTAGCGGTGGTAGTTCTAGGTGGCCCTCTGATGACACTCTTGCTTCTGGCTCTAGTTGGCTAGACTCTAGTAAAATAATTTTGCAGCTTGTGCTTGCAATCTCAAGTCGATGTGAGGAAGATAAAGATAAAGAAAAAGAAGTTGATGGTGGTTGGGTTCCTCCTCTTGACATCACTCCAGACCCCGTTGATGTATGGGGAAAAAAATGGATGACATAGACCCTCCTGGCTCTGTTGGCACTGCTTTGGCCTCTTAATGGCCTTTTTAATGTTTGTTATCTTGGACTTCTTGGCTACGCACATGTGACTAGTTATTTATTTCTTTTATGGGTTTTACCCATGTGACTCTCAGGGTGTTCCTTCTTACCACCCACTTTTTTTGTGAATATATATTTTAATCATTAATTTAATATAGATTAATGCCTATTCATAAAAGAAAATGGGGATTTGACTAAGTAAAAATCTTATACAGCCACCCTTTCCCCTTCTTTATTGTAATTTTTTTTATTTCATATCTAAATACAATAAGTTGTACATAGGGAAAATATAGTGGAAAATTGTGTGTACAGATCAAAGATTTGTAGATCCCAAATCCCACTTCTCAATCAAGGGAACCACCACTCTTGACCCTTCAATTTAGACCCAAATTTTATGATAGGTGCACATATATTTACCCTTCTCAAATATTCTTTTATTTTTACTATTTTTAGTTTCATCTGTGTGAATTATTTTTGTTTTCAAATTTGGTTTTGTAGTTAATTAGGTCAATAATTTCACATTAAATTGAATTAATTTTCAAAGAAAAAAGGAACCAAGTTAAAGGTAGATTGGACCTTATTCTAGGTTGTATTCAATCTTGACAAACCTTGTTGTTCTATGTTCTAATGTTTGTGTGAAGAAAGATTGATCCAGGTTAATATAATTGATATATCTAGGATCTCATTTTTCACATCACATTTTGGTGAACTTGGCACATCCTACACTAGTAAAATATTATAATTTTTGTTACATATCCTTAGATCTTAATTATTAACCAAAGATTCAAAACTAAATTTCTTAAAATTTACAAAAAAGTGTGATTGCATTAATAAAGTAGTGTTGTTTGTTTATTTTTTTACAATAATTTAAATCTTGTCTCATTTAAACTATAGTAATACATCAAAAATATAGTTAAATTTGATATTTTTTTTGTCTTAGTGCATGAATTGGTTGAGCATAATAGAATTTTACAATAATTAGAAACCCTAGTTCATTACATTAGGTCACATTTTGAAACAAAATTTGTAATAATGATTTTTTTTAGTTTTGTATAGTATCAAACTTGGAATATCACAGTCTCAAATCTCTATATATTGTCATACCTATCCCAAATTTAAAAGATCAAAAAACTTGCATCTCAGTTGAAGGGCATCACCACCTCTGAACTACTCATTTTTTCTTAGTTTCTTGTGGAAAATTGATATATGCACTTTTCCTAGATTTGGATTGTATTTCTAGAAAATTTCCTCTAACATATTTGATCTACTATGTTGGAACATACTTTACCTTAATAAAATGAAAGATAAGAAATTGAATATTTTAATTGGTATTTTATCTTTGATTTCAAAGTAAAAATTTATTATATCTCTAATCTCTTGGAGTGAGTAAATTCATTCGATCATATCATATCTCTTTCCACAAGACTTTCATTTATTTAATAAGACTTTTAGTAGTGATGATTATAATATGCTAGATAATGCCATTGAAAATTCATCTCCTAAGACTCTTAAAACTTCAATATGTCAAAGATTAATAAATGCAATAGATTTGATAAGACCACAACTAATTATTTACCCTACTTCTCATAGGCTTCAACCAAAAAGTAAACTAGCTCTCATTATTGGACCTCCTTCAAACAAACAAAAATATCTCGGTAATATTATAAAATTTGCAAGACAACTTACTAAACATAATCATATACAACAAAATGTATCACAACAACATCATTAACATGTCACTACTCATACATATAATACTAGAAATAACAAACAAGTAAAAAAAAAATTGATTGAATTTCTTTATCAATCTCATTCTTGCAACCTATCCTTCCTCCTACACCTCATTTATCTCAACATAATAGTAAGGAGCATGATCTTATTGAGAAGCTTCATTGTACTCTGACTTAGATCTCTCTTTGGTACTTAATTCAAACTGCACCTACCTACCATTACATGGTCTAGGGGGCTTTATGGAATATTTTTTTTGTTGAATGCACATATGCCAACTAAGAGGGAGGGTGAATTATTTGTACATTAAAACAACAATGCCCTCATAAATATTTAGATCCAAATTAACCCTTAGTCTATTATAGTGATTTAGCATGAAAGAAAATAACAAAAAACTGAAACACAACAATGCCATGCACAATAGAATGTTAGATTTATATGGAAAACCCAAGAAGGGAAAAACCATAGTGAGGATTAGCTCACAATATAAATTATTCTATACCAACTCTTACACATGACATGTGGACATGATAGAAACCAAAATATAGATTCATATATTTGAGATCAAAAGAAAAATAATAAGGTATTTGGTGATTAGGATACAAGGAAAATAAATAAAAGGGTGAAGAGAAGATTTCCCAAGAGGAATGTAGATTATATAAAAACTAAGAATATGTGAGTAGGAGATTAAGAAGAAAGGAATAGAGATTGTATGGAAAGAGATCGAAGAGTAGGTTGAATGATAGAATCCACACATTTTCCAAAGGGAAACACTAAGAAGTGTGTGGTTTACATGCAAGATGAATGCACAAGGACTTGCATGGAGGTTGTGAGAGCTAAATTTAGGAATCAATATATTTATCTCGAATGTAATATATTTTCAGATGCATATGTATTTATATTTTTTGGAAAAGAAAAATGTGACCCAATATATAAATTTTGTACTAGGCGAAATATGATAATTTCATTTTAAATGTGATATGGGAAGGTATGATTGGTTGGGAAGCATGCTCTAAATGGCATGGGGTGTTTTTAAGTGATATTTTTAATAATCTACAAATCAGTTTGCACAAGTAAATTCTAGGAAATATCATTTACTATTCTAGTCTTTCTAGGCTCATGAAGTTATCATTTTGTTATACCACATAGTTTTTATCTTATGTCCAAGCTTCATTGGCTTAGGGTTTCTCATACAATTCCAGCCCTAATATAGTTGAAAAAGTAAAAAAATTACCTCACCAAGGTCATGTAGATTAAGTATAATCCTACCTAGGTTTTCTAGAAATATTTATTGGATGCCTTTTGGTAATCCCACAACCCTAATCAAAAGAATCACAAGGTTTTTATTAGCAGGTAGTTCACTATTAGATTTTTATATGACAAGGATTTGAGGATTGTGATGTATAACTATTTTTATATTGAATATTTCTAAAGAACACAATATTTGTCATAACTCATCTAATTTTTTTGTGTCAAGAATTTAATCTATGGGATGGAAATCATTTTTTTATATATTCAAATGTAGGTATGGAAAGTAGCATTGGTTAGTACGAGTGATATAAAATTCTACTAAAAAATAGCTAAATAAATGCATGGTGAAAATAGAGAGGTTTCCTTAATTATACTATTGTATATAGATAGGATATTGAAAATATATTTTTGGAGGTAGAAATGAAATTATGTGTCTTTATTAGTCCCCTACAAATAGATGTTTTACACTATTGTTTTAATATGTAAAATCCCTAGGGTCGTGTAAGGGGGATGGAAAGACTATGCATGAGGCTAGTGACATGGAAGAGTTTAGAGAGTATGAGAATAAAGAGAGGAAAAATAAGAGATATAAATTCATACTAATTTATTGTGACAACATTTTAACTCTATATGATGAAAAATGGTATTTTAGTTTGTTGTTCAAAATGACTCAAAGTTGTGATGTCTCTATGTGCATGAAAATCAAGGTTCCATCCTTTTGTGTTTGTGGCATCTGACTCATTATCATTGATTTCCTGTTGGTTGATGGTAGACCTTAAGAATTAATAGTTATAGGTGATCTGGTTATAGTAAACCCTTGCTTCCATATAGGTAACTTTTGAAGAGACTACTTACTAAAACATTTGTTAAGTCACGTCTTCACCGTAATTCTACCATTATATAACATACCAAATTTATAGTAAATAAATTCATGGTTAAATAATGGCCTTACATCTTAAAATAGAATTGTTAGAACTCATCAGAGCGAGATTGAATAGCCGACAACCTATTTTAAAATTTATTGCACCAAATGTGTGCATGCTAGACTTACCTCACAAAATGAAACTTCAGTGGTTCATTATTTTCCATGAAATAATGTAGATTGTAGATAGATAACTAAATATAATAAATTGTGTGCATTTGATATAAAAGAATGAGGGAGCACTATTGACCTTGCCACTTCCAATGAAATCTATGTCAAGATCATGCCATGATGGATCTTATATTTCAAGAATGTTTCTCATCCACAAAGTTTCATCGATCAATCAAACCAAAAAATATTTCCCCAAGTTACCAGTTTCATTCTCCATAGGAAAGAAATTTGAATGAAATGAAATTTCACCAAAAAAGTTACATTGTTTTTCAATATCAATTAGTAATTCACTTAGGAGTGAAATTTTCAATAATGTGAATAAATTTGCAAGGTAAATTTGTTCATTTTTAAACTAAGATATACCATGAAAATAATGTGATGACAACCTCAACGAAAACTAGAAATTGATAACTATTTTTTTTTCAACATATTATAATCATGATATCAAGCTAGGTTACCACAAATTTATTTCCAACAACAAGAACATTTACCAATTGTGTATACAACCAATTAACCTTAATGCAGGTGATTAGAATTGAAAAGCCATGAATCATATCCAATATCAATACCTGAAACTTACCATACTTGTTCTGCAAGGTAATGAGGACTCCATGTCTTCTTCTTGCCATAGTTCAGTCTAGGGGTGCAGTATGATCCCTCCAAGCGAATTATGTGGCCTAGGATGATAGAGTTGGAAACTATACCATCCTATTTTGTCCAAGGTCAACATCCTAATGACCATCTACCCAAGGTGTTCTAACCATTGCTAAATTAAGATACCAACACCGTATCTAGCTACATGACTTATTGTTATGAGATATGTCTAGTCTACTACCTACCTTGAACCTCGTTAGGAAATTCCTTCCTTCTATTCCAACTAATGGCTAAGCAAGTAGGTGGTCCATCACTAACATGTTGTTGGCTCCAAAGCCCACATGCTACTGGCATAATCTATCCCACTATCCAAGGGTACGGCTAACAGTCTGCCAGCATAATATGCTCCTTGACTCCTATCAATCTTGAGCATGGATAAGCTTATCTCTAATTGGGCCATAGGATTTTCCATCGGTGATCACTTAGGATGGATAGGAATGGCCTACGTATCTAAGGATTACCACCTCAACCTATGCCCTCGTAGGGTCCTACTCCAACTTGGAATAAGTAGGTTCTAAACTCAGCCACCTCAAGGTTCAACTACCCATTCAATGATGGTTCACCACTATCCTTTCCCCTAGCTTAAAGGTATTGCATTTGTTCTAAGTTTAATTAAATTTTTGATTGGGCAACTGGAAACACTAGGAAGGAATTGAAGAGAGGATTGCTTAGCCCAAGACCTTCAGGTAATTTAAAGGTTATCTAATTCTTCCCTTAGCATATCTATTTGGGTAAATCCTCTCACTCCAACATTAATGTCAGTAATTCCTGCCTGATGTTTACCATTGCAGTCCATTCTCTTTTAACCCCATTAACAAGTTATTTACTTATTTCTTGGTTCTTCCTACTTAATAGAAAGTAGTCGAATATCTGTGATTTATGGTTTCACTACAAGGAGTTTTATAGTTTAAGGCTTGCTTATGCTATTAACTAAATATGAAAAATCCCAATAACCATAAGAGCCAAACTTAAGTTGTTTTTATATTAATTATGGGAGATAATGATAAAAATATTTCTGCTATCACGTATTATAGTGAGTTTCCTATAAAAGGGTGACAACTAGTTGAGACAATGTTGCTTGAGATAGATACACCAAAACCACATGAACGGAGAAGAGATACTGCTAATCACAAGGTTCCAAACACTAACTAGTTCTAGACTTTACTTTTTTATAAAGGAAGTCATTTACTGCTACTACCTACTACGAGAATAAAATGATCGAAGGGTAATGATTTGGAGGGCCTATTATGTGGGATTTATTTAACCAACAAAAGCTAATGAATTATTATTTATGTTATATCTAAAATAACAAATCATTGCACGCCTAGAATCTTCTTTTTAGCTAACGAGACCACTTCCAAGGCAAGCTAAAGTGTTGGGCAGAAAATCTTCTGCTAAATAACAACTAAGCAATAAATCATTCACCATTTCTTCAACTATGTTTTCATCTTAGCCCCAAATTTTTCAAATGAACACTTTCACTATCAAACAAAGGTCAATGCATTAATGGTAGAGAGATCTATGGATTAATATATGTGGGTTTGTGCAGGATCATGATGGGCCAGAAAGTGGCAATATGATGGGTATGTGGCTGACGACTTCTTTTTTACCCAAAATTGATGAAACAAAAAGGGTTTTTAAAGGAGATTCTCAGATTTCCACCAATATAAATTATGTTTTACTTTGAATTTAATAAGTAATTATTATTCATTTTCTATTCAAATTATGACTAAAATTCCTAATTGATAGACTGCTTGAAAAACATCTATAACTTTCAAACGGTATCACATTTTTTGAATCCAAAACATGTATCACATTCTATGCTTCACATAATATAGGATTAAAAAAAGAAAAATTGAATTTCATGAAGTTTTGACCAAGTTAAGGTGGTCAGACATATGAGTTTTTTATATTTTTTAAAAGTTGTAATAAAAATTCATAATTAATTATTTAATTGAAAAAAATTATAAAAAATATGCATCACATCGACATGAGTCCTCTACTTATATTTAAAATCTTATAAAATAATATTATCATTTTATTGTGGTTAGGGTGGTTAGACAGACACCTACTTCTTATTTTTTCCCTAAAATTTAAGTGCTATTGGATTGAAATTTCAAATTTTCACCAAATAGATTTCTTTTTTTTTCAAAAAAACCTAGTAGTTTAGAAACTAAATTAACTTTTCTACATATTCTATTCTTACATATTTTTGAAATAATATAGATAACTTATTCAAATTTTTACATCAAGTTTCCTAACTCTGATTTTTCTAATTTTTTTGCCACTTAAGGGCCTGTTTTTTCCATGATGATCCTGCACATACCCATGTTTGTAAGAAATATTGCATATGATCATAATTTCAAGAGTTGTGAGTGGCTGAATGAACATGAGGGCTATTTGGTGTTGGTTATGGGCTTGACTTACTTCCAACATAAAATAAATTCTCAAACCCTATGTTGCAGCAACTACCAAAATCATTTTTAACAATATCTTCATGATATTATCTTTGTATTCTACAACAAATCAGAAAAATGGATGGAAGGCACATAAAAGAAAAGACCTAGAAGAATGGCGTCCAAAGGGCAAGTTATTTGGACTTCAAGTTGTTTTTCTTCACCTACAACTTAACACAGACTCCACACCTCTACTATGCCCCTTCACCCTCTCTTGTAGTCGTTTTTCTACCTCAATGATGCACTCCCAAAATTGCCGATTTAAAGAAATAATGGTTTCCTGTGTATAGGCACGCTAGTTGTGGGTCAAATCGAGCCATTTTTCTACAGAAATTGGGGGTTACCATGCCTTTTCTTATTCTTCACCTCTCCTCACTAATCATGCCTATCTCCTGGCCACAGAGTGAGAAGGTTAAAAATTAATGGCAGGAAACTATTCATTTGCAAGTTGCGCCTTCCTCCAACTTCTTCATGTGTTTTTTTTTCTTCCTTTCTTTCTTTCTCCTTTTATTTGATGACTTTTCTAAAGTTTTTTTTTTTAATAGTTTTTCCTTTTCTTATGAGACTATGGTTAATTTATTTAGCCATACGTTTTACATATTTGGCTTATTATTTATTTCATTTGTTTATTAATTTATTTAGTTTTAATTATTATTTATAGATATTTATATTCAAGTGTATTTATTTCGTTGTTATTTATTAGTTGTTTGTGTGGGATTAATAAATAGTATGTTTATTTTTATACACATTTATCTAGTAATTTACATTATCGACGATATTTTAACAGCTATAATAATTTAAATACCATTCATGGTTGCAGATTTATCTCCTTAAACAACCTTGCATGATCGACTATTAAGATTGTCTAACCTCATTCCTAACTCTATCCTAAATCAAGTAAACCTTCGGTTAAGGTGGAGTTACCTAGAAGGTTCATCATTGGGGTCTGGCTCCAAGTTTACCAAATCTTTCATCACTATACCATAGAATCCACCTCATCTTGCACCCCAAGTACCTGCATTCGATAGAAAACCTCACACAAGTCCACCAACCGAGTCATTAGTACCACTTAGTATGAATAAAAATCAAGCATTTAAATTTAACCAAAACATGATAAAGTTAAGCATATATTTAATAATAGTAGCATGTTCAAACATAATCACCACACTCATAGAAGTTCATTTAGCATAATAAGGTCATAAATCCTCCTCTAGTCCAAATTACCATGGGATTAGGAGTCATGCAAGAAAAATACGAGTCCTAGGAGGATATGACAAATGAGTGTACTCGAAGAACAAATTTTGTGAAGAAATTAGGGGCCTTTCTATTTCCATTTTCTTCAGAAGAGAAATGACAACAATTTATTAACACCGATGGACTATACCTTGACAAGTACATATTTACCGTCAGGGGAGTTTAAACTTCAGAATTATTAGCAACTGTTAGAAGTTGCTCCTTACTACTTTTCTTTTGAGGGATTTACTGAAGAGGTTACTGAATTAGAGTCAGCTTCATAGTTCTGGTATATCATTAGCCATTGGTACCGAAACAGCCTGGAGGAGCCACACCTCCAATCACTTGACCATTTGCGTTTTGAGAAGTACAAGTGGCTTGCTCCCCTGAGTTTAGTTTCAAATCTATATTATTCAATGTTAAATCTGTACAAGAATTACTTTCACTGCAGGAAAATGTGACTCCATCTTTTGTTGCTGATGTACCCCTGATATTGTTGTATCTTACATTACTGATTTTCACAGCAGATCTCTGTATCAAAAATAAAAGTTAGACTCAGCCTCAGATATCAGTTATACTGAAAGCCAAAACCGAGTTTAGTTGAAGATTTGGATTTACCGGACCAGTGCAACCAGACCCTGAGCCACAGTAGAATTGATCAATTATTATTGGGTTGCTCACATCTTCCATCTCAACATTCTCATAAGATATATCAGTTGCTGTGCCAGAACCCCCCTGTTATATTATAATCAGTTTGTCAATGATTATTTCAAATAGCGTAACCTGTCAAAACTCCCATGAAAACAAAAGTAACTGCCATGCAGCAGTATTTTTATTTTTTTCAAATACCAATCTTTAATTTAAATTTATTGACATAACCATGTTACCTGCCATGTCTTGATTCTTAATCCATTCGTTGTTGATTTGAGCTTGGATCCGTCCACGTGAACCGATTGGACACTTGCTTGCGTGTTTCCTCTTCCAAGACTTCCGATACTGCAGAATGAGGAGAGGATATAACTAATATAAGAACTTCTCATGCTAGACAAACCAAAATATTTAGAGAGACATAAAACTATTATTAACCTTTTACCTGTTAAAAATGATTTGTATTAAGTATAGTGTTAATTGGTTTTTATTTAAATAGTATTATTTAAAATTATATTAATAGATTTTATTAGAGAAGCATGCCTAATTTCAAATGAGTCATTTATATAAATCAAAACTTAAAGTATACTGTTTAAACCTGATCAAAACCTAATCAGATTAATTACCTTATTCCATGACCTGGACCGCATGTGATACCACTAATTGTGATATTTGAAGACCCATTACCTATCCCGATGCAATCATCTCCTGTAGTATCAGATTTCCATGTATTCAGACTCATCTATACAGAGAAGTTATATCTCTATTCATAAATACTCACTACTATTTAACATTTTTTTTTAGAATGACAGAAAGGTTATTATATTATTGATGATGCAATCAAAGAGTTTGTTAAGATTCTAATTATAATATTTCACCCATTTCTCTACCTGTTCCAATAATGGAATCTTTTATGACGATATTTGTGGACTGGAATATATCAATTCCATCAGTGTTTGGGCTGTTTTCTGGTGCCTGAATCGTAAGACCCACGATATTGACAGTGTCACAACCTGTGAGTGAGACATGAAATCGAGGACTGTTGGTAAACGTCAGTCCACTGATTTCACTCCCTTTCAAATCATTGAAGTGAAAGGCCTGTAGACAAATCAAGTAGTGTAATATACATCAATATTATGTATCAAAAATTAGAAACACTGAGAAAAGCTCAGCAGTGTAAATCGGTACTCACCGCTGGTCTATTTTCATGTTTTCCCCACCAATTACTTCCTTTTCCATCAATGGTACCCTTCCCTGTCAAAGTAAATTGTGTAAGATGCTGGATAACAAACCACACACTTGTGTCCTTCCAGCTACTCGGATTTTCAGGTGCAACAATCGTTCCATCGACCTACAGAAATGAAAAATTGAAATTTGGATTGAGTTACTACCCTATTTTCCAATCCGCCTGCAAATTTAGAGGATGAGGATTGAACATAGAATTAATTTTAAGTACCTAAAACATGCAAAAGAGGATTGCCATTCTTACTATAAATGCAATTAGCATAGAACTATACAATTTTTTTTCTCAAAATGAAGTCTTTGAATTCTTTATTGTTACATTCAATGTTTAGACCTGAAAAGTGAAGCCAGCCTCACACGGTCCCTGGAGATTTATATTGCTAACCAGAAAAGTCTTGCCACCTGGCACAAGCAAAGTTGCGGAGGAAGCTTTACAAGCAGCATTCCATGCACTAGTAAACGCCTGAAAAGCATTAGAACATTAATAGGATATAAGATTTAGGAATCCATGTTCAGAAACAGAACTGGGCTTTCTGATACTGAAGATAGAAACAGTTAAAGTGTCAGTAAAAAGGATCTAATTATAGTAGAAAAAGAATAAATGATAAGAGAACCTCGGTGTCATCGTGGGATCCATCACCCACTGCACCATATTTTTCTACGCTAAAGGTATCTCCATTGCCAGCCAGAATAGCATCGTAAGATAATGTTGTAGCCCTAAGATATCTGTTGCTCGCTGAGACTAAATGGGCTTGAACTGCCATGATGATCAAACGTAAGACGAAGAAGACCAAATTCTTGACATGAAGACTTTTACTTATTCGAGCCATTGATCTCATTGGAATTGCTGCTGGGCTAATATTTAGTCAAATACGAGTTAGAGAAAGAGTCCCAATGTGTGAGTGAAGGAGATGGGTGGGTGTTTAATAATGCCGGTTTATACTATATTAGGTCTTATTGTGATTACCACTAAGTTGCGACTTATAAGGAAACAGATAAAGATACTTGATTTGATTAAAGCCACTGTATGCGTACTTTAATCTACTTCACATGTTGTTTCTCTTTCTGAGGCCTTCCCTTAACGTCTCCACACTCCTCTTCTGCGTTCTCTGCATGTGATAACAGAACTATTTTAGGAAATGACTGGTTTTAGAAGTAGCTTCTCATGCTTCAACTGTTCACTTAACATAGAACGGACCACCAAAGAAAATCCAAGGCAAATCCAATCGATGGATACCAGATCTTTCCTTTTTCCCTATTATCCCCACCTACTTCTCCGTATAATATTCTAAAGAAAGCATAAATTTCCCCTAACACCCCTCAACCTCTCTTGTCAATCCTTCTCCCACCCCCAACAAAAGGATCTAGTAGAAGTATATGTTAGGGCGCCTTGGTGACCGGTCATGGAAGCATGATAAATCCTAGGGTAGCTTGGTGCTCCCAAATCTTGTTATATGATATGACTAGCATACATATATTAAATATTAATATATAATAGCATACATATATTAAATATTAATATATACTAGTATACATATATTAAATATTAATATATATAAAATATGTGGAGAGTTATCATTCTCTAATTTTCTCTTTTATTGATTTATCTTTGTGATCAAATCTTTGATTTCTCTTTGCTATCAAAAATAATTTTTTAATTTTTTTTTAAAGTATTTATTTATTGATTTGTTCTTTATGTTTCATCAAATCTCCTTGATTTGATTTTTTTGTTTCATCAAATCAAGAATAGTATATTCATTCAAGGGGTAAACGCTTTTGATGGGAGCTATGAACCAGAATACATCCATTCAACAATACCACCCCAATGGGGTTTGAACCTTGGTGGCAAGAACAACAATGCCACTTTTAAAACATCACACCATGCCAATACTAGAAAAATAAGATGATCATATATTAAATCTCTTAGTAATTAGGGACTCCTCAAGCTCAAGAATGAAAAAAACATAATGTCACCACAGTTCAAAATAAATAAGATTCAAAACCACTTTCAATTCATATCTAATTTTATTTTTATTCACTATTCAATACCATTGAAGGATTTTAAAAATAGTTTTCATGTATTTATCATGATGCTTGTCTAAATAAATCTATCTTTGATATCAGTATGAACGAACAGTTTCTTTAACAAGTTCCATAATATGCCTATTTCCACAAGTCATGCATTTGTCTAATAGTATATAGGCTAGACATCATAGAAAATAGGTTTTATAAATCTTAAAGAAAAGATGAAAATAAAAAAATAGAGAGATAATAATACTAACTTATACTTCATCAAACAAAAAAAAAATTACAAATGAAAAAATCCTTTAGATAAAACTAACATAGCACCAAAAATGGTAATGAAATCATTATATCCTATTTCTCTAGATATAAAATCATCAACATTGAATGGACTTGCTTGTTAAATACATACAACTGCAACCAAATAAGGAAATAATTAATGGTAAACGACAATCCAGTTCCACCCATTTTGTATGTTTCTTCAATACTACAAAAGAATTTGATTGTGAGAATGGAAAGTGTGGAAGGAGGATAATGGGTGAGGAGAGTGCTCATTGTTCTCATATTCCCCTCTTCTCACCAACTGTGAAGGAGTACGTCTTTTTTCACGCAGCCTAGTAGGATTTGTGACCTGTGCAGAAAATGTGGCATTCTCTTAAAGACCGACTTGTACCCTTGCTCTACATGCATAGCTCACATTTTGGCCAATTGAGAGCTAAGCAACAACACACCAAAGAAAAATCTCTTATGGCCACAATTTTGCTAGTGGAGGGCTTATTATCTTCTCTTACTACCTTCATTTATGCTGAAGTTTTAAAAGTTGGTGGCCAGCTATAGCTCTGATTTAGTTCTAGAGACATTTTCTTGCTATGGCTTCTCCAATGGTTTTTTTTATCTTGTTATCTATTCTTCCTAGTATATTGTCAGCAATACGAAACAGCCTGCAAACCTTAACAAGTGTTACCAAACCTTCTATAATAATATTACAATTAGAAATAGAAAACATATACAATGAACGAGATAGTAATTGAAATGCAATAAGAAAACTACAACAGATGAAATATCTATCACTGATTAGGAAGAGTAGGTAATAAAATGAATCCAAAAAAGAAACATTTCATGTACATACAAAATTCTACAACATACCTTGGATTTCCATAATTTTGGCTTGCTCTCTTGAACGTCCTTTAGATTTTTGTAACTCATGGAGGGGTTTTCACATTGTTTTGTATGAATTTAAAACAAAGATATCAAACCAATTTTTTTTTTTTAAAAAAAAAGTTGTCTGTCTTTAAATCTTCTTGGAAAATAATCTACATACAATGAATCTAGTTATGTCAATTGCATGTCATTTAAATGTCAAATTCAAGCTGAAGAGTTTTTCCTTACATTGAATTTTGTTTTTTGATGGATGCCATTGTAGACACCTCTTGGAGTAATAAGGTATATATGCTAGTTTTAGTGGCCACACTACATGGTCAATAATATTATATATTAAAATATTATTAAATGATAATATTATATTATTATTACTATTAGTATCATATTATTATTATTTCATTAATATACATATTATACTATTATAATTTATAAAATATTATTATATTTTCAATTTAATTACATTATTATTAATATTGGTACTATTTGATTATTAATATTAATATTACTATTATATTATTATTAAAATTATCTTATAATTATTATAAAGTAAATATTATATTATTTTTAAATTATTTTATTATTAGGTTGAGGATTATTGTTAGGGATAGGGTTAGGGGTAGGAATATGATTATATTTAGGGTTATGATTATGGTTAATGTAGGTGATTAATGGAAGATAAATATTTGAATTAGGGATACGATTATGGGTTGTTTTTAGATTTGGGTTATGATTTGAGTTTGCGCTTTGGGTTAGGATTAGGATTAGGATTAGGGATAGGGGTAGGGGTAGGGTTAGGTTATGTGTTTTATTCAGTGTTAGGTTTGGGATTAGTTTTATGGTTAGGGTTAGGGTTTAGGGTAATCTCTAAACTTAATTTTAAGTAGTAGTTGATTATTTTCCTACAAAAAGTAATTAGAGTATTTTTTCTAATGTTAATTATAGCCAACTATGAATTAATCTTAAATTTAGACTTTTTCTTGAAACCTAACATCGTAACCCTAACCCCAACCCTAACCCTAGTCATAATATTAACTCATACTCTGACATTAACCCTATCCCTAATGATAAACCTATTCATAACCCTTACTTGAATATTAAACCATCATTTTATCATTAATATAACCCTAGCCATAACCTTAACCCTGACACTATTTCTCAAAACCCTAACCTTAACCATATCTGAAATCCTTTTTATCACAACCCTAAACATAAACATAACTCTAACCCTAAACCCTAAACCTTAAACCATGATCTTATTTGTAACCATAAACAAAAAAAAACCCTAACCTTAAACATTAAACCCATGATCCTAATTGTAATCTAACCCTAACACTAACCTTAACTTACACACTAACCTTAACCCTAATTGTAATCCTAAATTGAAGACAAATGATACACCCTAAACTATAATCTAAATCTTAAACCTAATTGTAACCCTCACCTCTATCTTATCCTTATAACTCTAACCATGACCAAAACCCTAACCCCAGCCCCAACCATAATTACCTAGCTTTAAATATTTTTTCTTTTATTAATTAGTTGCATTCACTCTAATAACCCTAATCGTAAACCTAAACCTAATACTAATAGTTAGGATTATGGTTATGTTAGGGTTAGGGTTAGAAAATTTGGGTTCAAAACCCTAACACTAATAGTAACCATAAACCTAACCCTAACACTAACCCTAACAAAATCCCTAAGTATAACTGCAATTGCAATCCTAATGCTAACCATAATCATAACCCTAATGCTGGCCCTAGCCCAATATCTATTTGTACCATAACCCTTTGTAATTGAACCCTAATCATACCCCTAACTTGACCCTAACATTAATTGTACCATAAACCTTTGTAATTGAACCTTGATTGTATTATAACCATAATTTAAGCATAGCCTTAACCCTAACCTTGATCCTAATTATAACTATAACTCTAACCCTTAACCTAACCTTAATCTTAACTATAACCTTGATCCTAACTATAACTCTAACCTTCACCCTAATAATAGCCTTAACTCTAATTGTTACCTAACCCTAATACTAATAGTTGTTCCATAACCCTTTGTAATTGAACCATAATTTTATTTAACCCTAACCCTAATCCTAACACTAACCTTATATCTAACCTTGATCCTAACCATAAAATTAACACTAACCTTAACCTTAACCTTAACTATAATTGTTAGCTAACCCAAATACTAACCATAACCCTAATTGAACCCTAATACTAACTCTAACCCTCATTGTACCATATATGTAACCCTCACCCTAAGCTTTATTATTAAGAAAATATACTATTTCTCATAACCCTAACCTATATTAAACCTATTTCTCATAACTCTAACTCATACCCTAAATCTAAAACTATTTCTCGTAACCTTACCCTAACCTTAACCCTAAAAAAATCCCTAATCATAACCAAAAATCATAACCCTAACAAAAATAATAACCCTAGCCCTAACCCTAACCCCAACCCTAACCATAAATCTAACCCTAACCCCAACCCTAACTCTAACCCTAACTCTAACCCTAATCAAGTTCTTAACCATTTAATCACAATTGTAACCTTAACAACAACACTAACCTTAACCCTAACGTGAATTAAATCATAATCCCAAGATTTTGTTGTAGAACCCTAAAATTTCTAAGAATCTAACCCTCATGCTAACCCTAACTTGACCATTAATCCTAGTACTAACACTAATAGTAACCCTAACCCTACCACTAATCCTAACACTCACCCTAACACTAACACTAACCCTAGCCCTGACACTAATCAAAACCCTAACACTTAACCGAAGGACCTAGCACTTACCCTATCCCTAACTCTAATCATAACACACCCTAACCCTAATAGTAGAACTCACCAAAACCCTAACCCTAACAAGCACTTTAACCCTAACCCTAAGCCTAACACTAATTCTAACCCTAACCCTAACCCTAACACTAACCCTAACCCTAACCCTAACACTATCCATAACACTCACCCTGACACTAACAATATACCCAACCCTAACACTAAAAATAACACTAACCAAAAACCTAACACTTACCCTAAGCCTAATCCTAACACTCACCCTAACCCTATTCTTAACTCTAACCCTAACACTCACCCTAACGAAAACCCTAACACTAACCTTAATCATAACCAAATCCCTAACACTAACCCTAACAATAACCAAAACCCTAACCCTACACCTAACACTCACCTTAAACCCTCAAAAAAGTAAAAAAGTAAACAAATACCTTATTAATAGTAGTATTAATATAGTAATAATGAAATAATATTAATATTAATAATAATATAAAATATATATTAATATAATAACAATAATAATTTAATAATAATAAATAAATAATAATACAATAGTAATATTATATATTATTAATAATATAATATTATCATTTATATAATATATAAAAGATAGTAATATAAAATCTATTACATGCTATCTTTGGATTTTTTAGGCTTTTTGTTTTTTGTTTTTGCTTTGTCAAGCACTATGTGATTTTTGAATTTTAGCTATTATTAAAAAGATTTTTATTGCTTTTATTTATTTTTCTATTTTTTCTTTTATATTTTTTTTTCTAAAATACTTTTTTTTTTTTGTCATGGAATGTGTTGACCTTCTTAAGACACCTACACTTCCATAATAATATTTTATTTTACTATTTTTTATTTTTTATTTAAATTAATATTTCAAATGTTATAGGCTTTTGTGTTTTTTTTTTTTTGGTGACGGATGTGTTGACCTCCTATAGGAGGTCATGCTACCATTGTAGGGTTATGCCTCTCGACATAATTAAAAAAAAATATTGATCAAATTATGCATAAAAAAATCCTTCAAATCTCAAATATAAGAATACTAATAGTTTCTAACCAACAAAGTTTTTGAAACTCTCCTCTTACCCAAAAGGAAAAAAGTATGGTGAGATATGATTAAACTAAATAAAGCATATTGGTAGATGAGTAGAATATCGACAAAAATCTAAATAGACCAAAATATATTCATTTCTTACCCACCCTCTCTCGAATCTCAAATTTAGAAGACCAATAGTTTCTAACCAACAAAAAGTACACTATGCTATGCTTAAACTACTTGCAAAGCAGATTGGTAGATGCGAAGAGTATAGGAAAAAATCTAAATAGAGCAAGTGCTTGCTATTCATTTTGAGAGAGTAGCACACCCAAGAAGACCAACTGCAAAAATACACCTTCGCAAGCATGAGGAAAGATATTTCACAGAAGAGAAATTCATTTAGAATGAGATATTTACATATTGTACAATGCAAACCTTATAAAGGCAAGAAAAAACTAGTATCAGGTAAATGACCACCCAGTATAGGAAGTATGGGAAAAAACTAATCAAGATGATTTACCCTAAGTTAAAACATAAATACTCTAACACTCCCCCTTAAGTGAAACTTAGGGAGAATGAAAATGCAAAAATGCAAGAAAATGCGATATGGGTCCAAGCTACACAACCATGTTAGGTACCCATATACAAATAAATCTCTCATAACTAGAGAAAAGGAGAAAAACCCCCTATCCAAAAGAGAGAAAATAAAAACAAAAAGGATTCATGGATGGAGGACTCAATCACACCCCCCAAGTACTACATACATCATATATATATATATATATATATATATATATATACAATCAATGACCCCCCCATAGAAGGGAAAGCATGAGATATCATACCCCCCTGTAGACACCCAACAATGTCCTCTTACAACACTTTGTCACAACATTGCATCATTTAGACATCTTGTAGTATGTTTTTCCCTAGGTACCCATGTCATTATCTAATTAGTTAAATAAATCTTATTTATTTGACTAATTTCATTTATTCCCTTCCTATGCATAATCCATCCATTCCTCTAATGTTAATTAAATAATTTATATTATTTAATTAATGAAATCATAAATTCTTAATTAATAAAATCTAAAAAGGATTTTTTCCCTTTCAATCCAAGATTAAAACTCATGTGTATCTAATTAATTAATTTAATTAGATAATTCATCAATTATCCTTCTCGTCTTTTTTAGGATTTATTTCCTTTAAAACAAGAAATGGAATCCTTCTATCTTTTTCAAATCTTATCTTATCTTATCTTGTTTTATTTCCTCTTTGATCAAATAAAGAAAAAATCAAATCTTGTCAAATCTTCTTCTCCGTCCACATTGAAACTTTATAAATCTAACCTTTCACAGGCCATTTGAAGGAGATCTTCTTCTAGCATCCTCATTCTATCAAAACCATTCCTTAATCTTTCATTTGTCTCTATCATTCTCCATTTGTCATCATTATCAAGTCATTATGCTACAATAGTGAGCAATCAACATTCCTTCAATAATCAATCTTCAAAATATTGCATTCTTATGTAGGTGGAGAAGAGCCATGGAGGTCAATCAAGTCTAGTTTGAATTTTTTTTTGCATGTCCTTTGTTTATTTTCATTTTCATTCTAGTTTGTACTTCATGGTGCTTGATAGGGTTTAGTTAGTTTATTGTTTTCAATACTAAATATGATTTATTTTTCCCTATCTACATTTGGTGAACCTGACATGAACATGCTCCAAGGATCTAATCATTAGTTAATGTAGGTTTTGTTTATTACAAAAATTTGCATATTTTAACCCTCATTCTATAGAGTTTTGGGAATGCATTGTTGCAGGATTTGAAGCAATTTTGGTGAATGGAACTGCAGGCATCTTTTCATTTTGAATATGTATTTTAAATCATAAATATCTCACAACTTGCATGTCTATTCTAAGCATTATTATTATTTTTTCAAGTTTTGGTGATCAAGTTTTGTAGGTGATCAAGTTGTAGTGATCAAGTTTTGCATGTCTATCCTAAACCTCAATGTTATCAACTGGTTCCTTTTGCATACTTTTCTTACCATAGGGTTGATGATATTACCCGCTGGGCCATAGCCTCCACTTTTTTGTCGACCACCATTCCTAGTCACCACCATATATCTCCCAATAACAGATTATCTTCTCATCACAGTCAAGATCCAATTCGTCCCCTTCACTTGGTTTAGTCTTCTACCATCTATCCAAGACTTGGTCGCCACCATCATGACCCCACTCTACCATCATTAAATAGCCCTAAGTTTCACCTATGTTAAACCTCTCCTCTGCCCTTCCCAACCATCGCTAGTGATTTAGACACTAAATTCATAAAATGGGCAAGTAAGTCATGTATCCCTTCTATCATATGATCATTTTGCTGATTGTGGAAAGGACAGCTGAGTTCTGAAAGATGCTTTATGTTCAAAGGAACGAATGCCATGATATATAGGTGACTTCAATCTTTCTATCATAGCCTCACATCCAACTAAATTGTCATTGAACAAAAATCCAATTAGCTCTTCCATGGTAGTATTATTTTGCTCCCTACCCAAACCATAAAGCTTTGGGATAGCATTTGCAGCGCACCTTCTTCCATAAGGAGAATGATCTTTAGCACATTTGGTAACAGCAATTAAAACCAAGGGTGCCACGACATGAACATCGATCCCTGACATTGCATGCACCAAAGGTTTCAAATTTGACAAATCCTTTTTTGAAAATTGTGGATTGACAAAAAAACCTCATCTAGCCACCTTAGCACAAACCAATCTACATATATGAGAGCAATACCTTGATGCATGCCCATGCCCTTGCTCCAAATGAGTAATTCCTTTTCTTTCTTTTTTTAACAAACTTGTCTCAAAATGTGGATTCATAAATAGTCAAAGAAGACACGCCTCCACTGCTCTCCCATGCTTCCATCTGTGAGCTCAAACATTTCTCCATTTAGGTTGATTGTTGCTTGATTTGGGAGTAGTTATATTTAGATTTAAATTTAGATTTTAAAGTACATTTTTCTAATCTAGATAAGATAGTTTAGATTTAAATATTTTAATTTAGATTTAGTTTAGTTAGATTTATATTTTAGATTTTAGATTTTTTTTTAGATTTTTTATTTAATTTAGATTTAAAGTTACTAATTTACTTTACATTTTAAGTTTTGTAATATAGATTTAGATTTTAAAAAATATATATTTTAAATTAGATTTTTATTATTATTATTTTTTTAAACCTTTTAATTTTGTTTAGATTTCTAATTTCTAATTTAATTTAGATTGTTTACTTTTTAATTTAGTTTAGAATTTTAACAGATTGTATGTTATTGACCTAGTAACATTTTTGCTTGCATGTATGTGTTTCTTCTTGTCCTAGTGACTTGTCGGTGAATCATACGAAGCTCAAAAAGCATTTGGATTAGCCACAATAGCAATTTGGAAAGCGAAAAATTCTAGACCTGCACTCGTTTAATCTTTCATCTCTTAATCATGTTTGTAACACATTTGGATTTGGTCTCTTAAAATGAATCTTGTCTTCAATCACACTTCAAGAATCAAGTCTAAAATTAACCATTGTCTTCCATCACATTTTGATTTTGGGATCTAAAAAGAACAAGTGCTTCATTGCTTTTCTTGCACACATTTCCTTTCCAAGGGTCAATTAACAACTATGAGTGTGAATCAAGTGTGTGTGTGATCACTAAAACCTCACTTGGTTTGCTTTTTTCAAACCCTTCATAGGAGGCCTGCTAGGGGATTTCATCACCCCTAGGGACAACCTCAATCAAAGTGTGAATCGAAAGAGACACTTGTTTGGGAGTTAAAATCTTGTCACTCTTGGCTAAGCCCCAAAGAAAAATATACCTTTGGGAAGTGAAGGTGTAGGGTAGGTTACCCCTTTCTCCCAGCTGTGTGGCAGGATTTTGCTTTCAAATCATTCCTTAGTCAACCTTGTGCAGACTAGCTTGAGACCTAATTGGCCATACCCCACTTGACTAGTCATAGAGCTTGTTGGTGTGTCTTCCATGTGTGCTTGTTTAATAATCATCATTACATTCTTCAAATTTAAAAATTCAAACTTGCTTATGTGTCTTACATGAGTGATTTATGTGTGCACATGTGTTATCATGCATTTAAACATTTCCAAATCATGCTAAACACCAAACACATAAAGACAAGTCACTCTACACCTTCTTCCAACACATTCATATCCAATCACTGTCATCCTAATCACCTTTCTTAGCCATATACTATCCATTTCGTCCTAATCAATCCAAGTCATCCAATCTAATCATTCAACATCATCACCATCACCAACCTAGTCCTAGTCACCACTTGTCAAAATGGTTCTAATCATAAACAAGCCCAATCCTAATCAGAATCCCAAGGTCATAATCCAAGGGGGCTATCCCTCTATGCAAAATGATGAGACAAAACCTAATCCTAAGATCATAATTCAAGGAGGCCCTTTCCCTAACACAAATAATGAAACAAAACCAAAACCTAAAATCGTACTTTGAGGGGCTTCTCCTACCGCCTCTAATGATGACATGAACTATATTGCATATTTTGAGGAAAAAATCGATATGCAAGAGCTTACACACGTGTGACATCATGCCCACATTTGAAAATAAATTCCTAGCATCCCAACTTCAAAA
Organism: Sequoia sempervirens; assembly: GCA_007258455.2. NCBI lineage: Eukaryota > Viridiplantae > Streptophyta > Pinopsida > Cupressales > Cupressaceae > Sequoia > Sequoia sempervirens. The sequence continues at coordinate 797,117,602 of VDFB02281492.1, read as the reverse complement.
CCTCCTTCAAAGACTTCACCAAATACCCCAACCCCTAGACCATCAAACCATACAAACCTTCAAACCCTCTTCCAAAATTTTCAAAAAATTAAATCACCTCAAATCCAACACCTCGTAGCTCAAGCCAATCAATTCATTGCCACTTTTCAAATCCAACAACCACAACATCATCCCCTATCAATTCATTATCAACCAATTCCATCTCAACCTAGTGTGCCATCTCCTTCCACCTCATACCAATCTAATCCATCCACTTCTTCGTATGTCAATGCCACATCAACCTATCAAGCCACATCACAAAAAACACATGTGAGCTTAAGTTATACCTTGCAACAAGGACAAACTTCCTCATGTTCTAATGCAACCATTGACAATGGGAACACTAATCTAGGTCATGCACCCTATGAGTATATCATACCACTATCCAATCAAAAGCCTATCCTAAGTCCACTGGATGTCCTAGTCCTAATCCAATGGTCCCTATACTTTCCAACCCATTAACCCCTTCATTACCCTTACCATCATCTAATCCACTTTCCAATACATCAACTCCATGTTGTAAATTCAAAAATTTTAAAAGTAAACCTATGGCATTACCCAAATCCACCCATCCACCTCCAAAGGATGTAACCCAAGGGCTACTATCAAGGAATCAAACATCACCATGTCACCCAACTCATATGTTTGAACTTACCAAAGAGTCTTCAAACACCATGCCCATTCTCACAACCCCATCATGTAGTCTCCCCCTTGAGCTTAATCAAGAGTCTTCCCCATTGAGCCCAAGTCAACCTCCATCATGTCTCCATGTTATTGATCTTCTAGAACATGTTGAGCCCATTCAAGAGTTACCCCCTTCCACTTCCATGCAAGCAAGCCAAGAGCTATGTCAAGAGCATTATCCAAAGAATGAAGATACATTAAGTTCTTCTCATTCTAATCAAGATCTAGGCCCATCTAATGAACCCACTCATAACATACTTGGTCCTATTTATGATCAATCTCCCCTCTATGATCTTACCTATGATCAAGAAGGCCATGATGATCCTCTTAGCCAACTTTATGCATTCCATGGTCAAAATCCTATCACTTCACCTATCCATGAGAAAGAAACCTCCATTGCTCCTATCAACCCTCTACCTAGTCCTATCCATGATCTATCAACATCCACTTCCCATGATGAGACAATTTCTTTCGAAGCCAACATAGAAGATCAAACAAATACCTTGGATCTAAGTGAACAAAATGCTAATCAAGGTCCTAATGATCCTCCATCACCCACTATCGACCCCATTGCAAGTCCTCCATCATATCCTATTAGTCTTTCCACCCTCATTCATGAATGTTCCTCCTTAGAACACGAAAAACCATTATCTTCCATTGCTTCATTTTCTCCATCCAATAAGGAACTCATGTCTAGTGTTCCACCTACACCTAGTCCTGTTGTCCATTGCATACTCCAAAACATGAACCATCAAGGTAAAGGTTTAGACCTTCATGAACAAGGTATTTTGGAGCCCATCCATGTCAAGTTACCTCCATGCTTTGACGCCCTTGGACATACACCCCAAGGACACCAATCTCAAGATGTTGGCACTTCCTCCATGCTTCCTAAGTCCACTTTGCATCATAAATCATATCATATTCCTAAAACATATGTTGCCATCTCTCCTCCATCATCCTACAAATGTCAAAAGCATGTGACCATACACTTCCCTCCATCCACTCTACCACCATTGCTTCCAACTCCTAATATCCCTCCATCCACTTTACCACCATTACTCCCAACACCTAATATCCCTACCATTCAATCCTCTTATCCATTTATCCATAAATCCTCTAAACATCCTAATCATGACCAATCAATGCACACATTGTCTAAACATAAAACTTCCACTCATTCCACCAAACCCAAGGGATACCAATATAAAAATTTGGATGCCTCTACACATAAAGTCAAAAATTCTAAAGGTCCTAATGCCTTAACATACAATTGCAAAAGGACAGAGCCAAGTACATCTAAAAAGCTATATAAGCCCATACCTCCAAAAGAAAAGGCCAAAAATAAAATGGTTTGGGTCCCTAAGAAAAAAGAAATCAAGACAAACGAGACATCCACATCACAAAAATCCCAACCATCCCCTCCCATCCAAAATGCACATTCCATTCAAAAATATCATATTCTTAAAACCCACAAGCAAAATAAAAGTCATAAAAATACTAAGTCTATGTGGGTACCTAAATCACTAAATCACCCATCTCCTAAGCAAGCATCTCCATTTCTTTCTACACCTCGTCCACATCAAAAGCTTCAATGTTTATCACAATGTGTGCAACCATTGGTCATGGCTCCCTTTCATTTGACAACAATTCCACATACCTCCATCTCGTCATCCTTCACTCATTATCCCACATATCTCCCCCACCATCTTCCTATGGTCTATGCTTTTGGCTAAGCCTCCCCATTCATCTTTTTCATAAGTACCATATGATCCCTATATTTTCCCTACATAATCCGTATCATAATCCACTATTTTCCTCCATAATCCACATCATAATCCATCATCTACCTACTCCATCTCCCTTTCATGTCATCCCTTATCAACATCTATGAGCATAATGACATTTGACATGGTCCATGCAATGAAATCCATCTCTAGTGGGACTATCACCTTTTATGGAACTAGACACTTGTGTCCCTCCTATCCATATTCCCCTTCTACTAGTCAAAAAGTCAAAAGGTCAAAAAAAATTTTAAAAAAAAAATTCAAAAAAAAAAGTAAAGAGAAATCCCTTCGTCCAATGGTGAAAACCTAGTAAAAAGGTGCCCTAGATAAGTACCATGATGAAAACCTGGCAAACAGGTGTCATGTGTAGGTTGATCTTCTATGTCACTTACACTTGGGGGCACAATGTCTTATCTATCCAACCTATCATTCATGTCATATCATTTCCATCCTACTTACCATCTTAGCCATCATACATGCCTATCATATTGAGTCCACTTATCCATCCTTCTCCTTTTGATCTTGATGAAGATATAAGCGAAAAATGTTGAAACATGTTTTTTGGGTATCTCTTGGCATACTTCATCCTTCCAAACAAGCCTATCATTATCCTATTGTCATAAGATTTGTCATGAAAAAACCTAAGTATTGTACCTAGAATGGGGCATGCTATTCCTATGCGACAGTCTTTGGAAATCACATCCTTGCTCTCTTGTGATGCATACATTCATTCCATTCACTATGACCTATCCTTTCCATCCATCCATCTATCATGAGCCTTTTATCCCTTATCCCATCACCCACACTTTCATCCGTCAATCCCATCTATCTCCTTACACCTAGACTTGGTTTTCCCCTTGTCATTGGTATCTAGCACAAGGCTACTCAAATTTTTATCCTTTGACACCTCAAATATTTAGAAAATCCAAAAACATTAAAACATTTCAAAAATCCAAAAAAATCAAAACATTTCAAAAATCCAAAAAAGTAAAAAATATTTCAAAAATCTAAAAAAATCAAAACATTTCAAAAATCCAAAAAAATTAAAACATTTCTGTGGATACATCCTTATGATCAAGAATTTTTTAAAACATTTCAAAAATCCAAAAAAAATAAAACGTGGTTAGAAATCTAACAATAAAATCTGTAGAATTGTTAGTATTTCAACAACAAATCAAAATATTTAACATCCTTATGAAATAATACATCATGTTTAAAATGCAAACAAATGACAAAAGAACTAAAGCAAAAGCATAAGAAAACATGATGCAAACTATCTCATATTGGATTGGTGCTTCTTGTGGGAAGAAGCCCTTTCCCAATCCTTGATTAAGCTCATAATATGATATGTTGATGATCAAGATGATGGATGGGCAAAATCAGTTCTTCAATGAAGAGTGACTTTGCATTTGCTTTTGTGGATCAAGATGTGGAGATGATAAATGGACAAAATCAGCTCTCAAACCAAGAGAGTGACTTTGCATAAAGATGGTGGAGGATTTGCTTGAGGATGAAGCCTCTATTTAAGGATTTTCAAAATGTTAAGTGTTGAAGAGAGACCAATGTGGGACTAAGATTGGACCAATGAAAGAAGGACACTTGTCAAGTGATGATTGGTCAATGTATGTGCAAGATTTGGGAAGAGTGCCCATGAGAGGGAAATTTTGAATTCAAATTTGAGAGTAAATGCTAAGTGGGGGACAAGAAAATGAGCAATAAATGCAATGTTGGACTTGTCATGTTGATGGAAAATCTTGGATTTAATAAATCAATAAATTGATTTATATGTGCAAGTGGCTAAATCTAGAGAATGCAAGTGGGTGAGATTTAGCATTTAATCAGGATTAATTAGCTAGGATGATGATTAGGATGCTTTGACTTTTATGACTTAAATATTTGATTTATTTAAATCGGAAAGGATGGAAATGCATGATGATGGATGTTTGATTTATTTGATTAAAAGGGTTGATGATAATGTTTATTTTATTTTAAATGAATGACCTTAGGAAATGAGGTTATTTAATAAATGGATGAAGGTGAACCTGATTAACTGAATGAGTGGATGCACGTGAAGCCTGATTTACATGATGAATGCATAATGCTAATTTTTCATGTCTACATTTTGCCCCTCTTTGAAGCAATGTACTTGTTGTGTTGGTTCAAAGAATAAACTTTCCACGATTTAAATTTAATTTTTTTTTATTTTTCGGATGCCCCAGTGGAAAGTACACTGGTACATTGCCCCCTCGAGAGATCGAGCGAAAAGATTCAATTTGAGGGTTGATCTCACGATAAAGAGGTTCAAAATGGATGGTTATGGATGATGATGCAAATGAGATGATTTTGAGATGCTTAGAATAACATATCTATATTATCCTAAATAACTTAAATAATTATATGATGCGAGATGGATGAGATTGATGATGTGATGTGCTATGATTATGCAGTGGATGATTTATGAGATGCTTAGACTAACAGATCTATATTATGACTATGATTATGTAATGCATGTGAAATGATCGATGTTTCCTATTATGTATGATATGAATGATATGTGGTATACTGATGGTTTGTAGATACAGGATGGATGTAGGATGGATGCAGGATGGATGGATGCATGATGGACTATTCATGATGCGATGCTAATGTGGAAGTGAGATGATGACAAGAGGATCCAACAAGTCCATGATCTGACGAGACTTTATTAGAGATGATGATGATGATGAATGATGATAGATGATGATAAATGATGATTATTTGCTTATCAAGGATTGGGATTTTAAAAGGGCTACTTACCTTATGTTTAATTACACACGTAGATACGATGCATCAAGGTATGAAGGACTAGGATGGTGTTGTACTTAGTGCGATGGACTTTGACTCAACAAATAGATAGGAGTATTCTTGTTCACACTTGACATATGGAAACCTTGCTAGGATGCACTTTAGAAGTTTCAAACATCTCACCCCAAAACACGGAGAGGTATAACCAATCAATGCAATAGTCAACAAGTTGTCCAAAAAAATCCTCTATACATATCTAACAAAGAAAGTATTCACCAAGTTATTTTACAAGAATGTCCAACAAGCACAACAGACAAAAGATAATGATTGTTGCCCCATTCTTATCTCTCTAAATCCTTCATTCGGATATCATCGAGAGATCCTTAGAATGAGCACAATAAGATAAATCAAAAGAAAAGATCAAGTACACAAACAAGCCAATTTTCTTCGTACCTTCAGCCAAAGGGATGTGTTTTGATAGGATAAGAATCCAAAGTGATATCCAAAATGATGCCCATTGTCGGAATGATATATCCTAGGACATGCATTGTATACGATGATGATGGTTTGATAAGTTGATTGATAGGCTGTTGATATAACGCCGACTAACATGTTTGCGACTAATCAAGAGTTTGATTTTGTTTTAACGGTTTGCTGTTTCGATTTTGATTTTACGATTAAAGCTTTGCTTTTGCTGATTGCTATGATTGTTTCTATTTGCGTCGCCAAAGGATGGAGATGACAATCAGTTTATTATGGATGATTGATTATTGTGGGTGCAAGCAAGATGAGATAGATGGATTTTTCAAATATTTGGTTTTTTTTGACGTTTTGAAATGTTTTAAGGCTGCTTTTTCGATTTTGATGTTTTTGATTTTCTAAATGTTTTTGGAATTTGATGTTTTTTGAATGTTTTTGGATTTTGCATTTTTTTCAAATGTTTTTGGATTTTGATGTTTTGGATGTTTTTGAATTTTGATGTCTCTAGGGCTGATCATAGATTAGCCTTGCCTACGTTTAAGCTCAGAGACAACATAGTTTAGATTCCAATGTTTTCGATGTTTTCTTTTTTTTGGATGTTTTTGGTTTTTTTCAATGTTTTGGATGTTTTTGGATTTTTTGCATGATTTTGATGATTTGAATAAGGACATGTGTGATGATATCAGTGCTCTGTTTATGATTTTTGTTGAAAACCAAGCTATGGTTGATTGATCGGATCGAGGGATTGATGATGATGATAACATTGTTGAGGATACACAACAATGCAAGGATTGGATGGATTAAGATTGATTAAGATTGATGATGATAACATTGTTGAGGATGGACAACAATGCAAGGATAGTGTTAAGCAACACAAGGATTGAGAAAGATATCCCAAGATGATGACGGATTGATTGGATTCAATTTGATCAAGATTGTTGAAGCTTTGGTTTTGAAACAAAAGATGTTTGGATGATGTGATGTGACATTGACATTGACATGTGCGTTAGATGCAACTGATATTGATTGTTTGGATTGATGTTCGATGAAAGATGAAGGTTGATAAGGGATGTTTGTCAAAATATGCCATGGGCTAGTGATTTGGATTTTTGCTCACAAGTGGTGGACCAATTTTATTTCACGTTTTCCAATGTCTAGATCACCACATAAGTTGGAGGATATAGATCAAGATTTATTCTCGAAGCAAGATGTATATATCTGCCCCCAATGTTTAGCAATGTACGAAATGTTATAGATGGATGCCCGGATAGGTGTACATATGGATGGATACAATAAGCATGCAAAGGATGCCAAGGATTATCTTGCGATAAGATAAGGTGTTTGGATAAAGAATACTCATTTGGATAATGCTTCATGGCTCAAATAATGCTGCATAGGATGGGATCAATGAAAATGGCCCATGTCAAGATGTTTACCATAAGCAAGTGTAAAGCGTGCCCCAAATTTTCATCAAGATCAAGATAACTCGGATGATGGATGTAGACGTATGAAAATGGATTGGATTGATGGTTCATGGATGGATGGATTTGTTATGGATAAGATGGATGGAATGCGATTTATTACGGATGGGATGAGATGCTTCCACTTGAAGTGGCACACGTAGATGCTCAATTCTACACATGATGCCTATTTACCAGGATTTCATCATCGTCTTGCCCAAAGCGCCACCCATGCGGTTTTCACTAGAGGACGATTTTTCTCTTTATTGTTTTCAATCCTTTTTCTGATTTTTTCTTTTTTTTGGATTTTCATATTTTTTTATTTTTTTGTATTTTTCTGAAAGATTTTAAGCTCATGTTGAATCATAAGGTGTTGCTGATGTAGATGCCCCTGTCATGATGTGCCATCGATAGCCTGCCTAAAGGAGCTACTTTGCTAAGATATGTGCACTTGAATGCAACTTTTGGGATTCTTGATCTGCTTTGTTGATACCGGGGTTGACTTTGTCTTTGTGTGCACATCACGATAGATTGCCTTCTGAATCCTTATGATGAAGGGTTGTTGCCAATACACATTCAATGTGAGAATTGGGTATCATGTGTGGAGGCGTGGATGGAGTGTGTTTAGGGATAAGAGATGGATTGGTTGATAGTTTGGAACCTTTGACTCTGCAAACATGGGAAGATGAGCAATGATGGGTGGATACGAAAGTGTGCGTGGAATTAGGACCAGCTGCTTGATACACTTTGTACATCACTTGAGAAGCCTATTTTTTCTTTTGCGGACATCTTTGATGGATACCTTTCCCTGTTTTAGTTTGCTCCATAGTTTCTTTGACTGATGGAGTTTGATAGGGATGATCTTTCTTTGTATTCTTTGTTATCCATTTGTATTTGATTTGTCCATTATGCTTCTTAGATTCTTTTGCTTTGATAACATTCTTCATACCTTGATTCTAATCGTTCATTTGATGTTGGTCCCAATTCGTGGATGGGGTGATCGATGGATGAAGATTCATGGTGTGACTAGTTGTAGTATTGGCAATGGTTTCACCATAAAGATTCTTCATGCTCCCTATGTTGATGTTTGCTTGAGATGAAGTTGCCCCCAGTATGGTGGTAGTAGCACCTTCGTTCCTTGATTCTGCTTGTTTTGAGATGTTTTGTTCAGTAAACGTGCTCTGACAAATGACCACTATAGATGACATTGTTTCAATCTTCTGCTCTGCTATCTCAGGATTATACTGTTTTGTCTGACTTGCTTCCTTGAGTGGATACATGATGTCCTTAGTTTGAATTTGGGATATATCCAATCCTAATGTTGATAACTCAGTTTGACTATAAGAACCAATAACTTGTTCCCTTTGTGCAATAATGTCAGAAATAAAATGATCCTGTTCTGAATAATGATAATCTATGTTTCCATCCAAAGAAAGCATCTCATGGGTAGATGGAGGAGTATGTGCTCTGACAAATGACCACTATAGATGACATTGTTTCAATCTTCTGCTCTGCTATCTCAGGATTATACTGTTTTGTTTGACTTGCTTCCTTGAGTGGATACATGATGTCCTTAGTTTGAATTTTGGATATATCCAATCTTGATGTTGATAACTCAGTTTGACTGTAAGAACCATTAACTTGTTCCCTTTGTGCAATAATGTTAGAAATAAAAGAATCCTGATCTGAATAACGATCATCTATGTTTGCATCCAAAGAAAGCATCTCATGGGTAGATGGAGGAGTATGTGCTCTGACAAATGACCACTATAGATGACATTGTTTCAATCTTTTGCTCTGCTATCTTAGGATTATACTATTTTTTCGGACTTGCTTCCTTGAGTGGATACATGATGTCCTTAGTTTGAATTTCAGATATATCCAATCCTAATGTTGATAACTCAGTTTGACTGTAAGAACCAATAACTTGTTCCCTTTGTGCAATAATGTCAGAAATAAAAGGATCCTGTTCTGAATAGATTGTTGTAGTATTTTGAAGATACAAATTCTTGATCTTGAATGATTTCAGAGTTGCTTTCGAGATGCTTTGGATCAAGTTCTTGGCATGGGCCAGTTTCAAAGGATGGATTTCTTACAAAGGACTTTTGGATGTCGACATTAGGCATGGTCAAGTTAAAGGTTCCTTCAGCATTTGTAACCATGAGGTCAAAGGGGATCAACATGTTTTGAAAATGACCATTACTAGACCTTAGTGAATGATTTTGATCATGATTTGGAATAAACTTTTGAGATATGTCCTGTAACTCATAAGGCGATGTAGAGACATTTTCAATATGATCATTGGTCAATGGATCATGCATTATGTCAATTGGATCAAATAATCCTAACACTCCTTGAAAGAGATCACTAAAAAGTGGCTCTTGATGTATGGTGAGTTGATCATCAGATTGTGTAGATACATCCTCAATGTGCTCCTCGATGGAGAGGATTTGATCATTGTTTTCGACAATTGCGGTGGATAGATTATCAATGCTATCACCAATGATTGAATGTTTTCGTGTTTGTTCTTGTGCTTGTCGAGCAACTAGAGAGGCTTGGCTAGCTTGATAGGCTTGTTGCACTTGTCGAGCTTGTCTTGCTTGTTGCGTGGCTAGATATTGTTGGATGGCCTTTTGGTATGACTGGTGAGCTTTTAGAGCAATTTCATATTGTGGATGCTAAAATCTACAAAATGTGGTTAGAAATATAACAATAAAATCTGCATAATTGTTAGTATTTCAACAACAAATCAAAATATTTAACATCCTTATGAAATAATACATCATGTTTAAAATGAAAATAAATGACAAAAGAACTAAAGCAAAAGCATAAGAAAACATGATGCAAACTATCTCATATTGGATTGGTGCTTCTTGTGGGAAGAATCCCTTTCACAATCCTTGATTAAGTTCATAATATGATATGTTGATGATCAAGATGATGGATGGTCAAAATCAGTTCTTCAATGAAGAGTGACTTTGCATTTTCTTTTGTGGATCAAGATGTGGAGATGCTAAATGGACAAAATCAGCTCTCAAACCAAGAGAGTGACTTTGCATAAAGATGGTGGAGGATTTTCTTGAGGATGAAGCCTCTATTTAAAGATTTTCAAAATGTTAAGTGTTGAAGAGAGACCAATGTGGGACTAAGATTGGACCAATGAAAGGACACTTGTCAAGTGGTGATTGGTCAATGTATGTGCAATATTTGGGAAGAGTGCCCATGAGAGGGAAAATTTGAATTCAAATTTGAGAGTAAATGCTAAGTGGGGGACAAGAAAATGAGCAATAAATGCAATGTTGGACTTGTCATGTTGATGGAAAATCTTGGATTTAATAAATCAATAAATTGATTTATATGTGCAAGTGGCTAAATCTAGAGAATGCAAGTGGGTGAGATTTAGCATTTAATCAGGATTAATTAGCTAGGATGATGATTAGGATGCTTTGAATTTTATGACTTAAATATTTGATTTATTTAAATCAGAAAGGATGGAAATGCATTATGATGGATGTTTGATTTATTTGATTAAAAAGGTTGATGATAATGTTTATTTGATTTTAAATAAATGACCTTAGGAAATGAGGTTATTTAATAAATGGATGAAGGTGAACCTGATTAACTGAATGAGTGGATGCACGTGAAGCTGATTTACTTGATGAATGCATAATGCTAATTTTGCATGTATACAATTTCAAAAGTCCAAAAAAATCAAAATATTTCAAAAAATCCCAAAAAATCAAATATTTTGAAAATATAAAAAAATCAAAATATCCCCAAAAATACAAAAAAAATCAAATAGCCAACAAAAATCCATGCAATAAAATCAATCCATCTAATTAATTCTTCCAATTTCATCGATTCAATCCCTCACCTCAATCCAATCATGCAATCATTCAACCAAATCAATCATCTTCATCAAAACCATTTCATCCAATCAACTCAATTTAATCAATCCAAGCAATAATCCAAATGTAAGTCAATCCTTAATCCATACGAATCAAGTCAATCAATCTTGTCAAATTATCCAATCACATCCTTTGGTCTTGATCCTTATCTTGTTGTAAACCCAATCAATCAATCAATTATCATCATCCTTGTGTTTATCTAGGGATATGTTGTTCCCCGCAATGACAACACTATCATCATCAATCCAAGTCAACCAGTCAATTATCAATCATCCTTGTGTTGATCTAGGCATATATCGTTCCCCACAATGACAACACTATCATCATCATCAATCAATTAATTAATCATCAGTTTATAGCTTGACAGGGGAAATTCCTTGTTTGTTTTTGAATCATTTGTGCATGCTTTCTTGCTTGCTTGTGTGTGTTATCATTTTATCTTGCATTTGTATCAAATCCATATCATTCCAGCTAATATCATATCTTGTGCATATTGGAATAGCTTTTTGCACTATCCTTTACATCTAAGGTCATATCATACCTTTTGTACATTAGGACTTTAATGCTCCAAGTTTACTTCCTCATACATCTAGACAAGGTTGTATTATGCGGGGGCACGAGAAGCATCGTCACCTTGGTCCTTATACATTGGTGCATAATGTCTAGTGCTAAATCAAACATCATGGTTGCTCACTTTCATTGCAACATAATGCACCCTTCACTTCTTCTATCCATTCCTTCATCTTTAGTTCTTGACCCATCCCTTTCATTTCGAGATCCTTCCCATGTTTGTCCAACCCACCTATCCTCTCGAGGGTTCATCATCATTCCATCATCCTATCTTTCTATCATTATTCATTTTCCTCTATCCATACCTTCTTTGAAATGATGTTACTCGACAAAAATATCATCATCTCAAACATCATCTCAAAGAGGGGCAAAATGTAGACACCAAAAAAATGTCCTCTTATGATACCTTGTCACAACATTTCATCATTTAGACATGTCGTATCATGTTTTTCCCTAGATACCCATGTCATAATCTAATTAGTTAAATAAATCTTATTTATTTGACTAATTTCATTTATTCCCTTCCTATGTGTAATCCATCCATTCTTCTAATGTTAATTAAATAATTTATATTGTTTAATTAATTAAATCATAATCCATCCATTCCTCTAATGTTAATTAAATAATTTGTATTATTTAATTAATTAAGTCATTTCTATTCATTCCTCTAATGTTAATTAAATAATTTATATTATTTAATTAATGAAATCATAAATTTAGCATTAATTAAATAAATCAAATATTTATTTAATTAATAAAATATAAAAAGGATCTTTTTGCTTTCAATCCGAGATTAAAACTCATGTGTATCTAATTAATTTATTTAATTAGATAATTCATCAATTATCGTTCTTGTCTTTTTCAGGATTTATTTCCTTCAAAACAGGAAATGAAATCCTTCTATCTTTTTAAAATCTTATCTTATCTCGTTTTATTTCCTCTTTGATCAAATAAAGAAAAAATAAAATCTTGTTGAATCTTCTTCTCCGTCCACATCAAAACTCTATAAAACTACCCTTACATAGGCCATTTGGAGGGGATCTTCTTCTAGCATCCTTATTCTGTCAAAATCATTCCTGAATCTTTCATCCGTCTCTATCATTCTCCATTTTTTATCATCAAGTTGTTATGCTGCAATAGTGAGCAATCAACATCCCTTCAATAATCAACCTTCAAAATCTTGCATTCTTATGCAGGTGGAGAAGAGCCATGGAGGTTAGTCAAGTCTAGTTTGAAAATTTGTTTGCACATCCTTTGTTTATTTAAATTTTCATTCTAATTTGTACTTCATGGTGCTTAGTAGGGTTTAGTTAGTTAATTTTTTTGAATACTAAATCTGATTAATTTTTCCCTATCTACACCCCCCATAATGAAGAAGCTCCAATGCCGATGAAGTATGCCTAAAAATAAAAAATGGACCAATGCCTACAAGCAACACCTCTTTCCTTAGAAAGAAACAAGTCCATTAGGTGATGAAGAAGCCACTCCATATCCAACTAAAAAAAGGAAGGAAATTTTCGAACAAAATAATCCATCACATAATCATAATCAAAATTAACCAATAAATGTGACAAATCAAATAAAGGTGAAGGCTCAACAATGTCAACCTCCAAAGATAATCCAGATGAATCAACTATAATGCTAAAACTATCATCAAAGAGGAGAGAAATCCCTCAAGTGTATCTCCCAAATCTAAAAGATGAGACCCCACAAAAAAAATTGTGATGCCTGCCAAATACTCATCCAATAAAACAAGATTTAAGGGATCATAGATATCTTCCTGCGCTAGAGATTGAACCTCTAAAGCATCAAGAACTGTATCAACATGAGTCTGAAGTAGTCCAAAATTTAGATGACCAATCTCTCTTGAATTGATGTCAACACACACAATAGAGGTGCAAGGAACATAGTCATCATCATCAACAAAGTGAGAGAAGGTATATAGACGAGATTCATGATTTGCATTACCAACTATGGTGATTTTTTCAAAATCAACTTCTCTGATAAACACAAAATCATTAGTAAACTCCACAATCTTGGGAACTTCTCCATGTGTTATCTGATAGATGGATAACAAATTTGTATGCAACTCTAGAATGCATAATACATCCTTGAAACACCCATCACCCATCTCAACATTTCCTACCCCTACAACGTCCAAAAGCTTAAGTTGTCTCCCAACAAAATCTTGGAAGTGTCAGAAGGATGAAGACCCATGAAAGGATAGGGTGAGAAACTTATGTGGTGAGATGCACCTAAGTCCAAAAACCATCTATCACAACGAGAATTAGCTACAAAATTTACCAGTGCATGTCCTTTTCCCATGTAGTGTTTATCTCCCTTACCACTTGCAACTCTTGCATTCCCAAACTGTGTAGGGTTGGATGATGATGAAGATGCAGAGGCTATAGAAGAAGTTATAGAAGAGGGAAATGAAATGTTATTTTTCTGAAGAAGGTTGAAGAGTTCATCAATCTTCTTCATGTAACAATGATGCTCATCATGCCCTTTTTTCTTGCAATATGCACAACTAATTTTCTCCTTCTTGGGCTTGTCCTCTTTTGAAGAGGAGGAAGTCTTAGTTGACTCTATTTTAGGTTTAGGCTTCTTCTTCCCTTTACTCTTAGATTCTTGAGCAACCAATGCATGATTTGTAGAAACCCCCTCTGACTAGACAATTTTTGCTTGCTATCTTGTTAACCGGTCACAAAAGGTTTCAAAAGAAGGCATTTGGAATGTACTACCCAAAGAATCCATTGTAGAATAAAAGGTAGAAGAGAACACAACAAATGTGCCTCTTAACTTGGATAGAATCAAGAAAATAGACTCCTTATCAATTTTTCTCTTCCCACATCCTGCTAGTTGTGACCTTACTAATTTGAATTTCACTAGAAATTCATCAATAGTAAGAAATGCTTTAGGGGTAAGAGAGGTTAATTCAGCCTCCAGTTGTAATGCATAGATCTCATTGACCTAGCCATATAGGTTTTCTAACTTATCTAATATTTCTTTGGGTGTACTCAACTCATCCACATGAAAAAGGAGACTATCAAAAATATTTAATTTCATCAAACCCATAGCTTGATCGCACTTATTTTGATGGGAAAATATTTCATATTCCTTGGTGAGGGAGGGTTGGGTAGTGCTCAACGGGGACCATAGACCTTGAGACTAAAGCAATCAATGCATTTTCATTTGCTAGGTGTGGTAATTATGCGGAGTTAAAAATTCAATGGTTCCAAGAGTATCGATAACAAAGATTGCACTAAAAGGAAAAATTAAACCAAACTAAAAAAAACCTCCAAAAAATGTAGCCACTAGAAATTATTTCACCACTTTTCCAAAATTACTCCAAGAAAAAGTTGATTATTTGAAACTATAAATTGAGCAAAAATTAAAGGCACCTTGATCAATTGGCCAACCTCTACACAAAGAACAATCACAAGCCTCTACAACAGCTATGAGTCTTGCTCACACAAATACTTCACACTGTAGTGTTATTTGAATACAAAAATTATCCTCCACACAGCCAGTGTGGGATTAAAGATCCAAAGAGCACTTGAAAAGAACTTCAAAATGGGGCCCACTCCAATCCGTTGCACTATCAAGGTGAACCCTAAATGAAATATTTTAATAAAAAATTTATAAGATATAAATTTTGATTAAAAAGAGCCTCCAAAGAGATATGAATCATGCCTTTGTTGAAGAGAGTTTTACTTGACAAATGTAGAAGATTTGTAGCTCCTGTCAACGAATTTCATGTCATCCACAAAAGAAAATGCCTTTGTTAAAAAGAGAGGAGATAAGGAATGATTGAAGAAGAGGATGTGCTTCCTCCTAGGAACTGATCACACCACATAAAAGGAGAAATCATTTCAAACAAAATCTCCAATAAACACAACTACCTTGCTAATCACAGCCTCTACAAGTGCAATTGTTGCCTCTAATTTAAATTGGGCCACCCCTAAAGGTCACAATCTCAAAGAAAGGATTCAAACAGCCTTCAAGAAAGCAGTAAAAACTATACCTCAAATGAAAAAAATTCCTTCAAACAAAGATGTGAGTGGGGGTGGTGCCAAAGCAATAAAAAATCGTAACTCAAAAAAAAATTATGTTGCCTCTCACAAAGAAAGAAATATTTACACAGTATTCAAATTAGAACCAACAACTAATCGATCCAATCTCTAGATAGTAGCTAATTCAGTCGCTCCTTTCTTCAAATGCACATTCAAAATAGAATGGGGAAATTTTGAAAATTTAAAAAAAAATTCAAGTGTTGAATGATCTCTAATCATTCTCAAAATCTCTAACGAAAGCTATCAAGAAGGAGTTGCAGTGGGATTTCTCTAATACCATGAGAGGGAAGCACACTCAGGAAGATAATTTCCAAAAATACACCTTCACAAGCATGAGAGAAGATATTTTACGAAGAAAAATGCATTGAGAATGAGATATTTACATATTGTACAATGCACGCCTTATAAAGGCAAGAAAAAACTAGTATCAAGTAAAAAACCACATAGTATGTGAAAAAACTAATCAAAATTATTTACCCTAAGTTAAAACTTAAATACTCTAACACATTTCTTTCTGTATTGAGATAAATTGTTTGATATGTGAGAATTATTAGAAAATCAACAAAATGAGAGAAAAATGACTTCAATAGCAAATGGGAGTTCCTAAATTCAAACTCCTGATAACTGGTTTAGGACATGTGATTCAACTCCTAACTAGTTCGAGAAATTTTTAAGTTTAGGAAATGCACAAAATGTTTAAGATGCATATTTCCTAAAGAGACGAAGGAGGTATTGAAAAATGAACCCACCTATGGACCAACTAAACCATTCACCAAAAATATCAATTTAACAGTCCTAAAGTACTCTTATTGATTCACTAACTGATCTATACATTTAACATAAATTAAAGGAATTTTTTTTTCTTATTTTTATGAAGAGTTTAAACTTCCAATCGTAGCCATATGTAGGAGATTGTCTTCATATTTTGAAAAAAGTAGTTAGAAACTAATTTTCCAAGTATATGCCCCGAGGCTTAAATGATCTATTCTTTTCGAGGAATGAGAAGAATAGATTTTCATTTTCAATTAAAAATACTTTAAACATATTTAACCTATTTTTGGATGGGCTTTTGGATGTTTGTTCTAAAAATTGATTTACTCACGAAATCTTAAAGTGATTTTTAAAGTGTCTTATGTTAATGCTAACCTAAATAATTTCCCTCCCCCCCGTTTGAACTCTTCAATACTTTAGGATGAGCCCTTGATGTTCTCTTTAAGTTATATTTTTTAAATATTGTTCTAGAAATTTTCAAAATTGAAAGGAAAAACCATTGCATTCAAAAATAGGAATGCTTTTCAAAGTATTAAAATAACAACAGACATTTGAAATATAATTAAAAGTCATCACATTGTGCAAGGGCCTTGCTTTTTTAGAGCATCAAAATAGCTACTGAATCTTTCAAAAAAATTTAAAAAACACATTTTTTCTAGCCACACAATGCAACTAACAAGATGATGCTTAAAAGCTCAGGGTGGCACAACTACTTGAAAGATTGTAATATTATAGTTCCAAAGATGGGGCAAGTATAATTTACAAAATAATTATAGATATTCAAGTAAAATTCATCATACAGGTCCAAGAAAAGTGTCAAGTTCTCTTTGCTCATTCCATCTTACTATCTACATTATTATAACCAAGAAAGCTCAGAAGTGGGGAAAATAGAACAAGGAAAACAAGGAAAGCAACTTTAGACATGTAAGCCACTACTGCAATACAGTAATAAGATTTCTTTTTAAATGAAAATATTTCTAGACAATTATATACCCATTTAGTAGGAGGGGATGTGGAGGATCATCATGGAAAAAACAGGCCCTTAAGTGGCAAAAAATTCAGAAAAATCAGTGTTAGGGAACTTGATATAAAAATTTGAATAAGTTTTCTATATTATTTCAAAAATATGTAAGAATAGAATCTATAGAAAATTGAATGTAGTTTCTAAACTACTAGGTTTATTTAAAAATAAATAAAATCTATTTGGTGAAAATTTGAAATTTCAATGTAGTAGTACTTAAATTTAAGGGAAAAAATAAGAAGTAGGTGTCTGTCTGACCACCCTAACCATAATAAAATGATAATATTTTTTTATAATATTTTATATAAAGTATAGGACTCATGTCCAGATGTGATGCATATATTTTGTAATTTTTTTCAAGTAAATAATTAATTATGAATTTTTATTACAACTTTTAAAAAATATAAAAACTCGTATGTCTGACCACCTTAACTTGGTCAAAACTTCATGAAATTCAATTTTTATTTTTTTAATCCTATAGTATGTGAAGCATAGAATGTGAGGCATGTTTCAAATTCAAAAAATGTGATACTGTTTGAAAGTTATAGATGTTTTTCAATCAGCCTATCGATCGGGACTTTAGTCGTAATTCTAATAAAAAATGAATAATAATTATTTATTAAATTCAAATTAAATCATAATTTATATTGGTGGAAAGTTGAGAATCTCCTCTTAAAACCCTTTTTGTTTCATCAATTTTGGGTTAAAAAAAGGTCGCAGCCACATACCCTACAAATACCCATAATATTGCCACTTTTTGGCCCATCATGATCCTGCACATACCCAAGACATAAAGATCTATAATATATAGAAAACTTGTCACATTCATTGGAACCCTCTCCCTTAGCTTGAATGCCATTTTGTTTAGAAACATCAAATAACAAATATGTAGCCCTTGAAATATGGAATATAGAGAAAACATTTGCTCTAGAAAAGTGTACTAAGGAAAGAATTCATAAAATGAGATGAGAAATAAAAAAGATCATACTTCTAATATTCAATATAATGAGTGAAGTAGTGCCTTGTTTGGTTGGTCGTGGGAAAATGAAATTTTTTTGGTGTTATCTTATTTAAATGTCTTCAATCTAATTTGCAGAGTCAAATAATATAACAATCTTCATAAGATTTTCTAAAATCTACCAATTTCTTTTCTTTTCACTATTCACAAACACCTTTTTTTTGAAATCTACCATTTTATATTTCTCACTTGCACCATCCACAAACTACTCCACTTTATAATATTAGGTTACGAAAAAAGGAAGGAACAAAAGGAACCTCCTATGAGCTCCATGATAACACAAGGTTGGTAAAAACATGAACAAGAATAGACAAATACAATTACATCATAACCATAATCAAAGAAGGTGATATTATAATGTGCATGAAACCTGAAACAAAAGTGCCACACAAAAACCCCACAAAAAAAAAAAACCCCAATGCTATGATTTTCAGTATTTAGTGCTTGAGAAAACTAAGTAATGAAAAGCAACAAGAAACTATTTAGTGACCATCTTTAGCATTTATTGGTTGTTTTTAAAGAACCAATCAGATGTCAACAAGTACCTATGACCTTGCTAGACTCAATTCTTGAATACTTGAGAGATAGTTGGCCAACAAACGAAATAAATTTCTAATGCTTCTTCTCCTGCACTTGCATATGTGCAAGATCATGATGGGCCAAAAGTGGTGATATGATGGGTATGTGGATAATGACTTTTTTCTTACCCAAAATTGATAAAATAAAAAGGGTTTTTAAAGGAGATTCCTAGCTTTCCGCCAATAAAAAATTATTCTTTACTTTTAATTTAATAAATAATTAAATTATTCATTTTCTATTTGAATTACGACTAAAGTGTTGATTGATAGGCTGATTGAAAAACATCTATAGCTTTCAAAAGGTATCACATTTTTTGAATCCAAAACATGTGTCACATTTTATGCTTCACATATTATAGGATTAAAAATATATATATTGAATTTCATGAAGTTTTTACCAACTTAAGGTGGTTAGACATACGAGTTTTTATATTTTTTAAAAGTTGTAATAAAAAATTAATAATTAATTATTTACTTGGAAAAGAATTACAAAAAAATTTGCATCACATCGAGATATCAATCTTTCACTTATATCTAAAATATTATCATTTTCTTGTGGTTAGGGTGGTAAGACAAACACCTACTTCTTAGTTTTTCCTTAAAATTTAAGTACTACTACATTGAAATTTCAAATTTTCACCAAATAGTTTTTTTTTGTTTTAAATAAACCTAGTAGTTTACAAACTACATTCAATTTGATACAGATTCTATTCTTACATATTTTTCAAATAATATAGATAACTTATTCAAATTTTTACGTCAAGTTGCCTAACTCTGATTTTTTTGAATTTTTTGCCACTTATAAGCCCATTTTTTCCATGATGATCCTATACATACCCACTTTGGGCTCTAAAAAACATGAGAGGGTAATCCCATGATGTATATCTTATGACTCTCCTTAACAATTAACTGATACATTGTATAACAAAGCAAATATATTCCCATTTGAGGCTAAATAGATGAAATCCTTCAAGAAATTGACACTTCCTTAAGAGAATTACACATCTAAAGCTGAGAATACAATACAACATGAACCAAAACAAATAATAGATCAAATTAAAGATTATTTATAAGTGATGTTCTCAAATTGGATCTCTAAAACCATGGGAAATACATATAAGAGTTAAGATTAAAGTGCTATGTCTGTGAAATAGGAGTTAAGTAAATTGAAATGCAAGGTAGATTTGAACCTAAACATTCATGATCTACATGAGATTTCCTTGCAATTCATAAATTAATAATTTAAAATATATGACTACTTATCAAATCCAATTAACCTGCATATGAATTCATGATTTGATCAAAGCATTTTAACTAACCCCTTAAATCAAAGCTACAATCAAAACATACATCAAAGTGTAATGACAATGAAGATTAATGAAATGATCCTTGATTAGAGTTTTTGTTAATAATTCTGATATAGAGTGAAATTGGAGAGACAATAGACTCTAAAAACTTACATTATCATTTATATATTCTTAGGAAGCATACAATTGACAAAATTCACTAACTAGACTCAAAGATTAAGATAAAGACTTTAAACATGTTCTCTACGTGTTTACAATTTGCATAATTTTGATCTGAAATTCAACAAGAGACCCATACTAATGGCCATGAATTCTATTTTATGATAACAAGGGAGCAAAACAAGCTTCCATCCAAAAGTACACATGTCACACTCTAATTGGACCACTACAACACACATTACCTTTGCAGTTATATTTACATTTTCAATTGGAGGGAATACACATGAGACAAAGGTTATCCATCCACAGAAGAAAATAAAATAGCCTTTCAAAAGGAACATGTTGGAAATAGATAATCTTCTTACCATTGTAGTTGTTACCCATTTTTTCACTTACGAGCTCATCAAGTAGGGTAATTCGTGCTTTCACGTGTTCTCGAAGACCAAATGGAGGAATATTTGTATCAAGGTTACATATTTTCTAACTTGTTTGCTTCTTGTGCAGCTGCAGGGGAAAATGATGTTTTTTAATTCAGCACGTGGATTAAATTTGGCTCCCAAGAGGGTTGAGCCCAGCGTGTAGGTGTTCAGTTTGGGTGGGTCTTCATCTTGTATCCTTGCCTTGTTTTTCCCCTCTTCTGTTTAGTTTTCTTCATGCCCTTTTTCCCTTTGTTCTGTCGGGGGCGGAACTGGAACCGAGATTAAAATCTAAAACTTTTCTAAAGTTCTAGGTTCTGGTCCCATCCCGGTTTCGGTTCTGACGGGTTTTTTGTGTTTGTCTAGCCCTTTTTCTTTTGTTCTGTCGGAGGCGGCGTCAGACCGAAACTGAACTTGGAACTTTTCCAAAAGTTTTGGTTCTAGTTTCTATTCTGGTTCCGCCCCCGCTTCGTTTCGATCCCATTTATGTTTTGGCGTCCTTTGGTCTTGGTTTTTTTGTGTGCCTTGGGTTTTCTTTTCCTTAGGCACTTTTCTTCATCTTGCTGGACTCGGGATCAGTTCTGAAACCAAACTTGGAACTTTTCCAAAAGTTCTAGTTCTTGTTTCTGTTCTGGTCCTGATCCTGGTTCTTTCCTTCTTTTCTTTGTTTTTTCACTATTGGTGGTCGGGGGACGTCTCCTCCTCTTTGTTCTTCCTTTTGTTTTTCTTCCTTCCTTCATGCCTTGTATGTTGCTGGGGGTGGGATCAAAAAAAATTTTGCACTTGAAACTTCGGGAAAGTTTTAGGTCCAGATTTGGTTCCGGTTCTAGTTCCGCCTCTTTTGTTTTTCCTTGTGCATCTTTGGTTTTGTTCCGGTGGACCCGAAACTGGAACTAGAACCGAACTCTAAAATTTTTCTAAAGTTCCAGGTTTTGGTTCCGTCTAGGTCCCGATTCCACCAATCTTGTTCTTTTCCCTTTGTTTTTTGAGTTTTCTCCGGGGGGTGCTTTCTCTCGTTCTTCTTTCTTCCTTCTCTTCCTTTCCTTCATCTTCTTTTGAGTTCTATCGAGGGCAGGCTCAGGTCAGAATCCAAACCTGAAACTTAAAGAAAGTTTCAGGGGCAGTTTTGGTCCTGATCCCGGTTCCACCGGGTTTCGTCTATTTTGCTTCCGTTCCCATTCCAACCCCGGTCCTGGTTCTGGTGTCGTCTTGGCTCCGCCCCCACTGGTTCTAAGGGTTAAAACATGTCGAGAACACCTAAGGAAGCTTTACAAAATGATCAACTTGCAAAAATATCTGTAACGAGAAGAAAGCATAAGGGATGAAAAGTTGTGTCTTAATGACAAATGGGATGTCAATTGGAAAAGGTAGATGGATGTGAATGATAGTCCCCCTGGAACATTCAAAGCGGCTCTGCAGGAGCAGTTTTCAAGGTTGAAGAAAGAACACATGGAGTCTTAAGGATGGATTCGAAGGCTGCGAGTTAATGACGATGGCTCCAAAAAGATCTAAAACATCCCTAGAGTGATCTTTCACTGACATGGAGGGGGGATGCACATTTAATGCCTCATTGACTTTATTCCAAGCACTTCTAGGGCCGACATGTCTAGACATCGACACTTTTGGTTTCTATGGTATATATGGCATTTTTTCCTCTTTTATTAGTAGTTCTTACATGGTTCTTTTCTACATTTGTAACTTGTGGAGTTCTTTGCAGAAGAGAGACTATGTTTTATAACTCATGATAGGCATGCATATCAGTGTTCACCATTGAAATCAATGAGTATAAGCACTTTACCTTTTCAATCTCTCTATTAAGGTTGTGTGCATTCATAAAATTGATGAAACTACTTGAGAAACTGTATGATTCCTTGTGGTTATGTCTTATCTTAGCACCTTTCTGTAGAGCAATATATATTTTTGTAGGTTGTGAGATGTGTTCAAAAAGTAGTATTCTCTAGTTGTGAAGTTATTCCTTCCTTCTAGGAGTTTAGCCATATGAACCTTTTCATGAAATGTTTATGCATAAAACGTATGTGATTGATTTGTGTACAACTAAGCTTCTTTCATTGACTGAAATTGTGTGTGTAAACTGTGTTATGTGTCTTCTTAGTAAATTTGGTGCATCACCATAAAGATAGTGTTTTTATTAGTTTTACTGTTATCCTCCTTCTACCCTTTCCCTTTACAAAATCAGTAGTTAGGTGTCACCAAAGGAAGCCATCCTTCTCCAGAGGTTGACCTATGTCTATAAGTGACCCACAGATTTGGAGGTCTTCCCATATTACACTGAGGTGTTGAACATCAGGTTCAACAAGGGTGTAACTTCAGGTGATAACAGTAGCAACTTCATTTCGTTGAGAAAAATGACAAAATTGTGTAAAGATGGAAAAAAGGTTAACCAACATCCAAATTAGAATCAACATCAATCAATGTCATCACCAAGCAACATTTATTTGTTACGTCATGAATTAGGAGAAATATATGTTTATGCATTGAAACTTTTGAGGCCAGACCTGTACTATACTTGACCAAGTATATGTATTCTCCATCCCTTTATTCATAAATTTAATTCATCAATAAATATTATTTTCCACTGCTCATATTCAACATCAAATGGCCAACTTAAATCAATGATTTCATCCATCTTCTTTCTATATGGAGAATATTTTGTCATTACTGAAATGGATTCCTTATCAAAATCCTATAGAAAAGTAATGATCGAAGAAAACTTCTCCAAAACATCTTTCAGTATATCAATTTCCACCTTTTCACAAATAAGAGTTGCTTGAGAGACAATTGTAGTGTCCATTTGATCCTTCCACACTTGCAGGGGTTTTATCTCATCATAGGTATGCTAAATATCAGGCAACAAAGTTAAATCTGCCTCATCATACTTAGCCTCCAATTCCCTTATTCTTTGTTCTAATGGGGAAACATACCCTTGCACCTTTTGTTCCTTAACATCACTAACAAGTTTATAGTTTGGCACCACCCTTGGATATCTATCCTCTTGATACCTAGCCCTGATTGCCATGAATCTCAAATTCTCAACTCTAGGAATCCAATTACCTAGGATTGGTGCAACTATTTTTCTATCCCTCTAAGATAACCTTATGGCTCATTACAATAGAGAGTAATTTGCATGAATGTTATTTAACTTACCTTGAATCATTTTATTCAAATGATTCAAAATAGTATGAACAATCCTAAAATTATTCTCATGTATGGTGTTTAGAACCTGTTCAGGAAATTCTCCAGACACTCCAATTTGCTAGAATAATTCTTCCTTGGCTTAGTTGGTGGAACTACACTAGATGTGCTTGGCTCTTTAGATGTGAGTGGCTCTTGATCCAAATTATAAGACCCTGTTGTTAGATATTGCTCCGGTGGATGAGGAGGGGTGGGTATGGTATGACTTAAACTAGATGGAGCCTAGTTTCTCAATGTTTCCACTTGTTGCCTCCATAATTCTACCTCAGTTTCCAACTCAACAACTCTCTGCTGACTCTTATTATTTTTTTCCACAAGTTCATTATACTTTCCTCTATATGTGTCTCATTTAGTGGTAAGTTGATCCACTCTTACTTTTGTGAACTTTGCAACATTTATTGCCATGTCAGCTACCTCCAATTCTGGGGTATTTTCCACTCTCTTTATAACTAGTTGCCCCACTAAAATCACTTGGTTCTACAACCACTGGCTTCCTGGATCCCAAGGACAATGACCAATTAGATAGAGCATCCCATTCCTCACTAAATGTTGATCCTTGAAGAGATAATTTAGCCTCTTCCTCATTTGGAAATAAGGGCCTTTCAGACCTCCTTATGGTATCCAATACCACTGCATCAACAATGTCCCATTCAGGTAGTAATAGCACACCACTTTTTTGCACAAGGGCTCTACCCTCTTTAGCTGTCATATTTTGGAATCCTTTCCTCATGGGTTTTCTTACATCTGCTTGAATGACACCCTCAAGTAGTTCTAGGTGCAAGCTCCTCTCTCTAGCAACATTCTCTACATATTAAGAGGCCATCACCCTCCGCACAAAATCTCTAAAATCCTTAGTTTCAATGAAAGGATCATCTTCCATAAATGCTTTACATGCTTCTTTCCTCAAATAATATACACTATTCAAACCACAAATATCAACATTTCCAAATCTTAGGCCATCTCATCTTGAACTTGAGGAAACATCCCTAATAGGAGAAGGCATTCCTTGTTGCATTTCTTCAAGAGTAATGAGAATATTATCCTCCTCTATGTCTGGATAGTCAACTATCTTTTCTACGTCAACCCTCTGCTTCTTCATAGGTGGCTGGTCTAATGGGGGGGGATCTCTTGGGTGTGAGTCTATATCAATAAAAACAAGAGAAGCACCTCTTGGAGGTGATGGAATTGGCCTCATAGGAGAAATTACCCTTGACCCCTTTCATCTAGTAGGGGTTGGAATTTTTTTTTGTTTCTTCATTGTCTCCTTCCTCTTGGAGTAAATCCTTATCTTCTTCGGTGGTTGGTAAGTAGGTCTATCCTCCAACACTACATTAGAATCCTCCTCAACTACCACTAACTTCCCACTATTCATGACCACACACTCTTCTCTCAAGACTCCCACAATGCTCTCAAAATTATTCATAACATGCACAATCCTATTGAATTCACCCATTATATTGGGCATAGGGTCAAATCTAGGATTAGATTTCTTAACATTATACACCATTTTATTGAAATCCAAATACTTTTCTTTTCTCTCATCCTATTCCTAGAAGTTAACAGCATTCTTGATTGCATCCTTAGGATAGTAAACATTATGCACAAAGGAGCCACTCCTATTCTTTTCCTTTAGTGTTGTAATAAAACCTTGAGGATTATGGTTCCTTGAGCATATGGTGTTCAAGCTGTAAGGTGCAAGAATTTGCAACTAATCTTTCCATCCTCCATTTATTATCACAAAATCTACAAATGTTGTGTACTCCGGGAAGAATGAATGCTTCCTTAATGTCTCAGGAAAATGTGCCATTTTTGTTTCTCCCAATTGCCTCATGATTTTCAAAAATCCAATTCTCAATTATATGTCCCTTGGTAATATGAAGGGGAGGGAATTTGTACCATAAACTTTGAAGATTGTCATGTGGGGGTATGAAATTATGTCTCACCAATTGTGGATAAAATTCAAATATTTTATGCTCTCCATAGGCCTTAGGAAATTATGGACTTCCTTAGGGATACATGGTGGATCACAAACTAGGAACCTTCTCAATTTTGATGCAAAGGTATTGTGAAAAATCACATAATCAAATTTATGGTCATCCTTGCCCAGAATTTGGGTCCAACATTTTACAGGTAAGTCAAGGTCATCCTCCCTTTTCTTCAAAGTCATTTCCATCTCAAAAATATTCTCACACTTATACAAGAACATGTGCATCAACAAAGAATACCACAAAAAATGTAGTCAATTTTTCCCACCTTTCAGGTCAACCAAACCCCTATGAATGTGTTCTAACAAGTATGTAACATAATGATAGACTACATTGAAGGTTGGGTGTTGTAGATGACATGCCATGTAACTATATTCCCTTGGCAAGGTATCAAGTGGAGTGAAACGAATGATCTGGCACAAAGAATAACAGTCTTCTTCAAGTAATTAGCGAAATACCTCATGTGAAAGGGTTCAAGTTCATCCTGCCAATCTTTATTTGCTTCCTATTTTTCCCCATTCCAGTGCTAGTGGTGTGTGTAGGTAACATTGACATTTTGAATAGCACCCTAGTATTCTCATACTCCTTTCTGAAAATATCCATGTCAAGAGGAATCATATCCTTACTCCATTCATGCAATTGGAAAATATCTGCAATATCTTCTCCCGTTATCCTCTACATCTCTTTGAAATAAAATTTTCTAGCCATTCTTGTGACTGGGTCATACCTTGCAACAATTTCCTTCAAAAAATCCACATTCATGTACACATTGGGAACTACCAACTTTCCCATGTCAAGTCTCCAAGGGTTGTAGATAGGAACCCAAATGTTTTTGTTCCTAAACCAATGTTTAAACAATTGGCATCACGTATAAGGAAATTTTGCATCCCTAATGAAGCATTGATTGTTCATTAATTTATTTGTAATTCTATGACCATAGAATACAACATTTTCTTCAGCCTTCTTGTTCGTGGAGGGTTTTAATTGGTCGACTATATATTGGGATAATGGTCTGGTTAAGGTTGAAGTTGCAAGACTACTAGTTTGTGCTTTAGCTACCATTGATAACAAAATTAATTCAGATAAACATAGGGTTTCAGCAAGGAGGGGCTCAAAACTTAGCGTCTCAATTCACACCTAGGGCTCAGCTTGAAGGTGTAGAATTTGAAAGGTTTGATATAATTATGAATTTTAAAAGAAATTCAAACCAGATAGAAAAGTAATTAAAACAGGGCATAAAGCCAATTTGAATGAAAGTGTAGTGAGTTTTAACCCTAATCCTAGGAAGTTTGAATAAAAGAAATAAAAATGTGTTTGGTTAACTTGAAATTTTAATCACATGAAAACCCTACTAATGATCACTCTGAACTATGCAAATACTCCTTTCAATCTCCAATGCACTCTAGATTCATTTGCAACTCTTAATTATGTTGGAATTAATCATTTATGTCTAGCTCGAGCAAAGGTGGGTAGCTTTGGAGGTTGTTTCCTCCATTATTTCTCACTCGCACAAAGAAAGAACAAATACCATGGTTGTACTTTCAAGTTTGAATCTCCACTATCCATTCCTGGGTGAAATGAATTTTCGAACGAATGAGATCAAGCCAATCAGGTTTGAATTCACGTCATCATTGTAAACTAATCCATCAACCAACATGAGCTTGCCAACTGGGCACCAAGTCATCCACTACTCAGGGCCCACCCTTTTTATGTTCTAAACAATAGTGGAATACACATGGCAATAGTTTGCTGACCCCATAGCTTTTATTAAAGCCTTATTTTAATCCCACAGGGTGAGTGGGGAACAATTGAGATTTAATCTCACTGTCATATCTCATCCATTGATCTCAAAGCTTAAGAACATCAGGCTCAATGCTGAAAATTGGGACCCATAGGTATGACAATACATGCGTCACAAGCTCGCTGACCCCACAGCTTTCATTAAGCCATTATTTTAATCATGCAGAGCTAGCGAGGAATGACCAAGATTAAATCCTATCATCAAATGGTGATCAATTTTGCACATGCAAATAACGTTAGTTTTAAAAGGGAGACCATGACTAGGCCGGTGTGACTCGACCCTCAAGATTAATGACTTAGGAATTAAGTCTTTTAATATAAAATATTTTGGCCCAACTTAAGCATTATTAAACTACATATAATAGTGTGATGACCAAAAAACCTAGATCAAGGGGTCAGTAAAGACAACATTTTGAATGGCTTAGGCTAAAACTTAAAAGACCGACAATTGGGCATGGAATGCCAATGTAAGAATAGAACCCTCAAGGCGTATGACTACAATATTTTGAAAAGGGGGTTTACATCTTAAACCAAAAACCCTACACATGCGCATTGTAGCTCAGAAACATGACAAGGCAAAGCCAACTGACAAATTTTCAAAAATTTTGGTTAGAGCTCCACTAGTGGCTCATGTTCGGGGATACATACCCTTGGAAAGTACAACAAGAATACAAGTCTCAGGGTGAAGTAGACAAACACAGAGAAAAAACTAAAAACCCAAGAGCTTGCCTAGGCCAGGTAAGTAGATGCAACAAAAAGAAAACACCCCAAACCTATATAAACTAATTAAAGGGATATACAACATACATGGAAAATAACTTATTTCATGAGAAATAGGACTTCAAGGACTGTCCATGTACTTGTAGTTCTAGAACTTTTCCTGTCAAGGACAACATGAAGTATGAGTCCTCCCCATGCATGTTTGCAATCAAATATGGCCCAAGCCATAGGGGATCAAACTTCCCATGTTTTCCTTTGTCTTCCATCCTTGCATTCCACATTAAAACCATACATCCAACTTCAAATTTCCTTTCAATGGCTCATTTTTCATACAGGTGTTTGACTTGAAGTTACAACTTCTCATTTCTTTTATGAGCTTCTCTTCTAGTTCCATCAAGCTCAATTAGCGCTTTTATTGTGTGCTACATCTCACCACAAATGTCTTCATCGTATTCTTGAACAAATTTATACATCTTTATCAAATTATTATGAGGTACCCGAGTCGCTTCCACCCCATATACCAGATTGAATAGTGACTACCCAATGACCTTTTAAACTATAGTCCTATTTGCCCATAATGCAAGCTGCAATTTAAAATCCCACATCTTCTTGTTCTTCTCAATCATCTATTTGATGATCTTCATCAAAATTTTATTGCTAGATTCTACTTTTCCATTCACTTTTGGGTGATAGGGGGATGAGTAAGAAATGCATATACCACGCTTATCACAAAAATTAGTAAATGCTTAAGACTTGAAGCACATGGAATTTTAAAAAATGGTTCTTTCAGCGACTCCAAATCTACTTAATATGTTATTCATCAAGTAATCAATTACTTAGAAACCTGTTACTCTCCTTTTGGGAATAGTTTCTACCCATTTTGTGAAGTAATCTATAGCAACAAGGATCTAGGAGTGACCCCCACTTGATTTTTCTAACATCTCTCCAATAAAATCAATGCCCCACTGTTTAGAAGGGACCTAAATTGAAACTGGTCGAAGAGGAAGGTTACCAAATTTTTTTAGCTTGCTTGTAAATCTTTGACAATCATCACACTTCTTGAAAAACCTGTGAGAATATTTAAACACAATTGGCCACCAAAAGCCTACTCGTAGTATCTTGTGGGCTATCATTTTAACCATGTAGTGACCTCCATATACTCTCTTATGCATTTCAATCAAAAGGTATGTTGCCTAGTCACCATCCATACATATGAGCAATACACCCTTTGAGCTTCTCCACCAGAGGTCACCATTGATAATAATGTACTTGATAGCTTGTAGTTTTAGAGGTATCCTCTCCTTGTTAGGCATGTCTTCAAGGTATTGCATAGTCTGTAGGTACTCTACAATTCTTCTATACCACCCACTGGTCTGCATGTCGCATATGGGTGCAACATTCTCATGTTGAGCTTGATTAATTTGATTAGCCTCCAAGTTGGTCTCATCCATCAACTTGGCTAGACATTGACCCCTTGCCAACTTTTTAATCTGCATTTTAGTGTTAAACTCTTGGATCTGGTTGATCCATCTATATCTTCAACCTGTGGTCTCCTATTGGGTGAAAATTTCTTTAACTGTTGCACATGGAACATAAGCTACAACAGTTGCTCTAGTCAAATATGGTATGAAATTTTTGACAACCTTTACTAGGGAATAGGCTTGCTTCTCTATGGCATTGTATTTAAGATCAACAACCTATAGGGACTTGCTAAAGAAAGCAATAGGTTGTTCAAATCCTTCATCATTCTTTTGTAATAATACCCCTGCCACTATATGAAATGAAGTGAAGGTGAACAATTGAAATGACTTTGCATAATTAGGAGATTTGAGGATAGGTGCTTCCTTGATTGCATCCTTTATGGATTGAAAGGCTTAGTAGGTTCTTCTTTCCATCATACCTTCTCTCCTTTCTTCAACATTTTAGAAATGGGCCTCACAATTTCAATAAAATTAGTAATGATTTTTCTTATAAAGTTAATTTTTCCAAAGAAGGATTATATCCCCTTAACATTTCTAGGTTGTGAGATTTTATCTATAGCTACTACTCATTTAGGATCAATCCTAACCCCATATTTTGAAACAATATTCCCCATCAAATCACCTTCTTTGACTCCAAAAGCACATTTCTTGGGATTCAAAGAAATCCCATATTTCAAAGCTCTGATAAAGATCTCCTCCAAATGAGAAAAATGATCATCATTCTTACTATGAGCAGTCAAGTCATCCTAATATATGGCAAGAAATAGATCAATGAAATTTTCAAAGGCCACATCCATGGCTCTTTGAAATGTTGCACTAGCATTAATCAGGCCAAATGAAATTATCTCATACACATAGGTTCCCTATGGTGTAGTGAATTCATTTTTTTATTGCTCGGATTCTCTCATGACAACTTGATTATATCTTGAGAACCCATCAATCATTGAGAGTAATTCACACCCTATGACCTTTTCCAACATAGCCTCTATGTTAGACAGAGGGTAATTATCTTTTAGGGATGATACATTTAAATTCCTAAAATCTACCCAAAGCCTTAAATCACCATTCTTTTTCCTAACAGGAACTAAATTTGAAGCCCATGAGGAATGCCTAATTGGCTTGATAATCCCAACATCTCTTAACCTTGTGATTTCTTGCATTTTTTAATATAGAGTGGGATTTATTGGCCTCTACTTCTGTCTAGAAGGTTTTACATCATGTTTCAAAGGGATTTCATGCTAGAACATGTCTTCCCTATAAGCCTTTAGGTCATCATATGACCATGCAAATACATGCCTATATTTCCTCAATAGGGAAATTAACATAGTTCTCACATGAGGTTTCACCTCTTCCATATGTACACCTTCTTGGGAGCATTCTTTGTTCCAATATTTATTTCTTCTAAATCTTCCCTATGAGAAGATGTTTTCTTAACATTTGATTTATCAAGGCCATCAAAGACCCTCTCTAATGCAATCAATCCTTTGTAAATCTTGTTGGTTTTCAATTGAATCACCTCATTCCCAACTAATGTTTCTTTACAATTGACCTCAATCACTAATGTGCCAAAATTGATTTCCTGGATTTCATATTGATCAATGCAATGCAAGAATTTCAAGATATTGTTGTTTTCATTGAACACTTGCCAATTGCAAATGTTGTCAGGAACTGCAACCCAAGTTTGTACTTATATTATCAAAATGCCATCAAAGGTGACATCATCTAATCTGACAAGAATGATAGCTAACAAATATGCCCTGACATTATATCCCCTTTCTACCCAGTCTATGCTAAAAGAATCAAAGGCCTTAATAGTATCCCAAATTACATAACTATATTGCTTAAGCATTTTACCTTTGGCAACAAATCTAGACCTAACCTAGGAAACTACTAATTCAGAATCCCCAAATAATTTTAACAATTTAATTCCATGTTTTGAAGATAATTTCAACCCAAGCAAGAGAGTCTTGCATTTAGCCACATTATTTGTACAAGCGAATTATAACAAGGAGTACTTGAAGGTTTTACCTTGTGGGGAAATGAGAATAACCCCTACACTAGAGCCCTCCTTGGAAAAAGCTCCATCAAAGTACATGGTCCAAAGAGCATCTTCTTGCTGTGTGCCTTGGACCTCCCTATCAATCAATGCAGGTTGGTCTTCTTCATCTTCTTGTTTTAATTCTTCAACCTAGAAAGTGTCTAAACTAGTATCTTAAAAATTGATTATTGTTGGTTCTTTTGGTTCATCTACATATTATATCATGTGGTGAACTCTTGATTCTCTAGCAATATTAACATCATTTTGGTCAATGGAGAAAGTGGAAAATGACAAGTGACACTATATACTTCCACACATGGATGCACTCCATTGTCTTACCAATATCATCCCATAAGTTGGTGGAATGTCCATGACTATAATGCTCATGAACAACTCCTTTTTAGGGAAGGATTCCAGCTTGTATGTAACTCTATTAATTAATCCTATAACAGGAACCTCTCTTGATTCCATAGCATAACACTTCCCATAAATGCTAACAAATTTCAAGCCCATTTATTCCATGATTTTTATAGGTATCACATTGTTTGAACCCCTTGAATCTATCATGAAATTCCTAAGAAACTTTCCATCAATGATCAAGCTTAGAAAAAATGGAATTACTTGGCTTGGATTGGCAGTAACTGTGGTTCCTAGATATACTTCGAGATTTTCATTAATCATCACTTTCACCTCAACATTCTTCTCTTGATTTTTTCTTGGTTCAAGTTGATTATTCATTACTTTATCCTTCCCACTCATAACAATACTATTGATGAGAGCAACAGTATTATTCTTATGCTCATATATTCTCATCATTTCTAACAGTGGGACTATGAATTTAACCTGAGATAGTACCTAGAACACATCTATAGGAGAATAGTTTGGTAGCTCAAGAAGTATCAATTCCTTAGAGGTTACCTTGTCATCTTGTCTTTCAACCTTTTCAGTAGCCTACTTTAGATCCTTCGCCTTCATAGCTTGAGAAATAGTGTAACCACCAGTCCAAGCCTTAATGCACTTCTTAGGTCAAATTCTAATCTTCTTACCTTCTTTAGGATTTTTATCTTCTTTCTTGTTTCCTGTCTTAGTCCATTTATTTTATGCATTGTTCTCCTTGAAAAAAATGCTACCAAGGTTACCCTGATTACCACTTATAGACCTATATATCAAATGAAGAGTGACCCTCTCCAGAGTAACCAATGCATTTGTGTATTTTTCAATTTCTTAGTTTGAAGGTATTATCAAGGAAATGTTATATGATCCAAGAGTGTAAACAGTGTAATCATCCTCTCTTTCTTCATATGAAAATAATTGTAAGTGCTCACCTCATGACTCTGAACATCCACATCACTTTTGCTAGGCTCATCATCTGAGGAATATTCATCGGAAGAAAAATCAGATTTGGTCATAAGCACATTCACAATTCCATCATGCTCATGAGGAGAATCATAAGCTCCTTGATCCTTTGGTAGCTCCTCTACTGATCTAGCAATAACACACTGTTGTGCAAAATGAGGAATTTGACATATTTCACACCAAGGGAAGTCTTCGGTAACATTTTTGGAATGCTTTTGCAAAGGATCAGGTGTTCTTTTAACATTTTTCTAACTGTTGTTAATTGGCTTCCCATTGTGCTAGCTAGTATGGTAAGGGTAGTCCTGTAATATTGGCGGCCTTTCATTCCTCTGGAATTGGGGCTTGCCATTCTTTGTTGCCATCTTCAACAAACTAAGAACTTGATCTAGTTTCTCCTCAGGGGCTGCAACTTTACTTTATTTTTCATTTTGAACTTTTGGATTCTTTTAGAATTTAGGATCATCCCTTCTTCCCACTTTACCTGATGCTCTCCTATTTTTTTCTATATTAACTTCTATTTTGTAGGCTTCGCTCATATTTTGTGGGTTTTTATATATGACTAGGTAACACATTTTTGAATCATATTCATTGTAGTACACCACTAGACATGCATTTTCATTGGGCCTCAAATAAACAGGGACTTTATACATATCCTTTTGGAACCTCACATTGAATTCAGTCACCATTTCATTATGTTCCTTCACAATATTATTAAAATCATTTAACCTAAACGTAGGATCGATTTTGTCTCCATTCTATTCTCTAAAAAATTCAATATAAAGAATCCTTGGAATCAATGATTGCATCAAGAAAGCTCTTGTACCAGTCCCTAGCATCCTCAATTAAGGATTGCATAACATATTTGATAGAAATGTCATCATCCCATAGCTCAAAATCCTCTACCAAAACTTTGAAATGCTTTCAAGTGATCTTCACCACTGAGATCATTATTACAAGTAAATTTGGGTACATGCTTTCTTGCATTATCTAGGACAAGATTTGGATATCCCGAGATATTCTCAAAACATAGTTGCATATATCTATTAGTATGCAACAATCTTCTTCCAAAGGGTCACTCTTCCTCATTTTGATTGTCATGATTCCTTCTCCTTCCATAATTATTTTTAATCCTACTTGGTTGGGAATCATACTAATCATACTACTAGGTTCTCCTAGCCCTATTCTTTGGCTATGAAGATGAATTGGAAGGATTAGCACTAGATGAAGATTTTTAATTTACATGGGGACTTGAAGATGGTGTATGGGCTTGATAAGTTTGAGTTTCTAGAACAACCTTTATGGTAGACTCTAGGAAGCCTAATTTCTACTTCATTTCAATTTTTACATCTAAGAGTTAGATTTCTTGCACCATCTTCTGTAACTCCTCATTTTCTTTTATCAACTTCTCAGCTAATGAGATAGACTCATTTTGTGGTGTGTCCTTTTTAGAAGAACCTCCCCCATTTATCTTCACTCCACCCATGGGTCTTTTTCCTTTATCAACATTGTGGGGAACATGATTTGTATTATTAGGAGGAGGGCTAACTGGGATGGAAGCCTTTTCATTGGTGCTAGTCCTTAAACTTAGACCAGCATTATCAACATAGGGAACTATGGGGTCCCTCATTAAAATTTCTTCAACGACAAGACCATTTGTTTGGAATGGTTTACTTGCCAACCTATCCAATTCTTTCATTTCCTCAATTTTTCTTCATAACATATCCCTCTCCATCATGGATTCCCTTATCCTTTTCTCTTTTTTATTCATCCCTTTTCTTTCTATTCTTGTGGCACCTTAAGGCTCTTTCTCTAAGTTGTTACATATCATTAAACACCTCTTCCTCTTCTAGTAAAGTACTATTAGCATCAAATGCTACTATAACTTCAACTGGATTAGGAACAAGTCTGGAGGAATGGGAGTATATGGATGAGAAGTTGGGGTCACATATCCATCAGCTCGTGCATGTCTAGCACTTACATTATCTCTTTGTATCATATCTCTCTCCCTCCTTTCCATGGATCTCAAGCCTTAATCTATGAGTCGCTCATTTACAACGAACTTCATTGTAACTTCTCCTCTCTCAATAGAGACGTTATCACTAAATTCTAACAAATTGCTTTCACATTCAGAGCTAGAACTAGAATGAACCTCACATTCAAGAGTTGGATGGGGAGTAGACTTACTTGTTCCTACATCCTTTGATTTTACCCATTTTCCATGATTATTCCTGGACAATTCTCCTTCCAATTTTTTCTCTACATGTTAATTCATGTGGCCTCAAGTTCCTCACATTTTTGTTTGAGTCTTCTTCACATTTGTCAACCTCTTCACTTCCTTTCTATTTTTTTCTTTACTTCTTTGATATCTTTAAACACCGAAACACACTGGTGTAGAGACGTTAGAGTTGACACCCAAATGCCTTGGGACAAATTCGTAGTAGTTGTGTTACAATTTATGCAAATTTCACAAGATCCTTGGAAACTCAACAGACTTTGACACAGGCAAAATTATTTTAAATGAATTTTGAGCACAATCCTTTTAACACAAAAGGGAGAGAAACTTAACATAAAATTTGGTGTTACATTTAGCAAATAATCAAGCAATATTTAGCATAAACATCAAATAGACCGACTTTATAAGTAAACATCACCATATATTATAGTAATCTTTGATAAGGAACTCTGGAGAACAAATATTTATAAAGCTTGTGTCCCTAGCAGAGTTGCCAATTTGTTGGTTGTTTTTAAAGAACCAATCATATCTCAACAAGTACCTATGAGCTTGCTAGACTCAATTTTTGAATACCTGAGAGATAGTTGGCCAACAAATGAAATGAAGCACTAATGCTTCTCCTGCACTTTGGGCTCTACAAAACCTGGGAGGGTAATCCCACAATATATATCTTATGACTCTTCTAAACAATTAACTAATACATTGTAAAAAAAGAAGATATATTCCCGTCAGAGGCTAAATAGATGAAATCCTTTAAGAAATTGGCACTTCCTTAAGAGAATTACACATCTAAAGTCAAGAATACAATACAACACCAACCATAACCAATGATAGATCAAATTAAAGATTATTTATACGTTATGTTATCAAATTCAATCTTTGGAACCATGGGAAATGCATATAAGACTTAAGATTAGTGCCATATTTGTGGGCTAGGAGACAAAGAAAATTGAACTGCAAGGTAGATTTAATCCTTAACATTCATGATTTATGTGAGATTTCCTTTCAATTCACAAATTAATGATTCAAAATCTATGACTACTTATCAGATCTAATTAACCTGCATACAAATTCATGATTTGATCAAAGAATTTTAACTGACCCCTTGAACTAGAGCTACAATCAAAACATACATCAAAGTGTAATGACAATGAAGATTAATGAAATGGTCCTTGATCAAAGTTTTCATTGATAATTCTGATATAGAGTAAAATTGGAGAGACAATAGACTCTGAAAACTCTCATTATCATTTATATATGCTTAGGAACCATACAATTGAAAAAATTCGCTAGCAAGACTCAAAGCTTAAGATAAAGACTTCAAACATGTTCTCTTTGTGTTTACAATTTGCATAATTCAAATCCAAAATTCAACAAGAGACCCGTACCAATGTCCATGAATTCCCTTTTATGAGAACAAGGGAGAAAAAGAAGCTTCTAGCCAAAAGTACACATGTCACACTCTAATTGGACTACTACAACACACATTCCCTTAGTAGTTATAATTACATTTCCAATTAGAGGGGACACACATGAGACAAAGATTATTCATTTGCAGAAGAAAATAAAATCATCTTCCAAAAGGAACATGTTGGAAAGAGATAATCTTCTTATAGTTGTAGCAACTTCATTTCACTAGGAAAAATGAAAAATCTATGTAAAGGTGGCCAAAGGTGAACCAACATCCAAATCAGCATCAACATCAATCCAAGTCATCACCAAGCAACATTTATTTATTATATCATGAATTAAGAGAAACATATGTTTATGCATTGTAACTTCTAAGACTAGACCTACACTATACTTGACCAAGTATATGTATTCTCCATCCCTATATTTAGAAATCCAATTGATTAATAAATATTATTTTTCATTGCTCATATTCAACATCAGATGGCCAACTAAAATCAACGATTTCATCCATCTTCTTTCTATATGGAGAATATTTTTTCATTACTAAATTAGATTCCTAATCAGAATCCTCTAGAAAGCTGATGATGAAAGACTTCTCCAAAGAATCTTTTAGTATATCAATATCCACCTTTCACAAATATGAGCTTCTTGAGACACAATTGTACTATCCATTTGATCCTTCCACACTTGTAGTGGTTTTATCTCATCATAGGTATGCTAAATATCAGGCAACAAAGTTAAATTTGCCTCATCATACTTAGCCTCCAATTCTCTTTTTCTCTTTTATAATAGGGCTACATACCCTTGCACCTTTTATTCCTTAACCTCAGTAACAGGTTTATAGATTGGCATCACCCTTGGATATATATCCTTTTGTTGCTTGGCCTTGATTTCTATTAATCTCAAATTCTCAGCTCTAGGAATCCATTTATCTAGGATTGGTGCATCTAATTTCTTATCCCTCTAAGATAACCTTATGGCTTGTAGCATTAGAGAGTAATTTGCATGAAGGCTATTTAAATTACCCTAAATATTTATATTCAAATGCTTCAAAATAGTATGAACAATAATACCATTATTCTCATGCATGGCATTCTCAACTTGTTAAAGAAATCCTTCATACACTCCAATTTGCTACAATAATTCTTCCTTAGTAGGCTTAATTCATGGAATTACACTTGATGTGCTTAGCTCTTCAACTGTGAGTGGCTTTTGACCCATATTATAAGGAACTATTGTTAGAAATAATTTTAGTGTAGGAGGAGGGTTGGGTATGGTATGACTTGAACGAGTTGGAGTCTGATTTTTCAATGTTTCCACTTGTTGCTTCCACAATGCTACCTCAG
This sequence comes from Sequoia sempervirens, assembly GCA_007258455.2. Lineage (NCBI taxonomy): Eukaryota > Viridiplantae > Streptophyta > Pinopsida > Cupressales > Cupressaceae > Sequoia > Sequoia sempervirens. The sequence continues at coordinate 797,078,962 of VDFB02281492.1, read as the reverse complement.
TTTCCAACTTACCAACTCTTTGCTAACTCTTATTATATTCATCCATGAGTTCATTATACTTGCCTCTATATGTGTCTTTTTCAGTGGTGAGGTTCTCCATTGTTGCTTTTGTGAACTTTGCAACATTGATTGCCATGTCAACTACCTCCAATGTTGGGGCATCTACCACTCTCTTTATAACTAGTTTCTCGCTAAAATCACTTGGTTCTGCAACCACTAGCTTCCTAGTTCCCAAGGAAAATGAATTAAAAACTAGAGCATCTCATTCCTCATTAAATGTTGATCCTTGAAGATCTAATTTAGCCTCTTCCTCATTATGAAGTAAGGGCTTTCCAGACCTCCTTATGGTATCCAATACCACTGCATTAGTAGCGTCCCATTTGGGCAGCACCAGTACACCACTTTTTTGCACAAGGGCTCTGCCCTCTTTAGCTATGATATTTTGGAATTCTTTCCTCATGGATTTTTTTCCATTTTCCTAAATGACACTCTTAGGTAGTTTCAGGTGTAAGATCCTCTCTCGAGAAACATTCTATGCATATTCAGAGGCCATTTCCATCCACACAAAATCTCTAAAATCATTACTTTCAATTAAAGAAATATCTTCCATGAATGCTTTACATGCTTCTTGCCTCACGGTATGTTTAGGATCATCATGGAAAAAATAGGCCCTTAAGTGGCAAAAAAATTAGAAAAATAAGAGTTAGGAAACTTGACGTAAAAATTTGAATAAATTATCTATATTATTTGAAAAATATGTAATAATAGAATATGTAGAAAATTTAATGTAGTTTCTACACTACTAGGTTTAAAAGAAAAAAAAATTCGGCAAAAATTTAAAATTTCAACGTAGTAGTACTTAAATTTCAGGGAAAAAATAAGAAGTAGGTGTCTGTCTGACCACCCTAACCACAATAAAATGATAATATTTTTTTATAATATTTTAGATATAAGCAGAGGACACATATCCAAATATGATGCATATTTTTTTGTAATTTTTTTCCAAGTAAATAATTAATTAGAATTTTTTATTACAACTTTTAAAAATATTAAAACTCATATGTCTAACCACCTTAACTTGGTCAAAACTTCATGAAATTCAATTTTTTTAATCCTATATTATGCAAAGCATAGAATGTGATTTTTGGATTCAAAAATATGATACCGTTTGAAAGCTATAGGTGTTTTTCAATCAGCCTATCAATTAGGACTTTAGTCATAATTCATATAGAAAATGAATAATAATTATTTATTAAATTCAAAATAAAGCATAATTTATATTGGTGGAAACTTGAGAATATCCTTTACAAACCCTTTTCGTTTCATCAATTTTGGGTAAAAAAAAGTTGTCAACCACATACCCTACACATACCCACCATATCGCCGCTTTTTTCCCCATCATGATCATGCACATAGTAGTCAAATCATCTACACTATTCAAACCATGGAGATCAAATTTTGTAAGTCTAAGGCCATCTCCTCCTAAGCTTGAGTCAACATCCCTAATGGGAGAAGGCATTCCTTGCTACATTTCTTCAAGAGTAATGAGAATATCATCCTCCTCTATATATGGATGGTCAACTATCTTTTCTACCTCAACCCTCTGCTTCTTCATAGGTGGTTGGTCTAATGGAGGGGGATCTCTTTGGGGTGATTCCATAGCAATAAAAATAGGAGAAGCACCTCTTAGAGGTGATGGCATTGGCTTCATAGAAGAAGATACCCTTGACCCCTCTAATGTAGCAGGCATTGCGAAAGTTCACTGCTTCTTCACTGTCTCCTTCCTCCTAAAGTAAATCCTTATCTTCTTTGGTGGTTGGTAAGTAGGTCTATCCTCCAACACTACATTAGGATCCTTCTCAATTTCCAATGAATTCCCTCTATCCGTGACCACACGCTCTTCTCTCAGGACTCCCACAAAGCTCTCAAAATTGTTAATAACATTCATAATCCTATTGAACTCATCTGTTATATTGGGCATAGGGTAAAATATAGGATTATATTTCTTAACATTATCCACCATTTTATCGAAAGACAAATAATTTTCTTTTCTCTCATCCTATTCCTAGAAGTTAACATTCTTGATTACATCGTAAGTATAGTAAAAATTATGCACAAAGGAGCCACTCCTATTCTTTGCCTTTAGTGCTAAAATAAAACCTTCAGGATCATATTTCCTTGGGCATATGGAGTTCAAGTTGTAAGGTGCAAGAAGTTCCAACAAATCTTCCCACACTCTCTTTATTATCACAAAATCTGCAAACATTGTGTACTATAGGAAGAATGAACCCTTCCTGAATGTCTTAGGAAAATGTCTCATTTGAGATGATCCCAATTGTCTCGTGATTTCCAAAAATCCAATTCATAATGACACATACCTTGGTAATATGAAGGGAAGGAAATTTGTACCATAAATTGTAAAGATTGTCATGTAGGGGTATGAGATTATGTCTCCCCAATTGTGGCTTAAATTCATATCTTTTCTCCTCTCCATAGGCCTTAGGAAGTCATGGATTTCCTTAGGTATATAGGGTGGATCACACACCAAGAACCTTCTCAATTTTTATGCAAAGGTATTATGAAAAACCACATATTCAAATTTATGGTCATGCTTGTCCAAAATTTGGTTCCAACATTGGACAGGTAAGTCAATGTCATCCTCCATTTTCTTCAAAGTCGCGTCCTCCTAAAAAATATTCTCACCCTTATACAAGAACATGTGCATCAACAAAGAATACCACCACAATTGTACCAAATTCTTCCCATCTTTTAGGTCAACCAAACCCTTATGAATGCATTTTGAAAAGTATGTAGCATAATCATATACTACATGTTGAAGGCTGGACGCTATAGATGGCATGCCCTATAACTATATTCCCTTAAAAAGGTATTAGGTGGAGTGAAACCAATGATTTGGCACAAAGAATAAAATACCTCATGGGAAAGGGTTCAAGTTCATCCCTATCGATCTTTATTTGCTTCCTATTCTTCCCTATTCTAGTGCTAGTGGTGTGTGTAGGTAACAATGACATTCTGAGTAGCACGCTAGTATTATCATACTATTTAATGAAAACATACATGTTGAGAGGAATAATATCTTTACTCCATTCGCGCAATTGGAAAATCTCCGCAATCTCTTCTCTAGTTATCCTCAACATCTCTTTGCCATCAAATGTTCTAACCATCTTGGTGACCGGTCATACCTTGCAACAATGTCCTTCAGCAAATCTACATTGATGTACACATTAGGAACTACCAACTTTCCCATGTCAAGTCTTCAAGGGATGCAAATAGGGACCCCAAGGTTTCTATTAGTCAGCCAGTTTTGGAACATTTTCCATCCCATATAAGGAAATTGTACATCCTTAATGAAGAATTTCTTTTCCATTAATTTATCTGTAATTCTATGACCATAAAATAAAACCTTTCCTTCAACCTTCTTTATCATGGAGGGTTTTAATTGGTTGACTATATCCTGGGATAGTGATCTGGTTGAGGTTGAAGTTGCAAGGCTAGTAGTTTGTGCTTTGGGTTTCATTGATCATAACAAAATTAATTTAGATAAACCTAGGGTTTTGGAAGAGATGAGCTCAAAACTTAACTTCTCAATTCAAACCTAGGGCTCAGCTTGAGGGTGTAGAATTTGAAAGGTTTGACAAAATTATGACTTTTAAAAGAAAATTCAAACCTCAAAAAAGCACTTAAAACAAAGCATACAACCAATTCAATTAAAACCATAGTGAATTTTAACCCTAATCCTATGAAGTTTGAATAAAACACATAAACTTGCTACGTTTGGTCAACTTACAACTTTAATCACACAAAAACCCTAATAATGATCACTTTGAACTATGTAGATACTCCTTTCAATCTCTAGTGCACTCCAGATTCATTTGCAACTCTCAATTATGCAGGAATTAATCATTTATGTCCAGATCAAGGGAAGATGGGTAGCTTTGGAGGTCATTTCCACCATTACTGCTCACTCGCGTGTAGCAAGAATGGCTACCATGATTGTACTTTCAATTTTGAATCTCCACCATTGATCCCTAAGTGAGATGGCCTTTCGAATGAGTGAGATCAAGTCAATTAGGTTTAAATTCACATCATCATCATGCACCAATCCATGGGCCAACACGAGCTTTCTAACTAGGAACCAAGTAATCCACTACTCAATCCCAACTGCTTTCATGTTCAAACAATAGTTAAATACACATGGTAGCACCCCATTGACCCTATGACTTTCATTAAAGCCTTATTTTGATCCTGCAAGGTGAGCAAGGAATGGTTGAGATTTAATCTCACTATCACATCTCATCCATTGATCTCAAAGCTAAAGAAAATTGGGACCCACAAGTACGACAGTACATGCATCACAAGCCCACTGACCCTGCGGCTTGTATTAAGCCATTATTTTAATCATGTGGGGCTAGCGGGGAATGACTAGGATTGAATCTTATGATCAGACAATGATCAATTTTGTACATGCAAATAACGTTAGTTTTAAAAGGGGGGACATGACTAGGTTGACAAGACTTGACCCTCAATATTAAAGACTTAGGACTTAATTCTTTTAAAATAAAATATTTTGGCCCGACTTAAGCATTATTAAATGACATACAAGAGCATGATGACCAAAACACCTAGACGAAGGGGCTGGTAAAGACAACATTTTGAATGGCTCGGGCTACAACTTAAAAGACTAACAATTGGGCATGACAGGTCAACATAAGAATAGAACACTCAAGTCATATGACTGCAAGATTTTGAAAAGGGGGTTTACATCTTAAACCTAAAACCCTACACATATGCATAGCAGATCAAAAACATGACAAGGCAAAGCCAACTAAAAAATTTTCAAAAAATTTAGGTAGAGCTCCACGAGTATCCATGGCATCCATGTCTTTATCAAGCTCTATGTGATCCTTTACAAGACCATCATAGAAATCTTCCACATCAGAATCCCATGGTTTTACTTTGTGCATTATCAGATCTTCAGACTTGTTGATGGGTCTCTCTCTGGGATGACCTTGCTTCGCCAAGGTTGCCTTGCTATTTTTTTATTTGGCACAAGAGCAGCTACTAAACGTCCTCCTTTGAAATCAAAGTTGGCCTCACCTTCGCTTGAAGCCTTTGCACCTAAAGCATTTCTATTGTTTGAAGAAGAAATGATTACCAACTTGCTAGATGTTGTATGCTACATACAAATAACATAGTAATAGAAGATAAAAACCTAGAAATAAATTTGCACACAAATGAAAATCCAAGATGATGTGATTTACCAAAGCCTGTGAAACAAAGACAAAGTTCAAAGATGAGATCTTAATACGGTAAGGTGTGGGTTGTATATATAGATAATTTTTGACATGGGTTGTTTGGCATGAAGGAGCAGTTATAGGGTCAATATGACATCTGGTGTAGGTAGTCCTAACAAAATCATTACATAGAAAGGGATACTAGTTATTGGATTTTAGTTATCAAAGTTTAGGGTAGTGGAGAGTGGCATTAGTATGAAATAGTGTGCATGCCAATGTCACTCTCCACTACCCTATCAATGTGATGCATGTTTCTCATAAAATTGAATGAATTTTAATTCCTTCAAATTTGAAGATTGACAAATGAATGTCAATTTTTGCTTGAGGATTTTTTATTGAGGTAGGTTGTCTTCTTTCATTGTAGATGCCTCTCAGTGTAATAATGAAAGTATAGTATATAACATTAGATGTGAGCAATGAGTGTGGGGGTTAGGTGGGAATAACATGTAAGACCATGAAAAAGCATATAGAAAGACAACATCAATAGATGAGAAATGGTAAGTATCATAAAAATGTGATGATGATTTTAAGGTATGGAGAATAGTAGCATAGATCAATAATTATTTAGATTTAAAAAAAAAAACAAATATTATGGTAGGGACAAGAATAAGGACACATATAAGAGCATAAAGCAATAAGAAAAAATGAAGTATTGACATGGTGGGAAGAAGAATATATAAGAATAAATAAGAGATGCTAGGACATAGCAATAAAAACTAGAGATTTAACAAGTGAGAAGAAGCAGAAAAACTAAAATAAAAAAGAAATAAAGTAAGATATGAAATAAACTATGTGAAAAAACAATACACAAGACATAATCAAGAAGCCTAATTGTTTAAAATTTGATTATAAAAATATAAATCATTAAGAAGATTGAGATAAACTATGTGAAAGAACATTACACAAGACATAATCAAGAAGCTTAATTGTTTAAAATTTGATTAAAAAACATAAATCATTTAAAAATCCCATTATGAAACAAATAATTCTATGAAACCTTTTATGTTCTTCCTCTAAGATTCTCATGGTTCAAAAGTTCATGTATCAAAGAACAAACCAATAAAAAGTCTATTGCAAACCCAATCAAATGATACTTGATTTTTAAATATTTTTCCTATTATGTCACTTATTTCCCTTGCTCAATATTCTTTATTTAAAATAAATAGTCACACATAAAATTGTATCGATGAAGGGGTAGAAAAAATAAAACAAAATAATAAGACACACAATAGCAAATTACCAATTTATACTAACTTTAAAAATATTTCTTACATAGGTTTTTTATAAGCTTTAGCTCCTTTTCTATAGACAAAAATAGATACCCCATTTTCTTTTAATAACTACTTTAAGAGCTTATGTTCTATTTTGCAAATAAAAATATTGAGAACTATTTCCTTTCATTTTTTACACACTACAAAAAAAAAAACACTACTAAGCAACTTCCAACACTCTTTTTCATACGAAGACATTTTCTTATGTTAAAAGTGCACATTAAAAAGTAAAAGACTAATATTGTAGATTTATATGCGTAGAATAAGGAAGCCCATATCAAAGGACAGGACCTCCAACAAGCAAGAGAAACATAGAATGGAAACAAGGGAATGAATCAAAAAAATTAAATGGTGATATGCCACGAGATAATTTATTTTTTGTAGAGAAAATATGGAAAAAATAGTACAATGGTGGTTGAGATTAGTTATTCCAACACATTTTTTTAATCATAATTACCACCATCTAAAAATATTCATATGATCTCTTTGATATATAAATATTTTTTTCTTAATATTTTCATGAAGATATTTGTACATTATTCTTCAAACTTACAAAATTTGAAATTGATATCTCAATTGTTGACCAACTTTCTGATGAAATAGTATCAAGTGTCAATATGCTTACTCTTTTTGTAAAATATGGGATTCTTGGATAACGTTATCTTTGAATTATTGCCACAATAAATCTTTATTTCTTTTTCTTATTTGTGTCTAATATCTTTCAACACTCTTCTCATCAAACATGCTTGGCATGATACTCCTATTCTTTACATACAACTTACTTCAGTTGATGAAAACATGACTATGGGTTATTTCTAGGATTCTCATGATATTACACCTATTTCAAAGTGAAAGACATAAATGAATGTGCTCTTCCTTTCATTAGTGCTACTTGTACAATCAATATTTTTCTATCATATGAACTTGAACTCGTTTGACCTTGAATATTAACTTCTATGATTTCCTCATTTGCTCATATATTTTAAAATTATTCTCTTTTCTTGCCAATGAAATTGTTTTAGAGATTTTATGAATATTTAAATAAGAGTTACTACACAGCTATTGAGTACATGATACTATAAACAAGTCTTTTATACAATGTTGGATAAACATTGGATCCATTATCATCATTTATTAACTTCAATCATGTCAAAATTGGTCTTAGTATAATTTAGAATTTATCACTTTGAATGTTTGAGAAATTAATATGAAATTTTTATTTTGGTACATCTGAATGTCAAAAAAATATTTCACAAGACCTAAATCAATCATTTAAAACTCCTTGACTCATTTAAACATCTCAATTGTTAAATCAACTATAAATATGAAATCATCAACATACAAATATACACTTATGATTTTATCTTATTCATTTATTTTACATATAATTTAGGATCAATGTTGCACTTATAGAAACCATTTTATAAGAAATGAGAATCAATTATGATATACCATGCTCTATGAGCTTTGCTCAGAGTGCTTTCTTGAGTTTGTAGATTTGATCTTCATGATCTAAGATCTCATATCCAGGTGATTTTTCAGCATATACTTCTAAACAAATATTTAAAAATTATAAGTTTACATCCATTTGATAGACAAGCCACTTTTTATTGAAGCCGCTGTACGCGTACTTTTATCTGCTTCACAAGTTGTTTCTCTTTCTGAGGCCTACCCTTAACGTCTCCACAGTCCTTTTCTGCGTTCTCTGCATGTGATAACACAACTATTTCAGGAAATGAATGGTTTTAGAATGTTGTAGCTTCCATGCTTCAACTGTTCACTTATTATAGAACGGACTACCAAAGAAAATCTAATGCAAATCCAATCGATGGATACCAGATCTCTCGATTTTTCCTATTATCCTCACCTATTTATCCGTTCAATATTATTTACTTGGAAATTGAGGTGTATATAAAATAATGGATCGTTCAAGATCCTTTGTGCGTTCTTTCTTTAGCATCCGAATTCTATAGCAGATTGCAATACCGAGAAAAGATGTACAATAAATCATTTCTGTCACAAAATGTAAACAGAGACAACTTTAAGCCGAAATAATTGTCTCGGTTATTTTGTGTATGTGCAATTTTTGAGAGAGTGAAAGTGAGATTTCTTGTAAATGTAGTGGTGATTTTCAACCTTGCACAACGAGCATAAGTGACATGACATCAGGCAATGTCATGTCTTATGATAAAAGATTCATTTATACAATATAATGAGTTTCTATATGGGCATTTGTAATTGTCTACAATCTCAACATAATAGGGTGATTAGTAATATGTGTTACGTCTTTGGTCGGCTGCACCTATTGAATTAAGGAATTGAGAGAAATTGGAGAGAAGGAAAAAATAGAGCATGAAATGAAATATATGCTAACCATGGAAGCATGTAAACCATGTAAAGTGATTAGTGTAGTTTAATTGTATAGTAAGTAAATGTTTTAAATGATAATAATTAATCATATTGTTAGAGAATAGATCTTAAGAATGAAGTTGACAATAGTAAATGAAAATTGTTATATAATTTAAGAGACCAAAAAACATATTTCGGCAATGTGGTATTAAGAGCACAAGCACACAATGTTTGAGGTAAGATAATAGATTTCTTGTAATAACATAAATCTAGATAGGTAGCATGTAAGAAAAAAATAATATAAAGAACACCCCTACAACTTCTCTTGTCAATCCTTCTCCCACACCCAACAAAAAGATCTAGTAGAATTATGGCAATGGAAGAGTAATATGTGTTAGGAGATCTTGGTGCTCCCAAATGTTAGAGGATGTACAACCATGGAAGCATGATAAATCATAGGGTAGCTTGGTTCTCCCAAATCTCATTAGATGATATAACAATGAAAGCATAGTATGTAATATTAGATGTGAGCAATGGGTGTGAGGGTCAAGTGGGAATAATGTAAGATGATGAAAAAACACATAGAAAGACAACATCAACAGACGAGCAATGGTAAGCATCATAAAAATGTGATGATTTTAAGGTATGGAAAATAGTAGCATAGATGAATAATTATTTGGAGTAAAAAAAAAACAAATATCATGGCAGGGACAAGACTAAGGACACACATATAAGCGCACAAAGCAATAAGAGAAATTGACAAATTGACATGGTGGAGAGGAGAAAACATAAGAACAAATAAGAGATGTAGGGACATAGCAATAAAAACAAGAGATTTAATGAGTAGATAAAACATGTTATGTGAGAAGAAAAAAATGTTAAAAATAAGAAAGAAATAAAGTATAATATAAAATAAACTATGTAAAAAAACAATATACAAGACATAATCAAGAAGTCTAATTGTAAACAAAAAATTTAAATATAAAAATATGAACCATTAAGAAATCCCATAAAAAAACAAATAAGTCTACGAAACCCTCATGTTCTTCCTCTAAGTTTCACACATAAAATCATATCGATGAAGGAAGAGGTAGATAGAATAAAGGAAAATAATAAAACACAATAAAAAATTACCAATTTATACTCACTTTAAAAGTTTTCTTACATAGGTATTTTATAAGCTTTAGCTCCTTTTCTATAGAAAAAAATAGATACCCCATTTTCTTTTAATAACTACTTACATAAGAGCTTATGCTCTATTTTGCGAAAAAAAAAAATATTGAGAACTATTTCCTTTCATTTTTTACACACTACCGAAAAAAACACTACTGAGCAACTTCAACACTCTTTTTTATATGAAGACATTTTCTTATGATAAAAAGTGCAAATTAAAGAATAAAAGATTAATATTGCAGATTTATATGCGTAGAATAAGGAAGCACATATCAAAGGACAGGGACCTGCAACAAGCAAGAGAAACATAGAATTGGAACAAGAGAATGAATTGAAGATTTTAAATGGTGATATGCCACCATATAGAGAATTTATTTGTTGTAGAGAAAATATGAAAAGAAAAGTATAATGGTGGTTGCAATAAATTATTCCAATACTTCTTTTTAATCGTAATTACCACTATCTAAAATGGTATTTAGTGTCTTTCATGTATAAATATTTTTTTCTTAATATTTTCATTCTTAAAACCTGCAAAATTTCAAATAGATGTCTTCATTGTTGACCAACTTTATGATGAAATGGCATCTAGTATCAATATACTTACCCTTTTTGTAAAATATAAGATTTTTGGATAGTGTTATTTCTAAATTATTGCCACAATAATTTTTTTTTCCTTTCTCTTATTTGTGTCTCATATCATTCAACACTCTTCTCATCAAAATTGTTTGACATGATACTCCTATTCTTTCCATATGACTTGCTTCAGTTGATGAAAACATGACTATGGGTTATTTCTTGAATTCCCATGTTACTGCACCTATTTCAAAGTGAAAGACATAAACATATGTGCTCTTCCTTTCTTTAGTGCTACATGCATAATCACTATCTAATTCTATCTATCAAATGAACTTGAACTCATTCGACCTTGAATACTAAATTCTATAATTTCATCTTTAACTCATATATTTTAAAATTATTCTCCTTGCTTCCTAATGAGAACTTTTTAGAGATTTTATAAAAATTTAAATAAGACTTACCACATACATTAAATCTATCCTTGTGGCTATTGGGTACATGAGACTATAAACAATTCTTTTATACAATGTTGGATAAACATTGGATCCATTATCATTGTTTCTTAACTTCAATCATGTCACAATTGGTGTTGGTCTATATATAGAATTTTCCATTTTGAATCTTTTCAAAATATCATTTGTGTATTTATTTTGATCTAGATTAATATAGGATTTTTATTTTGGTACACCTCAATGCCAAAATAATATTTTATGCAACTTAAATTAGTTATTTAAAATTCCTTCTTCATGACTCATTTGAACAACTCGATTGATAAGTCAAATGTAAATATGAAATCATGAACATACCAACATACAATTAGAATTTCATCTTATTCATTTATTTTACATATAATTTAGGATCAATATTACACTTACTGAAGCCATCCATTCTATAAGAGATAAGAATCAATTATACTATACCATGTTGTATGGGCTTGTTTAACTCCATAGAGTGCTTTCTTGAATTTGTATATTTTATCTTCATCACCTAAGATCTCATATGCAAGTGGTTTTTCAACATATACTTCTAAACATATATTTAAAAATTCTAATTTTACATCCATTTGATTATATACAAGCCACTTTTTTAGTTGTTATTACTCATAGTATTCACACCATGTCAAAATGGGATATTAGAGTAAATGTCCCATTGTAATCAACTTTGTGTTATTTTGAATAACCCTATCTAAAAGTCTTTCCTTGTGCTTCTACGAATCATATTTTTCACTTAAATTAGTCATGTAGAACTAATGTACTCCTATCTTGAATTATTTCCTTAATTAAGATTCACTAATTCCCATGTATGGTCGTTTATTGTGGTATTAATTTATCCATACATGAAATGGATCCATTTTTCATCTTTAATTGCTTCATTAATGTGTATTGGATCATCTACGAGTACAAAAATAATATAAAAGATAAATCCCAACAACTTATTCTCACCTTCATTTTGATTATAGTTGTCCTTCATAATTCTTATTTTATGCCTCCTTAAACTTGCCAATGTTGGATTTGACATATCACTTGAAGTATATCCTAAAGAATGTGGAATTTATGGTCACACACCTATAATTCCTAATATAGATGATGTTTATTTTCCATTTGAGTGATTACTTTTCTAAACATGTGATGTTGTCCTTCTACTTGATGAAGGTATCACTTCCAAACCATTTTGGGGCTTGAGTGGATATACAAGCAATTACCATTGAATGAGTACCAATTAAAATTAATACTTCTTTATCCTCTTGTGGTAAACTCGCTAAAATATTCACTATTTTATTAAAACTTCCATCACATACTTCTTCTTCTTGTGGTATATTTTTTACAAAGAAATGGGTACCCATTTTAAAATGATGAGTACTTATTTTTAAATAGGTAAATGCTTTAAAGAGAATTGGTTACCCATCTATATTTAGAGAATTTACACATTCCTTTTTAGAATGGACATACATTATGGAGTACACATTTCATAGAACTTTAAATTACAAACCTATGATTTTTCTTTTTTAAAAGGCTTGGAAATCTACCATCAACCTTGAACCTTCAACTAAAACGAAATTTAAATGGAAAGAGAAAAAATTACTTTAGCAATATGGTTGACATCTTCTTCATTTTTTATTTTTTTGGGGACTAAATTAAAACCTATTATAGTCACAATGTTTATTTTCCAAATATGTAATTATTTTCTTACTATTGGACATTCATTTTTATTTATTCATTAATTTTTCAAAAAAGGGAATCGTAAACATGAAACTTGATTACTATTTTTTAATAACTTTTATTTTTAAAATTAAAGAAAAAATATGTCTAGCCAATATAGACATCATTCTCTACGAGATGAAATAAATTATTGTACAATTGGTTTTTCTCAAATTATGTTGACCATAGACAAGAGGTTTGTAGCGAAAACAAAAACTTAATAAAAAAAAAATATTTATTAAAAATTATTTTAAAATATCCTAACCAAACTTCACCATTGTATATATAAAAGGAATTAGAAATATTATTTTATTTTGGGTAAATTTATGCTTGCCACAACCACTAGTTTGCCTCTATGGCTAGATTGTAATGGGTACTGGCCCTTCTAGTTTTAATATAATCAAAGCATGCATGTTTTGGCCCAAAATATACAATTTTGAAAAAGTCACTTTTGTACATCATATACATAACTAGATTTTATCATCTAAGTATTAGAATAAATTATACATTAGAAAAATAAAAGTAACATCTTATATATTGTTGTGCAATTTTAATATTCTATTTGTAAATGCTTCAAATCTTTACTCCAACTATGATAAAGTTTGATTTTCAAGAAAAGTATTTGTATTTTTTGTTCAAAAAATTGACCCAACTTTTTTTAATAACCCTTGAACATTTAGGACTTCATTTTTATATTTTAGAGAATACATATTTTTGAGAATTGACATGCAAGTCCAATACTTTAAGTTTTATTTTCAATGAAATTCCAATATTAAATGTCAACAATACCTATTATCACCTAGAGTTGCACCCTTTGTTGATACTAATTGAACATTTCAGTGGCATAATGGGAACAACCTCAAGGTGTGGGATCCTTGCAATTGAGATCAAACAACCAAATAAGGTTGGTTGCTTTGTAATCCCAGGTACATGTGTTGATCCAACCCAACAAAGATGAAAACTAGATCTAACCCTCTTAAAAAACTAAGAGAGGAAAGGGGGGATTCAGATGCAAAAAATGAAAGGGTTAGTAATGCACCAAGACATAATGAGTTTCCTCATTTCTCACAACATAAAGAATCAACTAAATTTATTATAATGATTCTCACATGTCTATATTTTATCATCACCCATGGACAAATATGGATGTAAGATTTTTCATAGAAAATAAGAGGGATGTAGGATCCACAAATAGTCCTTATAAAGAAGTTTTACACAACATAAGCATCTAGTAGAGAGGCAAAATTTCTCCAAAAATAAATTAATTTTTTTTTACAAAGAATGTTAGAAGTGATAAAAGGTTTTTTTTTATTAATTTAGAGGTATGGAGCTTAATTACAATAACATAATAATAAATTAAAATGTGGGTCCTCTTATCTATAAATTGAAGGAGGAACCTCCTTAAAATTAGCACTACATGCCCTCATATTCTCTTGAGGAGATGCCAAATCTATTGAATGAATCTATTTTATAAAAAACCATAGCCACCACTTCAATCCATTGGTTTATAGACACATTCCCATCTAATTTGGCCAAAAAAACATAAGGAAAAATCTTTATATTAATAGCCTATCACTAGATTGGATCACCTAAGAAATTTTCTATAAAACATGGCATGGTTAAAGGTTCTATTAGAGAAGGGTGAATATAATTATGGGGAGAATGAAATAATTAATTCACAAGTTTTTATCAAATGTAAAAGTTTTTGAATGTCCCAAGATCCCTAATGGCAATGTAGAATTGTAGGAAAGAGGAAGTAACACTTGGCTAGTAGGATACTCCCCTTATTTTAATGTTTGGAGTCTGTTTTGGTGTAAATAGTGATGTTATCAAACTAGTTAGCAATTAACCTAACTAGGAGAGTCATGTTCACATAATTTATGTCCCCACTTATGGAATTCTAGAGTTTTGTCTCACCTCGTGTGGTTGAGATAGGTGTCCTCACTTCATGAGACACCTCTTGCATGGTCACCTACACTCACAAGAACACTTTTCATGTGAGTTGAAAAGTGTTCTATCATTGAATGGTTAGTCATTAATTGTATTTGACTTGAATACCTTCACCACCTTGCCTATATAAGAAAGGTTTCATTGGACATATTATTCAACTCTTTTATCATCTCTTGATAATATCAATTAAGCTATTGTGTGTGATGGCACCTTTAAATTATGAAAATTTTAAGTGCCTATATATTTTCAATGTGCCAACAAAGCCTATGATTTCATCCTAATTGAACCAAAGATTTTTGGATGTGGGGACTCTCTTACACTTCTAGGTTTTTGCACCTAAAAGGAGAGATGTATCCAAAAGTCTTAATAGCTCACTCAAGAATATGCCATTGAGAATCCAATGCAAAGATGATTGAAATCTGTATAAGGGGTATTTCCTAGATGCAAAGAATTGGTAAAAGAGATTGGCTATTAATGCAAAACTAAGAAAATGCAGAATGTTTGAAAACACGTTGTGATTTGCAAAGTGAACTAAAAATGTAAACAAACTGTAACAAAAATTAATGAGATTAAAGGTGTGCACCTAGATTCTAGAAAGTGATGGAAAGGAGCTCTATAATTCTATAGAAGTCACTATTGAAGCCAACTAGGACTCATACGCCAAGCTGGGTGACTTAGAACTGTGAAAACCTCTTTTTCAAGCCTAGCAATGGGACTCATATGCCACTAATGGTGTATCAGTCCACTTCCAAATTTTGCAAAATTCAAAAGTAGAATTTGTAGCTTCGAATCTAAACTTCAGCTCCTAATAGGTTTCTAGATCCAAAACTACAAAATTTGACTTGTAGATGTTCTCTAGGCTTCTTTTAGGGCTTTGACTACTATGAATGACTTTGAAACATTGTTGACAACTTTTCTAACCTTTCTCTTTGACAAATTTGCAAACAAACCTGCAAAACACATGCAAAGAGGGGAAAAATTATTTAGGGTTACTGAATAGGGGTTTGCCTTGGTCAAATCCTGATTTGGTAATTAAACCCTTGAAAATGAAATGAAATGAAAAGACGATGATGAATGAACAAAAATGATGCTACAACTCACCAAACCCTTGAAGTATAAATATGAAGACATACAAGTAAAAGCTCTAATGGATGTAAACTTTAGAATGCTTGAAATGCTTAGATGAATGCTAAAGTGAATGACTGACAATTGCTAGAATTCTTGAGTGAATGAATGGGGGTGAAATGAGAGGGAAAACCCTATATTTATATACATTTATGCAAAATTTCCTGAAAATACCACATCACAAGCTGACCTTAGGTCTTAGAAAACAATAACTTGCCAAAATTTTGAGCCAAAGAAGACTCATTCATCCCTAGTGGCAAATGGGTCCCACTTAATAATTTTAAGTGGGTGTCAGAAATTAAATGTATTAATTGATGTTTATTGGGATTATTTTCAAAAATACAGTTATGTAAGGATTGTAAGTGTAAAATGGAGCCAATTAAAGCATAAGAAAGGGTCAAATTATTAATAACAAGCCTAGAAAAGGATGGAATTTTGTTACAACACTTTACAACACTTTGAAATAATGCTTGGTAAGTGATAAAAAGAAGTTTTTTAAGTGAAATATATTAATAAGGTCCTAGAAAAGTGTGAAAGTGTGTTACAACACTTCACAACACTTTTGTTGAGCATCATAAAATTCTTATTAGTTCAAGAGCATCTAAGACCTAATTTGAACATGTTGACTACATTAAAACATTAAATCAATGAAAACTAGGTCAACATCCACAAGGACACAAATGAGTGTAAAAATGTCCAAAGATACATTTTTCTATGCTACACTACTAAATATGCCTCAGAGGCCCTCTTTGCTGATTAAATTTTGCAACTCAGAGGTCATCTTGCAATTACTTTGGTGGAGTGTTTTTTGGCACATATTCCTAGTGTTCCTATTCATTTTTGTGCCTCCTAGATGAGTTTTGATGGGTTAATTAATCCTTTTCTAACTATGATAGGGCTAGATCTGGTGTTCTAGAAAGTTTCAAATTTTTAAATTCTAAGGGCAACACAGATCATAAAAAATGAAGGTCATTTGGTACATTATTTCAATGTATTTTGGATGCGGCAAACACGTCCTGAGCGAAAGTTTACAAAGGAGGTACCTGAATTTTGATGGTTGGGAAAAGTTTGATTTAAAACCCATGTTTTAAATAATATATGATGATCACAAGCAAAAAATCTCAGCTATAGGGGTCACCATTTGTGCGCAGTGAAATTTCTTTGTTTGACCTACAAGCATAATTAAAATTTTCAATTTTTCTAATGTTTCAAATGCTAATTTTTGAAATATTTTAAATATTTTAAATATTGTGCAAATGTGAAAAATATATTCAGGGAAAACATAAATTACAATTTCAATTTTTTGTGAGGAAAAGCAAGTTTAATTCTTTCTTTTTATTGGTTGAGTTCACGATAGCAAAACAACACAATAGCATGCAAACTCCATTAGGAATCGTTGAAATGAGAGTGGAAAGGGGAAACAATACAACAATGTAATTTTTTTATCCATAAATTTTTTATTAGATAGGCTCATTTAATGTTTCATTGGCTTTTGCAAACCTTCTTAAAGCTTCAAAGCTTAATGACAAGTCTCCTTCGCTTGTTGCAGAAAAAACTTCTCCATTTCAAATGCTTTGGCAATGAGCAATGGACTTGCTCTGCATCGCTCGTCGCCTAAATGCTTCCCCATTTCAATTAAACTTTAGCAATGAAGCAATGGATTTATATTTCATTGACCATCATTGTAATGATTTTATTTTTAAAATTATTTTAGCGATGGTTTTCATCTGAGGCATGTAAACAACATTTGGGGGAAATGTAATAACAATATTTAAAAAGTTTATTATTAGGTGAATTTTAATTCTCAATTCCTATTGGTTGTTGAGTCCATGGGAAACCTTTAAATCTTCATGAAAAATTTCTCACAGAAGCTGCATTGTGCATCGCTAGAATGAAATGGAAATGGAGGAAGCAAACAACGATGGTCAAGTTCAAGTGATGGCTACAGGTAGAGCATATCTAATTGCAAATAATTTCTAATCAATGGTCGACAAGAATTTAGCAATGGAATTTTGTAGGGAAGGAAAGAGGCAAAATGTGATTTATTGCAGCCATTTTTTGGGCACAATTTTTGGCCGCCATGAATAATAGAGAGAGCTGAAAATTAAAGTGTAATCACGTTTTTTGTTTTCAGACATAATTTTAAACATATGTACAAGCTAGGAAATGTTCTTTCATACTCTAGAAAGTTTCCATAACCATTTATATTGCCTAGGAGGCAATTTTTGGAAATTTTTAAACATTTTCAGACTACCTGTGAGGTGAAATGTGCCTGGCAACCATTTCTCATGACCCAAAATTAAATTACATATGGAGAAAAATTAACTTACAGTGTAAAAGGGTAGATGGGTAAGTGGATTTTCACCTAGAAGTAAATATTTTTCACTATTAAGTGAAAATGAGGCCAGTAAGTGGGTTTTTTACAACTAGGTGAAGATTTGCATGGGAATTGCAAGTGAAAGAAAGAAAAATAAAGGGAGTAGGAAAGTTAAGTGTAGAAGGGTATTTTCTTCAATTTTAAGTAGTTATTGATGAAAGGACATGACTAGTGCCAGTTCTCAACATGGATGTGCATTTGGGGGTTTTTTGTTTTCCCTTAAATGTATTTTTCTACTTCATTCTAGGGGGTTCACTGTTTGGTCTCATCAGAATACTCTCTTGTAATAGGTTCTAAAAATAAATAAGTGTTGGTATCAATTTCTAGAGTAGTTTTGAGTCACGTAATGAAAAATTCATTCACAACATTGTCATATTTGGGTGAAATTGATAGTTTATTCTAAATTGGTTGTCTCCACAGTGCATATTGTATATGAATTATGAATATGAATAATCAAAGATTGCTATTATTTGTCCTCTTGTATTTCCTTGAGTGTTTTTTTTGTGTTATTACTTTCATTCAAAGAATGAATTAAATTGTATTAACATAAACAGAGGTTTATGCAATTATGTACTTGGATCATTAAGTATGACTAGTTAAGTTTGTGATATTAGTAATGTAAGGCATTATTTGTTAGGCATAGTTATGAAAGATTGAATGTTGTCGTGAGTTTTGAATTACATGGTTAGGTGAATCCACCCTAGAATATGGCATTGGTCTTTTATTATTGTAATTTCCTGAGATTGTTTATGAGCAGCTACAATTTTAATCAACTTTAATTTCCTATCATAGTGTAATTGTGTGTTGAACTTAATATATTACATCTCTCATGTTTAATTTGGATACTGCCATGAAGGACAGCCAAACCTTTAGGGTATTGTGTCTGTTAAGCATATAAAAGAGAATTATCTATTTACAATGTTCTGGATTCTTTGACACACAAGTATTTGTAAGCACACTATTGTGATCACCCTCTCAAGTCTCACAAAGCCCGAAGTGCAAGGGAGAAAGGTTTTTAATTTAATCTCTTGTTCATTGGCCAAATCTCTCCTTGAATCTGAACATTAGGCCTAGCAGCACTTTAGGATTCAAGTGGATTGGGAACCAATAGTGTGCAAGTGATTTTTTGGAATTTTCCATTTTTTGCTTTATGATCTTGAAAATCATAACATAGTATCAAAGTCATGCAAGAAAAACCCTTCCCAAAATCTTGCATCTAGCCTAGTCTAAAGTTCCATACAATTTGATTTGTTTGTAAAATTGATCTTTGTTTGGGCTTAATATTGTAGATGGTATAAAATTTCTTTATTTGAGGTTTTTTTTGTGTACAATAAAACTCCCATCATCTATGCAAGCATGGGTGAACTCTATCTCATTACCATTTTTGAGAACATGTGAAGGCTTTTTTCCATCATATTGCATTATATGTGCAACGTTCATTGCTTTGTATTGTGTGTGCATGTCATTAAGGCCTTCAATAGACTAATGCTTACATTTCCTACTCTTGGCATTCTCTAGTACAAACCTTTGTGCATGCACTGGTAGCTAATGAGGTGTGAGGGGTCAAAGTAATATTTTTTTATCAAAGGTAAATTTGCATTGTTTCCCATGAAGCCTCTTTGGTGAAATTTGCACATCTCTACCATTATCTAGATATATGGCTAGAGAAAGTGTTGCATAGAAATTGAAAGACATACATTGAGCTTTCCATTGATTGGGAAGAGTCATCCATTATGGTGGACATTCAATTGATCGGGCAGAGAGCTTATCATGCACTTCTTTAATTGATCAAAACCATGGCTTCTTAATTTATGTGAAAATTTTGAGAATGATGATGGAGGCATTAGTAAGAGTAGGGCCACCATAGTGAACTGCAACAAGGTAGCTGCTATGAGCACAACTCAAGAATAATGGTGGAGGTATTAGTAAGAGAAGGGTCACCATTGTGAAGCATAACAAGGTGTGGGAGTTGTTGTTGGAGATAACAATGGAGCCCATGACCAGTCCATAGCACTTAGGTCACCTAATAATTTGTGCCAAACCCCACATGGATCTGTCTCCATTAACATGTATGTTGTTCATATTTTCTATAGAAATTTGATCTATATTTTCATTATTGCAAATAGGATTTCCATTAGTTACTATTTCCACAATTGTTCCCACTCTATTGTCACCAATTTGTGGAAAATTACTAACTAATTGACCACTATAGGTGATAGTCATCCAAATTAAGCAACAACTCCACCTATTATGCACACATCCTAGGCATTGACCAAGTGTTTCACTCTATGAGAATTCTTTTTTGTAAAAATGGAAATGTAAAATTCAGAAAACTAATAATATTGCAGCACAAATTAATTGCAAAGAATAAATGAAGAAACTAAAATGGAATAATAGAATAATAAACACAAGACACGGATTTACGTGGTAAAACCTTGATAATATTCCAAGGAAACATCCATGGGATAAAGTATCGGTATTCTTATTGCTGAGAGAAATTGATTAAGACTTTCACATAGTTGCTGCTCTTCAATTACAATTTATTACCAAAAAATAATTTAGCCTAAGACAGTAAGATATAAATAATATCTTCAACTTGTGTTGAACATAGAAAAATACAGCTTTGTTTTTATTTCTTTGTTTCTTTTTGTTTTATTATTTTAAATTTTTATCCTTAAATTCCAAAGATAAGATTTTTTTTTCTTTATTTCCTTTATCATTTCCAAAGATAAAAATCCACTTTATTTCTAAAATTATTGTCATAATCTAAATTTTTTGTTTCTATCCACATGTCACACTACCATCAGGCAAGACCTAGTCTCCAACTACAACAATTGACTCAAACTTACCTCCACATGTAACACATTTACTAGAAAATTTTCCCTTTGACTTGGGCAGTTTATATGGTCAGTAGGCTTAGAACGGTTAGCATTTCTTATAGACATTTTATGGTTAATGGTTTACATTTAAATGGTTAGAATTTTTTATAATAAAAATAACATCTTCACAATTAGACTTTTTATGCTAATTTAACAATAACATCTATTTTCACTCTAACATTTAATGTCAATTATAATAGTGGCTAAACCTGAAATGTTTTATGCTAACCACTAGTAGCTAGTCTTGAACTATCAAAACTTCACCACTTGGTATAATGATCTTCTCTACTTGGTTAAATAGTTGACAAGTTTTATTATCATAATGATAGTTGTAATTAGTCTTTAAAAAATTTCTTTCTGTAAAGCAATTTTTCCCTTAATCTTCTTTTGGTTTTAGGCTCTTCTATATTTTCAACTTTAGGATGAATCCGCACTTAAAGAAAAAGGTTGTTCCTAAAGGCACGCAATTCACCATGTGGTGGTTGCACAACTTTTGTTTATCGTCTTCCTATCGGGAGCAAGCTGTGGCATGTGTCAATTTGGCAGGAATTTTGTCTAAGACAATTTTCACAAATCTGAGATTCCCCACCCACTCGACACATCATCTCTTCACTTTGGGAAAGTTACGCTTTTAAGGAGTGATATGTTTGGATGGATTTTGTTAGAGCATGATGGGAATTTCTTGCTTTCAGGGTGGAACCTTCGAGTTGGCATCATCAATCTATATGGTTGGTCGATCAAATTTTTCCAAGCTATTTTCTAGGATCTAATTTTTTTTATTGCAATATTTACTAAGTATCTAAAAGACATTAATGAGGTAGTTGTGAATTGAGCAAGTTTTTCATGATCTAGTCAAGATCTACAATCAAATCATGAGTTATCAAATGCAGGCATCTGACAATATTTGCTTCTAGAATGTTGGTGGTAGTGTTCTCTTTTTCTAGCTATAAATAGGAGTCAATGACATATGCAAAAAATTTCTTTAATTTTCCTTAATTTTTAGAGATTTTTTTAGAAGCTGAAAGTTTACAAAACACTTCTATTCTCTAGCATGTTATATTGTTTTAACTCAAACTATCATTGGTTTGGCATCCAACCTTTGTTTTCAGTTTATTTGATATTTAAGTGTGATTTGTTTGGAAGAAATATTTGAAACTATGCATATTATGGCCTTTGTCAAGTTTCCTTCTTTATGTTTTCATTCATGATAAAAGAACTGTGTTAAGCTGACTTCAATAGTTCGAGTAGTTAATTTTCATTCTCTAGGCGTTATGATTTAATGATAGCTTTCGAAAATTGGATTATGTCTATTGAACTTCTCCATTTTATTTAAGGGTTGTTGTTTCTCTAGATTATGTTGTAAAAAGAGAAAAGGTTTCTACAATTTCTAGATATTTTTGTTAACTTTGGATCTTTTTTATGCTTATTAGACCTTAATGAGTGCTTCTCATGGGGAGATTTGAAATACTGCACTATGCTTTTTCTTAGCCTTTGTTTCTCATTCTCTTCCCAACAATGAAGTGTTGTGGCATTTTGTGTCTATTATATCATTCATAGAAAATGAATTTAAGTTTGAAATGTTGTAAAAGCTTTGGTGCATTGCCATTTTTCATGTTTTATTTTTACATTTCCTTCTACCTTTTCTCCCAAGTCAAAGAAGAGTTGGATTTCTATAAAATCCTGGAGGTATTCAGTCACTGAATTTCCCATAAGGTTTTCGAAGAGGTGCAAGCTTTGATGATCAACACTTGCCATGTATGATTAGCCTTTTATGCTAATAAAATTTATTATAACATTACAAAACTAGTCTAACCACTAAGAATAAAGAAAACAATTACTAGTTATTTAATCATCAAAATTGATACTTTTTGCTAGAAAGATTGCCAAGTGCTAGTCAAATACTTGTAAGTGGGGAGTCTTTTTCATTCTGCCATAATTGTCAAATGAAGAGTCAAAATTTTGCAAATAGTCAACAAAAATATCTTTCCAAGGTGGAAAAATTATTGTCAAGATGATGTGAAAAATGTCTTGTTTAACACAAAATTTATCTCCTTCTTTAAACAAAAAACTTAAAGTTTCTAAGTGTGAAATTAGGGATAAATGGTTATTGTATCTTTTGATTTGCTGCTCACAATGAGTAAAAAGTTTTGTAAAAAGTGAATATAACTTCCCCATTCAATTGAAATTTTTTATCCCACTCAATTATGAAGTGTCACTATTCATTACATTGAACTTATTATATGCACTAGTTAGAACATATAAATTTCCAATTTAGGGGGGGTCAAAATAATCAAGCGGGGTTGTCATTGTCATCATGCCTTGGGAACTTTATATTTATTCTATATTTTCTCCCATTATTCTAAGTTTCACATTCAAATAATGTGGGAATGACTAAAATGATTGAAAATATGATCAAATCAGCTTCCATCATCTACTACATAAGCTTTAAAGATGCTTCACCAAGAGCATCTAAAGATTATTTCTAGTAGAACACCACTACTTGAATCAAAATTCAGAGGTACTTCACCAAGAGCATCCAAAAATTATTTACATCACATTTTGGGTATTTATTCTACATCAGTCTTCATATAGTGCATTTTAGCAACATTTCTAAGAGAAGTCTTCATCATCTTATGGGGTAGCTACATAGTCTCTCTTCATTATATATCATTTCTTTTTTGGAGAGGGTTTTCTATTTCCCACATGGTATTTCTCCTTTTTTCCACTTCATCAAAAATATGTACATGAGTACCTAATTGTTGCTAGTCAAAATGGCACAACAATAGTTAAATAGAATATTGCTACTTTGTTTCTCCTGAAAGAGAAAGACAACACATGGATATCTCAACTCCCAAATTCTTTGTAGTTGGTTCTCAACTATGCTGATTTCACTCAATGGTTGATGTGAACTATAATGTTCAAGGGGCTTGCTGGTGTTGGGCTTATGGATTGTCCTAAGATCAAGCATGGATTCAAATCTACTTTAACTAGGGTTTTTAAAGAAACATAAAAAGATAGATCAAGGTTTTGGTACTGAAAAGAATTAAAATTCATCTAAGTTAACCAGACTTGTTACCTTTCAAGGAAATGCTAACTAAAACTGAAGAACAAAATTAACTTGTGATTAACACACAGTTGCATTCATTCACAGTGCTGATTTCAACAACTGATTATAAGTTACCTTTCAAACAAAACATAAAATAAGATTCCATTCCTTGAAAGCTTTCAAAATCAAATGATTAACTCAGGATAAATACCATTCTGGAACACAATATGAAGTAGATTCAAATCTGGTTGCTCCTACTATTGGTGAAACAGATAAGCAACATTTACAAATCTGGCACAATCATCAGTGTACAGAAAACCTATTTCTTCAGATTGTTTCCATCTACAATAAGAAATGTTGAGGGATGCATTACTTTCTATGTTGAATCTAACTCCTAACTAAGAAGAAAAAAGAAGCTCCCATTACAAAGAAACAGGATGCAATTTTTCATCCCCTCTATCTTTCCTAAAACTTCTATCTCCCTCCAACTAAAAAAAAAAACCTCTTTTAAAGAGAAATAATATGCCATATATACATAACCTCCTAAAAAGAATGTCGGCCCCTATTTTAGGGTTTACAAAATATCTTCCTCCAAAAAGGTCTGCGCTCAAATCTTTTGATCATAGTTAATGTTGAATTCAATGCGAATCCCTGATGTCCATGTTGTTGAAAGATTATTCTGGGGATGACCTTAGATCTTTTGCAGCTACAGCATTAACTTTTGGTCTTCGTGTCCACCTTTGAACACCATCGAGGCTGCCTTGAATGCTCAAAAAGATCATCATTAATACCAATCTACCTCCTCGTTAGTAGACCACACAGGTGTCCCTAAGACTCGTGGTTCTTTCTTTCTCTTCGGCCTTCCTTCACGTTGACCATCCTCTGGAAGCAGCATCAAACTTCTCTTTCAGATTCGAACACCATCATTCCCAGGCCGATTCATTAGCTCATTCACAAAGTTTATTTTGTTCACATTCTGTTGATTTTTTTCACAAGGGTAGTCAATCGGTCAAAGGGCCAATGGGTTCCTCTCTTTGGCTTCTTCTGATTGGTGGAACATAGGCCACGTAAGATTCTTGAGTAGTCAAAGGTCCTTCGAATGGAATCACACGTTGGTGAGACATTAATAATGTCTCCTTGATGCGATTATACCTCTCTTAGCAGCTATCAGCGTGACACATGACTGTCGGCAAGACCTCATGTCGAGTTGTACAAGCTATATCGATACCACAAAAACCATCAATAAGACTTCATTGGCGGCAAGAGGTTACTTCCAGCCCCTCTTCCCTTGGTGAGCACATCCCTGTCGAGGAGACTTTTTTATGTCGGGAAGACCTTGTAACCCTGAACTCATGCCCTATTTCAGCGAGACCCTATCGGGTCGGCAGGACCTTTTGCTAAGCCCCAAATATTACACCAAAAAGGGATAATCCCTTTCGGTGAGACTTTCTGTAGTCACCCAGACCTCACAACGAAACCCAAATCCTTCGCTAATGCTGATTTACTTTGGCAAGACCTTATCGGGTTGGCAAGACATCTCGGTGAACACCTTTAGTCATGCCGAGGGTTTAAAACCATCGGCGAGACCATCGCTTGTCGGTGGGACATCCTGGCAAATACAAATATTTCTCCCCGATGTGGCCCTTTGAACAACTATTGGTGAAACCTTCATTTCAATAATACCCCCTTTCGCCAAGACTTCACCTTGTCGGTGAGACCTTGCTTGGTTGGCGAGACTTCATGCTGACACCACTTCTACCCTTTGTCGCTGAGATATCACACCGATCGGTGAGAGACATAAAAACTCATAGCGACCGAAATGTCTCGGTGACCCTCTAGATTTCAAATGAATAGAACCAAACTACCAGTCAGCTAGACAACAGGAGGGTCTCAGCAACTTTTTCCTTAAGGAGCTTTATTCTCTATGGGACTGAGGCATGCTTTATAGCCGACTTTCTTGAGAGATATCATCATGTGCAAAATTTAATCCTACATTCAACAAAGAAAACCATATTAAAGATCACCCAAACAGAGGTTAATTAACCAAAATCATCACTGAAATGAATCCTATGTCAGTAAGGCGCCATTAAATCTACAAACAAAATGATCATACAAACAGTTTAGGTTTCAGGTCCACCTGCAGAATCCAAGCTAGGGAGGAATTTCAAAAAATTTTGAGCTAGGCAGATTCCAGTGGAATAAACATGAAAACACCCATTAGAAACTTAATTCGATCGTTATCAATCAAGGAACAGCATGTGAGATCTCAAAATAGCATAAATTAATCACAAAATTCATCATCATTTGTTAACAAGTCAAATTACTCCACATTTCTTCACATTCTATCAAATTCTGGGAAAATCCACAAGGGTCGAATTTTCGTGAAGGAGGAGACATTCCTACAAGTCCAAAAAAAATAGAGAACAAAGGGTTTCGGGAAAATCTGGGAGAGGAAGAAATCCGCGTAGAAGGCGCATCTTCGGAGACGTAGGGGATTTCAGGAAAATCCAAAGGAGAGGGAAACGTCAGGAAAATCTGGTCGACACGGAATTCTGCGAAGACCAAAAATCCTCGAACCAAAAAAGGACACCCCTCCCCAAAACTGGCAGGGGCAGAACCAAGAATAAATCGAAACTGGGACCAGAGTCAGAATGGAAACAAGTCATGGTAATGACCATCATTTCCTAGTCCAAACCCCATCCTGGCTCCGCATCCGCAAAAGCAAGGAAAATGCAAAGGCAAAACCAGATCGACCGACCAAGTGATCGGAGCTGGGACAAAACAAAAGAACAAGGCAGAATCAGGACCGGAACCAAACCCAAACTAGGAACTTTTTCAAATTTCAGGTTCAGATTCTATTCCAAACCTGCCTTCGACGACACCCAGAAAAAAGATAGGAAAAGGAAAAGGGAAGAGAAGAAGAAACGGGGGGGAAAACCCCACGACAAAACAAAAGGAACAAAAGAAAAAGAACAAGACATGTGGAACTAGGATCGGAACAGAACCTGAACCTGAAACTTTTGAAAGTTTCAGGGTTCAGCTCCAGTTCCAGTTCTGGGTCTGCTAGAACAACACCAAAGGCGTGCAAGGAAAAAAAAAAAGAGGCAGAACCAGGACCGGGAAAGGAATAGAAAACAAAACCTGGAAGGAATTCCATGTTCGGTTTTCCTTCCGGTTCTGAGTCCTCCAAAACAAAAAGAAAAATGCCCAAGGCTGAAAAGAAAATAGCTAAGGCACGAGACACCAAAACCAAAGGGAAAATGACCACCGAAGAAGAGAGAGAAAAGAAAAAAGGAGTCAAAGTCAAGATGGAAAATGAACTAGAAACCTTGAATGAATTCAATGTTCAGATTCAGCTCGAGACCCGGTTATGATAGAACAAAGGACAAACTTAGGAGGAAAACAAAAGAGTTGTCAAGACAAGAACTTGGATGTAATTCCAAGCCTGATATTGGTCCCACTTCCACTTTTGACAAAATAAGAGAAAAAAAATGCCTAAGGCAGAAAACCAAAGGCCCAAAAAGACTAAAGAAAAAAGGGGACCCATTTTGTTCCAGAATAAAATGGGGTGGTTATGCAAGGCATAACAAATGGCGACTCGGCTGGGAAAATGGTTAAACCATTTTTAGGAAACCAAAGGATTCAACTACCCAGAACTCCTGGTTTATAAACATCACAGCTCTAGTTGGGTCAGGTTTAGTAAGCATGGCTAAGCTAGAATCTCAAATGTAAATCAATCAATAGCTAGCCTTGAATCTATGTGTGTGCTTGATTGTGCATCACTCTTTTATAAAGTTTTTTGTATCTTTCGAACCACAATGTGCAAGATTTGAGCTACATGAGTTGATCCCCTTTAGCTGTTGTGCAATGACATCTTGGGCATTGCTGCACTACCAATCAAGCGTCCATAGCCCTGACGGAGATACCTCTAGTTTTCTCACAGTATTGCTCTACTGCCAGTCAGGAGTCCATAGCCCCGCTAGAGATACTGGAATCACCCATTGATATTGAGTTTTCTTTTCTCTTTAGATAGTTCTCTTTTTCTTTTCTTGGAGATTCAGATATTTCATTCAATCTTTTCTCAATATGTTAGATGTCAGACATCTGTTATGGGTTGAAAACTACCATGGACCTCATGACAACACTTGGGAGATCAAATTTTTCACTCAAATCTTACAACACTATCATCCTAGGACAAATATACCATTACAAAAGGAGATGATCTTAATGATTTGTGACAGATTCATAGGAGCTAATGAGGGTTATTTACTTTGCACCTTGTTTTCAAGACTTTCCACAACTCTTATTGACAATGGGCATAAAACAATGAATTAAGGACAAAATCATCCAATCAGAAAACCTGAAAATATCTATACCACTTCTCTCCTAATAACCAAAGTATGCTTCAGATAACAACCCACTATTTTAAGATGAAAAGAACAAATAAACCCCAAAGAACAAAACAAGACCAAAAAAAAAAGATCAAAGGAAATGAAAGGATAGAAAGAAAAGATAAATAAACAAACAACAAAACTATTTATAAACAGAAGAGAAAATTACTTACAAATAGGAAACAAACAAATTACTTACATAAAGAGTAGTAGACTATTTACATGTAGAACAAAAAATTAAAAAGCTTTACGACTCAAAATAATGCTTAATAAATTGTCCATTGACAGGCAAGGGAACAGGTTCTCTAGTTAAACTGCTCAATTGTAAAGCATTTTCTCTCAGGATCTCAAGAACTTGATAGGGACCTAACTAGAGTTTATCAAATTTATGGTGACTGCCCTTCTTTTCATTGGCTTTATCCCACAATAGCACAAGGTCAAAGATTCTAAAAGCTTTGATTTTGGCTCTTTTTTCAAACCAACGTTTGACAACAGCCTGGTGTCTAAAGAATTGTTGCAAGGCAGCATCTCTTTGCTCTTCGAATTTTAACAAGGCAGCTAATCTTACTTCTATCCTATCATCACTAGAGAATAATTTCTGCATGAACTCAAGGATAGGTATTTGGAAACGGATAGGGAACATAGGATCTTTCCCATACACTATTTTAAATGGTGAAATTTTTAAAGCAGCCTTAATTTTTGTCCTATCAGCCCATAACACAAACCTTAGCTGGGTGTACCGGCCTTTAGGGTTGTTCTTTAACAATTTCTTAATTACCCCTAAGAGATTCTTATTGGTTGATTCTGCAACTCCATTTCCTTGTGGTTAGTAGTTTGAAGAATATTTTAAAACAATTTTGTGGTCATATGCCCATGAAATGAATTTAGCAAAAGAAAAGGAAGAACCATTGTCACATACCAATGCGAAGGGTATTCCAAACCTAGTGGTGATGTATTCAGTGAGGAACTTGATCACTACCTTTGTTGTGTTGTTATTGCAAGGGATAGCCTTTGTCCATCTTGTGCAATAATTAGTGGCAATCAAAATAAATTTGTGTCCTACTGAAGAATTTGGGTTAATGACCCTAATAAAGTCCAGCGCCCATTGGGAAAATGGTCTTACCTCGTAGACAGGCTGCAATGGCATGGATGAATGGCATTTTTTTGATGCAAAGATCTGACATATGTGACATGTTCTTACATGTTGATGGGCATCCTTGAACACACATGACCAGTAGTAACCAGATTTGAGGATTTGATGTGCCAACGAATCTGCAGACCCATGACATGTGCCATGTTTCCCATGGAACTCAGTAATCACGCGTTTAGCCTCTTGCTGATCAAGGCATCGTAGGTATACTCCTTCGAAGTTCTTCTTGTATAACAACCCTCCTTTGAGAACATAATGAGAGCTCTTCATTCTCAGGGTTCTCCTTTGAGTGGCGTTCATTCCCTCTGGACATCGATTGTTGAGGATGAAATAGATGATCTCAGCATACCAAGGGTCATTTGAAAAGGACTGAGTAGTGTATTGCTATCAAATAATGTTCTCACCAGCATTTTCCATGGATTTATATAGGCCTGTACCTCTGACAAGTTTCATAGGGCATATCTCCAAGTTGAACTCCTGCAAAATGGCCATCCATTTCCCTCTTTGTTCTCCTAATTTTCTCTACATGAGTAGCGACTTCACATCTACATCAGGGACTACAACAATAATTTGACTTTGGAGAATGAAGTGCCTAAACTTCTTGAAAGCTTTGACCAGTGCAAAAGTTTGTTTTTCAAGGGGTGGGTATTTGATATCAGTATTTTTGAATGGGGAACTCATGAAAGTGATTGGTCTTTCCTCTCCCTCTTCTCTTTGTTGAGTTAAGACAGTCACAGCTCAGAGGCAAAAGAGTAAATATAGAATGGCCTCAAGTAGTCAGGGCTGGTGAGGACTAGAGCTTCCAAAATGGATTGCTTGACCTGTGAAAATGAGGCCTTCACCTCATCTCTCCACTCTATCTTAGTGTCTTTCTTCATCCTTTCATTCAGCGGTTTAATAATTTCTGCAAAGCCCGTGATAAATTTTCTCATGAAATTGATATTTCCGAAGAAGGATCTCATCTCCTTCTTGCTCCCTAGCATAGCTATCTTCAAAATGGACTCAACTCAGTCTGGATTGATTGATATCCCTCTTTTTGAGATTATGTGTCCCAAAAGCTTCCCTTCAGAAACCTCGAACACACACTTTTTAGGATTCAAGGAGACTCCATATTGGATACATCTTTGAAGAACTTTGGCTAAGTCTGCAACGTGGTTTAGTCTATCTTTGGAGAATACTGTCACGTCGTCCATGTAAATGATGATGCATTTTCCAATTAGATCTTTGAATGCTACATCCATAGCATGCTAAAAAGTTCTTCCAACATTTATCAGACCAAATGGCATCCTTCTATAAGCAAATGTTCCCCACTTAGTAGTGAAGGTTGTTTTCATTCTATCTTCACAGCTAACCATGACCTGATTGTATCCAGAATAACCATCCAGGAATGATATCATTTAAGACCCATTGACAGTCTACAAGACTTCGTTCAATGAAGGGAGTGGGTAATTATCCTTTTCTAAAGCTCTGTTCAGATTTCTGAAGTCTACACATAGCCTGACCTCTCCATTTTTCTTACGGAGTGGAACCAAGTTAGCCATCAAGGTTGAATGTCGCACAGGGAAGATTATCCTTGCAGAAAGCAATTTCTGACCTTCTTTGAAGATCAATGGTTCAATCAAGGCGTTGATAGGGCATTGTTTCTGCTGAAATGGCTTAGCTTCGGGCTTCAGAGGAATGGTATGAGTTATTACAGAAGCATCAAATGTTTTTAAATCCTCATACCCCCAGGCTATCGCAGCAATAAATTTCTTCAGTGCCCTTAGTATATCTTTTTTGATTGTTTCAGGGCAATCTTTCCCTATGTAAATATTTCTTTCAGGGCCAGAATTAGCTAGGTTAACAATTTCATATTCACCTCCTTTATCTTCAGCTGATATTTTCTCTTGAGCCCTTGGGTCTGAATCAAAAATTATTTCCAAGGTCACCATTCCCTTGGGGATGCTATTACTCTTTAAATTGAGGACCCCCTCTGTATCACAATCTCCAGGGTTCCAATCTCCTTGATCCTTGTTGGAATCATCAATGACCTGCCCTTGGAAAACATCTGAGTTTGCTAGAAAAGCAAGAATATGTCGATCATCATCAAAAACCTGAAAATTCTTGATATTAGGGTGATCCCACAATAGTGGTTTATAAATTTTGGCCAAACTGGACACTGAAATAAATTTTTTTAACTAAATCTTCACTTTCAGGCACCTATAGCGGCTAAACCATGAGGAATCTGAAGATGATGCAAACTAGAGTCTCATGAAATTTTATCTATATATTCTAAATATATTTTTTCAAAAATTTTGGAATTAGATTGCACTTCTTTTCAATCTCCCTCAAAAATTAGTTTTTTTCAAAAAACAACATTTTAAAAAAGTGACGCTCACCGTATAACACAACATTTTTTCCATGAAGGATAAAATTATAATTCTTTCGAATTTAGATTTTTAACTCTGATATCTAGTGCTTCCACTTGGTTAGATATTTTTTTATTGAATTTTTTTTCTTTAATCAAGTTTCGAATTCAAACCAATTATTATTCTGACATAGCGCGACCGTATAATGTGCAACTTTTTTTTTATGTATTGAAATTCAATCTTTTTTTCTTTGTTGGATCAAGGACTTCAATATCTGATGCACTAATATTTTTATTTTATTTTTTTAATAATCTACTATTTTTCCACATGTGTAGAACAAAGAGTTTGACTTTTAGTGAAAAACCTACATTCACGAGAAATAAAAAATAAATATAATAATTAAATGAAATTTATTTAAAATTATTATTTTTGGGAAGCTTATAATAAGGACTACATACTTGCAAAAAATTAATTTTAAATGAATTCATTTGATCCCCCAAAAGGTAAATCAAAAGTGGTTTTTTATCAGCATTTTGATAGGTGTAAAGGATACTCTGTTATAGGTATGGTTTAAAACTAGCAGGGTTCTATCCAAGGGGGTTTGATTTAAGGTAGTTTGATCAAACCCTCTTCAATTGAAATTCTTTAAATGGAACCTTTTAAGGCTTAAATCATTATATTTTCTAAAAATATGTGATTTCAGCAAAAATCAATTCCTCCTAGAAATTATATACCAACTTTGTCGGATCACCCATTATCAGGAATAGTGGGGGCGAAAATTAATTCCACTAAAAATTTCTTAATCTTGGAGCCTTGCATAGGTTCTAGGGTACTTACAACAACAGCTAATGAATCAGCTATCTGATTCTCTTCTCTAGGGATCGAGCTAATCCCAAAAGCATCGAAGTCCTCAATCAAGTTCCATACTTTATTCCTATATGATGCCAGCCTTCTATTGTGACATGTGTATTGGTTGCGCACTTGCTTGATAACTATCTCTGAATCTCCCTTGACCATCAAGGCTATGACTTTCTTCTTATGTGCAAACATCAGCCCCCATACCAGAGCTTCATATTCTGCTACGTTGTTAGTGCACCCAAACTGTAGCCTGTAAGAAGCAAAGAAGGTTTTCCCTTTCGGGCTGGTTAGTTCAATCCCCACACCACAGCCTATCTTAGATTTGGATCCATCAAACGTGAGGGTCCATAGCTGATCATGAGCTAGGGTTGATCCTTTTGAAGTTTTTATAGGTGCTTGGGTTAGATGAGCCACAGGTGGGGCTCCTTGACCTTTTGCATCAGATATAGGGAAAGGATGCTCTGTAAGTTCTTTAGGTACAATTTCCAATTTTTCTTAGTTATATCATATAATCTATGGCTATCCTTCTAAAAATCACTTGTGCCTTTAGTTAACCCCTTGGGTTTTGGTATATTCATGAGTACAGGGGTGTCAAACAAACCTTGGGGTTGTTCCTCATCAATATGTTGATTCAAAAATGTGTCTAAAGTAGGTTCAATTTGAGAAGGAGCTTCCTTTAAAGGTATCCTACCCTTGGTTAACATTATTGCTTCCTTGGCTTCAAATGAGAGCTAGTCGGCAGCAGTCTCATGGTGACTTGGATTAGTTTCCTGAGCTTGGGAAATGTGACTTAGAATGTTGATGCAGGGTTGGCAGGTCAATTCTGAATGATTTTGGTAGTGTATCCTGCACCAATGAGGGAGTAGGAAGCTTTACAGATTGATATCCTCCCCCAAGACTAGCTGATCTTGTTGCAGCTTTTTGATCAAGGCACATTGATTTTGATTAATTGTGGGTTCAGGGAGTTTTTGTATTGACGTGTCTTTAGAATCGAGAACCGAGAAGGTTAAAATTTCCTCTCTTTTATAAACCCCTATCCCAGTTTCAAAGTAAGCTACCTCATTGGGGAAATCATATTCAGTAATGATATACTTGAGGCGAGGTTCACTTTCAATCCTAATCTACGTAGGCACTCCCCTCCATGGTAGCAACATGTGTGAAAAGTCAAGGGAGAGATATCCCCCTATACTTTTCATTAAATCTCTGCTCAACAGCATACCTTAGGTCTCGGGAATGTCTACTACTTGAATATCTATGTTGGTTAGGATCCTAGGGTCAGATCCTACTTGCACATGTATGTTTCTCAACTCCCCCACTACATTAACCTTTATTTTGTCAAGTTGGATGACCTTCTTGTTTGTCTGGATAGGGTTTAATCCCAATTTTTTGCATACAAAAAATGGCATAACATTGCCAGAAGCTCTCGAATCTAACAGTTATGTAGATTCTTTTCAAAAATTCTTAAACTCAAAAGAAATGGTGGGGTACCTACCTTGCTTCTATACAATGCATCATTCATGTCTGTAGCAGGTGCAACCTTGTTTTTCCCTTTTGATTTATCAGCTTGCTCCAAAGCTCTTAGCACTATCTCTCATTGAGCAGGGCACCACTTGAGGATGTCAAAATATGATAAAGAGGTCTTTTGCCTCTGCATCTCGACAACAATGTCAAATTATGTTCTATATCTTACATTATTTTTTACAACACCAAGTGAATCACCTATGTTATGGAAGTCAGGTGGACCTCTTGTGGAGGAGGGTTGTTGTCAACACTTTGATTCGGAGGCACCATGTGATTAGGTAGTGCTGATGTAGTAAATAAACCCTTATTCTGATTTCTTAGGAAGTGTCCTCCCTTTTTCTGAAAAGCTTGGGCATCATACATAGCCTCCTCTGGTTCATTCTCATCTTGCCTTGGGAATGAAGGTTCCTCTTTAAAGAGGTCATAATTCATTGTTGTATCTACTGAGTCACCTCCTTTGTTTGAATTCCCTTGGAACATTTGGGCATCTGCTTGTGCCATCTTGACAACTTTCTCCATTTTAGGGCAGTTTACCTCAGAGTGAGTGGTAGTATCATGCAGCCTGCACCAATTAGTCATAAATTTGAGGTCAACCAAATTTGCAGTATGTGACCTGTCCTCATTAGCTAGATAATTATGGGAAACTCCACCGTTGTTGGGCCCTGTATTCCATTTTCAGTTGTTATTCGGTCTCTGGTTGTATCCTCTATTTTGATTTTGATAGCCTTGGTTAGAGGAGTTTTGGCCCCGATAACCCCTTTGGTTGTAATTGTTATGATTCTGATAATTACCCTGATTATTATTGCTCTGATTAGGATAATTACCTTGGTTTTGGGAAGGGTTCAGTCTAAGCTAATCCATGTCATTTGTAACTTGAGACAATGTTTTCTTCAAAGTTTCTACTTCATTTGTAAGTTGAACCATCTTTTCACTTCCCACTCTTAGCAATAGGTGGTTGACCACCATGATTTGGTGTTCCAATTTGGTTATGATGACCATGGGAACTTTGAGGCACCTGTGGTTGTTGGAAGAAGTCAGGAGTTCCATTAGCAAAGAATGGAATAGGTGGTTGAGTTTGCAATTTAGACATAGGCCCATAATGGGAAGAAGACATCCCTGGGATAGTATTGAATAAAGGGGTTGGGCTATGCATCTGATATCCTATTGAAGGGAAACCTCCTCCTAGACTTCCTTCTTGAGAACTAATTTGTTGTTGCAGCTTGATAGCCAAATGATAAACTTTGGATAGGGAACCAATATCAACCGGTTGATAAGTTCTTTGCAGGAACAAACCTAGCAAAGGGTCTATAACCCTAAAGTATGCTTGAATGGCACTATTCTCAGTAACTAGATAGGGGTCTTGCAGTCTCCTATACATTGGTTGAAACTTGGTATTGAACAAGGGCAAGGATTCACCTGGCTCTTTCCTAATGGTAACAAACTGGTGGTATAAAAGAGTTGGATCTACATAAACCCTGAACTGATTGATGAAAGCATTTTCTAAATGTGTCCAGGTCAAGATAGAACCTTGTGGAAGATTAAGGTACCAGTTGTATGCCATATCCCCTAAGGGATAAGGGAACAACCTATAGACTACATCATGTTGAGCTATCTGAGCTCTAGTACAGGCATCCTTAAAAGCCTGTATGTGCTCTTCAACACTCCTTGATTTGCCATGAATGTATTTGGGACAAAATTTCTCAATATTCTTAGGCATATCATGAAAAAATCTAGCAATAGTCCCCAATGGAGAGGGATTATTTTGAAAAAATGCCATTGGTAATGGTGGTGGTGGTTGAGCTAGTTGTTGTATGGGTTGAACTAGCTGTAATGACAGTTGAGATGGATTTGATGGTGGATAGATGGGTATCCACTACGGTATTGGTGAAAATCCTAGTGGAGTGAGTGGATCTGATAAGGGCGGTATGATAGTTGCCCCAGTCTTGTGACTCTTGTGTCTTATTGGGGTCTTGAGTTCTATCAAAGGTGGTGGATTTTTAGCTGATCGAAGAACTCTATGGGACCTTTTTGGTGAGAAAAATCTAGTATTATCTAGCTTGCCCTTCTAGGCCCTCCTTCTAGCACCAGCTTTTGTTGCTTGTCAAAATGGCAAAGCAACAATTAAATAGAATATTGCTACTTTGTTTCTCCTAAAAGAGAAAGACAACACATGGATATCTCAACTCCCAAGGTCTTTGTAGTTGGTTCTCAATTGTGTTGATTTCACTCAATGGTTGATGTGAACTATAATGTTCAAGGGGCCTATTGGTGTTAGGCTTGTGGATTGTCCTAAGATCAAGCATGAATTTAAACCTACTTTAAATGGGGTTTTTAAAGAAACATAAAAAGATAGATCAAGGTTTTGGTACTGAAAAGAATGGCAATTCATCTAACTTAACTAGACTTGTTACCTTTCAAGGAATTGCTAACTAAAACTGAAGAATAAAATTAACTTGTGATTAACACACAGTTACATTCATTCATAGTGTTGATTTCAACAACTGATTATAAGTTACCTTTAAAAAAAAACACAAAATAAGATTTCATTCCTTGAAAGATTTCAAAATCAAATGATTAATTCAGGATAAATACCATTCTGGAACACAATATGAAGTAGATTCAAATCTAGTTGCTCCTACTGTCAGTGAAACAGATAAGCAACATTTACAAATCTGGCACAATCACCAGTGTATAGAAAACCTATGTCTTTAGATTGTTTCCATCTAAACTAAGAAATCTTGAGGGATGCATTACTTTCTATGCTGAATCTAACTCCTAACTAAGAAGACAAAAGAAGCTCCCATTACAAACAAACAGGATGCAATTTTTGTCCCCTCTATCTTTCCTAAAACTTCTATCTCCCTCCTCCAACTAAAAAAAAAACCTCTTTTAAAGAGAAATAATATGCTATATATACATAACTTCCTGAAAAGAATGTTGGCCCCTGTTTTAGGGTTTACAAAATATCTTCCTTCAGAAGGGTCGGCGCTCAGATCTTTTGAACATAGTTAATGCTGCATTCAATGTGAATCCCTGTTGTCCATGTTGTTGAAAGATTATTCCAGGGATGACCTTAGATCTTTTTCAGCTGTAGCATTAACTTATGGCCTTCGTGTCCACCTTTGAACTCCATCGGGGCCACCTTGGATGCTCAAAAAGATCACCATTAATACCAATCCGCCTCCTCATCAGTAGACCACACAGGTGTCCCTAAGACTTGTGGTTCTTTCTTTCTCTTTGGTCTTCCTTCACGTTGACCATCCTCTAGAAGCAGCATTAGACTTCTCTTTCATATTCAAACACCATCGTTCCTGGGCCGATTCATTAGCTCATTCACAGAGTAAGTTCATTTTGTTCACATTCTGTTAATTTTCTTCACAAGGGTAGTCAATCAGTCAAAAGGCCTATGGGTTCATCTCTTTGGCTTCTTCTGATTGGTGGAACATAGGCCACGTAAGATTCTCAAGTGGTCAAAGGTCCTTCGAATGGAATCGCACGTCGGTGAGACATTAATCGTGTTTCCCCGATGCGATTATACCTCTCTTAGCAGCTACCGGTGTGACACATGATAGTTGGCAAGACCTCATGTTGAGCTGTACAAGCTATATTGATACCACAAAACCATCGGCAAGACTTCATTGGCGGAAAGAGGTTACATCGAACCCCTCTTCCCTTGGCGAGCACATCCCTGTCAAGGAGATCTTTTTATGTTGGGAAGACCTGACCTTGAACTCACGCCCTGTTTTGACGAGACCCTATCAAGTCAACAGGACCTTTCACCGAGCCCCAAATATTACACCGAAAAGGGAGAATCCCTTTCGATGAGACTTTTTCGTAGTCACCCAGACCTCACAGTGAAACCCAAATCCTTCCCCAACTCCGCTTTACTTCAGCAAGACCTTATCAGGTTGACAAGACATCTCAACAAACACCTTTAGACACGCTGAGGGTTTAAAACCATTGGCGAGACCATCACTTGTTGGTGGGACATCCTAGTGAATACAAATATTTCTCCTCAATGTGGCCCTTTGAACAACTATCGGCAAAACCTTCATTTCAATAATAGCCCCCTTTCACCGAGACTTCACCCCATCGGTGACACCTTGCTTGGTCAGCGAGACTTCATGCCGACACCACTTCTACCCTTTGTCGCTAAGACATCACACCAATTGGTGAGAGACATAGAAACTCATAGAAACCAAAATGTCTCGGTGACCCTTTGGATTTCAAATGAACAGAACCAAACTGCTAGTTGGCCAGACAACAAGAGGGTCTCAGCGACTTTTTCATTGAGGAGCTTTATGCTCTATGGGACTGAGGCATGCTTTACAGCTAACTTTCTTGAGAGATATCATCATGTGTAGAATTTAATCTTGCATTCAACAAAGAAAACCATAGTAAAGATCACCCAAATAGAGGTTAATTAACCAAAATCATCACTAAAATGAATCCTATGTCAGTAAGGTGCGATTAAATCTACAAACAAAATGATCATACAAATAGTTTGGGTTTCAGATCCACCCGTAGAATCCAAGCCAGGGAGGAATTTTGGAAAATTTTGAGCCAGGTGGATTCCAATGGAATAAACATGAAAACACGCATTAGAAACTTAATCTGATCATTATCAATCAAGGAACAACATGTGAGATCTCAAAATAGCATAAATTAATCACAAAATTCATCAGCATTTGTTAACAAGTTGAATTACTTCACATTTCTTCACATTTTATCATATTTCGAGAAAATCCACACGGGATGGATTTCCACGAAGGAGACATTCTTGCAAGTCTGAAAAAAATTCAGAACAACGGGTTTTGGGAAAATCTAGGGGAGGAAGAAATCTACGAAGAAGGCGCATCTCCAAAGACCCAGGGGATTTCAGGAAAATCTGGTCAATGCTGAATTCCATGAAGACCAAAAATCCCCGAACCTAGCACTTAGCTGAAGTTTGAACGTGATCTGGGAAAATCCAGGTAAGGAAAAAAATCCCGAGCTGGGGAGAAAACCCGAACTTGACCATTTTCTCATGATTTCGCCCAACTTAATGAATCAAGCACACACTTTAGGAACCTAGGCTTGTGATGAGCTTGATACAGACCTTCTATAGACTAAATTCTAGGCCATGAAAAACTCAAACATAAAGATACCCAATCTCAACCGAGGCAGAACTAAATTCGAACCAAAAAATGACACCCCTCCCCAAAACTGGCTAGGGCAGAACCAAGAAGAAATTGGAACCTAAACCAGAGTCAGAATGGGAAAAAATCATGGGAACGACCATCATTTCCTAGTCCAAACCCCATCCTGGCCCCGCGTCCACAAAAGAAAGGAAAATGCAAAGGAAAAACCCAACCGACCGACCAAGTGATCGGAACCGGGACAAAACAAATGAACAAGGCAGAATCAAGACTGAAACCAAACTCGAACCAGGAACTTTTTCAAATTTCAGGTTTGGATTTTGTTCCGAAACTGCCTTCGACGACACCAGAAAAAAGACAGAAAAAGGAAAAGGGAAGAGAAGAAGAAAGGGGGGGAAAACCCCACGACAAAACAAAGGGAACAAAAGAAAAAGAACAAGACACGTGGAACTAGGATTGAAATGGAATGCGAACCTGAAACTTTTGAAAGTTTCAGGGTTCGATTCCAGTTTTGGTTCCGGGTCTACCAGAACAACAATAAAGGCGCGCAAGGCAAAAAACAAAAAGAGGTGGAACCGGGACCGGGAAAGGAATAGAAAATAGAACCTGGAAGGAATTCCAAGTTTGGTTTCCATTCTAGTTCTGAGTCCACCAAAATAGAAAGAAAAATGCCCAAGGCCAAAAAGAAAATAGCTAAGGCACGGGATGCCAAAACCAAAGGGAAAACGACCACCAAAGAAGAAAGAGAAAAGAAAAGCAGAGTCAGAGTCGGGATGGAAAATGAACCAGAAACCTTGAATGAATTCAATGTTCAGATTCAGCTTCGGACTTAGTTTTGACAGAACAAAGGACAGACTCATGAGGAAAACAAAAGAGTTGTTGGGACTGGAACTGAGGATGGAACAAGACCAAAACTTGGATGTAATTCCAAGCCTGATATTGGTCCCAGTTCCACTTCTGATAGTATAAGAGAAAAAAAATTCCTAAGGCAGAAAACCAAAGGCCCAAAAAGACAAAAGAAAAAGGGGGACCCATTTTGTTCCAGAATAAAATTGGGTGGTTATGCAAGGTATAACACTAATGTGGCCTCATATGTGGTACTCATCATCATGCATTCATTACTCACTAAGTTACACTTAAGGGGGGTGTTGGTGTAAATAGTGACTTTATCAAACTACTTAGCTATTAACCTAACTAGGAGAGTCCAATTCACATAGCTTAAGTGTCCACTTAAGTACTTCTAGATTTTTGTCTCACCTCATGTGGTTGAGACAAGTATCCTAACTTCATGAGACACCTCTTGTATGGTCACTTCCCACTCACAAGAACACTTGACATGTGAGTTAACAAGTGTTCCATCATTGAACTATTATTCAATCATTCTATTTGACTTGAATACCTTCACTACCTTGCCTATATAAGCTGGCTCAAGTGCATTGTACATTTTATTCAACTCTTTTATCATCTCTTGATAATATCAGTAAGCCTATTATGTGCAAGTGATTTTATGAAAGTTTCCAATTTTTTCTTTATGATCTTTGAAATCATTACAGTTAGTGATGAACTAGTTAACTATATTCATGGAGAAGCACAAACATGCAACCTATCTCTCATATAATGCCAGTAGAATCTATGAATCATCTATTTTTTATAATTACACAACACTTTGCATCCTTCCTCCTGATGAGGCCTCCCTCATGTGTGAACTGTTGGATTTTACTTTATAATCAACTACTTAGATCCTTTGAAACTTTTTTGGTAATGTTATGAGGACCACCATTACCAATTAGGAAATAAATAATCAATGGTACAACTATATAGAGGCATTAGGCTTCTCTTTTCCCCACATATTATGTATAGGTGTCATTTGTCTCTCTTTCATGTTTCCTTTAAGACTTTCTTTCTCTCATGAAATTGAGCCCACCCATTTACCAAGACATATGTCTTG
The DNA here is from genome assembly GCA_007258455.2 of Sequoia sempervirens. Taxonomy (NCBI): domain Eukaryota; kingdom Viridiplantae; phylum Streptophyta; class Pinopsida; order Cupressales; family Cupressaceae; genus Sequoia; species Sequoia sempervirens. Next base: position 797,037,349 of record VDFB02281492.1, on the reverse strand, counting down.
AACAATGACGCAATGTGAGGAAAAATGGTCATGCTAATAATCTTTGATCATGTACTAAGATGACACCTATCCCTAGTATAACCTCATTCCTTAAATCACTTTTTACCTATTGGGGTAACTTTCTACTGATGCATTCCCTTGATTCAATGATACAATACTTCATAATATTTAGCACCAAAAATCCCCCTTTATGTAGGAGCCTTGGAGATATATTATTGTATGGATTGAAATTTGGGAGCTCATCAGGGTCACTCTGAGGGAAATGAGACCTACTACTCTAGCCTAGAATTGAATAACTAATAGCATGGTGAGGAAAAGAACCAACCTTCTTTCTAACCAAAAAATTGTGTGGTGAATCCATTTGTTAGTATGATGAAGATTCTTTAATCATTGTGAGACTGAACCCAACTAGCATGTTGATTTTTTGTTGATGACTAATGATGTGACACTTTAGAAATGTTGTACATATTCTTTTGGAGGAATTACATGGATACAAAACTTGACACCATTTAATTCTTCATGTGTTACCTTTCACCTTTGAGATTTAGTGGGCCAACCAACAAATGACTCATGAGTCAAAGCTCTTAGAATGTGTCATGTCTACCTCTGTTAGTGATACTACGCCAAGTCCACACATGACGACTCTATAAAAATAATTGGTATATTATTAAGTTTCTACTCTGAAGGTATATGAAATTTTACACATAGGCTACAATGTGTAGTTTTATCCTTGTTAGTTTAAAACCATGCCCACATCCATGCATTTCTTTCAAACAAAACAACATATTTCCTTTTAAGTATTTTGTAGTATTGTAATACAAAGATTTATTGATATGTAGATTGTAGAGTAGGGGGACCAACCACAACAAGGCTCTAGGTCACAGAGTGCCAAGAGCGAAGGGTTTCCCTAAACTACCTTAGTTTGCTTAAGATTTTTAGGTCAAAGATAGAGAATGAAGAGCACTCTAAAGTTCTTATGTCACTCTACTAATCCAAATGTTTGGATGGGGATAAACGAGCCAGTTTCTGGAACCCGAACCATACCTTAGACAACTCTCTGTCTGAGGACAGCAGTGCAGGTCAAGGATGACAGTGCGACATGCTAGTATTTGTCTAGGATGCTAGCATTTGTATGACTAGAAAGTTTAAAAGTATAGTTTAGAGTACAAAAAACCTACTGACAATCTAGCCAATAGAATTTACAATGCTAAACAGAACGATAAATGATAGAATACAAGAAATGACTATAAGGATGATAAATAAGATAATGAAGATAAAGGTCATGAAGATCAACTCACTAAGAGTCTAGTTTTCCAACAAGCTCCACATTAACATGTACCTACACATAGCCAAGAGAGGAAAAATATTGGGATTGTACAGGGTTTTTCCTTAGTCAAATGTTTGCTTTGGTGTTTCTACCTCCATAGATAGCTAAATAGATAAAGAGAAATAGAAATGTGATAAAGGAAATACTAGAAAGGAGAATATTGAACACTAAAAAAAACATAATGCTACTCTATCAAACCACAATGAAAGAAGGATAGTGAAGCAATACCACCTCAAACCAAAGGCACTCAAGGCCAATGAAGGGAGAATGCAAGAATACGTACAATCTTGGAAAAGTTGACACGACCATAGTGGTGATGAAGGAGGTGTCACAAGACACCAAAATTGTAGCTTCTATGGTAGCACAACACATTCTAATTGGAGTTGATGGAGCAACCAATTGCTAAGTAATGCTCAATAGTACAAGGTAGTATGTAGAATTGCAAAATAGATTGTAAAAGCTTGTAGAAGATGGAATGAATATGAGATAGATGCATTTGAAGATGAAAATGGGAGGGAAAGGGTCATTCTTGGGTCAGTTGGTTGATGCAGAGGTGTTACACTTCAATCCCATTGGGGAATGTAATGTCCCTATGGATTCCAAAGGCAGGAATTTGTCAGGCACTTCAATGTTCCACGTAGATATTTGTGCACCACACATGCATCCCTGACAGAAATTTCCCCACCGACATAAGAGACAAGCACCAAGTGGATGTGAGGTAGGTAGGTGATGTGGAATTATTTAGTCGGGTTTTATTTTTCTAAAGTAAAGGGTCTAAAAGGGGAATTTGTGAGAGGGTGCAAATTCACTCCTATACATTTTTCCTCCACTTTAGCAAGCATGAGTTTCAATGAATGTTCAATAAAGTATATCGAAGAGTTTAGAAATTTATACCTAAATCGTCAAGGAAGCAGACCACAATCTGGAAAACTCAAAAGAACAGGGCATGAAAATTACTCCATAGGTACTCTCTCCTGAGGATGTTTGAACAAAGGACTCTATAGATCCTTGGAGCTACAGAGTTGATCAAACTCCAGTGAAGGCCCGCAGACCAATGATGGAAAAATATCATAGGATGCAAGTGCTTCACAAGACCTTAGACATGCAAAGAAGGCAACCCCTAGGTACTCTCTCTTGAAGGAAGCCTAATGTGAGGGGACTTCACATAGTCGGATTCTAAAGAAGCTTCATAGTCACACCTGAAAAGAAACATGTTAATCTGTAGATAAAACATGTTAGAAATCAAAAATCAGCCATGCAAGAAAACAAGCAAACAGTCATGTAGGTGTCAAAATTGAAGGAGTACTTTTCAAAGAGGTCCCTCAAGAACCCTTCAAAAGAAAAGGGGTCCATTCAAGTGATGCTCAATTTGAAAGTGAGAAATCCTTTTTCACAAATCAATTCAACATCAAGGAATCCTTTTCAAATATGTTCACCTCATCAAGGAATTCGACAGGAAGAAATTCCCTTCGCAAGGGGAAGGTCAAAATTCACTCACGGGAGAAGGTGCTCCCTCCTCAAAGGAAGGTTTGTCGAATTCTTTCTTTACAAAGCCATGATGAAGGAAAATTATTTTGCTAGGGGTCCTTGTTGAGGAATGCAATTTTTGAAAAAAAAAATTGAATGGATTTTTAAGAAAATATTCATCGGCTAGACCGAATGCATTTTTTGAAAGTCGAAGTGGCATGATAGCTCACCCTTAGGATGGTGTTTGCTGAATGTAGAGGTACATGACATCCTAAGGAGATAAAATAAAGAATGAAAATGTCATGTTGTGGCTCACAGAACATAGCAAGATTTCACCATGGTAATGTTTTCGCACACGCTAGGGACAACACATGAGAACCACAACATCACAAAGAAGGCATGAAATATAAGATGATAATAACATTACTTACAAGGGACATAGGGGAAATCTGATATTTTAGGGTAAAAGTTTCTCATAAATATAAATAAGTATAATAATAGTATATAAATGAACTATCATCATTCCCCTATTATATAAAACCATATGAAGAACACACGAGAAGACAAAATAAAAAATAAAAAATTGGGTCAACATGGAAGGGAAGCCTAAATGCCCCTAACACTTTGCACCATCCCCAATTGTTGAAAATCAATACACATAACATAGGAAGAATGATGTAATGAATAGAGGAAGTTTAATGACACATAAACACTCATGTATCCAACCACCTATGAGGGTTACAAGGGTCATCCAAGAACACATAATGCAAGCACAGGGGGAATAGAAACATACACACACAATCTACTCTACAGATAAAGAAGAGGTGCCCCCCAGTCCTCATTAACCAAGAGGTTGTCAACTTCCTAATCTAGATCATTATAAGGGGAAAGTGGATGAGGCTAAAAGGGCATAATATCAAGGGGGTAACCCTCCAGCCCTCTTGAAACAAGAGCTGAGGAAGAAGGCCTCTCGGGGTCTTCTTTGCTTGTTTCTTGTGGGGTAAATGTTAGCGACTTCATGAAGGTCATTGAAAGGGTGACGACCTCATCCAGGGAATCAAAAATGCACCTCACAATAGTGCCATGTGTTAACTCAATGGATAAGGGAGGTGGCGATCGAGATTCACTCCTAGGCTCACTGAAATACTTAGAGCAGTGACAAACTCTGAGGACACTGGGACTTCTTCCATCAGCAGGATGACACATGCTAATATTGAATCACCCTTTGAAGAGTGTGGACCCCTCTTTTGTCCCCCATTTCTATCCGAGCCATCCTCCATCTTCCACTTTTTTGGAGGATGTGAGATCCCCATGAATGAGGTAGAAGGAACAAAGGAAGAGGAGAAAACTGCAACAAAAACCACCAAGGTATTTGGCATGTCCATGAGCTTTGAAAATGGTGGTATTTCCAAGAGGGACATCAAGAGAGGTGGCTCAACCAAAGGAGAAATAAACACCTACAAATTTTTTAGGTGAGGATCATTTATGCTTGCAGCAGGAGCTGGAAGCAACATGAGGCTAATGGAACTGAAGCAGAGGGGACGAGAGAGGAAGATGTAGCAAAATGTGCTGAGTAGAAATTGTTGACTCATCCTCCTTCCTCTATAGGGTGACCTGCTTAGTAGCTAGAGCCTTTCTCTAACACTTGCACTCACGTGCAAGGTGGTTCCTACGACTATGAGAGCTAGAGGCTGGAAGCTTAGATGGAACAGAGGACTCTTGCTTAGCCATTAGAGTTTCCATCACTACCATTTCTAGTGGAGGGAGAGACTCCTAAATAGGAATAGGAGGGAGAGATTAAGAGGATGGAATGACAACAAGGGGAATATTCTCTAATGCCTCAGTGGCTGGCCTATTCCCATTTACTACCTTAGCGATAGGAGTAGTAGGAGGCTGTGAAGGCTGAGACATAGAGGACTCCCCACAAAGAGCCTTCCCCTTACCATATCAAATGGTCCTAGGCACTATGGGTAGAATAGGAAGTTCAAGTGTTGGACACTCAGGCTCTCACCAAGTGGGAAACATTAGGTTCTCTAGCAAATGCCTAGAAGCAGAAGACAATGGTGTCACAGCAGTGTGAGACAAAGCAATAGGCAAGAAAATGGAAGAGGTGGAAGAGGAACCTTGAGACTGCTTCTCTTCCTCCCTTCTCCAGGACAAGGAAACATTGTTATCATCCTTTAGATAGGACCTATATGAGATGGCATAGGGAGGAGGGTATCTCACTTTAGGAGTTATGCCCCCACTCTTGTACTTTACATAGGTTTGGTACAAGAGATCCATCCTAGGGGGAAGTTGACCTATGGGGGTAGGCTAGAAGTGATCCAACAAGTAGCCACCATGCACAACTAATTGTTTATAGCTAGTGTCATGGACTACATGCATTGTACCCTCATGGATCATGAATTTCAAACACTTATGTACTACTAATGGAACTACTTTCATAGCGACCAACCATTAGATACCTAGTTTCACATTGAAGAGTTTAGACATCGAGATTATGTCATGAGAAAATTTATTGATTTAGATCCAATTAAGATGGACAAGGTGATGTAGTTGATGGGAGGTATAGAAATCCCATCGCATGTATAGATGGTACTCTTGGATTCATCATACCCATCTCTATGTAAGAAGTTAATCAAGATAATCTCCTCAATGATGACATTCACCTAACAAATTGGGTCGACAAGAACACCTAATATAGTGTTTCCATTGAATCGTATGGGGATGTATAAGGTAGATGGATCTCTATTATAGTTTATTAGCAACTCTTGCAAAGTGAAATTTATACTAGGGGAACTACTTGCAGGTTGCGCAAATGGGATGGGAAGATGTAAAAAGGAGGCCATCACATATACTAGACAAAACATTCATAGAGCCCGCAAAGGTTTTACAAACAGATAGTGACATAACTTAGTATCCATTTTGTGATACTTATGGAGCCTTTGAACTAAGCCACTAGGGGTTGTAGGTTGGGTTGCAAGCAAAGACACCTCACAACACTCACACCCACGATGCTCCTAGGATATAAGGAAATGACCTTTCAATACTACTAAATGGAACCAAAATGGTTCATGTCAGGTTCGCTAAAATATAGAGTAGGGAGACTAATCACACAAAGCCTCCAAGTCATAGAGATCCAAGAGCGGAGGGCTGTCCTAAACTACCTTAGGTTGGACAAGCATTTTACATCAAAGATATAGAATGAAGAGCACTCTCAAGTTCTCCTATCACTCTACTAATCTGACTATTTGGATGGGGCTAAATGAGCCAGTTTTTGGAACTCGAACCATACCTCAAAAATCTCCCTTCATGAGGATAGTAGTGTGGGTCACATGGACGACAGTGTGGCACACTGGCATCTCTCTAGAGTGCTAGTGTTCATATGGTGAAAAAGTGTAAAAGTACAGTTTCGAGTACAAAAAACCTACTAACAGTCTAGCCAATAGAATTTACCATACTAAACAAAATGATAAGTGATAGAATATGAGAGATGAATATAAAGATGATAAAGAAGATAATGAAGATAAAGGTGATGAAGATCAACTCACTAAAAGTCCAGTTTGCTAGCAAGCTCCACATGAACACATACCTACACATAGAAATGAGAGGAAAAATGTTGGGTTTGTATAGGGGTTTGACTCATTTAAACCCCCACTTTGGTGTTTCCATCTCCATGGATAGCTAGATAGATAAAGAGAAATAGAAATGTGATAAAGGAAATGTTGGAGAGGAGAATATCAAACACTACAAAAAACACAATGCTACTTTATCAAACCACAACAAAAGAAGGATAGTGAAGCAATACCACCTCCACCCAAAGGCAGTCAAGGCCAACAAAGGGAGAATGTAAGACTACAATCTTGGCAAAGTCAACATGGCCATAGTAGTGATGAAGGAGGTCTCACAAGACACCAAAATTGTAGCTTCTATTGTAGCACAACACATTCTCAATGGAGTTGATGGAGCAACAAATTTCTAAGTAATGCTCAAGTGTACAAGCTAGTGTGTAGAATTACCAAAGAGATTGTAGAAGCTCATAGAAGATGGAATGAATACGAGATAGATGCATTTGAAGATGAAAATGGGAGGGAAAGAGCTATTCCCAGGTCGGTTGGTCAATGGAGATGTGTTACGCTTCATCCCTAATGGGAAACGTAACATCCCTATAAATTCCAAAGGTATCAATCTGTAAGCACACTACGCATACATCTATGCATTGCACATGCATCCCCAACAGAAATTCCCCCATCAACACAAGAGATAAGCACCAAGTGGATGCGAGGAAGGTAGGTGATGTGGAATTATTTAGTCGTGTTTTATTTTTCTAAAGTAGAGGACCATGTAAAAGTGGAATTTGTGAGACAGGTGAAAATTCACTCCTATACAAACATAAAAAAATTGCACTCTAATTATTTTCATTTATACATTATAAGAATACAAATTTCCCTTTAGAGATCAGAAATAAATGATTGCAACTAGGATTATCTTCCCCTCTTTTTTTTTAAGCTAAAGGTGTATTTTTTCAAATGCTACAATATTTTCTCATTTTCTTCAATCCTCACAAGGAACAAACTTACTTCAAGGGCCAATGATGGTGCACTGCCCAACTGTTAGCTAGTGAACTAGCTACGACAAAGCTAGGAGGTAATCAATGGACTACGTGCACCAAACTACCATCTTAAACATAGATAAATACTTTATATAAACACATAAACACAAAGATACATCCACCCAAGGATTAAACATTCACTCAATGTTTTTTAGTAAAAATCCTATTAAAGGTGGAAGGACAGTGGACTACTCTCCATATGTGGAGACTCATAAACAACCAAATGTATCACCATTTTCCATTTTCATAAAACCACTTCACACATTCACCATATAGACATTGAAAAACAACCACATATGGGTACTCATAACCTTGATCCCCTCCTTTAATGAGGGTTAGGCTCCCCATATATGTTCCTACCTCTCACTATCCCCAACAAAGTATGCTCTTCCTAAAAGGGTGATCTTAACCTATACACCCAAATCCATTTATAATATTTACTTCAGAATCAACACAACATAGAGTATAAAAATATAATTTACAACAAAATTCATGGGCATCCTTATAATATCACAAAAGTACATTGTAGACACTTAAAAATGTCCTGAATGATATACACATTTGAATCAGATATATTAACATCATTTCATCTTGAAACCCATCTTATTTTCATTGGTTTGATTAAATTAACCTAGTTATTTAATCAAATGCCTCATGTTCACCTATTAATCTACTTAATTTAATTAGGTTAATTCACTCTCTTTCACATTCACCTTTCAACTTGTCTAATCGAATAATGCAAATTATTTAATTAGCCTTCTTATGTCTTCTTATTTCATTAAATTATTCCTAGTTATCCTAGTTATTTAATTAAATATCCTAATACCCACCCTTTCTAAATAAATTAATTATTTAATGACAAATCTTAAATTCCTCCAAAAGTGAATATTCCTATGGAATATCCCTCCCCTTTGCACATTAAAACTTTGTTTTAATTTTCCAAATGCTAATTTTCCTCATCCACTTGCATGAGAATATTCTTTGAGAATATTATCCCTTTACGCTCATTCAAAAAAAGGAATATTCTTCTTTGAAACAAACTTTCAACAAACTTTTGAAAGTGTGTTTGTTTAAATAATTGTGAAGTTTCAATAAATTCATTGCATTGTGTGAATTCAAAATTAAATTTACAAGACATCATCCATCAAAAATCATCTTGATTTAAATTGGAAATATAAGATTTTTTTTTTTAATTCATTATTTCATAATGGACATGTGCATTGGTAATCTATGGAAGTCTTTAATTTCTTTGGTTGGTGTTTCAAGTTGTGTTTTTGCCAATGATCCTAATGCAGTGGAACCTAATCATGCTCAATCCACTCCCAATTAATGCCCTCATCAAGTTAAAATCATAAGATAAGATGATAGCATGCATGAATTCATAAATACTTGCCTTGAAAACCTTGAGAATAATGCATTATTTTATCCTTCCATGCAACAACCAACTCCTCTTACTATCCCACAACTTTTGATGTTTGGTATTTTACATCCTAAGATTAAATCACAAGCTAAGCCTAAACCTCCAACAATTAGTGAACCTAATTCCTCTAACCAAGTGCATACCTAGATCTACCTTATGTTAGTAAAGTGACCAACACACCCATCAACCTAGAAGAGACTTATTGCCAAGGTTTTAAGATCTTAACTAACCAAGGATGTGACATAACTAATGAGCATGAAATTCATAAACATTTAGAACAAATCCAAATTGAATATACTAAAGGGATAGGATATCAAGATCCTTTTCCCTTAACATCTTCTAAGGATAAAAATGTCCTCCTTCATAATGATCAAATAATGTTGTAGTTTCGAAACAAGTAATCCCTTTTTACACTTAGTTTAGATAATTGGCATAATTTATTTGAATTAATTGTATCTAGGAATGGTGTTGTAATTTGTTTAACACATTCACATAATTCTAAGGTCCTTATTTAATTAAAATGTACCGTAATGTGTCTTTTGCAAGAGTGTTGTAACACACTTTCACACTTTTCTAGGGTTTATTTAATGAATTAAGCCTAGGGTGCCCCTTTTAATGAAATGAACTTAATGTGTACCTTATTTAAGTGTTGTAAAGTGTTGTAATACACTTTCACACTTATCTAGTGCCCTCTTAATTAATTGTGGTTAATTGGAGTTAATTAACCCCTTTAATTCAAATTTAAGCCTTAACTGTGACACCTCACGAAGATCTATCCTGACACACATAATTCAAATTTCATAACAATTAAATTAGGAAAATTTAGGTCCTTCAAAATAGTGCTAGGACCCATTTTCCTTAGGTGTCGAATTGGTCATCCCTTAATAGGAACCCCCTTTATCAGCTGATTTGACATGGGTTTTTTACCCTATTTCCATCCCCTAGGGTTAGGTCCTAGATAACTAAGCCAGGACCCATTCACCCTAGGTGGTTAATGGGTCCTTCCTTAATGAGGGACCCATTTTTGAATTTCATCCTGGTGGGAACTTAATAATATTCATCTCCAGATCTAGTGCTGACCTTAATTGTTTAAATTTTGTGGTTAATTCTCTAATTTAATATAAAAACAAGGTTTGTTTACATAATTTCACCTAGAAGAAGATTTCAAGAAAGTAAGAGATAAATAAATTTCATGAGATCAAGCATTCATAGTCAAGAAGCAAGCAAAAGTTAATTTTGGAGCAACATTGCAAGGTCTTAGAGCTCATTTTGTGTCCAAGATCAAGCATTAGTGAAGGTTGATGATAGATGCCTATGGAGAATCATGAGGGATTCTAGGTATTGAGAGATGCACAAGACATACAACCAAGCCTAAGGAATTTTTTCCTAAGTGATTCCATCTTCTATTATCATCTTATTTTTATGGTACAAGAGATATTTTTTAGAATTATGGCTTATTAGAGGGATTAGACATCTTCTTTAGTGAGTCATTTGCATTATTCATATTACATTCAAGGGTTCTATTCTAACACACTTGGATAGAATTTCCTTTACATTCTTATAGATCTTAGTCTTATACACACTTAATATTAGGATCACAAACATAATTAGATGTTTCAAACTTTCATTTATCATCAAAGGCTTAATTATTGGAACAAGGGGTTTGATTGAGGCAAACCCCTACCCACCAACAAGCTACCAAATTTTCTTTGTAGGTTATAGGAAGATACAGATCTAGAAATAGGGATTTTAGGGTGTAAAGGTGAACAACAAATCTAGAAGTTGAAGACCAAGTTAAGAGGATTTTAGAAGGACCTATCAAGATCCATTCACCTTTAGTGGCAAATGAGCCCCTGCTAGGGTTTGAAGGGAAATAGATTCTATAGTTAACAAGCTTTTGTTTTAGGTTTAGAGCTCCCAAAACAAGCCTACAAGGACCCATTCACCTTTGGTGGTGAATGAGTCCCTGTCAGTAATATTGAAAAGCCAAATTTGACTAGGTGCACAATTTCATCTCATTCTTGTTATGCCAGAAAAGATATAGATTCATAAGTTTCTTTGCATTATATTTAGGAATTTTAAGTGTTAGACATATAATTAGGGTTCTCATGTTGTTTGAATTTATTCTCCATAATTTTTTATTTATTTTACTAGCACATCCTTGCATAAAGGAAAGAGTGCAAGATCCCTTAATCTTGACTTAATTCACCTCTTTGGTTGATATTTATCTCAAGTTTATTGGATCTCATCTTTTGAATGAAACCCTAACTAGAGTAAAGGGAGTTAGACTTCACAGCCTTCTCCCTTTTCTCTATGTTTCATTTTGGTGAACTCGACCCCTTTTAATCATCTTAATCTCTAATTTGGAGTGCATCCAAACCCTTGGTTTTAGTTTGCATTAAGTTTGCATTGCATTTAGGGTTTTCTTTATTCTACATTAGTGAACATTGCATGTAGGATGAAATTTAATGTTTGCATTACTTTCACTCCTTAAAAATCTAAAAGAGTACTTTAAATATGATTTAGTTTTCCCTTTTGTTTATATTAAGATCACCATTCAACTCTTTAGCTTCAAATTTCATTATAGATTTTGTAATCTTAGTCATCATTTAATCATAGTAAATGTTGCATTTAGAGACATCATATCTAGAAAATCTACTATAGAATTCACTGTTATAGATATGAGATAGCATATACACATAAATAACTCAAAAAAATTGAAATCAAACACAAAAAACCCTAAAACTAGGACCCATTCACCTTTAGTGGGGAATGAGTTCCATAATATTCTAAGTATCAAGATTTATGGGTATGTTCTAGTGTTTTAGATCCCTTTCATATCTCTACAAATACCTACACTATGAACTATTCACCTTTGGGGCGAATGAGTCCCTGTACAAATTTTGATAGCAAAAATTTAGAGTTTTTTTTGGTTTCTAATAAGCACTTTTATCTCTATTTTGAACTCTAAGAAGTGATAGTCTGAAACAAATTATCTTTGCATTTAATTTATTGTTTATTTAGATAGATTCAACAACATTGGGAAAAGAATTCATTGCATCTTACAGTTAAAAGTGGCATTATAATTATGCTTTTTCAGTATTATTGAATTCATAGATAAGTTAGATTACATTATGCATTCATTAGAAAATAAAAACAAAAACAACAAAAACCATCAAACAAAGTTATGACAATTTTCCTTTTAAAGGTTGACCTATCCCTCAAGCCTTTTAGTAGCAATGAATTTGACATGTTAGATGAATCCTTCAAGAAGTTCATCTCACAAGGTTCATCCACTAAGGCTTTTCATGAAAAAAAAAAAAAAGTACAAAGATGTCAATACCATCACACCACAACTCATAATTTATCCTCCTTCACAAAAACCACAAGTTCAAAATAAACATGTGCTTATCCTTGAACCACCAAAAAACAAGACTTCACAAGAAACAAGTTATAATACCATTGCACATACCTACAATAGAAGGAACAATAAGCAAAAACAACCAACTCCCATTTCATTGCTATTTCCCAATCCCATCTTGTCTAGTACTCCTCGTTTGACAACAAACAATGGAAGGAATATAATCTTTTTGAACACCTTAAGAGTACTCCTGCTTATATTTCTATATGGGAACTACTTCAAGTATCACTTAGTTATCATAGAATACTCCAAGAGGCCTTTAAAAAAGTTTCCATTCCTTCTAACACCAACTCAAATGATGTAGTAGAATTAATTCAAGAAATGAATTATTGGAACTTGCACATAGTTTTTCACTAGCATGAGTTACCTTCCTTAGAAATCCAAAAGAGATATGAATCTTTCAAAATAATAGCCTACATTGATGAAACTGTGATAAAATGAACCCTTGTTGACAATGGTTCAGCCCTAAATGTGTGTAGTGTCAACCTTTTGGAAAAGATCAACATGAGAAAAAGCGATATTAAACCTGGTTCTTTGTCTATCCATGGATTTAACAACATAGGAAAACAACCACTCAGAGTCATCACATTACCTATCAATGTTGGGGAGGTAACATTACAAACTCAATTCCATGTTATGCCTAAGGATCTTTCTTACAATCTCATTTTAGGGAGACCTTGTATTCATGAAATGAATGGTGTGCCTTCCAATCTGCATCATGTTATGAAATATTTCTATAAGAACAAAGTCTACACACTAAAAGCTGATCCCAAACTGAAAAAATTGCTTGATGGTTGAGAGAGATGGACAAGATCCTTTACGCATATTGAATCTAGTAAATTGAAACAAGTTACAAAAGAAGAGAAAGAACATGAAATAAAAATTGATGAACTTACTAAGTTGTTGGAAGATGATTGGGGTTCTTTGGATTTCACACCAACATTCATGGGAGAATACAAGATAACAACAAAAAATAATGAAAATAAAAAGAAACCAATGGTAATTTCAATGCAAAATTCAAAGGACATCTCACAACCACCTACCTCATCTACGTTGGAAGAAGATGCAAGATCTATAATTTTTTTTGACAAGATAGACTATCAACAACCACAAAACACAAAATAAATGGAAAAAATTTATGGGAGAGGTTATGAACTTATGAAGCAATTTGGTTACAATGGAAAAGGATGTGGGAAGAAAGAGAAAGGCATATGTATTCCTATAGATCCTAACACATAGGGAAAAAAATGGTTTGGGATATCACCCTTCTTGGATAACACAAGTAGCAAAACAACCTTCACTCAACATCAACACTATCATATGTAACTAGCAAATCAACTCTCACCTTGAAGCATCCTGAGTTGATTGACAAAATTTTTGATGAGTATTTATAATACTTTGAAGATGATGAGGCTTTGAAAGAATTGCTAGGAGTATATGATAAATCATTCACCCCTCTCACCAAGAAATAGGTTACATGTGCGATGATTAGTACTAAACAAGAGGAGGAAGAAAATGAAAACAATGAAATTATTAAGGAAAAAGAAGAATATAATCCTGAGATAGGAAAACCAAAAGCACTTCCTTTGGGAGATGCAATAAATATACCAATGGATATCAATAATGATGAGAAAGTAATTCAAGTAGGAAAGTTCCTTGATGAAGATGAATAAGAAGATCATGCAACATTACTTCATCACTCTCTCAAATTTTTTGCTTGGACATACTCATAAATGTTGGGAATTGATGCTAAGATTGTAACACATAACATAGTTCTTGTGGAAGATGCTAAACCGATGCGACAAAAAATATGAAAGATGAATCCTAAGATAGTATTATTGGTTAAAGGTTAAAGTGAGAAACTTCTTGATATTGGATTTATTTGAGCTATTGATTATTCTCTATAGATCTCAAATATTGCCATAGTTGTGAAACATGATAATCATATTAGGATGTGTATGGACTTCATATCTTTGAATAAAGCATCTTTAAAAGATTATTTTCCCCTTCCTAATATCGACATGATAGTAGATTCGAATGCCAGATGTGCTTTGTTGTCATTCATGGACAGATTTTCTTGATATAACCAAATCCTTATCAACACTAAAGATTCGTACAAAACTACTTTTATGGCTACTTGGGGAATATTTTGCTGGGTCATGATGCCTTTTTGATTGAAAAATGTAGGTGCAACATATCAACGAGCAATGACATTGATATTTCATGATTACATACATAAGAGTTTGGAAGATTATGTTGACATTCTAGCCAAATCTTTAACTTGATAAGACCATGTGAATGTTCTTCATAAAATCTTTGAGTGATTGTGAAAATACATGAGATTGACTTGAAAAATTGTGTCTTTGGTGTAGATAGCAGAATTTTTTTAGTTTTTATCATATCCCATATGGTCATTGAGGTGGACATGAAGAAGATTGATACCATTATCATCATGCCACCCCCTAGAAACATCTCTCAATTACATACATTACAAGGAAGAATTCAAGATACTTGTCATTTTGTAGCTTCCTTAGTAGATTGAACATTACCATTCACACAAATCCTTAAGAAATATGTTCAATTTAACGGGAATGAGGATTGCAAATAGGCCTTTGAGAGTTTGAAAGATTATCTTGTTACTCCACCTATTTTGCAACCTTTTACGCAATAGAATCTGTTCATCATTTACATTGTAGCATTGACCCATGCTCTTGCAGCATTGTTGGCCTAAACAAGATGATAATGGTAAAGAACATCATGTCTATTGCATTATCCATACTTTTATTGATTATGAAACTCTTTACACAATGATAGAGAAACAATGTTTCGCTCTGGTATTTTCTACTAGTAAACTGAGACATTATTTACTGAACGTCAAAATCCATGTCATGACAAAGTTTGATCCCTTAAAATATCTTTTTACTAAGATGGGTTTATCAGGATGCCTAGCTAAGTGGGTTATGTTGTTAACTAAGTTTGACCTTAAGTTTGTCCCACAAAAAGAAATTAAAGGAAAATTCATGACTGACCACATAGTTGACGCTCCTTCTCCCCTAGCATTACCTAATATAGACTCATTGATAGATGAGAATGTGTTGGCTATTCAAAAAGACAAAGAAACATGGGAATTTTATTTTGATAGTAATAAGTGTAGAATGGGCTCTAGAGTAGGAGTTATATTAATTCCTCTTTCAGATAAGCCTATTCCCTTATCTTTCCATCTAAATTTCCTATGTACAAATAATACTATAGAGTATGAGGCTTTAATAGCTGGTATACATGTCACATTAGCATTAAAATCCAAAAACATTTCTATATTTGGGGATTCACTCATAATTATTAAATAAATAAATGACACATATCAAGCAAAGCATTATAAGCTTGTCTGATATAGAGATATTACAATGATATTATTAGATAAATTTGAATCATGCATGGTAGAAAATATCCCACAAAAGGAAAATTGACACATAGATGTAATGGAAAGTGTCGCTTCCCTTGTATCTCCCAACGATCCTCTAGTTGACTTCACATTTAAAGTTCAAATGATCCCTAAACCATCAATAGACAATGAAAGTAAAGAGGTATTATCGATTAATACTGATAGTTCTAGCGAATGGTATACAACAATATTCAACTATTTGAAAGATGGCACCTTTCCTGAGCCTACAACTAACAATACTTGAGCTCATATACAAAACCTTGCATCCAAATGCATAATCCTAGAAGATGTTCTGTATAGAAGATCATCTAACATCCTCTTACATCGATGTCTTAGACAATTCAAAATCCCCATATCACTTGAAGAAGCTCATGCGGGTACTTGTGGGGGACATTTTGGAGGAAGATCCTTAGTTAAAAAATTAATTTGCATATGCTATTATTGGAGACACATGGAACAAGATTGTTTTGAGAATGTAAAAAAATGTCATAAATGTTAAGAGCATAAACATTTGATTCATGCCCCTTCCTTTGAAATTCATGCTCAAGTTCCTATTTGGCCATTTTGGGTTTGGGTTTTGGACCTTATTGGGAAGATATCACCACCTTCTTTTGCTAGACATACATTTATCATTACCGCAACTGATTACTTCACAAAATGGGTAGAGGTTATCCCTCTTCATTCCACAACAACTGATGTGATATTTCATTTCATATTGGAACATATTATTGCTTACTTTGGTCTCCCTTTTGCATTAATTTCAGATAATGGAACTCCATTCAAAAACAATGATGTGAAGAAATTCTTGGAGACATTCAATATTCAACATCATTTTTCAACACCCTACTATCCTAAATGAAATGGACAAGTAGAAGATAATAAAAAAACAATCGAACAAATCTTATGAAATTAGTAAATAAACACAATAAAGATTAACATATGCAACTAACCTATGCATTATGAGCTTATCATACAAGTGTTAGAACATCAACTGGAAATACCCCATATAACTTGGTCTATGGTGTTGAAGCAATAATTCCCTTGGAGCTATAAATTCCTTCACTAATAATTACTCTTAAAGGGATCATTGATGATACTACTTACAAAGAACATTGATTGCATCAGCTTGAAATTCCTTATGAACAATGTATCAATACTCTCGATCATCTACAAGCTTACTCTAAAAAGATACAACATGATTACAACAACAATGTCATCCCTTGAAGATTAAAACAAGGAAACTTAGTGTTATATGAAAATAAACAAAATTTTAATTCCCTCCTGAATGAGAAAGGAAAATTCAGCCCTAACTAGTTGGGACCTTACATTATCAAAGAAAATTATGGATTTGGAGCTTACACATTGAAAGAAATGGATGGTACACCTCTAAAAGAACCTATAAATTTCATGCATTTGCATTGGTATTACATATAGTATTTCCTCTTTTGAATAGTATGTTAGAGCAATGTTTTAAGGTTAAGTAGATAGTTTTCTATTTTTATCTCACATTGCTTTCTTCTTTGATACATGATAATAGGTGTGTATCTTAGATTCTAGGGTAATTATTCAACTTCATTGTTTAATTACTTTAGTTGTCATACTATTCAAAATTTCCATGTGTTATGTTAATTTAAATCCTTATATGTATTTAGCATCATTAGATCATAGGTGTATTTAAATTAACATAGCATATTTTAATCACAATCTAACATCTAACATAAATTGTAAATGGTTTAATTAGATCACATAATGCATTAAATCATGTAGACATTTAGTAGATATTCTTAAATAGGATATTTACTAAATCATATTTGAATTTAATTAAACACAAAATCATGAAATCATAAAGTGCTCATATATATATAAATCATCATCAAAAGTTTTAGTATATAAGTATCTCTAAATACAAAAAGCTAATAGGGTATGTGACTACTAGGCCCCTTAGGGGCTGGTCATCTATGTGGTCATCATGATAAAGTATAATGTGATAGGCTCGAGTTCCATTGCATCCCCTCCAACATACCAAATGCTCTTTCCTCCCGTACAAGTGCTTGGACATGCTCTCGATCTATACAATCCCTGTCTACATGTACCCTTGCAAGCTCCTACTACAGCCTCGAGATCTCCTCTCGTAGCTCACTCTCCAATCTATTGTTGGTAGTGAATCTAGAGGATAGGATAGTTGTGAGCTCAGCCTCAACTTGCTCTGCGCAACTCCTATCCCTCTCGTATGATACACCCAACATTTCCATCGACTTAAAGAGGTATACATGTGGTACCGTAGAAGGTGGGGGCATGTACTCTTTAAGTACATCATCCTCTATATGTAGCTGAGGCATCAATATTGTGAGTGCTCATTGATAAAGCTTGTACTTGGGTTGATCCTACAAAATAGAAACCATAAGAATATCAGTAACCATCATAATCATATAAAGTATAGATAAAGCATACATGCATAAAGAAATAATGTACACATCAAATCATCACCTGGATCTCCAATCTATTGGTCTAAGACTGATCATATAATGGTGGGCCCACTTTGTATTGGTGGTGCGGATAGCTTGCTACCACTGGCCTCCCTATGCTCGTGTGTGTGGATATCTGATCTAACTAAGGAACATGATTTGGTCAATCTAATAGGCTGTACCTCCACTCTATCAAAGGAAATTGGATCCTCCCTGGTCTTAGTAGCATCCTCACACATGGACTATGACTCCTCATCATCATCCTCCTCATCATACTTGTTTGAACCAAAAAAGACACTAGGGACGGTATCATCATCATCTGTGCTTGCATCTACATGATCATCATCTCTATCCCCTCTATGACCTAGAAGAGGTCCATCAAAAACCACAAGGTGGTTTAGAGAAAACACTGGTGATGGCCTAGCTATAATCCACCACTCCTCGTATTCCAAGGTGGCACCTACTTCATCTGCCTCAGAGACTGGGAGTAGATAAGGGTCCTCGTTATTTGAATAATTGAAATATACATCTACCCTAATAAGGCGACCAATGTCTATGGGACTAGTAGCACTCCATGCGGATTGTCAGTATGTTGGTCTAGAGTGTGGATGCACCTAGATGTTCTTGAATTGTCTCATCACATGGTCATAATAGAAAGGTATAACCACATAACCATGTCTACCCAAAAGAAATTATTCAATATGAAGTCTGTGTATAGCTCATATCTATGATCTGCCTACTACAGTGTCCACTAATATGGTCTCCAGTAGATGTCATCCTCATCCAATTGGTCATATCTAATCCTCCAATATAAAAGTTCTCCCTCCTACTAGGACCATCTGAGGTGTAGATGAAGATCCTCGACTCACCCAAGGCCCATATGATAGGAAACCTTGTTGGCCTTGCGCAGGTAATATGCTTGAAACACCTTATCTAAAGCAACATACAATGCACAATACTATGTAGCTCTCTGAATACAAACCAGATCAAATCATAGTATAGATGGGTGAGCATGCTACAACCCTAAGAATAAATAGTATGTTGCTCCTCCATCCCTATAATAGTATGAACTAGGACACCATCTAAGTGTGCCCCTTGACCATCTAGAAAAAATGCTAGTGCTACTATCATAATCATGATCCTCCATAGTAGTGGTGACCATGTATTTAGGAGCCAACAAAGCTCCACACATAGTCTAATGTGTGAGCACCAAATAGGCCTCTCTAGACAGTAACAGATATCATCTCTCATCTATGCAAATGATCTCTCACTAGATAAACTAACATGCTCGCCACAAATAGGTATTTGTAAGATGTGGTGTACATCATCCAATGTAACCATAATCTCCCAGTCAAAAGATGGAAGGTGTATGTACCCACATCCCACCTCATGGCTAGGGCTACAAGCATAACATCGTGGTACCTCATAGGTGGCATGAGGTAAACCCAAAACAAACCAACCTCCTATAGCAATTGAATCTCCTTTGTTGAAAGTTGTGTCACCAACTCATGAAGGAAGCAGAACTGCCTCCCTCCTAGATGTTGATGGGCTCATAGGGGAACCTAAGAGGAAAATTACATAAAGGGTACATGTGCAAGATCATCATGGAAAAAATAGGCCCTTAAGTGGTTAAAAATTCAAAAAAATATTTGTTAGGCAACTTGACGTAAAAATTTGAATAATTTATCTATATTATTTCAAAAATATGTAAGAATAGAATCTATAGAAAATTGAATGTAGTTTCTAAACTACTAGGTTTATTTAAAAATAAAAAGTTCTATTTGGTGAAAATTTGAAATTTCAATCAGTAGTACTTAAATTTTAGGGAAAAATAAGTAGGTGTATGTCTGACCACCTTAACCACAATAAAATGATAATATTTTTTATAATATTTTAGATATAAGTAGAGCACTCATGTCCTAATGTGATGCATATTATTTTGTAATTATTTTCCAATTAAATAATTAATTATGTTTTTTTATTAAAATTTTAAAAAAATATAAAAACTCATATGTTTGACCACCTTAACTTGGTCAAAACTTCATGAAATTCAAAATAAAAATTTATTATCGTATGTGAAGCATAGAATGTGATGCATGTTTCTGATTCAAAAAATGTGATACCAATTGAAAACTATAGATATTTTTCAATTAGCCTATCAATTAGGATTTTAGTCGTAATTCAAATAGAAAATGAATAATAATTATTTCTTAAATTCAAAGTAAAGCATAATTTATATTGGTGGAAAGCTTAGAATCTCCTTTAAAAACCCTTTTCGTTTCATCAATCTTGGGTAATAAAAAATTTGCTAGCCACATACCCTACGCATACCCATCATATCACCACTTTTTGGCCCATCATGATCCTACACATACCCTAAAATAAGATTTGAATCAAATAAGCATCACTAAAGGTTTTCTAAGATACTTTTCAAATAATATGGACATTTAGGCCATCTTTGAATAGGGGTCTTAGACACTTTCAACTATTCTAGGACACTTTGTGCCAAAGTGGGACACTATGCACCAAAGTGGGACACTATGCGCCAAAGTGGGACACTATGCGCCAAAGTGGGACACTATGCGCCAAAGTGGGACACTTTGCACCAAAGTGGGACACTTTGCACCAAAGTGGGACACTTTGCACCAAAGTGGGACACTTTGCACCAAAGTGGGACACTTTTAGTATCATAATTCCACTCATGATCTCATCAAATGTCTATCATTATGTGGTATGATACTTGGAAATACCCTATGATGTGACGTAGGTGATTTGATGCGGTTTTGTGTTCACCTTGATTTCACCTCCATAAAGTAAGTAGAATTAGGGGGCACATACATTTACCCTCGAATTCAATTCTTTGTAGAAGTTTGATAAGAGTATTTTTGAACATCTAACAAATCTATGTTGTAGGATGCAGTTCCTAACATTGTGGTTTTGCAAGTAGCTATAATGGGGGCTTCATTCTCCCTAATGAATCTATATGAGTATCATTTTTCATAATATTTATTTCCTTT
The DNA here is from genome assembly GCA_007258455.2 of Sequoia sempervirens. Classification (NCBI taxonomy): domain Eukaryota; kingdom Viridiplantae; phylum Streptophyta; class Pinopsida; order Cupressales; family Cupressaceae; genus Sequoia; species Sequoia sempervirens. The sequence continues at coordinate 797,016,178 of VDFB02281492.1, read as the reverse complement.
ATCTTTCATATTTCACATAGTATCATATGGCAGCTAAAGTGGGGGATAAATGTAGTGTCGAAAAAAGTAATCCCTTTTCACACTTATTTTAGGTAATTGACATAAAATTGAATTAATTGTACCTTGGAATGGTGATGTAATGTGTTGTGTGCATTCACATAATTCTAGGGTCCTTATTTAATTAAAATTTACCTTAATGTGTCCTTTGCAAGAGTGTTGTAAAGTGTTGTAGCACACTTCCACACTTTTCTAAGGTTTATTTAATGAATTAAGCCTAGTGGGCCCCTTTTAATGGAATGAACTTAATGTGTACCTTGTTTAAGTGTTATAAAGTATTTTAATACAATTTCACATTTATCTAGGGTCCTCTTAATTAATTGTGGTTAATTGGAATTGGAACATAGATTTTTGGCACCCTAATTCTTTCTAGCACTTCTAGGGTTTTTCACCTAAAAGGAGAAAGAAGGGCCAAAATGCTTATATCCACATTCAAAGTTAATGCAATATGGATGCAATATACCTAGATGTAATTTTTGAATGGAATAAAAATAGGGAGATTAATTTATTAATGAATGGAAACTAAGGGAAAACATTTTTTGAAAACACATTGTGTAATGCATAAACACCTAGAAATGAAGGCAAAATGTGACGGAATTGAATGAAACTGAAAGTGTGCACCTGAAATCTTGAAGGAAGCTAGAAATAACATTTGAAATATTGTTGATGCTGATTTTTAGGCCTAGTGGGACTCATTTACCATTCTAGGTGAATTAGTCCTAGTTCTACAAAACTATGCTGGAACCTATTTCTGACAAAAGGTTAACTAAAAGTGTAGAAAACTCAAAATTGACCTAGAAGTGGGACTCCTTCACCATCCAAGGTGAATGAGTCCACTTTTACAGTTTTGAATATTTAGACGTGGAATCTGAAGCTCTTGTTTTGCACTTTGATTTTCTACAGGCGTCTGCTTCCGAAACTCTAATTTCCAAACCTAAAAATGAGTTTTTGTTGATATTTTGACTTGTTGAATGAAGATAAGACCTCAACAACATCACAACTTGATCTTAAATGATTTCCAAGCCTTTAAAATGTCTAAATCTATAAACACATAAGAAGAGAAGAGGAAATGTTGGATGTTAGGGCATGGGGGCTTGCCTTGGTCAAACCCCTTTTAAGTAATTAAACCAAAATGATGAAAGAATGGAATGAAACATGTAATAATGGAGTTTATTACCTTTCCATTATTTTTTATCTTAAAAGTCTACAGCAAAACATGAAGGATTTTCCCTTGAAAGTCTAAAAATTGATCTTGAATGGTGTGTAATGTCAAAACCCTAGCTTGCTTGAGAAGATAAATGATGAGTTGTAAAAATGAGTTGACAGATTGAATGAGTCAATGGGGGTTAAGATGAGAAGAAAAACACTTATTTATACACATGTTTTCCTTAGTAACCAAATAATACCTCATCACAAGCCGACATAAGGTAATTTTGAATAAAAACCAGAAAGAAATTTTGAAATATTTTGAATTTTGATCCAAGAGGGACTCATTTGCCACCTATGGTGAATGGGTCCCACCTTGGAATTGAAAGTGGGTGTCAGGAATTAAGTCACATTTAGTGTTATTTGTTGGGTTTACATTCAAAAATACACTTAATTAAGCCTTATGAGTTCATAAAGGAGTCAAATAAAGCAAAAGAAAGGTATAAATGGTGATAACAAGCCTAGAAAAGTGTGAAATATTGTCATAAGACTTTACAACACTACAAAATAGGACTTGATAAGTGATGAAAAGGTGATTTTTAGGTGAATTGTAATAAATAGAGTCTAGAAAAGTGTAGAAATGTTTTACAACACTTCACAACACCTGCACAAGACGTCATAATTTAAATTTTAAAGGGTTAAAGACCTAGCGTGGATGTGAAAAACACCTCACAACACCAAGTCAAGGCCTCATTAAGTCCAATTTATCATTAATTATTCCCATGTCAAGCAGGGGGTCTTTTTTTCTATGGCACATTTAGCCCCCACTTTAGTGAGAGGATGAACTTGCTTCAAACTCACACTAAAGTAGACATTCAAGAGAGATTCAAGTGTACAAATGCAAATGAAAAAGAATTCCAAAGATTAAAGGAGGTTGTGTAAGCCCCCAAGATCCAAGATCCTAATTCAAACCAACAAGATACATAATCATGCAATGGAAAGAAAGAGAAAGATGAAAATGAAAAGGTGGATCAAGCTTTGATCATTTTTCCAGCTAGTGGTGGATCAGATAGATAGGTTGTTTGTCCAAAATAAAATGCATACTCACTCTAGGGTGACAAAACTCTTAGTTTTTCATCGGGTGAGAAAACCAAAAAGGTGAGAAACATAGGCCAATTGGTATGCACTCACAAACACATAGGTGTCTATGGGGAAAGTCATGCCTTGGAATAGGATTCCCACTCAACCATATTAAAGTTATACCTCCCAATAACTTTAATGAGGTTCCATAAAGGAAAATGATTTTTGAGCTCTATGACGTAAGAAAAAATTCATATGCTTGAGACTAATAGACATTATTAACGCAAAATAGTTGAAGGAATGTTCAAAGGGATTTTTCTTAGTTCATGCAAGGTCTCATCTTAAAGAACATCATGCTCAATGTCTCCAAGAGAGGATAAGTGCAAGCAATCTCATCTAGTTTCCAAGAGAGGACAAGTGCAAGGTCTCATCTTGGGTAACACTGTGCCAAATGTGTCTAAGAGAGAAAATTACAAGAAAAATAAAATCACACAATGAAATGTGAGTGGTGATGTATTCCCCCACTTTAAAGTGGTTGTGAACACCAGTACTATGAAAAATTGCTTCAAAGTAGAAGAAGAGGTCATGAGAGATTACTCAGAAATCCCTATGCCAATTCATATGTTTTTAAGAAGCTACGTCATGAAAAAGGATAGTATGTCACAGGTGAGCCAACTTAAGGCACATTTTCCACATCCCAAGCTTTCTCTTATATATTCATGAAAGGTTAACGACTAGTCAAAGGAGGAAACCACAAGTGGCATACAAGGACTATGTCGTAGAAAAAAGGGACCCTTTTCTTGACATTAGATTAATTGGACCTAATGGGGCCTTGATTCAGGTGTTGTGAGGCATTTTATGCATCCAAATTAGGTCTTGGATCCTTGAAAATTGAATAACATGCTTTTAATGACATCTTGTAAAGGTGACTGTGAAATGTTGTAAGATACTTTCACGCTTTTCTAGACTTAATTAACCTATTTCTTCCCAATTCAACATTACAAAATGTATTAAATAACATTATTACATCAATCGAGAAAGTTTTTAAAATAAACTTAATGTTAATCTAGTGTTGTAATGTGTCTTACATGTTCACATTGGATGTTGTGCCTTTCTAGCCTATGTGGACCTCATTTTAGTGTTGTAAGGTGTATTTATTCACAGTTTCACATTGAATTTTGTGTCCCAAGCCATAATTACTCTTTACATCATAATTAATAGGCCCCTAATAACCCATATTGTCCATCTTGATGCTTAAATTGATCAAATACCTGATAAGGTTGCAATTTAGACCTTATTTCCTTATCTCTTAGCATCTGAGCTGTCAAATTGGCTCCTGTGGGACCCATTCGCCATGCATGGTGAATCAGCCCCATCCAGGTGGGACCCATACCTAACAAGGTTGCAATTTAAACCTTATTTCCTTATCTCTTAGCATCTGAATTGTCAAATTGGCCCCTATGGGACCCATTCGCCATGCATGGAAAATCAGTCCCATCCTGGTGGGACCTATTCGCCATGTGTGGCAAATGAGTCCCATTTGGCTCAATTTTGACTTTTGAGTGGGAAAAATGTGAAATTTGAGTTTAATATTTCCTCATGTCAGCCTATGATGAGGAATTAATGGGTAAAATAGATGAATTTCCTATAAAGAACCTCTCCAAAATCATTTTCATATCTCTTATCTCTCATCATTCATTCATCCACAAATCTTTCATCTCAAGTCAAGCAACTTAGGGTTTTATCATTGCAAGATATCAAGAAAGCTTCTAAAGACATTTAAGGGCTAAATCTTCATGTTGTGTTGTATACTTTTAATATCTATCATCATGGTAAGGTAATCTATTCCATTATTGCATGTTTCATTCAATTCTTTCACCATTTTGGTTTAATTACCTAAACAGGGTTTGACCAAGGAAAACCCCAATGCCCTAACATTCACCATTTCTTCTTCTCTTCTTGTGTGTTTGCAGATTTAGGTCCCTTGAAAGTTTGAAAATAATTGTAGATCAATTTGAAAAAAATTTAAAGTCCTCTCTTCATGCAACAAGTCAAAGTACCAACTAAAACTCATTTTCAAGCCAGTAAATCAGAATTTTTGAAGCGGACACCTGTAGGAAGTCAAAGTGCAGATTAAAAGCTTTGAAATCCACCTTTGAAAATATAGAAGTTCAAAAGTGGACTCATTTTCCACAGGTGGTAAATGAGTCCAACCCCAAGGTGAGTCTTTGTATTTTTACATTTTTGGATACCCTTTTGTCAGATACAGGTTCCGGTTCAGTTTGACTAAACTGGGACTGATTTGCCCAGAATGGTGAATGAGTCCCTCCAGGCCTAAAAAATAGCATCAACAACATTTAAAATGTAATTTAAAATCTTCATCAAAGTTCCAAGTGCACACTTTTAATCTGATTCATTTATGTTGCAGCTTTCCATTCATTTGTAGGTGATTTTTCAATACACAATGTGTTTTCAAACATCACTTGTTGCTTAGGTTTTACATATTTAATCAATCAATCTTATCAATTAGTTGGACTTATATCATCCTATTTATTCTTAGTTACATCATACATAAAATAATTTGAATGAACCCCCTAGCATTTTTGGCCTACCTCTCTCTTTTTAGGTGAAAAACCTTAGAAGAGCTAGAGAAGTACATAGGAACCAAAAATCTACGATTCAAGGACAAGGCTTTCTACCATCTTTCCCCCACTTAGTGCAGGAAAAAGGTGAGCCAAAATGATTAGTGAAATGCATGCTAGATTGAGAATCAATATCAATGAGAGAAATTAGGTGCCCCCACAGAGAGAAGCATACCAAACTCCTGAAAATGTTGGATTTTACAACTCAAAGCATTACATTCATTAGTGGAGTGACCATGAACTCTATGATAGGTGCATAATGAAGTTTTTTCATAACATTTCTTACAAGTTTTGGGAGGGAGGGTGATCAAGTGATCTTGGAGGAGTCTCGACAAGATGCACTATTGTTCCATGTCATCTACCCTACAAGGAGAGCTTGCAATATGTTCATCCAAGTTTGAAGTTTGCATAGTAACTTCTTCACAAGTGAGGGAGGCATCAATAGAAGAATCACTATAGTTTTCAAATAGATTATCCCAAATGGGAGGATCATTAGGGAAGGGAGTGTCAAGATTCTCATGACTCTTAATAGGGATGTCTTCTAATACCAACCTATCCTCTTGACATCGAGGAGGGATATTAAGAGATAGAATAGTGTGATTGGCATGGGTATGGATATTAGGTAAGGTGGTATTCAGGAATTTTTCTATGATTTCATCCTCTTGTTTTCTAATGTCTTCAAAAGGTTGAAGAGGAGAGGGACAATCAAGACTCTCAGTGCTTGTAGCTCCTTACACTAAAATACCTTCATCACTAATAGGAGAGGTATTGGGAGAAGAACAAGTATGAGTGTCATGATTATCTATACTTGCATCCTCTTGTGTTATTATATTCTTGAAAATCCAATAGGTACTAGGAGGGTATGCAAAATGCTTATCAAATGTTTTACTTTGTTGTCCTAGATTATGTCCATGAAAAATAGAATCATACAAGCCACTTGTTATTCTAGAAATATGGAATTATTTAAGATAACACATACTAACATAAGAAAGTAAATAAAGTGCAATGCAATGACTTAAAATGAAATGCAATTTTTTGAATGAAACAAGGTAATTTTCTAATTACACTATGCACCAATCAGAAAAATGACATGGAAAATGCAAATGTGATATGGAGCAATGCATGAAATGAGCTATTTTAAACTAAATCTAATCAAACTCATGTTACAGAAACTTATTCAAGTGATATAGATAACTAATAGCAGCAAACATAAGCATAAAAATAGGGTTTTCAACTCTATAATAGGTTGTTTTAGGGGTGAAAAGGGACTGATTCGCTCAAGGTGGTGAATGAGTCCCAGTATGGACTTTTTTAAGAATTTTCAGAAATGTTTTAGTGATATTTATGGTTTATGAGTGCTATGATGTAGAACTAAATGAAAAATGTAGAATTTTAGAAAATTTACATGAAATTAGATGCCAAAATTGCAACCTAAATGCTCTTTTTATAAATGTAAAATTTGAAACCTAGCATGAATTCATGCAAACCCTACTACAAGATCAACACAAGATATATGTATGATGAAGCACTCCAAATCAGACAAGAAAGTATTCAAAAAATTAGGTTCACCAAAATAGAACATAGATTTTTGGCACCCTAATTATTTCTAGTACTTCTAGGGTTTTTCACCTAAAAGGAGAAAGAAGGGCCAAAATTCTTAAGTCCACATTCAAAGTTAATGCAATATGGATGGAATATGGATGAAATATAAATAGATGAAATGTTTTAATGTAAGAAACTAATAAGATTAATTGATTAATGAATGGAAACTAAGGGAAAACAACTTTTTTGAAAACACATTATGTAATGCACAAACACCTAGAAATGAATGCAAAATGTGACAGAATTGAATGATCCTAAAAGTGTGCACCTAGAATCTTGAAGGAAGCTAGAAATGACATTTGAAATTCTTTTGATGCCAATTTTCAAGCCTGGTGGGACTCATTCACCATTCTAGGTGAATCACTCTCAGTTCTGCAAAACTGTGTTAGAACCTATTTATGACAAAAGGGTATCTAAAAATGTGGAAAACTCAAAATTGACCTAGAAGTGGGACTAATTCACCACCCATGGTGAACGATTCCACTTTTGAATTTTTGAATATTCAAAGGTGGAATCTAGAGCTCTCAGTCTGCACTTTGATTTTCTACAGGTGTCTGCTTCTGAAACTCTGATTTATGAACCTGAAAATGAGTTTTTGATGATATTTTGACTTGTTGAATGAAGAGAAGACCTAAAAAAAATTGCAACTTTATCTTCAATGATTTTCAAGCCTCTAAAATGTTTAAATTTGTAAACACACAAGAAGAGAAGAAGAAATGTTGGATGTTAGGGCATGGGGGTTTGCCTTGGTCAAACCCCTTTTAAGTAATTAAACCAAAATGATGAAAGAATGGAATGAAACATGCAATAATGGAGTTGATTACCTCGCCATGATGTTTGATCTTGAAATTTTGGAGTAAAACATGAAGGATCTTCCCTTGAAATTCTATAAATTGATCTTGAATGGCTTGTAATGTCAAAACACTAGCTTACTTGAGAAGATAAATGATGAGTTGTAAAAATGAGTTCAGAGATTGAATGGGTGAATGGGGGTTAAAATGAGAAGAAAAACACTTATTTATACGCACTTCTACCTTAGTAACCCAATAATACCTCATCATAGGCTGACATAAAGTAATTTTGAATAAAAACTTGAAAGAAACTTTGAAATATTTTGAATTTTGAGCCAAGAGGGACTCATTCGCCACCCATGTTGAATGGGTCCCACCTTGGACTTGAAAGTGGTTGTCCATAATTAAGTCACATTTTATGTTATATGTCAGGTTTACATTCAAAAATACACTTAATTAAGCCTAATGAGTGCATAAATGGGTCAAATAAAGCATTACAAAGGTGTAAATAGTGATAAAAAGCCTAGAAAAGCATGAAATCTTGTCATACGACTTTACAACACTTCAAAATAGGACTTGATAAGTGGTGAAAAGGTGATTTTTAGGTGAATTGTAATAAATAGATTCTAGAAAAGTGTATAAATGTTTTACAACACTTCACAACACCTTCACAAGACATCATAATTTGAATTTTAAAGGGTCCAAGACCTAGTGTGGATGTGAAAAACACCTCACAACACCAATTCGAGGCCTCATTAAGTCCAATTTATCATGAATTATTCCCATGTCAAGCAAGAGGTCATGTTTTCTATGGCACAAGATTTAATTAACCCCTTTAATTCAAATTTAAGCCTTAATTATGACACCTCAAGAAGATCTATCTTGACACCCACAATTTAAATTTCATAACAATTAAAATGGGAAAATTTAGGTCTTGGAAAATGGTTCCAAGACCCATTCACCCTAGGTGGTGAATGGGTCCTCCCTTAATAGGACCTCCATTTATCAGCTAATTTGACATGGGTTCTTGACCCTCTGTCCATCCCTCGAGGTTAGGTCTTGGAAAACTGAGCCATGACCCATTCACCCTAGGTGGTGAATGGGTCCTCCCTTAATGAGGACCCATTTTTGAATTTCATCCTGGTGGGAATTTAATAATATTGATTTCCAAATCTAGTGTTGGCCTCAATTGTTTGAATTTTGGGGTTAATTTTCTGATTTAGTATAAAAACAAGGTTATTTTACATAATTTCACCAAGAAGAAGATTTCAAGAAAGCAAGAGATAAATAAATTTTATGAGATCAAGCATTCATAGTCAAGAAGCAATAAAAGGTGATGTTTGGAGCAGCATTGCAAGTTCTTCAAGATAATTTTTTTTCCAATATCAAGCATTAGTGAAGGTCAATGATAGATTCCTATGGAGAATCATGAGGGATTCTACGTGTTGTGAGATGCACAAGACATACAACCAAGCCTAAAAAATTGTTTCCTAAGTGATTCCATCTTCTATTATCATCCTATTTGTAGCCTACAAGAGATATTTTTAGATTTATGGCTTATTAGAGGGATTAGACATCTTATTTAGTGACTCGTTTGCATTGTTCATATTGCATTCAAGGTTTCTATTCTAACACAATTGGATAGAATTTACTTTACATTCTTATAGATCTTATTCTTAGAAACGCTTAAGATTAGGATCACACACAATTACATGTTTTAGACTTTCATTTATCATAAAATTTTTAATTACCAACAAGGGGTTTGACTGAGGCATACCTCTACCCACCAACAAGCTACCAAGTTTGTTTTGTAGGTTACATGTAGATCTGGATCCAGAAACAGGGATTTCAGGGTGCAAAGAGAAGAGAAGATCTGGAAGTTGAAGACCAGGTTATGATATTTTCAGAAGGACCTAGTAGGACCCATTCACCTTTAGTGGTGAATGAATGCCTATTAGGGTTTGAAGGGAAAAACAAATTACAATCCACAAGCTTCTATTTGAGGTACAGAGCTCCCCAAACAAGCTTGCTAGGACCCATTTTCCTTTGGTGGCGAATGAGTCCCTCTCAAAAATCTTGAAAGGGAAGATTTTACCAGGTGCACAATTTCATCTCCTCCTTGTTATGCCATACAACTTACAGATTCATATTGTTTTGCATTAGATTTAGGCATTTTAAGTGTTAGAAATATAATTAGGGTTTGCAAGTCGTTTGAATTTATTCTCCATAAGTTGTTATTTAGTTTACCACCCCATCCTTGCATAAAGGAAAGATTGCAAGATCCCTTAACCTTGACTTAATTCACCTCTTGGGTTGATATTTATCTAAAGATTATTGGATTGATCATCTTTTGAATGTAACCCTAACTAGACTAAAGGGGGTTAGAATTCATAGCCTTCTCCCTTTTCTATATGTTTCAAATGTCTCACAAGGATGATAAGATCATTTTAGGTCCTCCTCCTTTGAATCCACCCCAACAAGATCCTCAAAGAAGCAAGAAATCCAAATCTTCTAAACTCAAAAAGTTGCCATTCCTACATTCTAAAAACACAAATTGAATGGAAAATGGAACACCTTCTTCATTTAGGGTGGATTTCATTGACACCTAGTAAATGAAACAAGCCTAAGAACATGGATTATTTTGCATATCATATAAATCTTGGGCATCTTACTGATGAGTTTTGTGCCTTAAAATATAATATTGATTTTTATCCTAATGATCACAATTTTTATGATAAAATAGTTGGATAGCAATTACATGAACTTTTCTCCTTGCCATGTAATAGTTGTAGGATCATAGCATACTCCTTATTACATGCTTTACATTCATTTCAAATAATTTTCTTTATTGCAAGGAGCTCATTCTCATCACTCATGCTAGCTCATCCTTTCCTTGTACTTAGTGGGGGCAAGGGGTTAGATAGGCTCCTCCTAGTTTGGAACTTGGTGTTTCCCTTTGGCTAGTTGTTTTCCTTCCACGTATACTAAACAATATTGAGATACGGATGACCTGCTATAGGTTGACTCGCATGTTCCTTGCTAGTCTTTGTCTTTATTTTCTTTTTCATGTTCTTTGTGAGATTGCATGTGTAATATGATCCCCGTACTATTTTGTTTGATGTGTGTCTTCATGTGTAATCCTCTATTTGTATCTACATTCTTCTATATGTTGTAAACATTTATCTTTTCTTTTCTATTATGTTTTCCATTTTGGGATGATGCAAGACATCGAGAAATTTAGGTCTCTTCCATGTTGATCCAAATTTTATTTTATTTTTTTCACTCTCTATGTTTCATTCTTCTTGTTTTTTGAGTATTTGGGGAATGATGACGTTTCTGAGCTCTATAACAACATTGTAGCACAAACTTACTAACCCCAAATCCATAGATCCCTTATGTGTTTTGGATTTCATTTTTGGGGCAACCCCTTCCTCTCTTTTTGATAGTGTAGCTTCATTTTGAAACATATGACTTGGCATAAGGCTTTCCAAATAAGCTCTCATGTCTTCTTTATTGTTAGTAGTGATTATTTTCTACTTTAAAGTAAATTTCTCACAACAATGTTGTTAGAAATTTTTTTAAAGTGGGGGCATACATTGGCATTATTATTTTTGAAATTTTTTACATTCCTTTGTTTCATACAAGTGTGATTTTCTTATTTCTTGTGATGTGTTTTTTTTTTGGTGGTGTCATTGGCTTTGATTTCCTCTAGGAGTGTGACCTTTCTTGGCATATGACTTTCCTCTTAGTGGTGATGCAATATGTTACGTTCCCTAAGTTGTGAATCTTTTATCCTAGACTTGTCCTCTCTTGGAGAAATTAGGCATGATGTTCCCTAAGAGGAGACCTTACACGAACTAAGAAAAATCCCTTTGAACATGTTTATTGCATTTTTTCATAAGTGTTTAGCATAACACAACTTGCTAAACCTGTGAAGCTCAAACCATTTTGAATGCCACCAATCATAACACACTTTTCTTTCCAATGGAGCTTTTCCTTGTTTTTTCATAGGTTCTTAGCATAATGTAGCTTGTTAGGCCTTATTAAGCTCAAAGTTCTATTTTGTTTTCTGGTGCCTTGCTGGAGTTATCGATGATATAGCTTTGGTATGGTATGGGAGCCTAATAAGATTCTCATTTTCCACCCTTAGGGGCTCACCTAGTGGACAACCAAAAATCAATTATCTTGTGTGAGTGTGCATGCTTTTTGCATAGTGGATATTTAGAGTTCCACTTGTGAACGTTTTTGGAATAAATAGCCAAGGCATGTTCCATATCACATTGGACAATTGAGGCTTAATCTACCCTTTTGTGTTTTTACCTTTCCTTTAAGTCTTTGATGTTGTATGATCATCTTGTCATTACTACATACATATGTTTTGATTGTCTACTTTAGTTTTACTTTGAAAAAAGGTCATCCTCTTACTAAAGTGGGAGCTAAATGTAGTGACGAAAAATGTATCCCTTTACATTTTCTCACTTGTTTGGGCCCTCCTAGTTAATTTGGACTTAATTGTGGCTTAATTTAGTGTTGTAAGGTGTATCCCTTTACACTTTCACACTTATTTATGGTTCATTTAATTAATGAACTTAAATTTTCCTTAATTGGCCATTTAATTTATTTACCAAGCCTATTTAATTACATTTTCTGAAGAGAAAACCTGACATTCACTAATTCCTTAACATAACACTTCTCTTTGAGCAATGTGTGTCCTAGGTTTATGGGCCTAGGACCCATTCTCCCATGGGTGAATGGGTCCTCCCTAGACCTTAGGATCTAAATTTGAATTATGTTTTTGGTGGTATTTCAAATTTTTTGATTCAATGTTGACCTGTGATATATAAATTTTGGGAAATTAAGAATACATATCTATAAATATAAGGTTATTTCACTATGTTTCAGCTAGATTTTCTAGTGTTCAATTACAGGAGCTAAGGTTGTGATCAAAGGAATTCAACAAAATATTTATCATATTTTTATTATAGCATTCAAGATCTAATTCTCACATCAAAGTCTTATTGAATAATGCATGTTTTTGGATCTAACATTGTGACATAGGTGTCATGATCAAATCAAGCATTTAAGGCACTATTTCAAGCAATATTCAAAGTTCAAGATCCACATCCATTGAATTCATTTCATATAACTTGCATATCTACATTCCAAGGTTTATTCAAGGGTTTCTTGACTAGTAACATAGCTTTGTTCATTCTTTATTCACTCTTTCATGCTTTTATTCATTTCAAGGTTTGATTACCAAAATGGGGTTTGACCAAGACAAACCCCATTTCACTAAGAAAAAAAAATTCCCTCTTATGTTGTGTTTGTAGATCTAGGTAGAAGAAATCCTGAATGTCTCTTGAAGAGAAAAATTGAAGAAGTTGAAAAAGTTGCAAAATTTGTCATAAAATTTGTCATCTCACAAAAACTCATCTACATAATTTATTTCTGACATTCCAAAACTGCCACATGGAAAAATTGGAAGATTTAGATCTATATCAAAGGCTCTCAAAAGTTGTAGAAAAACCCTGAAAGTGGACCCATTCACCTTTGGGTGAACGAGTCCTAGTCAGCCTTTGAAAACTCACTTTTAGTGATTGATAAACATAATTCTATCATTCTCAGATCTGATATTTAACTTCTGGCTCTGCTTATTTTGAGTTTAATATTGTTGTTTCAAGTTTAATTTGGCATAATTAGGTTAACTTACTATTTTTTAGTTTTTCTCCCAAAAGTGTCTGGTAAACCTGACCCCCATCCTTGAGTCATAAGGAAATCTGTAGATTCACACCTTGAGTTGACTCACCTAAGGATTGTAATTCAATTATTTGTGTGGATCTCATTTCCTAATGAAATAAGGAAGATAGGTTTCTCATGACCCTATTTTGGTACCCCTAACCTATTTTCCTTCATTTCAATTCCTAATCTTATATGTCATGAAAATAAGGAGCCCTATCTCAACCATATTCTATGTGTGCACTATATTGTAAATGAAAAAAAGGGAGAGACAATATGAAGTAAAATGAAAATAATTAGTATGGTGGGTAAAAGAGTAATGTGGAAGGACAAGGAGTCAATGGATTTACATGAATGTGTTAAGAAATTAGTTGTTTTTAAGTAAAGAGTTTTTAAAGTGGGGGAAAATATAAGTATATATGGAATTAGGAGATAGAGGAATGAAGGTACATTCCAAATTAGTGATCCAATCTTGGGCCATGTAGACTAGTAGAGAGGGATATAAGGCACTCTCGATGAAGAGTTTGAACCTAGAGTGATCTATGGAAAAACTAGTAGAAAGGGAAAATGAGTAGGGAATATTAATTAAGTAGAGTGAATTTTTTTTATTGATGGATTATTTTCTTTCATTTTATTTTGGTTTGGTGGATGAGTGCAATATTTCAGCTTATATGGTTTCTCTATGTCTTTTTTTCTTTTCTTTTTGATAGGGAGACATGAACCCCATGCAACTAAGAAGATTCAAGGGCTCATCACTAATTTTTAGACCAAGAGAGTGGACATCATGCATGTCGGATAATGATATATATGATATGTGTTTATTTTAAAATGTGACATTTGATGACAAAAGAAAGGGGTGATTCTCCTATAAGTATCTATGAGTCATTAATGATATCAAATATCATAAAATCTATCTATGGTATTTAACAGGAAATTTTGAATGAATAATCTTCAAAAACAAATTCTTTAATAGCCAAGGTTGATAATCAAATTTAGTCCCTAATATTATGAATATCAAATGTAGGCACTAAAAATATAATAAAAAAACTTCTCCATTTTAATGAACATGAATTTAGATAATCTATGGATTTTATTCAGGTATTATTTTTTTTTAATTATTTACAATACTCTATGGTGTTGCAATAATTTTTGGATGTGGTAGTAAAATTGATTAATTATTTCTTTACTTTTAGATCTCATTACAATCATTAGGGACCATGGGTTATGGTTTCCATAGAGTATATAAACCTTTACAAATATATTAAACATGTAAGAGTATATCAGAAATGGTTTTGAGAGTTTTTTCAAATTCGGAAATCACAAGATTAGTGTGTATCTATAGTAGGAAAATTACTCTTATAGAAATGCTTGTATTTGTTATTCAATTGTGGGTTTAGTATGCTTGTATTAATTTGTATGTTCTATATTGAGATACTACTATCTAGTATCAATATACTGGATCGTTTTCCAAGTTCTATAAAGGGAAAACAAGAGAGTATGGAAACCATCATTGAAATACTACATAGCATGGGGTACTATATAGTGTAGACATGCAAAATTGGCATAATGCATTTAATTAGGTCATATTCATCCATTTAGAAAATAAATCAAGTTTATTTATCAATCTCCTAAAGTCATCAGTTTAAAATTAAATAAATCAACTTGATCCTAACATCACCCTCCTTGATTAAATAAATCAATCCTTTATTTAATTAAGTCTGAAATCACCTTTCATCACTTTTTTATTTAAATAAATCAAAATATTCAAGTCAAAAAGGTCAAATCATCTTATCATTATCTAAGCTAATCTAATCCTGATTAAATCTAATATAATGCATGTCATATCCTCTATCTTTTCCCACTTTCACCAATAAATCAATTTATTGATTTATTAAAATTAGCATTTTCCATCAACATGGCATCTTTGAGGAATATTCCCTAAAATTTGAATTCAAAAAACAAGTGGACATGTACACCCAACAAAGAATTTATGAGGCCTTACATGTCTCTTACATGTCCCTTGCACAAGTCAAACTCAGCATTAACTCTCAAATTCAAATTTGAATCTCCCTCTCTTTGGCACATTGACCAAAATGTGCTCATCCTCCAACCTATCACAAGTTGACAAGTGGCCTCTTTTCATTGGCTTGTTTTTTATCCCACATTGCTCTCTCATAAGCATTCTTTCAACTTGAGAATCTTTAAATAGAGATCATCTCCATTAGTTTAATCCTCCACAATCTCAAGCACAAATGCACCATTGTCATTTGAATCCATATCATCTTAGCATTCCATATCATTCTTCATAGCATTTTCATCATTTAGCTTATCTAAAGGGGTTAGGAAAGGGCTATTTTCCACAATAGCACCAATCCCCCCATAAGATCAAGTGTTTATCTTGTTTTAGAATAGGGATAGTTATCTTTGTTTGTATTTGCTCAATTATATCATCTCTTTCCTTGTTTTTTAACAATGCAAATGGATTTTATGGGGAAATCTTGTTCTAACCTTGCATTTTGATCTATTAACGTGTTTATTTGCTTCTTCCATGCAAGTTTGGAAAGGGGTTCACATTTTTGCGCCCACCGTGTTTGTCCTATTACAATTTGATGTTTTTAAATTATTTTGGGATATTTAAAAACCTGTTGCATATTTAACATAAACATAAAAAAAAAAAGAGCCTAGAAGTCCACAACTTATTTTAGCATTGAACTCACTTATTTCACACATGAGAAATGTAAAAGCTTACCAGCCTTAAGTAACAGGAAAATAGTCATCATTGTTTCTTAGGGGCTGAGCTCTAATGTTAAGCCTTAAAAGCTTTTATGGCATCAGAATCTAAGATATTCCTTAAATTCTTCCCTTCAACAGTTGCCTATATCTTGCTTATCAGTATGATATAAATGTATTTTGTGTATTTCATTATTTGTTTGATAAAAAGAAAACATATCTGTCAAGCCTAAGAAGAATGATGATTTGATTTTGTTTGCAGAAAGTGAATCGATTCCTCGTCATTGCTACCATTCCTGGGAGAAGCATCTACGGTAGTGCTTGGGGCATGTGGAGCCAAGTTCATTGTGATGGGAGACATCCCTATCATTTCCCATTCAAATCCTCTACTCAAAGCTTGTGCTCCCTTGTGTAGAAGCTAAAAAAAAAAATGAATCATAAACTCTGCAACATATGCTGAAGAAATAAGGTTTTTTTTGTCTTTCTATAGTGGCACTTGAAACTTGAGAATCTAAGGAGTCTAGTAGTGGACCACTGATGGCATGTCTTTTCTGGGATGGTTGACCAAGTCTGAGCAATCGATTTCCTTATCATTACACTATTTTCTTCTATTTAGCTGCATTATCATTCTAAAGTTCTTTAACACATTGTTTTGATTGATTGAATGTCACTTCAGTATTGAGAGTTGCTCGCAAAATTAGAGAAGTGAGAGATTTAAGGGCGTAATTTCTACTTGCAAAGGATTTGGGGAGCACATGCAGTCTGCTAGTTAATGCATCATGTGTGGAGGGAAGCCCGATTCTGTCTATTTCTAGGCATGCTTTTGCATATGTTGTCTCATTCAACACTTTGTAAATGTTAGGCATAGGCCAATTACACCAAAAGACTATTACTACAGCTATGTCATGTCTTGGTTAGTGTTAAATCATGTTGTCATTACTCATGGTCAATATTTTATAGCCTCCAAAACCGATTTAATCTTCCATGAGCTTTCCACCCACCCGATAGTACTTGTGTCTTTTTTTGAAGTTTTCCAATCTGTTGCTAGCATTTACTTTTTGTGCCTAGTTTGATGGATCATGACCAAAGTTAGTGGTGTAAAATTAATTTTATCTAATCGCTTCTTTCTTCTTTTTTCGGAGCTGTGTTCATTATATCATTGTCTGTTGTCATTGATCGACACACATCTATATTGAAAACAACAGCAGGCTACTTTGCTTCTTTAGTACGCATTCACTGAAATTCATTTCTTTTTTGGCTTCCCCATTTTGTATACTCGTACGCCATGACATGTCCAGCTATAACATCTGACAAAGGTCCCTTATGCATTTTTTCTGTTGACAGTCCATTTTTTTCCAAAAGTGACATTTTTTAAAAAAAGGAGGATGTTGCGGAAAGGTTGTGGAATTTGACTTTATTCCTACAAATAGCATTAGCTCAAATATTTCAAAACAAAAAAATTGTTAACTGATGCACATTGTTCCATATTATTTACTCATTTCTTTCTCTGTTTTCTCTATTATGGTAATCATCTAATTTGGCATGATTTTTTATTTCTTGAAAATTTGAAAACGACAGAAAATAACTGCGAGGGAAGCAACTATAGGGAAATCAGAGGACGCTTCATGGCACGCCAAATACAAAGAGTCTTCTTATGTCCTTTTTTATCATCTTTCATTTGTCTCTTGCAAGGTTGACATCTACTACTTCCCTATACTACGCAAATACCATGAGCAAGTCATCCTTCGTGAGGTCAAATCATTAGCATTACTAAAAATGGTGCCTAACGAATACGACAACTTGTATTTCTCAGAATATAATATTTGTTGTTCACAATTGCCTCTTGGTTTGATGATTGATTGCTTCATGTGACTGGGTCTTTAGGAAAGTGTTTCTTTTTATTTAAATCGATGTTGCCGCCATCTTCTATCATTTTAGACATTTTTTCCTGGCACTGCCATCTTCTATCTTTTCTAAAAATCTCGCAGAAAAAATCCTTGAGGTAGACAACGTAGCCTTTTCAATCAAGCATTTAATGATAATTTAAGTATTAAAAATTTGACAATGCTGAGGAATTTGACTGAAGCTCAACTAACATTTGGACTATAATATATGTAGCGCGTGGTGTGCAGCCTTCGACTGCACGTTATATCATAATGTGGAAAATGCAGAATACCATTTAGCAACTCCAACCACCACTTCAAATCCTTTGCCATGCATTTGCTCAAAATGTCATGTCAAATAGTAACGTACCTTATTGAGGCACCAAGTCAAACAAGGCTATTATCCTCTAAAGACACATCAATTGTAAACATTTGTTTTGCTATCTAGTGGCATTAAAGGATGCGTCCATTTTGGGAAGGCCTCTTCTACAAGCATTGATTTCACGTAGCTATAGTAGGACAACCTAGGGTTTTGGTTCCCACATGATGGGTAGGTTATCTGCATATTTGAAAGGTATTATTTCTTTGAGAAATATGACTTTCAATCATTCAAAATGTTTGCTAATGTTTTTGTATCGCTGCATTTGTTAATGAGATAATTCTAACAACCACATAATTTTTATACTAAAGTGCGTACTCAAAACATAAGTCCTTTTCTATTAATAAATTTTGAAAGCATATTATCTATTATGCAATAATGGCAATGAGTAGGGTGCAGGTGCAGCTAGATGAGGAAAAGATGGAAACTATAGTTTCTCTCATGACTAATTAACGTGTGCTCATTTTTAGATTAGTGGAGAACATTAGGATAAAGGTTGAATTGACAAACATATATCAAGATGCTTCACTATCAAAAACTTATTGTTGACTCAGAAAGCTACTATTGACTAAGCTCTTAGAAACACTATAAAATTGAATAAGCATTGAACATGTCTGATTTATTGGTTGCGTTGGCTTTATGGCTTGAAGAAGTGTGATGTACAAGCAGGCTTTTATTATGGACTAGCGTACAAAAGATCATCAATCAAGCTTCATTATGGATGGTTATTCATTTCATAAATGCATGATTTAGACTCCAATTTTTTATTTTTCAAGGAAGAGGAACTCTTGCATTAAATTTTTTTTATCATTGAATTGCATATTCATCATAGATCTCATTTCTAAAGATTTTACTTTGTGTTGTTTATAGGTGAAGGTTGACATTGGAAGTAGACTTCAAACTTAAGCGAAAGCAACCAAATTGGAGTTTGAAATTTGATCATTTTGAAACTTGAAAATGAAAAAGAATTTCTAAATGCTTATTGTAAAAACTTGAGGTGTCCATTTCCTACTTTTGTTTTCTGTTCTAAGTCAACTAGATCATTGTTTTCTTTTCAAATCTGGAATTAAAATTGAACCCTAGAAACTCACTAGCTTTTGGATTTGGCTAAAATTGAACAAAGCAACTTCAAAATTTTATTTTGGTGCTTTTAAACGAACCAAAATCATTGCTTTGAGGCTTAAAATGAACAAGTGCTTTCATGTTTTTGTAATATTTTTTGCAAAATAATCTCATCTAAAAAAGCGTATGCACTTCTCTCGCGCTTCACGGCGATCTTGAGAATCAAAATCCTTTTTGATGACATTAAGTTGCATAAAATATTTCCTCCACATTTCATTTTGGGTTTAAAATTAAACAAAATCTTGTGTGAGTGTGAGTGAGCTTATCACATGTGTTCTCTCTTTGTTTCTAAACAAGGGTCGATCGAACTATGAATAAGTTTATTTGCTTTTGCCTATCTTAGAGGGCTTGCCTTGGGGAAAAAGTACTCACCCAAGGGAATGACTCAACCGATAACACTCTAAAACCAAGAGTATTTCCAACTGAGATATAAATGTGGATATTGGAGTAAACACCAATATCATGCAGTTGATTCTGACGAGATGGATCTAAAAGGGGACTCTTGCCGTATGGGTCAATCTCCATAAATGGAAAGTCTGAAATAAAACCCTTGTTTGTAGTGGCCTATTAACCCATTCACAAAGTTTATCAAAGTGGTGCATTGGAACTTAGATTCCAAGAAGTTACTTGCCATGTCCGATCTTGGTTAAAATATTTAGGTTAAGACTTCATTCTTAACATACCTTTATATTTTTTCCTTGGTTGCATGCAAAATCATCTCTTCTACTACGAAGGGCATGAGGCAATCCACTAAGAAAAATGTACCAATTGAGCTAGGATGCTATATTGCTTGTGAATCAGTTTGAAAACGCAGTGCTTTGATAAAAAACATTGGAAAACCAACATTCAACATGAGCATCAAATCTCAATCCCTGTAGGAGAAGCAAATATTCTTGAACAAATTCACATGTTATTGCTTGCCCTTGGGATTTGTATCCTTAGAAGCTTCTAAGAATTTGGATTTCATCTCAATTTTCTCCTACTAAGGTCAACAATAGGTAACTCTTGCCTCAAATTTCCTCAGTTTCCGCATAATACACTTTGCGGGATAAGGGGAAAGTTGAGACATTAGACATCTAGATTCAAAATCTAATCAAGATTATGTTTGTGGTAAATAGAATCCATTAAGCAAATATTGAATCAATTGGACCCCACACATGTGCTTGATATCTTTTGATCATATGGTTTTCATGCAAACATTGATCTTTTGATTTTGAATTACTCTTAGAGAAAGGCATGTTCTTCACTATCTTGGTCTTGTAAACAAGACCTTCTTAGGTTCATTTAGGATCAAATCATAGACTTCATCCACCCCAAACATTTATCAAAATCCATCCCACCAAAAACCTTTAGAGCTTTGAAAACATCATTCTAGACTTGGGTAAATCATCAAAATCTAAACCACCTTGTTTAGTTAGGTGTATGGAAATGCATCCTTTCTCATAAATTTAATTAAATCAACAATCCTTTGAACAAATTCATCCTAAGATAACATCTTACATATTAGGTTTTACAAGTTCATTATCCAATCAAACCAATCAAAATCAAACCCTAAGTCTAGCATTGATCCAAAGTCCCTAAACATTCAACACTCATATCATTTACACCTTTCATCCTTCATCTCGTCATTAGTCCTAAGAACCTTAGAGGTCACTTTTACAACAAGGCCAAAACACAAGGAGAACATGGAATACAAACTTGATCCATACATCATGAGTAATCCAAATTAATTGAACTTTCAAAGCCTTACAATGTTGATTGATTATTAAAACTCACACTTATACAATCCATACATAGGATCATTACCTTCTACAAATGTCAATGGCACAACAAGTGTGAGTATTCCCAAATCAAAGATTGGAACACATTTCCTGATGGTAGATCTAAATCCAAAACTACAAGTCTGTCCACCAAACAAGCAATGCATGAGCCTTCAAACGAACAACGTCATACCACCAAATCCCTACATACCAAACGAGAATGTACCAAGTACAAGTGTTCCAAACATGAATCCGACAAACTTTGGGATAAATATGTTTGCAAATCATACGAATATTGTTCAAAATCCAAACAATATGTTAACCACTCCAAGTCAAGGCAATGTGATTCCCAACATCAACAATCTTCAATTTCAACCTATCATGCCAAATCTGAGTGTCATCCCAAATCAGAACATTGTCCAAAATCAAACACAATTACACACTCCAAATCTGCTTAAACAAAAACCAAATCAACTATATCAAGGGAATCGAGATCGAAATCAAGATCAAATTTGGAGAGATCAAATTGCTACACTTACCAAAATAGTTGAGTCATTGTGCCAAGAGACATCTCCACCACCATTACCCAAATCAAAATCATTCCTTGGTTTAGGGCTTCCCCCTTTACCTAGCACCAATCATTCCATCCAAATCAATCCACCTAACACCAATCAAGCCATCACATCAAATCCTTTGAATATACCATCGACATCTCACCAACAGATGGTATTTAATCAAATGACAACATCAATCCTAACAAATCAAAATATGGTCTCCCAAGGACCTATCACCTCAGTCATTCTGACTATTCATATCACCTCAATCACTCCAACCACCCCTATCACACCCATCATATCTCAAACCCTCATGATTGCTCCAAACGTATCTCAACCACTTGTCACTACATCCAACACAATTCTGAATCCACCACCACTACCACCAAAACCAAACACAGCAAGACAATATAACATTGCGCTAAAAGCTCGCTAGGCCTACCAAAAGGCCATCCAACAATATCTAGCCATGCAACAAGCAACATGAGCTCAACAAGTGCAACAAGCTTCTCAAGCTGTCTAACAAGCACAAGCACAAACACGAAAAATGATAACTATTGGGGATAACGATGAACATTCAACCACTGGTGATAGCATTGAAATCTCCCCGCCACAATTGCTGAAAGCAATGATCAAGATCTATCCATCAAAGAGAACATTGAAGATTTTTCTACCTCGTCCAAAGATCAAATCAACATATGTCAAGAGTCACTTCTCAATCATGATCAAAATCCATGAACAATATCCAACAATGATCCAATTCAAGAAATGTAAACATCACTTGACCCTATGGTTGAAGACATTCCCAATCTCTCCACCACAATTGTTGGAAACAATGTTCAAAATCTCTCAAATAAGGAGCACATTAAAGATGTTTTTACCCCATCCAACGACCAACTCACCATACATCAAGAGCCACTTTTTAGTGATCTATTTCAAGGAGTGTTATGATTATTTTATCCTATTGACATAATGAAAGATCCGTTCACCTATGATCATGTTGAAAATGTCTCTACATTGCCTTATGAGTTAGAGGACATATCTCAAGAATTTATTCCAAAGTAAGATCAAAATATTCCACTAAGGTCTAGCAATGGTCCTTTCCAAGACATGTTGACCCCCTTTGACCTCATGGTTACAAATACTAAAGGAACCTTAAACTCGACATGTGAGGATATTGAACCACTTACCATGTCTAATGACAACATCCAAGAACCCTTTGTAAGCAATCCATCCTTTGAAATTGACCCATGTCAAGAATTTGATCCAAAGCATGTCAAAAGTGAATCCAAAATTATTCAGGATCAAGAATTTGTATCTCAAAGATACTATAATGATATAATGTACACTCTCCTATCTATACAAGATGTCACAAATGATGATCATATCCCCATAACACATAATCCTCCATCTACTCATGAGATGCTTTCCATGG
This sequence comes from Sequoia sempervirens, assembly GCA_007258455.2. NCBI lineage: Eukaryota > Viridiplantae > Streptophyta > Pinopsida > Cupressales > Cupressaceae > Sequoia > Sequoia sempervirens. The sequence continues at coordinate 796,993,261 of VDFB02281492.1, read as the reverse complement.
ATGGACAAGTAGATAATCTTCATTCAGAACATGATTCCTTTATTCCTAACACTATTACACAAAAAGAATAAGTTATTGGTTCCTATAGTCCAACTGAATTATCAACATCAAGATCAGATATATCCCAAATTTGGACTGAGGACATCAGGTATGCGGATATCCAACATTATCTGCTCAAGGAAACTATAAGGAAAGCTAGATGCAGAAACAACTCTCCTAACGTCAAAACCTCAGGGAAGAATGTAGATATACTTTTAAATTTTTCAATTACAGTTCAAATAAGATGCACTATGAAACAAATAATAGAAATAGAGTATTTGAAAAACACATATGGACACCAGATATACATCGGAAAACCCTTACGGGAGAAAAACCCACCACACCAAGAGAAATCACTTTGTATTACAGTAATGGATATTACATACAAATGTCAGACTTATCTTTCTAGTGTTTATTTACAGCAGCATTCACCATGAACAATCTTGTACAGGAACCTTCAAGTTACAGTCATTACAGATTAGAATATATCTTCTAATCATACAACCACCCAGCAATCTGTCGATGTAACCAACTGATCACAATCTGCAATCACAGAGTATAATCATGTTGTTCCATGTCCGTCAAGCTTCCTCACAGAACCGTCACAATTAACAATCTTCCAACTGTTCAGATTCGGCTTCTCCTATTGGTCCATGAGACTCCACATAGGACAGTCAAACGGTCAATAGAGTCCACATTGTATCGGCATGTTGGTGAGACACAAGAAGTGTCTCCCCGATGCCTAAAGAGCTTCATATCGACGTCACCAAGAGTTATCATTATCACCAAGATGTTTCAATGATCTTTCATGTGTTACACCAAAGCACCAAGCAGTCGGTGAGGCCTATCGCTTTCGCCAAGAGATCATAGCGAGGTCCAGAAGTCTCATGGATGTGAGTTTACCATTCAGCAAGAGTATCGTTCTTCGCCAGGACCTCACGCCGAGTCATTAAGGTTACTCTGAAGCGTTCATCTGTCGTCAAGACATATCGGTATTGCCAAGAGTTCTTATCTAAGTCACATGTGTTACACTAATAACTATTTACTATCGGCAAGACTCTCACAAGTTGCCAAGACTTCATACCGATCGGCTTGAGCTACTCTGATGACCTTTATGTTATAATAAACACCGAACAGTCGCTAAGACTCTTGTCCATCACTAAGAGTTCTTAGCGAACCCTTAGTGTTACCCCGATGCCTCCAAGTGTGTCCCCATTGGAAAGATATTCATCGTTCACTGGGACTTCACACCGAACAAAGCCTTTTGGCCAAAGGTCTTCCTGATATATGATTGAATGGCCTATCGGCTAAAGATCTCCATGGGCGCTAAGAGGTCACACTGAAAGCTTCTTGTCACAGTGATATGATCCTTTGGTGAGACAAAAGCTAGGTTACAGCGACCTATACAAAACATGATGTTCCAAACTGCTAGTCGGCTAGACATAAGAGTTGTCACATAAAATTGACTCCAATGGAGGTTTCAACCTATAATGTTTGAGGCAAACTTTTCCAACAATCTCCCACTTGACGAAGACCACACAGGTACCTCTAGAGCACAACATAACTTACTAAAAATCATGGGCACTAAGGCCCATTGAACTGGCACACCACCTGAACTTGTCTGTGCTCACTAGCTTTGTCAATGCATATGCAACATTCTCCAGAGTATTAACTTTTTTCAAACTGACCTTTCCATCCTCCACCATATCTCGTACAAAGTAGTATTGTACATCTATATGTTTCATCCTGGCATGGAAAGTAGGGTTCTTTGCCAGACAAATTCCAAAATCTGAAGTGCCCTTCAAATATCTAAAAACTCTTTTCACAGCATCCCAATGTGTCCTTCTAAGACTAGCCATAAATCGACTAAGAACTCCCACTGCTTGGGCAATGTCTGGCCTTGTATAGACCATTGCATACATAAGACTACCAACAACACTAGCATAGGGTAAACTGGTCATGTCCTCCATCTCAGTAGGATATTTTGGACAATCCTCAATAGATAGCTTCATTCCCTACAAGACTGGAACAACTAGCTGCTTGCAATCATTCATACAAAATCTCTCTAGAACAGTCATGATATACTTACTCTGATTGATCCAAATCTTTCTATTCTTCTTGTCCCTAGTTATCTCCATCCCCAGAATATACCTTACTGCACCAAGATCTTTCATTTCAAACTTAGTAGACAACTGAGACTTAAGATCAGAAATCATTAGCTTACTATTGCCTATGAATAGCATATCATCAACATAGAGTGCAATAATAGTTACTTGATCACTTTTAGCTTTATAATAGACACAATGATCACATTTTGATCTTACAAATCCCAAAGACAATACAAAAGTATCAAATTTTTGGTACCACATTCTAGGTGACTGCTTTAACCCATACAAAGACTTCTTTAATTTGCATACCAATTTCTCTCTACCTTTTTCAACAAAGTGCTCAGGCTGGGACATATAGATTTCTTCTTCAAGATCACCATGAAGAAATGTCGTCTTTGCATCCATCTGTTTGACCTCTAAGTCATATGTTGCTACAAGTGACAAAAGAAATCTAATAGATGTCAACTTGGCTACAAGAAAAAATATTTCCCCATAATCAATTCCCTCTACCTGGGAATAACCCTTTGCAACCAATCTTTCCTTGTACTTTTCCACACTACCATCCAAACCAAATTTCTTCTTCTTAAATACCCATTTGCAGCCCACAACTTTTCTGCCTTTAGGTAAGGGCACCAAACTCCAAGTTTCATTCTTTTCTAATGATGCCATCTCTTCATTCATTCCTTCCAACCAAGAGTCTGAATCATACATTTTAAATGCCTCTTTTATAGTCCTAGGCTCAACAGTGCTAGAAATTAAAGCATAGGCACAAGTAGAATCAATCAATGAGAACCCATACCTATCTGGTTGTTTTCTTTCACGGGTTGACCTCCTCACTGGCTGAGGCTGAGGCTTAGGTTCTTCTTCTTCTTCAGAACTATCAGAACTACTTGAGCTCTCCTCAATTTCAGGTACATTTTGAATTTTCAATTCCTCTTTCTCTGGTGTAGGAGGAATTAAATCTACATCCTTATTGTTTTCTGACTTTGTCTCTGATTGCAGATCCAAAGTGGAAGGTTTCAGCTTATGAAATATTACACTTCTGCTATATACAACCTTCTCAGTATCAAGATTCCAAAGCTTCTATCCTTTTATGATAGCACTATAGCCAATAAAAATACATTTGACAGCCTTATTCTTGAATTTAGATCTTTTCACATCTGACACGTAAGCATATGCCTCACAGCCAAAAACATGAATATGTCTTAAGGAGGGCTTCTTACTAGACCATGCTTCCAAAGGTGTCTTCTTAACAAGAGAAAAGTTTGGAGAATGATTAATCAAGTAACATGTAGTAGCAATAGCCTCAGCCCAAAACTTCTCCTCCAAGCCAGCACTACTCAGCATACTTCATGCTTTCTCCATCACTATCCTATTGAACCTTTCTGTAACTCCATTTTTCTATGGAGTATAAAGTGTATTCTTATGTCTTTTAATCCCATGGTCTTTGTAATACCTCTTGAATTCATCAGAACAAAATTCACTACCATTATCAGTCCTTAAGCATTTTATTTTTCTACTAGTTTGATTTTCAACAAGATTCTTAAATTCCTTAAATTGACTGAACACTTTTGATTTACTCTTCAAAAAATAAACAAATTCTCTTCTTGAATAATCATCAATGAACAACACATAGTATCTTGATTTAGACAAATAAGGAACATCCATTGGACCAAACACATCCCAATGAATATAATCTAGCAAACCAGAAGAGTTATGAGGACTTGAGTAAAACAAAACATGGTGTTGTTTTCCATATATACAATGCTCACAGAATTCAAATTCGAGATTACAATCTTCAAGCCCCTCAACCAGGTTTTTATTCTTCAAGGTTTTAAAACCTTTTTCTCCTATGTGGCCTAGCCTATGATGCCAGAGCATAGTCTTCTCCGCTGGAAGTTTTACTTCCATAGAGTTTACATAATTAGGGATATTTCCCTCTTTACCTCCATGAATAGCTTTCAGTGACTTTCTAGAGACACTGTTACATTGAACAGCCTGTGCATCCAACTTGTATAGGGTACCAATTCGAGCACCTCTAGCCAGCACCATTGAACCTCTAGTCATCTTGCAGCCATTTCCATAGAATGTGACTTGTACTCCAATATCATTCAACATACTTACAAAAAGTAAGTTTCGAGCCAGAACTGGTATATGCATTACATTATTTATTCCCTTTACTTTGTCGTCGAGAAATTGGATTCTAACTCTTCCACAACCAACAATTTCCAAAGTTGAATCACTTGCCAAGTACACCTTTCCACCATCGTATTCTTCATACTTCATGAACCAATCTCTATGAGATGTCATGTGAAAAGATGCTCTAGAATCAATTAGCCAGACATCATCTGATGCCTGTGTAGCCAAGGCAGCAATGAAGGCATCTAAGTCACCCTAAGAAGATTCATTGTCAGAAGAATACTTCTTCTTCTTCTTCTCCTACTCTTTACAATCCTTTCGGACATGATCAGGTTGCCCATAGTTCCAACACTTCACCTTGGACTTCTTGCCAGGAGACTTTGATCTCCCTTCTAATTTTGATTTTGATTTCTTGTCCATCTTCTTCCCTTTCTCTTTCGATCTTCCTATGATAGCAAGAGCTTCTTTCACCATCTCAGAAGATTTCCTTCTCATCTCTTCTGATAGCAAAGAACCAACAACATCTTCCATCTTGAAACTGGATGTTGTACTCCCAATAGCCATCACTAAATGATCCCATGAGTCTGGCAAAGAACACAATAGAAGCATAAAGGGATCCTCTTCTTCAATTTTTACACCAACATATGTTAATTGAGCAATCAACATATTAAATGTGTTCAAATGATTAGCTATAGACCCTCCTTCCTGCATTCTCAAACTATATAGCTTCTTCCTCAGGAATAGTTTATTCATAAAAGACTTCCCTTGATAAATAGACGCCAGTCTCTTCCACAAGGAAGATGCAGTCTTCTCCTCATACACATTCAAAAGAACGGAGTCTGCCAAACAGAGCCTTATCAGCCCCATAGACTTTCTATCTGCAAGGTCCCAATCTTCTTGCTTCATGCCTATAGGTTTAGTTCTAGACACTACAAGCCACAGATCACGATCAACTAGAATATCTTCCATCTTGAGTTTCCACAACTCAAAGTTACTGCCATTGAATTTCTCTATTTCAAAATTTCCAAACGTGCTAGCCATCTCAACCTGTAATCAGAAATAACAAATTCTACAAGACTCTCACTGAACAGAATTGACTCAAAAAACCCAATGTACCCACAAGGATAACACAACTGTTTAGGCTCTGATACCACTTGTAAGGAAATCTAGATGCGGAAATAACTCTCCTAACGTCAAAAACTCAGGGAAGAATGCAGATATACTTTTAAATTTTTCAATTTCAGTTCAAATAAGATGCACTATGAAACAGATAACAGAAATAGAGTATTTGACAAACAAATATGGACACCAGATATACGTGGGAAAACCCTTACGGGAGAAAAAACCACCACACCAAGAGAAATCACTTTGTATTACAGTAATGGAGATTACATACAAATGTCGGACTTATCTTTCTGGTGTCTATTTATAGCAACATTCACCATGAACAATCTTGTATAGAAACCTTCAAGTTACAATCATTACAGATTAGAATACATCTTCTGATCATACAACCAACCAACAATCTGTCGATGCAACCAACCGATCACAATCTGCAATCATAAAGTATAATCATGTCATTCCATGTGCGTCAAGCTTCCTCACAGAACCATCACAACAAACAATCTTCCAACTATTCAGATTTGGCTTCTCCTATTGGTCCACGAGATTCCACATAGGACGGTCAAACGGTCAACAAAGTCCACATTGTATCGGCATGTCGGTGAGACACAAGAAGTGTCTCCCCGATGCCCAAAGAGCTTCATATGAACGTCGCCAAGAGTTATTGTTATTGCCAAGATGTTTCAACGAGCGTTCATGTGTTACACCAAAGCACCAAGCAGTCGGTGAGACCTATCACTTTCGCCAGGAGATCATAGCAAGGTCTAAAAGTCTCATGGATGTGAGTTTACCATTCGGCAAGAGTATCATTCTTCGCCAGGACCTCACGCCGATTCATTAAGGTTACTCTGAAGCATTCATCATTCGTCAAGACATATCACTATTGTCGAGAGTTCTTATCTAAGTCACATGTGTTACACCGATAACTATTTACTATCGGCAAGACTCTCACAAGTTGCCAAGACTTCATACCGATCGACTTGAGCTACTCTGATGACCTTTATGTTATAACAAACACCGAATGGTTGCCAAGACTCTTGTCCATTGCTAAAAGTTCTTAGCAAACCCTTAGTGCTACCCCGATGCCTCCAAGTGTGTCCCCGTCGGCAAGACATTCATCGTTCGCTGGGACTTCACACCGAACAAAGCCTTTCGGCCAGAGGTCTTCCAGATATACGATTGAATGGCCTATCGGCCAGATATCTCCATGGATGCTAAGAGGTCACACCGAAAGCTTCTTGTCATAGCGATATGATCCTTCGGTGAGAAAAAAGCTAGTTCACAGCGACCTATACAAAACACGATGTTCCAAACTTCTAGTCGGCTAGACATAAGAGTTGTCACACCGACTTGACCCCAATGGAGGTTTTAGCCTGTGATGATTGAGGCAAAATTTTCCAACAAAAATAAGTTAAACATAATAGTATTATCCAAAGTTAAAAGAGTGGAAAATTGAAACATCATCTACAATGGTCATTTATCAGAAAATGCATTCTAAACAGGAGCTCTCAGAACAGGTGGAATCAAAGCATGAAGGTACTACTTCCACAATACTGGGGGCAACTATGTCTCAAGCAAATTTCAACATAGGGAGCATGAAGAATCTTTATGGTGAAACCATTTACAATACTATAACTAGCCACACCATGAATCTTCATCCACCCATCACCCCATCCATGAATTGGGACCAACATCAAAGGAAATATTTGAATCAAAGTACGAAGAACGTTATCAAAGAAAAAGAAGCTGAGAAGCATAATGGACAAATCAAATACACATGGATACCAAAACATACAAAGAAAGATTATCCCTATCAAACTCCATCAGTCAAAGAAACTATGGAGAAAATTAATAAAGGGAAAAGTATCCATCAAATATGTCTACAAGAGAAAAAGAAGGATTTTCAAGCGACGTACAAAGTGTATCAAGCAGTTGGTCCCAATGCCATGCACACTTTCGTATCCACCCATCATTGCTCATCTTCCCAAGTTTGGAGATTCAAAGGTTCCAAACTATCAACCAATCCATCTTCTATCCCCAACCACACTCCATCTATGCCTCCACCCATGATATCCAATTCTCAAATTGAACATGTATTGGCAATGACCCTTCATCATAAGGATTTTAAAGGCACTCTATTGCGACGTACGCACAAAGATAGATTTAACCCCGATATCAATAAAGAAAAACAAGAATCCCAAAAGTTGTATTCAAGTGCACATATCTTAGCAAAGCATCTCCTTCTAGCAGGATATCGATGGAACATTATGATAGGGGAATCTACATCAGCAACACCTTGTAATTCAGCATGAGTTTAAAATCTTTTCAAAAAAACCAAAAAAATTAAAAAATATGAAAATCCAAAAAAAAAATCAGAAAAAGGATTGAAAATAGTAAAGATAAAAAATTGTCCTCTAGTGAAAACCACATGGGCGGCGCTTTGGGCAAGACCATGACGAAAACCCGGCAAACAAGTGTCATGTGTGGAATTGAGCATCTACGTGCGCCAGTTCAGATGAAAGCATCTCATCCCATTCGTAATAAATCTAGCATTCCATCCATCTCATCCATAATAAATCCAATCATCCATGAGAAATTTATCCAATCTATTTGCATATATCTGCATCCATAGTCCGAGTCATCTTGATCTTGACAAAGTTTGGGGCACACTTTACACTGTCTTATGGTAAACATCTCTACATGGGTCATTTTCATTGATCCTATCCTACCCAGCATTATTTGAGCCATAAATCATTATCCAAATGAGCATTTCTTTATCTAAGCACCTTATCTTATCGCAAGATAATCCTTGGCATCCTTTGCATGCTTTCCATATCCATCCATCCATACACCTATCCAAGCATCCATCCATGGCATTCCATACATTGCTAGACACTGGGGGCAGATATCTCACATCTTGCTTTGAGAATAAATCTTGATCTATATCCTCCAACTTATGTGGTGATCTGAACATTGGAAAGCATGAAATCAAATTGGTCAAAGCATTTGTGATCAAGAGTCTGAATCACTAGCCCATGGCATATTTTGACAAGAAGATGTTCCTTATCAGTCTTCATCTTTCATCGAACATCAATCCAAGCAATCACTATCAATTGCATCTAATGCACCCTTCAAACGTCACATCCAATCATTCAAAACAACTTTTGTTCCAAATCAAGCTTCATCAATCATGATCTATCAAACTCCAATCAATCCATCATCTTGGGTTATCCATCCTAATCCTTGTCTTGCTTAACACTATCCTTGCATTGTTGTGCATCTTCAACAATGTTATCGTCATCAATCCTAATCAATCAAATCCTTGCATTGTTGTGTATCCTCAATAATGTTATCAACATCATCAATCCATTGATTCAATCAATCAACCTTAGCCTGGTTTTTAAGAAAATCCCAAATAGAGCACTGGTATCATCACATATCCAAATTGTCAAAATCGTGCGAAAACCCAAAAACATTCAAATCATATCAAAATCCAAAACAGGTCAAAAAAGTCAAAAAACATCAAAAACATGGTATCTAAACTACGTCATCTCTGAGCTTAAATGTAGGCAAGGCTCATCAGCCCCCGAGACATCAAAATCCAAAAACATCCAAAATCACATCAAAATCCACAAAATCCAAAAACATTTGTAAAAATCTCAAAAACACCAAAAACAGCTTCAAAACATTGCAAAACTCCAAAAACATCCAAATATTTGAAAAAATCCATCCATCTCATCTCGCTTGCACCCGCAATAATCAATCATCCATAATAAATTGATCGTCACCTTCATCCTTTGTAAAAACAAATAGAAACAATCACAGCAATCGGCAAAAGCAAACTTCAATTGTAAAATCTAAATCGAAGCAACAAACCATTAAAACAAAATCAAACTCTTGATCATTTTCAAACATGTCAGTCCACTTTATATCAGTAGCCTATCAATCAACTGATCAAACCATCATCATCCTATACAATGCATGTCCTAGGATATATCGTTCTGACAATGGGCATCATTTTGGATATCACTTGGATTTTTATCCTATCAAAACAAATACCTTTGGCTAGAGATATGAAGAACATTGGCTTTTTTGTGTACTTGATCTTTTCATTTGATTTATCTTATTGCGCTCATTCCAAGGACCTCTCAATGGTATCTGAACGAAGGATTTAGAGAGAGGAATGGGGAAACGATCATTATCTTTGTCTATTGTGCTTGTTGGATGTTCTTGTAAAATAACTTGGTGAATACTTACTTTGTTAGGTATGTCCTAGCAAGGTTTCTATATGTCAGGTGTGAACAAGAATACTCCTATCTACTTGTCGAGTCAAATTCCATCACACTAAGTACAACGCCATCCTGGTCCTTTATACCTTGATGCATCATGCTTAGGCGTGTTATCAAACATAAGGTAAGTGACCCTTTTAAAATCCCAATCCTTGATAAGCAAATCATACATCTATCATCATCATCATCTCTAATAAAGTCTCATCAGATCATGGACTTGTTGGATCCTCTTGTCATCATCTAATGTCTTCTTTTCCACACTAACATCACAACATGAATAGTTAATCATCATCACCAATGCATCCATCATGCATCCATCATGCATACATCCTACATCCATCATGCATCCATCTTGCATCCACAAAACTGTCAGAATACCACATATCATTCATATCATACATAATAGGAAACATCGATCATTTCACATGCATTGCATTTGCATCATCATCATAGTATAGATCTATTAGTCTAAGAATCTGCATAAATCATACATTTGCATAATCATAGCATATTACATCAACCATCTCATCCATCATCACATCATATTATCATTTAAGTTGTTTAAGGTAATATAAATTTGTTATTTTAAGCATCTTAAAACAATATCATTTGCATCATCATCCATAACCATCCATTTTGAACCTCTTTATCGTGAGATCGACCCTCAAATTGAATCTTTTCGCTTGATCTCTTGGGGGGCAATGTACCAGTGTACTTTCCGTTGGGGCATCCAAAAAAAAAATAAAATTGAATTTTGATTGCGGCAAGTTTATTCTTTGAACCAACACAACAAGTACATTGCTTCAAAGAGGGGGAAAATGTAGACATGAAAAATTGGCATAATGCATTTGATTAGGTCATATTCATCCATTCAGCAAATAAATCAAGTTTATTTATCAATCTCCTAAAGTCATCAGTTTAAATTAAATAAATCAACTTGATCCTAACATCACCCTCCTTGATTAAATAAATCAATCCTTTATTTAATTAAGTTTGAAATCACCTTTCATCACTTTTTTATTTAAATAAATCAAAATATTCAAGTCAAAAAGGTCAAATCATCTTATCATTATCTAAGCTAATCTAATCCTGATTAAATCTAATATAATGCATGTCACATCCTCTAGCTTTTCCCACTTGCACCAATAAATCAATTTATTGATTTATTAAAATCAACATTTTCCATCAACATGGCATCTTTGAGGAATATTCCCTAAAATTTGAATTCAAAAAACAAGTGGACATGTACATCCAACAAAGAATTTATGAGGCCTTACATGTCTCTTACATGTCGCTTGCACAAGTCAAACTCAGCATTAACTCTCAAATTCAAATTTGAATCTCCCTCTCTTTGGCACATTGACCAAAATGTGCTCATCCTCCAACCTATCACAAGTTGACAAGTGGCCTCTTTTCATTGGCCTTTTTTTATCCCACATTGCTCTCAAATAAGCATTATTTCAACTTGAGAATCTTTAAATAGAGATCATCTCCATTGGTTTAATCCTCCACAATATCAAGCACAAATGCACCATTGTCATTTGAATCCATATCATCTTAGCATTCCATATCATTCTTCATAGAATTTTCATCATTTAGCTTATCTAAAGGGGTTGGGAAAGGGCTATTTTCCTCAATAGCACCAATCCCCCCATAAGATCAAGTGTTTGTCTTGTTTTAGAATAGGGATAGTTATCTTTGTTTGTATTTGCTCAAGTATACCATCTTTTTCCTTGTTTTTTAACAATGCAAATGTATTTTATGGGGAACTCTCGTTCTAACCTTGCATTTTGATCTATTAACGTGATTATTTGTTTCTTCCATGCAAGTTTGGAAAGGGGTTCACACATAGAAAGATAAAAATGAGTGCAAAAGGAATAATAGAATGTGAGGGATCAAAATATCAATACTAACATGATTAATTAATATATATGACCTAAAATATGATAATAACTTATAAAAACACAAAATTAATCAAAATTAAAAACCTAAATTTTATTTATATAAATTTTAATTCAATACATATTAAACACAAATGCGAAACCTTGTGAATTGATAAAAATAGGTTAATTTTTTTAGGAATTAAGCATTGACCTTAGAGAATAATGGATACCCATTATAATCAATACATGTTTAAGCATGATGGCCCTTTCCTAAATGGGTACCTATTCCTTCAATATTTTTTTGAACCTAAAAATTCCACTAAAAGTGGAACCACTAGTTAGCAATTACCTTGATCTAAGAAGATAATTCACTAACTTGGTCGTCTGGTTCTTCCTTATTCTTTTCATCATTATTCATATGAAGTAGGATGGTCAATATTTTAGTGTAGAGAGACCCATTTCTACTAGCTCAAGTTTACATTTTGTAATAGGTAGTCCCAAGGCTACATGTTTGCTTCCTCTTTGTTGGCCTCCTATAATTATCTTAATGACTAAGCCTTTACAACCATGATCCAGAGATTGGACATCTAACCTAAATAGCCATTTCAATCATCATGAAGGTGCATTTAACTTGTCAACCTAGGGATGTGAACTTGAAATAGGTCAGCACAGTATGTGCTCTAGGAACTCAAAGTATCCATTTCATTCTATAGCTAAGGAACACACAATACTAAAAGTAAATTGCTTGAAAAGGAATGAAACAAATGTTGAGCATTAATCAATGACTATGCTAAGTTCAAATGCATAATAGGAATAAAAATCTAAGCAAAAAGCATGACACTACTCTATCTGCTTTGGTTGCAGGAATAGTCACAAAATCAAATTCTAGTGGCAACAGGAATAGTCAATTCTAGACTTCTAACTAAGTACTAAACAACAAGTAATACTAAACTAATGTTAAACTAAGAAGAAAAATTACACACCAAGTGGGACCCCTTGGATAAGTATCCTCTAAAACTAATGAAGAATCAGATGCTCGAACTTGGAAATTTATTTTATTCACTGTGAATCAAGAGTACAAAAGAGTAATGTATCTATATTACCAAAAACTGGAGAGTGCAAGTACAATATCAAATCATCCAACCTTTGAAGGAGAATCAGAGCATTATTTATACTAACAGCTAAATGAGGTAGTCAACTCCACAACTGGGAGGATGCGATTTAGGGAAAACAAAGAAAATGGAGCGATGGTGGTTACACATGCATGGAATCTGGTCAGACATGTAGGTCCAAATGCATATTCATCTCAGTAGTAATGCCCATGCATGCTTGATCATTAAATTATGCTACAAAGAAGTTACATTCAATTGCATGAAGAATCTTCTACCGTCAACCTCCTTTGACTTGGAGTGATTCCTTTGTTGGACATTATGGTGCATGTCCAGCTGGCAGTGTCTTTCTCAACTTAGCATATTAAATCTACATGGTAAAGTCAGTACGCATAATAACTGCACATCTATAACCACCTTAAGGAACATTCATTAACCACATGCAAAATCAACATAGAAAATCCGCATAATATGCCAAATGTCATTAAATCTTGCAGAGATAGGATTAAGTCCAATGTCAATGGTTTGAGAAAATACCAACATTTAATGTTAAATTCCATGACATCTACCAACAAATAAACTATAGATTATACCAAAAATTAGACCAAAAACTAGGCTCATCACTCCCCCCAACCTAACGTTTTGTCAGTCCTCCAGCAGGGGAAGGGTTGTTCTTCTGCTTGGTCAAAGGTCTAAAATTTGCAACTGATAGTTCTCCAACATCAGTGGCTATAGTGTGTGAACCAGGATCCCAATAGAATCCTCCCAATCTATCAAATTTGTTCCATCTCTACTTTTCTGGAGCAATTTTATACTAGTAGAATCTGAAGTTTGGCACAGGCCACATGAGCATGGCTGGATGGAAAGTTAGGGGGAGCCAAGATCATACCTGTATTCTCCCAATTTGAATATACCTATCAATCCTTTTTAGTGTTGCAACATAATTGTGGATGGAATGAGGCTCAACCTACTTCATCTCATCAGTTAGACTATTCCATCTTTATGATATGCATCTTCTCATAGTTTCCTCCTTTGTTGCTTTCTTTACCTCATACTCACTGTAAACTTCCTCAATCCAAGGAATAATATTGTTGCCATAACTAAGTCTCAGAATCATTTTATCATTCTTTGTAAATATCCCTTAGGTTGCTTGATTCAACTCTAACGGGCAGAGGTATATCAGACTCCAATTGCTTATAAGCTCCATGTTCTTGTCCCCAACTAATTTCAATTTGTACCCAATACATAAATGTCTTCAATTGAACATCCCCAACATACAACAATGGGTTCCAATCATGGTCTTGAGTTACAAAAAAATTATGTAAATAAAATTCACATAACAAATTCTTCATTTCAGGGGAGGCAATCCTATAAGCATTGAAAAATTCAATGGGGGTGTCAATAGAAAGATTCAAACCTGAGGCAATCCTTGACATCTTAAAAGAGAGATACTTCTCTTTCAAGAGCAAAGCATAAACCCTTAGAGGGGTCCTACATTCCAAAATCTATGGTGCCAAAGCTGCCATATAATCCACCCTCTGCTTCAGGGTGGAAATTTCTGCATCTTTATATTCAATCTCCTCATCCTTCTTTTGAATTTCCTTCTTTAATTTTTTTTCCTTTTTCCATTCTTCCTCCCTTCTTTGTATTTCTTTCCATAAATTCAAAATTTCTTACATGTATTGTAAAATCAGGAGGATTACAAATTCCTACTAGTCTTTTTGTTGATGGTGGCTCCTCATATGGCACTATCTACATGGACTATGGTTGTCCAGTTATCTCTACCTGCAGGGGCACTGCTTCTTCTTCTGCTTCTTGCTACAGGGACTCTCATTCTTGTTCTTTTTGTGGCTACATGAACTCCTACTCTAGTTCTAGCTATTGTTGCAGGACATCCTACTACACGACTTCTTGCTATAGGACTTCTTGCTCATGCTATAGGAAATCTTGATTTTCCTCAAACTCTTCTGCAATGTTAGCAAAATCGGTCAATGTTAAATTTGTTGCTCTCCCAAATATATCCTCTTCTTCGACTTTATCCTGCCCCATTGGAGCTTTAGGATCCTCATGTGATGTCTCACTAGGCTTAGGGCTTTCCTATGGAGGCGTACCAATCACAAGCCCAATTGGTCTTGATTTTTTGGAAGGTCTCTCACACTTTCCTTTGGCTGCAGGATGAACAGTGTCAGCCTTCCTCTTTTTAGAACTTGGTACCTTTCTTTCTATAGGCTATGTTTTGGCCTTTCCTTTTCTCATTTCAACTTCTCTCTTTTGTTCCCTAGTTTTCATCAGGGTTTCAAGTGGAATGTCATTATCAGAATCGAAGGAAGAACTTTCTTTTTTTGAATGCTTTGTTCCAGAAGAACTAATTTCTATGATTTCTTCTGCTACAGGAGGATTCACACTAGAGCTAGCACTAGAGGTTGAAGCACCAAGAGGAGCTTCAACCATTCTTAATCTCCTGCTACAACTATGAGGTTGAGGTAAATCCCTAGGTTGCAAGTGCTTAGGTCTAATTTGACCAACATTTATAAATTTTTCCCAGGTCATTCTAGATACATCATGCAGAGACTTTTCAACTAGTAATTTAATCAGACAATGGTGGGAAAAATAATTATCCCTACTTTTTTGAGTCTCGACTGCCATGATTGAGAGAAGATTGTATAGCACGTTAGGCACATTCATCCTCCTTTCGTGCCTCATGTGATTCAAAAGCTTGAAGTGTGTTGAATGCAAATTTTACTAGTGACCCTCACAGGTGATGTATTTGATAACATAAATGGCTATCTGCTTCCATGGTGATGTAATTTTTTCCATAAGTTAGTAACCCTATGACCTTTGCAATTCTTTCCTCAGTTTCCACAACTTCCAACCCTTTTACTGTGGATTTCCCTTCAGAAAATGTCTGGTTGAATTCAAGGTAAATGCTTTCATCAAATCCATCCAACGTCAGGAATTAATCTAACCATCTGCGGTTTCTAAATTTGGTCAGGCATTGTGCATCCTGCAATAAAATGTCATGCACTGTGGGTTCAATTTGAATTAACCCACCTCCCATTGTCTGCAATAAAACAAATGTTCTGCAACTTCTTTCCTGCAATTCCTGTTTGAAAATCAAGCTCACTTTCAGTACCTACTAAATTTCCAATTCCAATATCAACTGAATTTTATTTTCTTTGTTTCACCTTTTTGCTTGCAACTCAAGATTATGACAAGGTCAATAATGGTAAGAAAAGGAGTGATAAAGGAGAATTATGATGGGAAGAAATGGTGGCTACATAGTTAATGTCACTTCACACATGCAAGTTGTCTTCTCACTCAAATTTCAAATCAACTCATTTTAAATTTTCTGACATAGCCTAGCATAAATTGACACATGGGAAATATATTTACATCCTTTTCTATCCCCTCCCCCCAACCTAAATTTGGACATGTGTCCACACATGCGAGATGGGAGTGGTGATTTGACATAGAATGATGGCATTTTATGTAAACATATATACTAACGTACAATGATTAAATGAACGCACTTAAAATATGATTAAAGATAGCAATTAATGTGCACATACCTGAATGTGTGCAAGATTTGCTGCAAATATCATGGAGAAAGTACCACTCACTTTTTAGGGAATAAATTAAGTAATTAGTGAAAGTGAAGTGGAATGAGGTGAGGTGGAATGAAGTGATGGAAGAGAGAGAAAGGTGGTGATGGATGGGTGGATGGGTGGATGGGTGAATAAATGGACTTCCACGTAAGTGAAAGTCTTTATTTTGAGAGAGTGTGTACCTTAATTAGCCAGAAGGAGGGACACTAGGTCTATTTCCTTCGGCTGCAGCAAGCTCGAGTGTTGAATGTTGGGTGAATTGTTGCGAGAACTCTTCTTTGGAAGATAGCTTGTGATATAATATGAGGCGATGACCATTGACAAGTAATTTGAGCTTGACAAGGTCAATGGTAGTAAGTTGAACAGCTCCATTAGGAAAGACCTCAACAACTTCATATGGTCCTAGCCACCTTGTCTGCAATTTTCTTGCATTGTCCTAGTATATTGAGTCATAGAGCAAGGCCCAATCTCATGGTTGGAATTTCTTGTCCTTGATAAATTTGTCATACCACTTGATTCTCTGATTCTTCACTACTTCTATATGTTGTAGTGCTACTCTTCTAATCTCATCCAAAGTGTTTAGCTGCATGATTCTTTCTCTTTGTGACTCAGAAATATCCATCCCCAAATCTACTACAATCCATAGAGTCTTATATTCAAATTCAACTAGCAACATAGCTATCTTTCCATACAAAAACTCAAATGGGGTGAAACCTGTAGTTGTTTTTCAAATTTTTCTATA
This sequence comes from Sequoia sempervirens, assembly GCA_007258455.2. NCBI lineage: Eukaryota > Viridiplantae > Streptophyta > Pinopsida > Cupressales > Cupressaceae > Sequoia > Sequoia sempervirens. The sequence goes on along the minus strand of VDFB02281492.1, from coordinate 796,976,225 downwards.
GGTCCAAACAACTTCTAGTAATCTATTTTCCCTATCTTTTCTATGAATAGCTACTATTTTAGTCAGAATGGCTTCAATTTCTTTGTTGGTCACCTCAACTTGGCCATTAGCCTGTGGGTGATAAGGAGTAGACTTCTTATGCCTTATGTTTTCCTCATTAACTAGTGTTGCAACAAGGGTTGATGTGAATTGTGCCTCTTGATTAGTCACTATTTCTCTTGGAACTCCATATCTTGTGAAAATATCCTCACAAATAAATTTTGTAACCTTGTTATCTCTTGCATGCTTCATGGCCTTAACTCCTACCCACTTTGTCACATAATCAGTGCATACCAATATATAAGACTTAGCATTTGATGGAGGATCCATGGGTTCCACAAAATCCAATCCCCACTTGTCAAAGGGAGTGATTACTACCTAAGGGCATAGGGGCATCTCATTAGATTTGGTTGGTCTTCCCATTCTTTGACATCTGTCACATTTTCTAGTATACCTTCCTGCATCCTTATGGAGTGTTGGGCAGTAATATCCTATGTTCAAAACCTTCATTGTTGTCCTCTTGGCTACAAGTGTCCTCCACATGGTTCATTGTGGCATGCATGCAAAATTTTATATGTCTCATCTTCTCTCACACACCTCCTCATGACATGGTCAGGTCTAGTATAAAACAAACATTCAACAATCCAAGAGAAAGGAAAATATTTTTCAATGAGTGCCCTTTTCTCTTTTGGAGAGAAGTGAGAAGGAACTCTACCTGTGACCAGGTAATTGATTATGTCAGCATACTAGGGTGTTTGCACACTGAGGGAGAATAGATGCTCATCAGGGAAAGAGACATCTATGGGTTGATTTTCTTCTGATGTAGTTAGCCTTGAAAGAAAATTTTCAACAACATTGGCCTTCCCTTGCTTATCCAAAATGGTTATATCAAACTCTTGCATCAACAATAACTATCTTGCAAATCTACCTATGATTAAAGTTTTATTCATGCTCAAGATATATAATGGTTGCATGATCAGTGTGCATAAAGATTTGGTAGCATGCTATGTAATGTCTGAATTTTTTCAATGCATAGATTACTACTAGAATTTATTTTTCTGTCACTGTATAATTGAATTCAGCTCCTTGTGAATTTTTGCTGATAAAGTAAATGGAATTTTCAACAAATCCTTCTTTCTATCCTAAGACTACTCCTATGGCATAATCTGATGCATCAATATGGATGTGGAAAGGAAGCTCCCAATTAGGCACTTTGAGTATAGGAGCATGAGTCAAAACTACCTTCAAGTCAAAAAATGCCTTGTCACAGGCTTCAATCCACTGAAATTTGGCATCTTTAGTGAGAAGAGTGTACAATGGTGCCGCTACCTTGTTGAAATCCTTAATGAAATGCCTATAATATCCTGCATGACCCAAGAAACTCTTAACATCTTTCTTTTTTGCAGGTTTGGGTAGATTTGTGATTACCTCAATCTTTGCAAGATCTACTTGAATTCCCTTATGGGAGATGTAGTGGCCAAGAACTACACCTTCCTACATCATCATGAAGCACTTTTCATTGTTTAAGGACAAGTTTTAGTCTTCACATCTCTGTAGGACCCTTCTGATATTTTCCAACGCTTGATTAAAATCAACACTATAAGTGGTAAAGTCATCCATATAAATTTCCATGCAATCATGAGAAATGTCTGAGAATATGCTAATGACTACCCTCTGAAAAGTTTCAAGTGCATTGCATAAGCCAAATGGGAGCACCACATAGGCATAGGTCCCCCATGGACAGGTAAATGCAGTCTTCTCCTAGTCCTCTGGTGCAATTTGGATATGGTTGTAGCCGTTGAATCAATCTAGAAAAAAAAGAGCATTATTTTCATGCAAGTGTATCCAAAACTTAATCAATGAAGGGTAAAGGAAAGTTGTCCTTCTTGGTGGCAACATTAAGTTCCCTATAATCAATACAAACTCACCATTTCCCTCCATTCTTGGGCACAATCACTAATGGAGACACCCAAAGACTATCGGAAATGGGATAGATAAATCCTGCATCTAGTAATTTGTGACTGTCTTGTTGGGGTGCAATCATCTCTAATGTAAATTTTGTGTGTACAAAGTTTAGGATCCAATCCCTTCATATCATGATAATCCCATGCAAATGCATGTTGATGGGTCCTTAATAGGTTTGTCAATAACAATTGAACTGTTCTTCATTCAATTTACTATTAACATTCAAATATTTTCCTTTTGACACCTGTACTTGTGTAGTTAACTCTAGCATGGTTTCTTTATATTAACACATGGAACCTTTGGCTCATATGGCAACAATGTATGGGACATACCTATTGCTGCAAGAAGTTTGTCTATAGGAACAATGGCTATAGGAAGTCTATCTGTAGGAACAGTGGATACAAGAAGAGCATTTGCAGGAAGAATGTCTGCAGGAATAGTGGCTGCAGGAAGAGCAGGTAGAAGTGTCTTGACTGGAGTAGAAAAATGAGAAGATGATGCTTCCTCCACTTCAAAATGGTTATAGATGATGTTATCCAATACTTCATCCTCGTCTTGAAGCTGCATGAAAAATCTTCTACCTAGCATCATAAGTTGCACCACAAAGTTAACTTCCTCGAAATTTTCACCAACATGTGGCCATACGAGATTATCTTCATCAATGGTTGAGCGGGCAGATAAAGAAAAAAAAATTAGTGCTCCTCCCATCTGAAATAGTCATGTCACTTGACCAACAACCAATGTATACATCTACAGTTGCTAGCCATGGCCTTCCAAGAATAATGGGATGCCCGCCTAGTGTAGCTATAAGAGAAAGAATCATAAAGTTTGTTGGGTACTCCCAGGAGTCTAGAACCACAAGATCCTCCACTACACCATCAGGCTTAATAGTAGAGCTATTAGCAAGTTGTAGGATAGTAGGAGTAAATCTCATGCTTGTGATATTTAGTTGTTGTAGGATGTCTTTGGTCATTACATTTATTGTTGCCTCTAAATCAATCAGAGCATTCTTTACTTGGATCATGTTTATAACAATTGCTACCACAGGACTGCCTAGGTCATTATACTTGGGAATAATCACTTTTCCTAGCATGATGTCAGCCAATTGTCCCACCACATGAACTGTAGTTGGGTCCTTCTTTTTCCTACCTCGCTTCTTAAGACATGCCTCCTTGATTGTCTTGTCATAGATTGGAACATCCTTTATGGCATGAAATAGAGGTATCTAGACACATATGTCATTTAGTTGATCCAAGATATCAAAAGTGGTATCCTCCTTTACTTCCTTCTTCTTGGAAACTTCCAATCTCTGAGGAAATGGTGGTTCTTGTTCAATCTTCTTGACTTGGACTAGTTCAAGATTTTTAGGTACACTGGGCTGAATGGGATCATTTAGAGGCAAATCTTCTTCTTCCACAGGAAGCTCAATGATAATGGGCTTGGAAGGGGTCGGTAGAGTAGTACCTAAATGTAAATGGATATCACTTACACCCACATCATATACAGGGAATTGATTTGAATCAACAGAATATGCAGGCTACTGCTATGGTCTGTTATTTGGATTGGGTGTGGGTTGAGCTAGAAGTTCAGTAGGTTTAGGCGCATTTGAGCTTGGATTAGCAGGTGGAGGCATTATAGCAGGTTTTTGGGGCTAAGAAGGTGGTTGTATGTAACTGGTTGTCTGAGTAGGCCATTGTTGCCCTCCTCTCCACTAATTTGTTTGCTGCCAATTTCCTAGAGGTGGCTGCCAATTCCCCTGAGGTTGTTGCCACTAGGGTGGAGAACTCTGATGACTAGGCCAAGCATTTGGAGGGTTACTCCAAGGCTACGGTGGATATCCTCCATAACTAGGTAGATATGGGGGTTTCCATTGGTTACCAAATGAATAGGAATTAAAATATGGTCTAGCATAGGATAGTGGATCTGGTGGCATACCTTGTCTTGGAGCCCAAGGCTTCCTTTCTACAACATAGTAGACTTGGTCTTCTTCAATCTAGATTGGCTTGAACTTAGGTGGAACCTACTTGCTTTCAACATTAGCTACCATCTTACATCTGTAGTCCTTCTTTTTTCTACAATGGGGGCAATACTCTATCAACATTGCCTCTACCTCCTCTTACTTCTTCTTGGCCAGAAGTGTATCTAGCTGAGTAGCTAGATTATTGATAATATTTTGCTTGAAATCTTCCAGAAAATGAGTAATCTCTATTCTTGAGACTCCACTAGTAGTTGACTTACCCATGGAAGATTGGTAAGCTCTCCCTTTCTTTGAAGCTGCCCTAGAGTAGTTTTGGCATATTTTCTTGATATCTTCCCAAGAAACTTGGGAGATATCTCCTCCTCCCATGAGGTCCAAGGCATCAGTATAGCTATCATTAATTCCTCTAAGGAAAAATAACTTTTTTGAGTCTTCATTAAGTGTATGGTGTGGATATTTTTTGTAGAAAAAATAGAAACCTTGCAATGTAATATTCCAAGCTCTCATCTTCCTTTTGTTGTATCCTGAAAATTTCACTGCCTCTGCAATATTCCTTGTATTTTTCAAGGAATTTTGTCTTCATTTCTTCCCAAGTTTCCATAGTATCTTTTCCTAAGCTCATGAACCATCTTAATGCAGCCTCTTTCAAAGTGGTAGGAAATAGATTAAGCCTATGGGCATCAGTAGTATCATCATAACTCCTACAAAGTATGTCAAACTCAAATAAAAAGGTATCTAGATCTTTTGTGACAAGTCCATAAAACCTTGGGAGTGTTGAGGCAAGAATTTTCTTGATATTCTCAACTCCATTCTGATGGGAAATGGAGAAAGGAAAAGCTGGTTGGTTAGGTCTGTTCCTATTTGCATCACCCATGCCTACTTGATGTGGTTCCAAAGCAAAGGGGTTCTCAAACTGATTTTGATCCTCATAGGAGACTTCAAAACTAGTCAGATCATGATATGCATTAGGAAAGGGGTGTGGATCTTCTTCTTCTTCTAGTAGATTCTAATATTCAACTTGTTGGAATGGATTAGGATTGTTAGGAAGGAATCTCTCATAAGCATCCCTTCTCCTTCCTTTATGCATGCGATATCACTCACTATCAGTCATCTCACACAAAGAATTGGTAAAGAACAAGGGGGGTCATTACTTCCTAAATGAGGATATACTAACAAAAACATCCAGAAACACTACAACAAGAAAAACTACCGATGAATCCAAAAGACTCCCTAGTTTGACACAATCCCTGGCAATGGCGCTAAAAATGTTGGCCTCCTACAATGATCTTCATAACTAAACCTTTACATCCATGATTCATAAATTGGACATCTAACCTAAATAGCCATTTCAATCATTATGAAGGTGTATTTAACTTGTCAACCTAGGGGCTTGAACTTGAAATGGGTCAGCACAATATGTGCACTAGGAACTCAAAGTAGCTATTTCATTCTACAGCTAAGGAACACACAATACTGAAAGTAAATTGCTTGAAAAAGAATGAAACAAATATTGAACATCAATCAACGACTATGCTAAGATCTAAAATGCATAACAAGAATAAAAATATGAGTAACAAATAGGACACTAATCTGTCTGCTTTGGTTGTAGAAATAGTCACATAATGGAATTCGAGTGGCTACTGGAACAGTCATAGAATGGAATTCTAGTGGCCGTAGGAATAGTCGATGCCAAACTTGTAACTAAGTACTAAATAGCAAGTAATACTAAACTAATGCTAAACTAAGAAGACAGATTACTCACCAAGTGGCCCCCCTTGGATAAGTATCCTCTAAAACTAATGAAAACTTAGATGCTTAAACTCAAAACTTTATTTTATTCATTGTGAATCATGAATACAAAAGAGTAATGTATCTATAATACTGAAAACTGGAGAGTGCAAGCATAATATCAAATCGTGCAACCTTTGAAGAAGGAGCATCAGAGCATTATTTATACTAATAGCTAAATGAGGTAGTCAACTCCACGATAGGGAGGACGCCATTTAGGAAAAATAGAGAAAATAGAGCGATGGCGATTATGTGTACATAGAATCTGGTCAGACATGCAAGTTCAAACTCATATTTAGCTCAACAATAATTCTTGTGCATGCTCAATCATTAAAGTCCACTACAAGGCGGTTACGTTCAATTACATGAAGAATCTTCTATTGTCGGCCTCCTTTGACTTGGAGCAATTCCTTTGTTGGGCATTATGGTGCATGTCCAACGAGCGGTGTCTTCCTCAACTTAGCATATTAAATCTTCATGGTAAAGTCAATACGCATAATAACTACACATCTATAACCACCTTAAGTAACATTCATTAACCACATGCAAAATCAATATAGATAATCCACATAATATGCCAAATGTCATTAAAGCTTGCAGAGATAGGATTAAGTCCAATGTCAATGGTTTGAGAAAATACCAATATTTAACGTTAAATTCCGTGACATCTACCAGCAAATAAACAATATATTCTACCCAAAATTGGACCAAAAACTAGGCTCATCACTCTTTATCTACCATTGGAGTTTCCACATGTGTGGTTGTAAATCCCTAAGCATCCTTGGTAACTATGGATAATGTTCATTTTCTCTTTGGCTTAGGCCAAGCCTTAAACAATTCCACCACCTTAGAGATGTCCTTTGTAATTGTTCAAAACATCATTTGTCTCTTCGTTATTGGAGATCTCATCTATACTAGAAACCTCAACCTAATTTGTATTGATATTTTAATTTTATGTGTTATGAGGTGGAATTGGATATCTTTGAGGAGTGGAGTGAAGAAAGCTTGAAGGAGTAGAAGGAATCATTGTGGAAGTTGTACTAGAGAGGAAGGAGGTACAGAGTTCACCAGCTAAATTGGAGTATGGGACTCCTCCTAAGAATATAAAAAAATGTTGCATAGAACCATTTCCTCTTGTGTTGTAGTAGGTATGATGGCTTCTTCTTGTACTAGTACATCCTCCTATCATAATTCTATCAACCTATCATTCCCAACTTCTTTCTTCACATTGTTGACCTATGGAGGAGAAGGAATTGAAGTATATGGAGGAGGTGAAGGAGAATGTAGAGAAATTGATATTTGAACTAGAGTATAAGGTAGCTCTTGAGTTGTTAAATTTCTGGTCCTTATTTGTAGGGTTTCCACCTCTTCTTCATCTTGCTTAAACATAGCATTAACAATGAGATTCTTCTTTCTTCCTCTTGGCCTTCCCTTGTAGAATACTAAAACATGACTCCTCTTATTCGTTTATTGTTATTTAGGCCTTGGGAGGTTTTTACTATTGAGGTTCAAGATCATCCATCAAGTAAGGATGCCTAAAGCATCTCCTAGTTCTTGTAACCACCCATTTTTCTTTGGCCTCAACTAAGGCATTTCCTAGTATAGACCAATCTATCCACTCCATTGGCTTGTTAAAGACATTTCCGCTACTATAAGAAGTTCCCATGATCCTCCATTCATCATGCATTGTCTTTGGGAAATTTTCAAGGTCACGCCCTTTGATCAATGGGATTGTCACTTGACTATAATCTCTTATTCTTACTTCATGTTCATCCAAATAGTTATCTCAAAACTCTTCTAACACTAGAATAGGAACAAAGAAGGAACCAATTAGTGGCTCAATATTCCCTATGGGAACATACCTATCACTCACTTTATGGAGATGCATTGTTAAATATGTCATCTCTTGCTATTATGTATTTGCATGTTGAATACTAGAGCAAGAGCAATCTCCCACCTTGATGGGGAATGAGTTTATTACCTTATGTTTGCTGGTAATTATCCTTTGGATCTCAATGACTTGTTTATAGATCTCTAGAAAAATAACTGTCACTGGGGTACATGGGAAGTTTATATGGTGCTCAATGAAAGTTGAGTAAAACAATAAAATGTTTTTTTGTCAAGTATGAAGTGGAGTATAATATAACCACCACCACAATATACTAGAAGCAATTTGACTTTAAAAAATAAGAGTTAAAATAGTTAAGTCTTTGAACTATAACACGTGATAATAAGAGTCCTATTAAAATTGTAAGAAATCTAAATTCTAATACAATAAAAAAATATGTAAATTTTTTCATCATTTAATCAATATTAATTTAGCAAAAAAAGATACAACTACTCAGATACTACGCTATTTGCGGTTGAAGAATCAATTTGACTTTAAGAGATATATGTATTTTAATTAAGTAAAGAGGAGCTGGAATGCCAAATATATAAGGAACGCACATTAAAAATTAATGTTTAAAATGCATATTTATAAATAAAAAATAAAAAAATAAAATTCTTGTAATTATACAATGAAATTTCATATGTATATATAAAATTAATTTATTGTATTAATAAAAACAATAATTAAATTCCTTGATTATTTATCTTATATCAATTTCATGTTATTCATGGAGTTCTTCAAACATAATCACTTTACATGGTAAAAGAATAAATCAAATCAATTACGGAGACAACTTGGAGGATCCACAGTCCCAATAGTTTTGCCCTGAGCGTTCAGACAGGAGGACTGAGCTGCAGCCCCTGAATTCAACCTCAATGATATATCGCTCAGTGTTATGTCTGTGCATGCTGCTGTTGTACTGCATGCAAATCTCACCGCCACTGGTGTTGATGAGGTGCCGGATATTCCACTGTATGTTACATTAGATACTTTAACAGCAGAGGTCTGCAAACACAATATAAACAAGAACTTGGGCTTAACAAACCAACCACATAAGAGAGATAAAACTGAGTTAATATGTGCTCAGCATGATTGCATGATTGCAGTCCAAGGAGGATCTAAATGTATACCTGATTAGAACAAGATGTGGTCGAATCACAGTAGTATTGATCAATTATAATTGGGTTTGTCACGTTAACCATTGTAACCTTCTCAAATATTATACCACTGGCTGACCCTGATCCGCCCTATGGTATCAAAATATTTAGAGAAAATGATTTCATCTGTTCAGCATTGGTTTAGCAGAACTAGAAAATTCTTTAACTTGCAATGATAAATATTATAATTTTCTAAGGACTTGCCTGCCATGTTTTGATCCTTAATCCGTTTGTAGTTCCAGTCAAGATGGCCCCATTTACGTGCACAGTGGAAACATGTGCTTGAGTGTTTCCTTTCCCAAGGCTTCCCACACTGTAAGATCAAGTATTTTATCATCATATATCTTAAGAAAAAATGATAGTCACATTATACCATAGAAAAATGCACAATTTTTCTTAAGTTACCTTATACCGTGACCTGGGCCACATGTAAGATCTTCAATGTAGATATTATTTGACCCATCACCAATGGCAATGCAATCATCACCTGTGTGTGTGTATATATATATAGAAATATGATTATTGACCACAATATTTGTGTAGAAAATCCAATAGATTAACGATTATTTATATTCATATAGTTTTGAGTTAGCGTAGACAGGCTTTAATGAATACGTACCCGAGCCTATGATGCTGCTTATTATGCGAAAGTCTGTAGACTGGCCATTTATGTCAATTCCATCTGTGTTAGGACTTGTACCTGGTGCGTTTATTTTCACAGAATTGATTTGGATGCTTCTACTACTAGTAAATGTCAAATGAAAGCTAGGACTGTTCACTATTGACAGTCCCTGGATTGTAACCTGGCTGCCACCATTAAACTGAATGGCCTGCATACGTACAGTTTCAAATTTAGAATTTCGCAAACCCACCTGTAGATTGGGGACTTTGTCCTAAAAAGTACCTAGCAAAAATATTAAAAATGTGAAATTATCAGGAGCTTACGCATTACAAAATTAACTATACAACAATATTCTCCGAGAAATTATGACAATTTAAACAATATTTTCTATCTGTGTTTGTTTCATATTGGGCAATTATTTCTTGCCTACGAAAGATCCTATTTTGGTAATTTATTTTCATAGATGAAAAAATACATAAGTACATAGGGGAGAGGGGCCATAGTAGAGCACCCTAACTTCGTGTTTCTCAAAACTCTATACGGAAATTTCAAATCACTCCCAATTTTGTACAGCAGTTTATTTGGCAACTGACGTGCTTCTATATTTTGTTTTAGGGCACATCATCAAATATGATGCCACATCAGCATGCTTTTTGTTGAGGTATCCAAAAGGCCCAAAAAAAAAATGAGACCGGTAGTGGTGCACTAAGTCATGTTTTATTGGTGCGCTGATGTGGCATCACATGATTTGTTAGTTTGTGTACTTAATGGATAAAAAGTGGTTTACAATTGGATATTAAGGTGCTCCACTATAAGACCCACTAGGACTATATCCCCAGTATTGGACCCTGCTCCCCCTCTCCCTTATATAATTCTTCACATAAGCATAGGTGACAGGTAAACATAGAATTACCGCTGGTATATTGCTTGCTTTTACACCTCCCTGTCAAAAACAATGCATATGAGATGACATGAATAGAAATGTAAATATTTAATAATATGGAATATTTTTGAATTTCATTTTGTGAATTTTTCATTGAAGTTTTTGATCATATGCTATTAATAAAAAAACTCAAAATCAAATCCCAAACATTTCATGCTATCATCAAACTCTTAAATATTTTTAATTCAACAATTTATCACTCAGACATCTGCCATAAGCTTTCAAAAGTTTGATATGAGAAAGCGATGTATATAAACTCTTAAATTAGGCATCTTTTAGAGAAATTTGGGGGAACCCCAAAAAAAAAAAAGCATTTACTTTCGACCACCATCTACTTCCTTGTCCATCAATGGTTCCACTCCCTTCTAACGTAAATTGTTGAAGTTTGTCAAATCTCAACCATAAGGTTTTGTCTTTCCAACTGTTTGGATCTGCAGGTGCATTAATCTTTCCATCTACCTGCAAATACAACATACAAATTATATTATAAAATCTTTACTCTTGAAACTCATGCATTTGAATTGAGTTATATACCTGAAATATGAATCCTGCTGCACACGGCCCTTGAAAAACCAAATTGTTTACAAGATATGTCTTTCCGGCTGGTACTAACAAAGTTGCAGAGGATACTTTACAAGCTGCATTCCATGCCTTGTTAAATGCCTAAATTAAAACTACAATTGTTAGATCAGAAAATAAATTGAAATTATGTTAGTGGAGATAATAGAAATAAAGATAATGAATAGCACAATAGATTAAGGGAGCCTCTATAGTGTCTTAAAGCAAAAAGCCAAATAAAAAAACACAGAAAAGGCTAACCAACGGGGGTTTAACAAAATAAAACAAAAGGGATTGAAAATAAGTGAAGTTGACAATAAGTGAAATCTAAGAGTTACAAATAATAATAAATTATCACCTGAGAATCATCATTCACTCCATTACCCACTGCTCCATATGATTGGATATTAAATGTCTGCGCTGCATTGCCTCCTCCTGCTAAAATGCTGATTATGATGAAATATAGAACCAAATCAGAAACAATTAAATGCAAATTTGCCATTGTTTTGTTAGACAATTACAATTCCTTTTTTAATTTTAATTTTTTTTTGGTATGCACAACATTTTATAGTCCTTGCAAGAGGTTTGAAATAGTAAATCAGAAATTAAAACAGTTTTTTTTTAATAAAATTTCTATTTTAACCATTCTAATTTATTTAAATTAATTAGATACTAAATAAATTGAAATATCTAATAGAAAAGGAAAAATCATTTATCTGGTTATCAATAAGAACAACTAATTCACAAACTACTAATAAGTGTTAGATGATTGTAGTGTTGATTGTGTATGTTTTAATGCAGCACTTTTTGCTGTTTGTTTTGAGTCGTTACTTTCTTTTGTGGTTACTCCTCTTAATTGTTGAGCTTCATTATTTTTATTTTCTGATATTGTAGAAAATGATTAGGATGCTTTCAAAAGAATTACCTTTATCTTTATGGAAAAATAAATATTTAAAAAAGAAAAAAAAAACCAGCTTTTACACCAAAGACATTCCTTAAATGAACGTTACTTGTTGATTTACAATGAGAGGTTGAGAATGTGCTGGAATGATGGTTGACCATTGAAAAAGATCTGTCATGGATAAATCCATTATAAAATAAATAAAAAATAATATTAAAAAAATAAAACAAACAAAAAAAGAAAACAAAGGATAAATATCCTTTCTACATTTACAGTAGAAAATATGTTTTAAAGATCAAAAACAAAAAACCATAATTATTATATTTTACAAATTAAAATAATAATTATTATATTTTATAAAAAAGATTTTACTACAATATACTTTATTAGCCGATAGGCTATTTACGTGGGGAAACCCCACAGAAATCTCCCCCAGTCTGACGCCGCCAGGGAGAACTTCACGGCCGCCGGGGAACTCAACGGGGTCAGCTTTCGCAAAGCAAAACAGAAACAGAAAAAAGAAACGTTGGGTTAAATTTAGAGGGCATCAAGGCTGATCCCACTGGAAACCAAGGGAGAGTTAACTTTTCACAGGTTAAATTTTGTCGTTAGAATCTGCTAAGAATTCGAAATACAAAACCCCCCGTTTACTTACGATCATCGGGTATACAGTAGTTTCCGGCCACGTTTCTTTTTCAACAAATTTGAAGCTTATGTCGAAATACTTGTTCAGAAGCGTCACAATAAATTAATATTTTAAAAAAGGAAAAATAAGTTTAAAATACTTCCGCTTAGCTTACTCCTGAATTCTTCTTCTAACGGGGGAGAGAAAGTTTAATAGAAAATCTCGTGGAATTATGTGCGCCAAGCACAATTTCGCTTCCACCATAACAGCTATCAAAAGCAAATGTCCGCTGAAAATCAATGAAGATATCAGATCATTCTGCAGACAAGGGAAGGTAAAGAAGGCATTAGAAGTATTCCGAATTGCAAACAATCAAGCCATACAAATCGAACCCAATAGCTATGCATCACTGTTAGAGGTATGTACCAAAAACAAAGCTCTTTCAGAAGGAAAAATAGTTTATACCCGCCTGCTCTCAAGTGGGCATAGGCTTGATTTGTTCTTAGGCACTAAAGTTTTGAGGATGTACATAGATTGCAACAGTCTGGTTGATGCGCGCGAACTGTTTGACGAAATGCCCAAGAGAAATGTTATATGTTATAATGCAATGCTGAAAGGGTATAACAAAAGTGGGCTCTGGGAACAAACACTTGAACTTTATTATACAATGCTGGAGGAAGGGACGGAACCTTACTGTTTTACGTTTCCCTGTGTTATAAAGGCCTGTACCAATTTATCTGATTTGGTACAGGGTAGAGAGATCCATACTTTAATTGTTTCGAAGGGACTTGAGACTGATAATTTTGTGGGCAGTGCCCTGATAGACATGTACGCAAAATGTGGCAGAATGGAGTTTGCGAGACAAGTGTTTGAGAAAATAAGTGCAAGAGATGTTGTAACATGGGGTGCCATGATTGCCGGCCTTGTGCAGAATGGGTATTGTAATGATGCCTTGAAATGTTTTCTTCAAATGCAATCAGTAGGGTTGGTGCCTGATCAGATCATTGTCACCAGCATTCTGAAGGCCTGTACTGTATTGTCAGCTTTAAAACTTGGTAAGCAGATTCATGATTATGTAATTAGAGGCAGATATGGGAATGACATTATTGTGCAGAATTGCCTCATTGACATGTATACAAAATGTGGAAATATGGAAGCTGCAAGGCATGTGTTTGAAAGCATGCTTGAAAGGGATGTAATCTCATGGAGTTCTATAATTGCTGGATATTCTCAAAATGGGTATTATGAGGAAAGCTTGAAGTTGTTTAAGTGGATGATATTAGAAGGTGTCGCACCTAATTTTGTCACATTTGCAAGTGTTCTTCCCTCCTGTGCCCGCTTAGAAATTGTTACACAGGGTATGGAAATTCATGGTTATATAATTCGAAGTGAATTTGAGTTCACAGTGTTTGTAGCAAGTGCCTTAATTGACATGTATGCTAAATGTGGGAATGTAGATGCTGCACGACAAGTGTTTGATGAGATATCTTGTAGGGATGTAGCTTTATGGAACTCAATGATTGCTAGCTACGCTCAGAACGGCCATTGCGTGAGGCAGTGAAATTGCTCTATTGCATTCAGGGGGAAAGGCAAGAAGCCTGATTCTGTCACTGTAGTGAGTATTCTCCCAGTTATTTCCCACTTATCAACTTTGGGACAGGGAAAAGAGATCCATGGGTATGTAATGAGAAACGCATTTGAGTGTGATTTTTCTGTTGGGAATGCTCTCATAGACATGCATGCAAAAAGTGGGAGCATAAAGCTGGGACAACTTATATTTGATAGAATGCTGAGAAATACTCTGGTTTCATGGAACACAATGATTGCAGGACATGGAATGCATGGGCATGCTGAGGATGCACTTGCACTCTTTTACCAAATGCAAAATTCAGGCATGAAGCCCGACTGTGTTACCTTTAGTGCTCTTCTATCAGCATGCAGCCATGCAGGCCTTGTGGATAAAGGTTGGCAATATTTTGAAAGGATGAATCGAGATTATAACATCATACCTAGAATGGAGCACTATGCTTGCTTGGTTGATCTACTTGGACGATCTGGCTGCCTGGATGAGGCAGTAGACTTTATTAAAAAAATGCCATTAAAACCTGATTTTAATGTCTGGGGGAGCTTGCTTGGTGCTTGTAAAGTTCATTGCAATACAGATATAGCAGAAGTTGCAGCAGAAAATATTTTTGAGTGAAGACCTGATAATGCAGGATACTATGTTGTGCTTTCAAATATCTATGCAGCTGTGGGAAGGCAGGCGGATGCAGAAAAGGTGAGAGAAATGATGAGAGATAGGGGTTTGAAAAAGGAGCCAGGTTGCAGTTGGATTGAGGTTGATAACAGGATTCATTCATTTCTTGTTAGGGACAAATCACACCCACAATCAGATGACCACTCTTAACCTCACCTTTTTCCTTCGTATCTTTCCGTTCACGGATTTACCGTTGCAACCTTTTCAGGGAGTCCCGATGTCCTCTGGACGCTGCTAATCTCCCTTAAAAAAGGCATGTCAGAGGCATGTAACATGCATATACCATAGATGAAACATCATACAAATTGATAACCGGGCACCCACCAGGCTGGCAGCGGAAGTGACGGGAAGGATAACGGAATGTAGCGCCGTTATTTATTTAATTTTGTAGTTTTGTCGCTTTCTCTGTTCAAACGTAAACTTCAGCTAACGTGGGTGGGGCCATCCAAAAGAAACGTATTTAAGCAGCCTTAAGAGTTGTATGGAGTTTGTTACAATGAACAAATAATATAATTGGTTAAAGTGATTGTGGCTCCAAATTCCTCTCCACAACATAGACGAAAATCATTGCAATTACCACTATTATTAATATATTATATGATATTATAATAACTAGCAATCGCACCTTGGTGTGCAATGGGTACGCCGAAGAGGCATGAAAGGTAAATGTGGGAAATATTTGATCTTTATTTTGTATATATTTGTGTAGTACATGATGTCAAGTGGTGGCAAGGTGTAAATGGAGAAGGGACACCTTCAAATAATCTATGCATCCACTTATAGGGATCCAAACACAATTGAAACAAAACCTTTGAATCGGGAAGAAAATCAGGCTTCATTACCAACAAGCTCATGTTATGTTTGCAATAGGGGGGATGGGGGGTGAGGGCGGTAAATAGAAAGAAAAATATAGATATATAGATCAAGAGAGATGGATTGAATAAGAGAGAGAGGTAGATATAATAAGGTATAGATAGAGAAGGTGATGGAGAGATAGAGAGATAAGATAGTGGAAAAAAGTGAGAGAAAGGTGACAAAGACAAGTAATAGAGAGAGAGGCATGAAGAGAGGGAGAGAGAGATAGAGAGATATAGATAGAGATAGATTCAGAGATAGAGATAGAGATAGAGATGAGATAGAGAGGGAGAAAGAAAGAGTGTGTATATAAGTGGGAGAGAGAGAGATATGGGGACGGAGATAGAAAAACGATGTGTAGGAGAAAAACTGGATAGACTTTGGAGGTAAAAATGAACAAAGAAAATGGTGAACAAAAAATGAACAAAGATGAAATGCCCTATTTAGCTCTCTCCCAACAATCTTCGAACTTGGATCTCATTAATATCAATTTATAAATATCATCATATAGAATTTTGTAATACCATGAATATGTAACTAAAGTGTAATATAATATGTGAATTTTTTGAAATATAAAAATGTTTTTTCTTTTTTGTCTAACAACAATTAGTGAACCTCATTGTGTGAGTTTCTCAAATGGCATGTGTATGTGTCATTTACAACTTAAACAAGATTGCAATTTGTTTTACTTCTTCATATATAAATTGTAAGAGTTTATTTCTAGTTAAAACCAAATATATTGAAATTAGATTAGATTAAAAAATATTCGTAAATTCACAAATCTATTAGCTATCTTACTAGAGAAAGGGATGTGAAGCAACATTAGAAATATCTAATTATAAATGATACAAAATCTACATGCACTTCTATATGTAATTAATCGCAAACCATTGACCTAACATTGGGAAGAGAAAATACAACTAATCTAGAAATATATACTTTACAAGATGACCTCTCATTTCTTGCTAGTCAAACATTTTTTCATTTACTTTAAGTGTTCCTCACCTTTTGTCTTTGTATAGAATTAAGAAGGGTTGCTTAGCATTTTCACATTAAATGTTGGGGTTCTAAATTGTTGAGATGGATAAAAAAATTGTAGCAATGATTTAGATTTTATTAATGCCTTTGATATTTATCAATCATTATATTGGATTCATGAAGATCTATCATTTTATCTTTTAAAATCAATAGACCCATTTGTTTTATGCCATGTTGCCTGATAGGGATTGCCAAAGGATCAAAGTCTTTTATTGATGTAGTTCTTAAATTTAATAACCATGAATTGAGTTTATGGATGAGGTGGATTTAGGGTTAATTTTTTTTAATTTTCAACCCTACTTAATGCATATTATATAAGTATACTATCATAAAATATGCATATTATCATAAAGCGGGTTGTATATAAGTAGTGTCTGCATTGCAATAAATAAAAATAAAAATTTAGAAACTAAAAATAAAACCTTGTTCCTTTTTTATTATAGAAGGTCTGACACTGCGCACATTATTATAGTGCAAGTTCATTTTCTAGATCGTTTCATTTAACATCACCAATAACCTCCACAAGAACATTGTCCCTGTTTAAAATGATGGAAAGAGTTTGCATCTCTAGCAACAATTTCTCTTGTAACTATCTTGGAGATAAATTTTGTTGCAGTGTGGCAATCAGCACATACTCAAAGTTTCTTAACAACTCTAATAATTATTCGAGGATGTTGTTTAACAAACCAAATGCGATTGCCAAATTTTCACTATGGTAGCAGAGAAAAAATAATTTTTCCTCCTCTTCTACAACATTAAGTAAATGCCTTGAATCTGAAAATAACCCTGCCACCCTCATCTCCCAAGTCCAATTTCTCCATCTTTGCATAGATCTACTATATTTGTGGATGTGATCTGTCTCCTACATGAAAAGCATGTACCATTTTATGGCCTTCAATGATAAAGTGTAGAGTGTCTTCATGATAGTCAACTCGGACAAGAAGATCAACCATACAAACATAATGATTAGATGTAATGCAATAAGGGCTACTCATATGATTGAAGTATGTGCAGACCTTATCAACTAAACCTGCATAGTTGCATACATATATCATATGAAGTATGTACAACCCTTATCAACAAAACTTGCATGGCTGCATGCATATAGAACACAAGCAAATCTTAAAATGCCAAGATATGTTCCTGAGTGCTTCATCAATTCAAATATTTTGAGAGCCTCCTTGAAAAATCCATGTTGTGCATATCTTGCAATCATTGCATTCCATGAGATGACATATGATAAAATTCCTCTATTCTTTATGCTTTGATGCATGTACATATCCTATTCCAATGCTCCTATTTTGGCAGGCACAGAGAATGCTGGCAAAAGTTGTGGAGTCTAGCTTTAGACCTACCAATTGCATTTGCTTGAAATTTTCTAAGGCTTTTAAAAAACAACCATTTTGTGCATATCCTCCAATCATTGCATTCCGTGAGATAACCTCTCTTTAAAGTATTATGTCAAACAGTTCACGTGCCTTTTCTATGCTTCCACATTTTGCATACATGTCTAGCAGAGCATTCCAACTACAATATATGAAAAAAATCCCCCTTCCACGATGCTTTGATGGATGTCCATACCTTGTTCCAAAGTTCCCATTTTGGCACAGGCAGGGAGGATACTGGCGAAGGTCATGGATTTGGCTTTACACCTGCCAATTGCATTTGCTTGGAAGTTTCTAAAGCCTTCTCAACAAATCCATTTTGTATATATCCTGCAATCATTGCAGTCCATGAGATGACATGTTTTTTAGGTATTCTGTCAAACAGTTTGTGTGCCTAGTTAATGCTTCCACTTTTTTGCATGCACGTCTATTAGGGAAGTTGCGACTATAATATTTGACATAGTTCTTCTATCCTTTATGCTTCAAGGGATGTCCATACCCTGTTCCAAAGCTGCCATTTTGGCATGGGTAGGGACGATGCTAGCAAAGGTTGCAGAAGTTGCCTTTAAATCTGACAATTGCATTTGCTTGGAAATTAGCCTACAGGTCTACCAGGGCAGTTGCAACTACAATATCAGACAAAATTCCTCTATGCTTTCATGGATGTCCATACCCTATTCCAAAGCCCCCATTTTTGCACAGGCAGGGAGAATGGTATCAAAGGTTGTGGAGTCTAACTGCATGGTCCCATGGGGGGGGGCTTGGGCTTCTATTTTTGTGGAGCAGGAGGTCCCATGGAAAAAAAAAAATTGCACAACGGGATTGATTGGAATCTCTTCCAAAAAAATAGGAGCCCCTACAATATAGGGATGAATCTTTTAGCTGGTGAAAATGGGGTGGGGCTAGAAATTGCCCCTACAGCTTAGGAGTTTTGTGTGCCATTTTTCGCACATCTCAAACACAAGAAATTAAAAAATATATAAAAAAAATTCTGAGCTTAAATTTTTAAGTAGAATTGCAACATTAAATCCATGGGACCACCAGCTTCCTCAAATTTTGGAGCTTAAAATTTTAAGCACCAATGCACTACTAAATTCATGGGACCACTAGCTTCCTTATATTTAGGAGCTTGAATTTTTAAGCAGAATTGCAACTAAAATCCATGGGACCATATACTTTAAAATGTTCCTAAAAAATCTAAGCAGCACCCTCTGAGATTTTTAAGGAAGCCCCCCTCCATGGGACCGCACTCTAAGCCTTATGTATTCTAGCATAGAGAATCCAAGTAATTTAAGCAGATTCTGGTGAGACACCATTGATAAGCTCTATTTCTGTGATGAATTTTTCGCTACTGATAAATTTGGTATGGAATTTTGACGGATATCTGTTTGGCCATTTCCTTAGAAAAGTTGGGTTGCCTATGCTTGCGAAGGGCAAAGAAAGTAGCCACCATTAGAAAAACTACTTCACTAGTAATTCCAACTATTATGCTTGCAGTCTTCTCTTTGGGTTCTCCATTTCCCTGTGTTCATTGGTGCGAAGCTTTATAGGAAAGTTTTACAATTCAACCATGAAACAATGGAATGGAATTAAACCTACTGAGCTTTCAGATCTAGAAATTAAATTATCGGGTATGTCATTGACAAAAACGAAAGAGTAATTGGGGTATCTTAATAGAAACCCACTACGAGCACTTGGCCTTCGAGAAATGGAAGGCAGTTTTCTATCCCTTCTTGGGATTTTTGTAGACATTTTTGGCAACCTAGGGTTGAAAAAGACATCCAACATTCAGTTAGTGTATATGTTGGATGAAGACGATTCCACCGTCCACTAACTGTGAGCCATTTCAGCGTTATCCACCAACCAACAAATGAAAAGCAACAAAAATTGAACGGTCCAAACGACTTGAATCATCTTGCATACCATTTAGAAGAGTCTGTGTCGTAGACGTGTGAAGTTAGCTGGCTAACTTCATGAAATAGAGATAATCTGCAGTTACATATTTTTTATTTCATTTTTGACGAGGGTCTCCCAGTTTATAGAAATAGTGATCTTTGTTTTTGATGAGGGACTCGCGAAAGCTGCAGTTTACATGCATAAACTCTGATCTTTGTTTTTGACGAGGGACTCCAGTTTACATATGTTTGTTTTGTTTTTGACGATGTCTAGTTTGCATATTCTGACTTGTGTAACAGTGGAGCAACTGTAGTGGACTTTACATTTCGCTTTGTTTTTTACGAAGGTCTTAAACGGTGATCTACGACTGCAATTTAACAGACTGTCAACCAGGCCCTCTCAGTGCTTTTCAACCGCTGATTGAGAAATTGAGCTCTGAAATCTCAAATAGGGACACGCCTTCAGCCTAAATATATTATTATACTAGTTTTAGATTATTATATTATTATATTATTATTATATTATTATATTATTATATTATAGTATTATATTATTTTGTTTTATTATTATATATTTATTATTATAATTATAAATTTTTATAATGCAACTAAATTTATATTATTATTTTATAATTATTATTATATTAAATTAAACTATATGATAATATTATATTATTCTACTATATTATTATAATAAAATAATTATATGTTATTATACATTTATTAAATTATATTTAAGTTTGTTATATATGTTCATAATGCAATTGTATTATTATTTTATAATTAATATTATATTAAATTATATATTATATATTAGTTTTAGAATATTACAATTATTAAATTATTCTATTGTTATTGTATATATTATATTATAATATTATATATTTATTATTAAATTATATTATTGTATTAATGTATTTTTTTATAATGTAATTAAATTTGTATTATTATTAGATGTAGGTGATCATATTTTCTATGTATTTGAAAGGAACTATAAACTAATATATTTGGTATCATGATGCTAATAATGTGGAAAAGGTATTGAGGGTATGGGGGATTATTAATTTATATTGGGATAAGGATTTGGATAGCTAGATATCAACAAGTGGTTATGTTT
This sequence comes from Sequoia sempervirens, assembly GCA_007258455.2. Lineage (NCBI taxonomy): Eukaryota > Viridiplantae > Streptophyta > Pinopsida > Cupressales > Cupressaceae > Sequoia > Sequoia sempervirens. The sequence goes on along the minus strand of VDFB02281492.1, from coordinate 796,955,211 downwards.
TAATTCTATGGATTTAGGAGAAGGAGGATATGAAGGGAATGAATATGAATGGAGTGGTATACATAGGAGCATGGATGGGGTGTATGGAGGGAGGATGTCGGATGACATTCATAGAGGTGCACCTTTATTGATCCTAGTTGGGAATTATAGGAGTGGGATGTTTAGAATGGGTGAGAGGGATATGAGATTGGTCGATGAGGGGATGAGTAGGTTGAGATGGAGGATGGGATTTTGGGATATAAGGACCCAAAGTGGACTTAGTAGGTGGGGGAGATGTGATGGTGGAGTGTTCAACTTATATGAGCATTATCTTGTCATACAATATTCTCACTCCATCCTAGCACCTATAATTAGGAAAGTATTTTTAGTGACTGAAAATTGAACTATAACTGCCACCACTGTGATCCACCTTCTTCATGAATGCATATGAAAAATAATACCAAGATTCCTAGAGAATCTAAATTATTAAATAATTTATAAGTTCACTCTAACCATCCAAGGACACTTTCCAAGAGTGTTGAAGATACATGAATTATACATAAGGTTGCAAGGTAAATGTCACCTTAACCCTAAAATGCATTACTTAAAGTGAAAAAAGTCTCTTAAAATGATGTTAACTTGATGGATGGATTTTATTGATATGGAAATGATGTATCCTAAAAAAACACAAGAATTGGGAAGGATACATCTTGGCGATGATGATTGGGTGTTGTTGATATGATAATGATATATCTTGAAACAACAAAAGGATTAGAAAGGATACATCTCGATGATGATGATTGGTGTTGGATCAAGGCTTGTAAGAAGGCTACAAACAAGACCACAAATGTGATTTGATGATTTAATGTAGATTCCATAATTGGATTGCATGGATTGGGATCTTATTGTGATTTTGAATTGCAAGGAGTGATGGGAAAATTAGATAGATGGAATTAGATTGCATGGAGGAGTAGCCTATAGCTAGGTACCAATGATAAATGATTATGGGATAAGGGGATTAGGTTGTAGAATGGAGTGATGGATGGTGAATGGGATGAATTAAACTAAAGGAAGTATCATGAGACTTTTCTATAATGGTTCAACATGCACAATGATAATCCTATAAGTATTCCCTTACCAATAACCACTAAGTTGAGCCTAGAAAAATGCCCTAAATCTATGGAGGTTTTGAGGGACATCAAAAATATTTCTTATGCAATTGTAATTGATAGCTTTATATATGCATTTATATGTTTCAAGCTTAAACATTACTTGAGCAAGGGGAGTTCTAATTTGGCTCATGCCAAATATTTGTAAAGAGAATTAGATGTAGGTGAACATGTTTTCTATGTACTTGAAAGGAACTTTAAACCAATATTTTTCTTGTCATGCCACTAATAATATGGGAAAGGTGTTGGACATATGGGGGACTATTGATTTTGACTGGGATAAATATTTGGATGGCCAGATATCAACAAGTGGTTTTTTTTTTTACTCTGGATTTAGGAGATGGAGGATGAGGATGCTTAGCTTTTGGATTAACATTTTTGGATACCATTATGGATTTTTTCCTTTTGATAAATTGCTACATTTTGCTTTGGGATCCACATAGTTTTTGTTATTTCTTTTTCTTTGGTTGGTCAATGTGGCTTTTGGGATTGATTGCACTTGTTGAATAGATTTTTCTATGT
>VDFB02281492.1:796745954-796953441 GCA_007258455.2 Sequoia sempervirens | reverse complement strand
CTTCAAATGATAGTAAGGTGGGTTGCATATATGAGGATTCAAATCTCACATTAGATCTCCCATTGATAAAATATTGTCAACAAATAGTCAAATCAATTTTGAAATTGTAGAACTACAATTGATTATTTATCCTCCTAATTTTCCTCAACCATAATTCTTCATCTATCCTCCGCATGTTCCTCAACCTAAAACTATTCCTCCTCTCATTATTGGACCTCCTTCAAAGAAGTCTAAACCTCCTAGTCACATCTTAAATTTTACAAAAAAATTGACTCAAAGTAATCATGTACACCAAAATGAGGTACAAAAACCAAATTATTATGCAATTTCTCACATATACAACACTTGAAATAAAAAACAACCAAAATAAATACAAAGCTCCCTTCCATTTCCTCAACCTAGGTATTATCCCTCCTGCACCTCATTTCCCAACAAAGTGGCAAAGAGTATGATCTTGTTGAGCAACTTCATAATACTCCAACTAAGATCTCTTTTTGGGACTTAATTCAAACTTCATCTACCTACTATGGTATACTCCAAGAGTTTTGTAGAAGATTGATGTTTCACCTTCTATTAAACCAAATGATGTAGCAATCTTGATAGACAGTATGAATACACAAAACTTATATATTATTTTCCATCAAATTAAATCACTTACTCTTGAGAATCAAAATCAATATCATTCTCTAAGGATATTTGTTATCAGATCAATAAAATTTGGGTTAGGCATAGCCTCAGTGATAATGGATCATGTCTTAATGTTTGAAGCATTGACCTCTTACAAAAAATTTGTGTTAATTTAGGACTCCAATATAAGTTGATAATCTTTATATTTGTGGCTTTGATAGTGTTGGTAGAAAACCATTGGGTACAATCACACTACCCATTAAGGTAGGATGTGTGACTTTTCCTACCCTTATCCATGTTATACAAGATCCTCTCATATAATATTCTTCTTGTTAGACCATGGATTAATGCCATGAAGGAAGTCACACATACTCTTCATCGTTTGATGAAGTATGAATATAATAAAAAGGTATATACTGTTAAAGGAGATCCAAAAATTTATTTACAAGCTAAAGAAAAACATAACATTTCCAATTTTATTAGTACTTTGATTCCATCTTCAAAATTTTAACCATCGCCTTCCAATAATAATGATACTATGAATGTGCTCTAGGGTGATGATTTGGGATCATTAGATTTTACAACTAATTTCATTGGGGAGTGTAAAATCTCACCATCAAAGCCCAAAGAGCAAGAAGATTGTTTCAGTCTAGCATCAACATAATCTCATATTAGTACTACAAATAATAATCCAAATATTGCTTCATCTTTAAATACATGTTTTGGTGATGATTTGGGTTCATTACATTTTACACCATCCTTCATGGGAGAGTACAAAATCTCACAATCTAAACCTAAGGAATCTTTTTTTTTTATGCTCAATCTTCTACTACATCAAAAAAACCACAAATGCCATCATTTCATGATGGCAATGGGGGATCTTTAGCTTTAATCCTGCATGTGTTGGAAATATATAACAAAGATCCTCATAATCCTAACATCTCAACACCTAGAAAGGACTTTTATTCTTGAAAAATAATTAATTCTTCTCATAATCATTTAAACAAGACATCTCCTCCTCCATTCAAGAGTTGGAAAAGTGTTATGGTCTTAGATTTAAACTTCTTTCTAAAATTAGATATGATGACAACATGAAACTAGGAGTTAAGGGTCATGTAAAGTCTACACCATACCTTGATAGTGTAATGGGTTTAGGTTTTTAACCTTCTCCTTCATCTACATCTCATCCTCCATCATCTACTATATTTATAACTTCTTATGGTAAGTGAGCAAAATTTTCTTCACAAGATAAAGGATTCTCTCCTACTCCAAGTATCCTATATTTGAGAAGGAGAATATTTCTAAGGATTTTCAAATCCCACTTGATTACTAGATTCCTCCTCCAACACATAATAATTTTCATAAAAATCACTTTTTGTGCATACCATTGAGTGCTTGGTCATTCCACTAGCAAATTTCAAGCCTTCAATAATAAAATACTTCTTTGATTGTGGTGCTATCACTCTTTCATGTTTTGATGCACCTATTCATTATAAATACTAAATGCTCCTCTATTTGTGTTCCTCCTCACTATGTGGCATTTACAGCTCCATGTGTTTTCTCATTTCTATTCATAGTGGTATGTAATCTTATGTGCAACCATATTTCATGTATGGTAGCAATATGATATAGTCTCTAGCATGGTTGTCCTTGCATATGCCCTTGAGGGGAAAGGATAACTAGTTTTGTAGGTGTGCATCCTTCTTGAGGATCCTCTCTTACCCTTCCTTTTTCCTTTTAAATATCAAAATAGAAATTATGTTGATATTTTAAGGGGGGCATATCACTTTATCCATCTCATTGATTTATTATGAGTTTTGACTTATTAGCATACCCCCTTGGTGGTGGTTATTTTATAATGCCTTATAAGGAATGGTTATCAATTTATCCCTTGTGATATTAAGAATTTACTCATCCCCTTATGATATTAAACTTTTATATGTCGTCGAAAGTGCGTTTGCAAAATATTCCATAGACCTAGAAAAATGGATCTTGTTGGCCTATGAATTTGAGTATTTACATGACCACCTAGCAGAACACAACTTGCTAGCTAGTGGGGCCATGTGTATCACGAGTAAGCTAGCATAAAAAAACTTTCTAGCCTTATGAGGCCTATCATTTATCTATTTTACATGGACACCTAGAATAAAACAACTTGTTAGCTTGTAGATCCATATGTATTTTGAGTAAACACATAACAAAATTTTATATCCTTGTAGGACCCATCTTTTTGCATGGAAAACCTAGCATAACACAACTTTCCAGCTAGTAGATCTATGTATCTCATCATTTTAGCATTTTACATGTGTATGTTGGGATTTCGATGGATGATGCTCAATAATTGAGACAACCTTAGATAATAAGGACACCTTACCTTGTTGACTCAAATTTTATTTTTTGTGTACTAACATTTTTTGTTTCATGTTTAATATGCATGTTACATTTTATTTATGTGTGCAACTTGTTTGCTTCATGTATTTGGCATGTTTTCCTTGTGTTTTTCATGTGTTTTCTTCATTTATTTTGCATGTGTTGAGTAGGAAAAGTGACCCTAAATCCAATTAGATTAACTAGGATTTGTAGACATCTGAATTTGACCACCCCCATATGGTCAAATTCACCTCTTGCATTCTTCTATTTGTAGACATGCAAAATTAGCATTATGCATTCATTAAGTAAATCAAGCTTCATGTGCATCCACTTATTCAGTTAATCAGGTTCACCTTCATCCATTCATCAAGTAATCTCATTAATCTCCTAAGGTCATTTATTTAAAATCAAATAAATATTATCATCAACCTTTTTAATCAAATAAATCAAACATCCATCATAATGCATTTCCATCCTTTCTAATTTAAATAAATCAAATATTTATCTCAAATTGGTCAAACATCTTAATCATCATTAAGCTAACCTAACAATGATCAAATATTAATCCTAACCTCTTGCATCCTCTAGATTATGCCACTTGCACAAATAAATCAATTTATTGATTTATTAAAAGCCTCATTTTCACTCAACATGGCCCTCAAGTTTGAAAATCATGACAAGTTGATTTTTCCCTCCAACATTGCTTTTATTGCTCTTTTTCTTGTCCCCCTCTCTAAATTTATTGCAAAATTTGAATTCAAATTCCCCCCCTCTTGGGCACATTTCCCAAATCTTGCACATGCATCAACCACTCACATGATGACAAGTGGCCTCTTTTCATTGGCCTATTTCTTAGTCCCACATTGGTCTATTTTCAACACTCTTAGCATTTGAAAATGTTTAAATAGAGGCTTCATCCTCAAGCAACTCCTCCACAATCACTCATGCAAGGTCACTCTCTTCATTTGAGAAATGATCTTGTCCACCATTATCATTAGCTTATCTAAAGGGGTTGGGAAAGGGCTACTTTCCACATCAAAGTAGCACCAATCCCCCTATGAGATGATGTTTGAAGTAATTTAGGAATACATTTGATGCTTATTTCATTTATAATTTCATGCTAGTTTGGTGATTTTGTTATTCCTTTTGCATTTGCTCAACAATTTTAAAGGGAAGGTGATAGTCTCATCTATTCAATGTTGACAGATTTCTCCATATTTGTCAATCATGGATTTATGCAAATTTTTCATCTTCACATTGTGGCGCTAGAAGGAGGGCTGAATTAATACATTTCATTTCTATTTTGCTTGTATGATTTACAAATTCACTTTTCATATGGAGTTCGGAGAATTTGTACTCTTGGGGTTCTTAGTTCTTCAAGGTTTCTGATAAATCTGTTTGTCTATATCGCCTTCAATACAAGGATAAAAGGGTAGATGTGCATTGCTTTGATTTAATTTATATTTTTGTTTTCCATTTCTTTCAAACAAAATGAATCATATGCAGTTTCCTTGTTTTCCAGATATGCACAATCAACATCTTTGATAATACATTGAAATTCTTCAAATTATTTCATTGTATGAAGCTAACTCTATGTTAAAAAATAAAATAAAATAAAAGGGGGCATATCTCAAGGATCGGGTCCACCCAAAAGAAAGCCCAAGGCTGTGTTCCCAGATGTCCACAATGCTTTGCTAATCCACTACATTTCTTTTTTGCATTCAGTTCAACAGTCAACGTACCTGTTCTTATGCTATACAACGTCTATCAGGGTAGTTGCAAATATCACTTTGTTAGACTCACCTCATTGGTTATGCTTTATTGAATGTCCGTATCCTGTTCCAAAGCTCCAATTTTGTTTGCGAAGGCAGAGAGGATACAGAGAAGGCTAGAGAATTTATCTTTACACCTGCTGGTTGCATTAGCTTAAAAAGTTCCTGAATGCTTTCTGATCTATTTAGGATCTAGGACAAATTGCTTATAGAATGCTTAACGTAAATGATCACTTAATACAATGCTCAAATGAACAAATTAACATAATATAATTGCCAAGATAATGAACTGAAAAGAAAGAGAGAAATAAAGAGGAGACAAATGCAATTGATAACGGAGTTCATCCCTAAGGACTACATCTCCGGGCCCCTCTCCAATGGAGTGACCGATCCGATTATACTCCAAAAATAGTTACAATTGCTTCAATGACTATCTCCTTCAAGCACAGCAGCATAACATTCCTCTGATGTGCAGAAATGTCTACAAAATCTCCTGAGCATTCTCTCGTTCTCACCCTCTGGACTTGGGAAATCCCATCTCTACCCCTCTTTTTATACATAAAATTTTCCTAAAAAGGCTTAACCATCAAAATTAATGCCTAACCCCCTCTAACAGTTCGTACAAATTTTCTGGTATCCCCATTTAGCTTTTGGTTTTCATTGTTAGAGGTAGTTTTAAATGTTTGTGGCTTAAAAAGCCATTTGTTATGGATTCGGTTCACAATTCCATAACAAAACAAACCGTGACCACTATGTAGATAGCAAATATTGCATGGCCTACCGGTGGCTATGAATTTTGTTACAACGGTGGTCGGTGGTTCCAACCCCGCCAGCCACGTTTTACCACTCATCACCGATAAATCACAGCAACAAAATAAACCCCACTTACTATCCTGTTGAAAGACCGCGGCGGGCGCGTCGGCGCGTAGACTTTTTGGCATATTGTTGGTCGAGGGTTCCAACCCTGCCGACCGTTTTTAACAATATTATCCACCGAGCTGTTAACAAAACAACCTGCAGTCTATACATAGTAGTGCGGAATGCGGTGGTCCAACGGTGTGAGGGTTGGCTGTTGCCCGCGAGGTCAGGGGTTCGAGCCCCACAAACATTTTGTTAAAAAAAACTCATCTGCCGGCTGAAGGAGCGCAAATACATAGTGCCACGTGTCAAACTGTTATTTTCCAGAACCTGCCGATGTGTCCGCTGACGCAGATAATCCGTACACTAACTGTGTTGCCGACTTGTCTGCCACGTGTACTGCCACTATGATGCCATGTCCGAGTACAGATGCCACGTGTCAACATATGATTGGTTCGTACAAGTGAGTCACCTGCCATGTGTCTTCCGCCGATTGGTCCACTTGGCTTCCATACTGTATGGACTGACACGTCAGTATGATGACATCATCTATACCCTTAAGTCAACCGAACTTTGACTGCTTGTAACTCGAGCATACGATGTCGGATTTTGACGAAACGAACACCGTTGGAATCATCTCAACAAGCTCTTCATGATGACGCTAGTTCTATCAATTTATGAGATGCTTATTTTTTCGCCTTCTGGATGCCCTGAAGCTAGTTTGACTAGAAGTTTGACTGGCCTTAACTTGCACAAACGGAGTCTTTTTCGCCCCGTTCAAGTTGCGTTGGAATCAGGACGTCATTCTCTTTCTGATGGTGCTAAAATCTAAAGTATTGGGAACACTTCAATTTTCACTAAAAAATGTCCCCCGGATCAGGCCTCCCCACTAGAGAGCTTTTGGACCTCCGAAAGCTTGATTACTTAGGAAGTAAGTGAGGGTAAAGTTCCCTCACTTTACCAATCTCCATCCATCTTGCTTTGCTTGGATGCATCCCCTTCAGGCCCACTCTGAGGTACTCAACATCTCCTCTTCGTGAAGTTCTGACATTCCTGTCGAGAATAACATCTTCTGGCAACTCTGACATGTACTCTGGAGAAAGGTCATCAACTGATGGAACCTGAATGTCTGTGACTTCATCTAGGATCATTGGAGGCTCATACAGTTTCAAATTCTCAACATTGACAACCGAGTAAATATGCATGTATGGAGGAAGATTGAGGCGGAAGGCATTAGTACCAATCTTCTCAAGGATCTCAAAAGGACCATATCTAATTGGCTTAAGCTTTTTACCTTCACCTTGCATCCTTTCCTTGTGATGTGTAACCAAACTCGGTCTCCAACCTGAAAATGATGATCAGTGCGATGCTTGTCATGGCGAACCTTGTATTTTGCTTGGCTCTATTCCAACCGTGCTTCCACTGCCTGATGAATTGCTTGGACTTTCTGGATGAACTTCAAAGCCTTCTCTGCATCATGGTGTCCATCTTTAACATCATCTTTCCCAAAAGAGAAATCCATCAGTGTCTTGGGCACATAACCAAAGCATGTCTCAAAAGGAGACCTCTTAGTAGAAGAGTGTGCTGCATGGTTGTAGGCATGTTGCACATAATGAAGACTCTCATCCCACAACTTAGGATGCTTACTACAGTAACCTCTAAGTAGATGCACAACTATCCTGTTTACAACCTCTGTCTATCCATCGGTCTGCAGATGGAAGGCCGTACTCTTCTTCAGTCTGGTGTCCATGAGTCCCCACAAAGCTGACCAAAATTCCCCCAAGAACCGAGAATCTCGATCCGATACAATAGAAGTAGGTAACCCAAAAGGAACCCATACAAATTGAAAGTACAACTGAGCTGTTAGTTCAGCAGTGACTTGCTTTTTACATGGCATTAAGATACACATTTTGCTGAACCGATCAACGACTACATACAAATAATCATGTCCCTTCCTAGACATAGGTAACCCCCCAACAAAGTCCATTGACACACTTTCCCATGGATGAGAAGGTATAGGTAGAGGTGTGTACAAACCCAACTTCCTGTACTAGGCTTACTAGTTGCACACATAACATAACCTCTAATATACTTAGTTACAGTTTCTTGCATATGAGGCCAATAACAATACTTCTGCAGCTGAGTCAATGTTTTGTTTACCCCAAAGTGTCCTGCAATCAATGAGGTATGTGCTTCTCTAATAACCTGTGCTTGTTCATCCTTTGGAACACATAATTTGCCCAAGTGATATAACAGTTTATCCTGCACATAATAATCTTTCTCTTCTACATGTTTACCTTTCATTAAAGCAGCATAGATATCCTTAAAGTTCTCATCATTAGTATATTGTTCCTGAAAACTTTCATGAACCATAGAAATATTCTGAAGGATTATCAAAGCATTCATCATAGGAGGTCTAGAGAGCATGTCTGCTACTTTGTTATGGGTACCTTTCTTATACTTAATAACCAAATGAAACTGTTGCAGAAAATCCATCCACCGAAAGTGCCTACTTTGTTGCAGTTTAGTTTGTGAGTGCAAATACTGAAGTGGCTGGTGATCAGTGTGGATTACAGTTTCTTTCCCCATTATGTAATGTTTCCATTTTTTAACACTTTGAACTAAGCATAAAGTTCTTTATCATAAGTGGGATAGTTACTTACTGCTCTTGAAAAAGTTTCAGAGTGGTAGCAAACTAGTTTACCTCCTTGCATGAGTACTGCTCCCTTGGGAAATCCACTCGCATCTGTCTCAATCTCAAATGGTTGATGTAGATCTGGTAAGGCCAAAACTAGTGTGGTGCTCAACTTTCCCTTCAAAGTGTCGAAAGCCTTCTGCTGTGGACCTCCCCACTAAAAAGTTGCTCTCGTACTGGTTAATGCATGCAATGGTGATGCTATATAAGAGAAATTTGCAATAAACTTTCTCCAGTACTGAACTGCAGCTAGGAAACTTCTGACCTCTGTAACTATACTTGGCTTAGGCCAATTTACAATAGCTTCAACCTTCGTAGGGTCTACTTTCAATTGACCACCCCCTACGACATAGCCTAAGTACACTAAGGATGTCTTAGAAAATTCACATTTAGACATCTTTACATACAATTTTTCTTTTCTCAATACATCAAAGACTTTCTTTATAACAGATAAACGGTACATGCCGATATTAGGAAGTGGCACATCCTGCTGTAACTGGATTTCATGCTGTATCTCTCTCTTGGGTGGTAACCCCTTCGGTTCCTAAAACATGTCATCATAAGCAAAAATAATTTTGACCATATCAGCTTTATGTTTTGGGTCACACCCCTTGAAGGCCTCAGATTTATCATCTTCTTCGGATTTTACAAGCATTAATACAAAGTTTTTACTTGAGTTGACCAACCTCTTCATTTGACCAGCATTAACTAGAGTAAGATTAGTCTTCACCTTATGTGCCCGTACAATGTATTCTACCCCATCTTTAGAAAGATGATACTTATTCTCCCCCCTATAAAAGATTGCTTTTCTGTCATAAAGATAAGGACTCCCTAACACAAGCCCACAAATATCCAAGGGACCACATCTACTTCTATCTCATCTACAAAGTTTGCAGTGATAGAAAATCTCAATTTACATTGTTTAGTTACTTGTAGTTGAGCATCATTGCAAACCCATCTGAGTGGATATGGTTTCAAATGAGGTGTTGTAGTCAAATTAAGTTTCTTTACAACTTCCTCAGATATTAAGTTGACTTGTGAACCCATATCAAACAGAGTATCAACCTTAGTGTGTTTTGTTAGAACACGAATGTGAAACAATTCATTTCTTTGCTTATCAACCTTAGGAGAAGATTCTTTAATTGTACTTGCACTGGCATTAGAAAAACTTGCATCAGATGAGAGAGATATACCTTTCCCTTTACCTTGGATTCCGGTAGCAACAATCTTTGTCTCATCTCCGGAGTCAGAACCAAGATCCTATTGAATCACTGCAATAGTCTTTGCTTGCCTTTATTACCTCCATATCTTTTCGGCCTCAACTCAAGATGAAGCTTCCAACATCTTGAATCATCATGCCCCTCTTTCTTGCAATGGGAGCATGTGGGTTGCTCACCCTCTTTCTTAGATGTAGTTGTCTTCTTCCCTTTGCCTTTATCTTTGTCTTTTTCTTTCCCTTTAGACTTACCCTCAAACTTAGATGGCTTCTTGGAAAAGTTATCACTAAAAGTGTTCTTACCCCTTGACTCTATATGAGTAGCTTGAACAGACACCTTGTCTAGATTGTTGGGACTCAACATCAAAATAGTGTGCCTAAGGTAAGAATGCAAACCACCTATGTACTTAAGTAATGTGTCTTGAGTATACAAGGGAACATTTAAAGCTATAGCCCATTTTCTAAACTCATGAGTATAATCCTGGACAGACTACCCCTTACCTTGCCTAAAGGTTTGCCAATTCATGGTTAACTATTGCATGTAACCTAAAGGATATAATTGTTTCCTAAGGGCAGCAACAAACTCCATCCAAGACATATTAACTTGACCATGGCGAGCAATTTCTTCCCGAATCTTACTCTCCCACCAGGTGAGAGCTGTACCTCCCAACCGGATAGTGGCTAATTGAATCCTAGAAGCATCTTCTACTAGGCCTTGAATCCTACAGTACACTTCTACTTGTTGGACCCAATCATCTAACTTCTCAGCATTTAACTCCCCATAGTATTTAGGTAACTCAAATTTTACATCTAGCTTAATAACAGGCTTAGATTTTCTCTTAAATGGATTTACATTAGAAGAAGGAGAAGGAGAAGGAGGAGAAGGGGGAGGAGAAGAAGAGGGAGAAGATGGAGGAGAAGGAGTTTCTGGAGCTTTCTCCTCTATGTCTTTCTGATCTTCCTGCTTCCTGTGCTTTGAAGAACCTCCCTTTTCATGCTTCTTCTTTTCTGCATAAAGTTCGGCCACCATCGCCTTCATGTCTAGAAATAGCTTTTGGAAATCCTTGTCACTGAGCTCTGAACTTTGTCCACCTTCTTTTCCTTCCATCTGTGATGATCGATTAGCTCTTCGTCTTCCGATCTCAGGATTATATTCTTCAAGTTCTCCTTCGCCTCATTGAAACCTGGATCTTGTTAGCATTCAATTTTTGCAATACTAGCCACACATAAAGCTCTGATACTAACTTGATCTATTTAGGATCTAGGACAAATTGCTTATAGAATGCTTAACATAAATGATCACTTAATACAATCCTCAAATGAACAAATTAACATAATATAATTGCCAAGATAATGAACTGAAAAGAAAGAGAGAAAATAAAGAGGAGACAAACACAATTGATAACGAAGTTCATCCCTAAGGACTACATCTCTAGGTCCCTCTCCAACGGAGTGACCGTTCCGATTATACTCCAAAAATAGTTACAATTGCTTCAATGACTATCTCCTTCAAGCACAGCAGCATAACGTTCCTCTGATGTGCGGAAATGTCTGCAAAATCTCTTGAGCATTCTCTCGTTCTCACCCCCTGGACTTGGGAAATCCCATCTCTACCCCTCTTTTTATACATAAAATTTTCCTAAAAAGGCTTAACCATCAAAATTAATGCCTAACCCCCTCTAACAGTTCGTACAACTTTTCTGGTATCCCCATTTAGCTTTTGGTTTTCATTGTTATAGGTAGTTTTAAATGTTTGTGGCTTAAAAAGCCATTTGTTATGGATTTGGTTCACAGTTCCATAACAAAACAAACCGTGACCACTATGTAGATAGCAAATATTGCGCGGCCTACCGATGGCTATGACTATTGTTACAACGGTGGTCGGCAGTTCCAACCTCGCCGGCCATGTTTTACCACTCATCACCGATAAATCACAGCAACAAAATAAACCCCACTTATTATCTTGTTTAAAGCCCGCGTCGGGCGCGTCGGTCGCTAGACTTTTTGGCATATTGTTGGTCGGGGGTTCCAACACCGCTGACCATTTTTAACAATATTATCTGCCGAGCTGTTAACAAAACAACCAGCAGTCTACACATAGTAGCGCGGAAGGCGGTGGTCCAACGGTGTGAGGGTTGGCTGTTGCCCGTGAGGTCAGGGGTTCGAGCCCCACAAACATTTTGTTAAAACAAACTCATCCACCGGCTGAAGGAGCACAAATACATAGTGCCACGTGTCAAACTGTTATTCGCCAGAACCTGCTGATGTGTCCGTTGACGCAGATAGTTCGTACGCTGACTATGTTGCCGACTTGTCTGCCACGTGTACCACCACTGTGATGCCACATCCGAGTACGAATGCCACGTGTCAACATATGATTGGTCCATACAAGTGAGTCACCTGCCATGTGTCTTGCGCTGATTGGTCCACTTGGCTTCCGTACTATATGGACTGACACGTCAGTATGATGACGTCATCTGTACCCTCAAGTCAACCAAACTTTGACTGCTTGTAACTCGAGCATACGATGTCGGATTTCGACGAAATGAACGCCATTGGAATCATCTCGATGAGCTCTTTGCGAGGATGCTGGTTACATTGATTTTTGAGATGATTATTTTTTTGCCTTCTGGACGCCCCTGAAGCCAGTTTGACTAGAAGTTTGACTAGCCTTAACTTGCACAAACGGAGTCCTTTTTGCCCCGTTCAAGTTGCGTTGGAATCAGGATGTCATTCTCTTTTTGATGGTGTTGAAATCTAAAGTATTGGGAACACTTCAATTTTCACTAAAAAATGTCCCCTGGATCACTTTCATTTGTTGTTTTCCTGTGTTGTCTTCGATCAAAGGAACAAATTACTAATAAATGGATTTTTGTATTCTAGCTTTAGTTATTTGGGATAAAATGGAATACTCTTGGACATGTTAGATCAGGATTTTTGGGGCTTGAGATTTCATCAAAAAGTAAAGTGAAGGATATGAGATCTGGGAACTTAAAATTGAGCAGCAATGTAGCAGAAGCACCAGCGACATCAGTAGTAGTTAAAGCAATAAAAAATGAGTAAAATGAATGCACCAAATTTTTTCTACCTCACCCAATATTGTTCCTCTCATTAATCACTGATTACGCAGGTACAAGCTATCTTTACTATTTAAATTAGTTGCTGCACCATTAAATTGATTGGCGGGCATTAGAAGGTCAAAATACATGTCATTTAAAAATATTTTCAAATCTACATGTCTTGGGCAAAGCACTTCCAGTAGAAACGTCTCATCTCATGCGTATATATAACTTTTTGTATCGATTGTAGCTTGGAGGGCATGATTTTTTTCTCAGGGTCACAACCAGTAATGGTGTCTCATCTAATGACTATGGTCTTTAGTCTTAAGAATGTGGATTCCAAGATTTCCTTTTGACTTATCAAAGTTACATGACTAGTCTCAGCTGTAGGCGTCATATTGACCAATCTCGACATCTTGTTGAGGCATCCTGTCAAACAATTTATTAGCCTTGACTATTGCAGTTTGTCACTCATCCATTATTGATCATTGTCTGTGCTATTATAGTTTCATTTGTGCACACTTCTAGGAGGCGTCATGTCAAATAGAAAACATGTTTATGCCCTCTAACGTTCTTTGAATGTTTGTTGTCTTCTTTAACGTGCCTTGTCTGTGCTTAGTCTATACTTGGCGTAGTTTGCATATATAATTATCTGCGACTACTACAGTTGACAAACTCCTCCATACTTTATGATTTTTATGGATATCCATAAACGGTTCTAAAGCTCCCATTTTGGTGTAATCAGATAGCAAAGGTTGTGGAATGTGGTTTTTCTTTTTAAACCTGACAAATGCATTTTGTTTGAAAATTTCTAAAGCCATTCAAAGAAATCATTTTGCACATCATGGCCTCCTTGAGATCATGTTTTCTATTAAATAGTTTGCATCCCTTCAATCTATAAACTCTGCATTATTAAAACTATTTTGATTCTGAAGATGGTGGTAGAGGCAACGGTGATCACCCACAACTTTCACCTTTATCTCTTCATAATCAGTCGATAGATGTCAAATCTGCCAGTCTATAGATTTTTCTGATTTATCTCTTAATGGTGTGTGGTAGATTGAGAAAAAAGCGACTAGATTTAATGGATTCATCTCTTCATATTATGTCAGTCTGTAGAAAACGCTTTTGACTTTCTGTGTGATCGTATACTTACCTCTTCATATTGTGTGGTGCGTATCATCTTCCAACACTTTTTATTTAACCCTTATGTTAGTGGTAGCTGTCATTAACTGTGAGTTTTGCAGATGTCAAAAAGGCACAATCCCGGTGGAAGGGCATGCAGGAGGTAGTGTTTTCAAGAATCAACACTCGACCTACTTTAAGTGACTCGGCCTCTATGAAAGAGGGTTGATGTGCACATTTAATCTGGTATAGTGTGACTTTAAGTACTTTCAATGTTTATTTGAAATATGTAAATCATAGTGATTAAAAGTTTTGGAGGTTGTGATGTCAAAGTGCCATTATTGATTTCGATATGATAGCAATTATTCTCAGGCATTCAATGCAAGACAATCTTAAACCAATTAATAATCCATGTCTTTGTTTCTTTGATCTATTGGTTACTCGCATAATTGCTTAAATCATTCTGTCTGTTGTTCTATACTTGATTCCTTGAATCATCTTGTTGTTCCTTGAAATCGATCTATTTGCTGGTTTAGAATATTATATTCATAGAGCTGCTTGTTAAAGTGATCAATTCAAATTTGATTTTGCAAAATCTGTCTATGAGGAGACTTTTCTTTATGAGATCAAATTTTATGCCATAGGTTTTGGTAGATTTTTAGCTGCATTCGAAGGATTAACATTCTAAATGGATCTTGTGCAAATATCTTGAACTAACATCATCTTTTTTTTTTAAGGGCCATTCTACAAAATTCAAATTTTCTATGGCTAGTTACTTTGCATCTAGGTGAACAAATCCAGAAGAACGCAAGCAATTTGAGTTGAAGAAACTAGGCCTTGAGCATTAAACTTGAAATTGGCAAAAGCATTTTTTAATGCTTATCGAAATAATCTAGAGCATCCATTTCCTGCTTTTGTTTTCTGTTTTAGGCCAACTAGATCATTGATTTTTTATTTTTTTCAAAGTTGGGCTAAAATTGAACCTTAGAAACTCATTAGACTTTGATTTTGGTCTAAAATTTGGCAAATAAATCTCACATCTTGTTTTGGTGCTTTAAAACGAATTCATCATTGCTTTGAAGGATAAAATGAACATGTGTCTTGTGTTTTGTAATATTTTATGCAAAATAATCTCATCAAAAGATGCATGCGCTTCTCTCACGCCTCACGGTGATCTTGAGAATCAAAAGGCTTTTGGTGACATTAAGTTGCATAAAAGATTGCCTCCACATTTTCAATTTGGGATTAAAATTGAACAAAACACTTTACGAGTGTGAGTTAGGTATATTGCGTGTGTTCTCCCGTTGTTTCTAAACGAAGGTCGATCAAACTACGGATGTGCTTGCTCGTTATTGAGTCACCTTTAGAGGGGCCTGCCTAAGAGACACATCCGAAAGGAGAACTCAAAGGTGACTCCAACCGGTTTTTCATTTGGGCCGGTATACAAATGGATAAGACTAAATTGTCAAGTCCTCATGGTATGTAGGCCTTAGCCGTACAATGTCTTTCAGAATGGGGTACTACTGTAAAACGTATAAGAGCCCCTAGTAGGATTGATTAAAGCCTTTAGTGGCTTGTTGGACGCTTGCAAGGTGCCATGTCCCAGATGTTGTGTCATTAAGAACCTTGTTTGTAGTAGCCATCCAGTCCATCCAACGAGTTTATCAAAGTGGTGCATTGGAACTTAGATTCCAAGAAGTTACTTGCCATGTCCGATCTTGGTTAGAATATAGAGGTTAAGACTTCATTCTTAACATACCTTTATATTTTTTCTTTGGTTGCATGTAAAGTCATCTCTTCTACTATGAAGGGCATGAGGCAAGCCCACCAAGAAAAACGTACCAATTGAGCTAGGATGTTACATTGCTTGTTTGAAAACACAGTGCATTTATCGAAAACTTTGGAAAACCAACATTCAACATCATCATCAAAATTTCAAACCCCTTAGTTAGAGCAAATACCTTTGAAAAAACCCAATAACTATTGCTTACCCTGGGGATTATGTCCTTAGAGGTTTCTAAGTAATTGGGTTTACATCTTAATTTGCTATTACAAAGGTCAACATTAGGCAACCCTTGTCCTGATTTCTTGGAACTTCCACATAGCACTTTTGTGGGACAAAAAGAAGTTGTGACATTGGACATTCAGTTTGAAACCTAATCAAGAAGTGTGTTTGTGGTAAAAAGAACTCATTAAGCAAAGATAACAAATTGGATCCCACACATGTGCTTGATATGTTTTGGTCATATGATTTTCATGCAAACATTGGTCTTTTGATTGCTCTTAGAGAAAAGTGTGTTCTTCAAAACCTTGGCCTAGTAAACAAAGTCTCTCTAAGTCTCTTAGGATCAAATCAAACACTTCATCCATCTCAAAAATTTATCAAAATTCATCCATCCAAAACAACTTTAGAGCTTTTGAAAACATCATCCTAGACTTGGGTAAATCATCCTTAAATCAAATCAAAGTCATTTGTTTAATTAGGTGTGTGGGAATGCATCCTTTCTCATACATTTAATTAAATCAACCATCCTTTGAACAATTTCATCCTAAGATCACATCCAACATCTTAGGGTTTACAAGTTCATTATCCAATCAAAACAATCAAAATCAAATCCTAAGTCTAGCATTGATCCAAAGTCCCTAAACGTTCAACACTCATACATTTACACATTTCATCCTTCATCTTGCCATTAGTCCTAAGAATCTTAGAGGTCACTTTCGCAACAAGGTCAAAACACAAGGAGAACATGGAATACAAACTTGATCCACACATCATGAGTAATCCAAGACAAAAAAGCTATCAAAGTCTTACAACACCTATTGATTATCAACACTCACATCTATACAAACCATACATGGGATCATTACCTTCGATAAATGCCAATGGCACAACAAATGTGAGTATGCCTAGTCAAAAGTTTGGAACACCTTTTCTGATGGCAGATTCAAATCCAAGTCCAAACTTACAAATCTACCAACCGAACCATCAATGCATGAGCCTTCAAATGAACAAAGTCATCCCACCAAATCCTTACAAGCCAAAGGAGAATGTACCAAGTACAAGTTTTCGAAACATAAATCCGACAAACTTTGGGATAGATACATTTGCAAATCATACAAATATTCCAAACATGAACAATGGTCAATTTCAACCTATCATGCCAAATCTGAGTGTCATCCCAAATCAGAACATTGTCCAAAATCAAACACAAGTACACACTCCAAATCTACATGAACAAAAACCAAATCAACTATCTCAAGGGAGTCAAGATCAAAATCAAGAACAAAATTGGCTAGATCAAATTGCTGCACTTTCCAAAATAGTTGAGGCATTGCGCCAAGGGAAATCTCCACCACCATTACCAACATCATTCCTTGGTTTAGGGCTTCCCCCTTTACCTAGCACCAATCACTCCATCCAAATCAATCCACCTAACATCAATCAAGCCATCACGTCAAATATACCATCGACATCGCACCAACAGATGGTATCTAATCAAACAACAACATTGATCCCAAATCAAAATAGGGTCTCCCAAGGGCCTATCACCTCGGTCATTCCAACCATTCCTATCACCTTGATCACTCCAATGACCCCTATCACACCCATCATATCTCAAACCCCCATGATCTCTCCAAGTGTATCTCAAACACTTGTCACCACATCCAACATGATTCCAAATCCGCCACCACTTCCACCAAAACCAAATTTAGCTAGACAATATGACATTGCGCTAAAAGCTCACCAAGCCTACCAAAAGGCCATCCAACAATATCTAGCCACACAACAAGCAAGAAAATCTCAACAAGTGCAACAAGCCTCTCAAGCTACCCAAGCCTCTCTAGTTGCTCGACAAGCACAGGAACAAACATGAAAACATTCAATCATTGGTGATAGCATTGATAATCTCCCCACCACAATTGTTGAAAGCAATGGTCAAGATCCATCCATCAAAGAGCACATTGGAAATGTTTCTATCTCATCCGAAGATCAAATAAACATAGGTCAAGAGTCACTTTTCAATTGTGATCAAAATCTGCCAATGATACTTAACAATGATCCAATTCAAGAAAGGTCAACATCATTTGACCCTTTGGTTGAAGACATTGGAAATCCCTCCATCACAATTGTTCAAAACAATTATCAAGACCTATCCATCAATGAGCACCTTGAAGATGTTTCCACCTCATTCGATGATCAACTCACCATACATCAAGAGCCACTTTTTAGTGACCTATTTCAAGGAGTGTTAGGATTATTTGATCCTATGGACATAATGCACGATCCGTCGACCAATGATCATGATGAAAATGTCTCTACATCACTTGATGAGTTAGGGGACATATCTCAAGAAGTTATTCCAAAGCAAGATCAAAATCTTCCACTAAGGTCTAGCAGTGGTCCCTTCCAAGACATGTTGACCCCCTTCGACCTCATGGCTACAGATACTAAAGGAACCCTAAACTCGATACTTGAGGATATTAAACCACTTACCATGTCTAATGATGACATCCAAGGACCCTTTGTAAGCAATCCATCCTTTGAAACTGATCCATGTCAAGAACTTGATCCAAAGCATGTCGAAAGCAACCTCGAAATCATTCAAGATCAATAATTTGTATCTTCAAGATACTATAATAATCTAATGGAAACTCTCCTATCTATGCAAGATGATCATATCCATGCAACACTTACTCCTCCATCTACCCATGAGATTCTTTCTATGGATGGACACGTAGATGATCTTCATCTAGAACAAGATTTTGTCACACAAAAAGCATAAATTATTAATTCCTACAGTCAAACTGAGTTATCAATATTAGGATCAGATGTATCCCAAACTCAGATTGAAGACATTAGGTATGAAGATATCCAACATTATCCACTCAAGGAAACAAGTAAGATAGAACAGGATATTCTAGAGTTAGCAGAGTAGCAAATTGAACTAACATCATCTACAATGGTCATTTATCAAAGAACGCTTATCAAGAAAAACATCTCAGAACATGTAGAATCAAAGAATGAAGGTACTACTACCACCATACTGGGGGCAACTTCGGCTCAAGAAAACGTCAACATAGGGAGCATGAAGAATCCTTATGATGAAATTGATGCCAATACTACAACTAGCCACGTCATGAATCTTCATCCACCCATCACCCCATCCATGAATTCAGACCAATATCAAAGGAAATATCTGAATCAAAGTACAAAGAATGTTATCAAATCAAAAGAAGCTGAGAAGCATAATGGACAAATAAAATTCAAATGGATACCAAAAAATACAAAGAAAGATTATCCCTATCAGACTCCATTAGTCAAAGAAACTATGGGGAAAAATCAAAAAGGGAAAGGTATCCATCAAAGACATCCACAAAAGCAAAAGCAGGCTTTTCAAGCAATGTATTAAGTGTATCAAGCAATTGGTCCTAATTCCATGCACACTTTCGTATCCACCCATCATTGCTCAACTTCCCAAGTTTGGAGAGTCAAAGGTTCCAAACTGTCAACCAATCCATCTCTTATCCCTAAACACACTCCATCCACGCCTCCACGCATAATATCCAATTCTTACATTGACCGTGTATTGGCAACAACCCTTCATCATAAGGATTCAGAAGGTACTCTATTGCGATGTGCACACAAAGACAAAGTCAACTCCAATATCGATGAAGCAAATCAGGAATCTCAAAAGTTGCATTCAAGTGCACGTATCTTAGCAAAGCAACTTCTTCAAGCAGGATACCGATGGAACATTATGATAGGGGCATCTACATCAGCAACACCTCATGATTCAGCATGAGCTTAAAATCTTTTGAAAATATCAAAAAAAAAAAGATATGAAAATCCAAAAAAATCAGAAAAAGGATTGAAAACAGTAAAGAGAAAAAAATCGTCCTCTAGTGAAAACCGCATGAGCGGCACTTTGGGCAAGACCATGATGAAAACTTGGAAAACAGGCATCATTTGTGGAATAGAGCATCTACGTACGCCACTTCAGGTGAAAGCATCCCATCTCATCCCATCCAAATCGAGCATTCCATCCATCTCATCCATAATAAATCCATGCATCCATGAACCATTTATCCAATTTGTTTTCATCCATTTGCATCCATAGTCCAAGTTATCTTGATCTTGACAAAATTATGGGGCACACTTTACACTTGCTTATGGTAAACATCTTGACATGGGTTGTTTTCATTGATCCTATCCTATCCTATCTAGCATTATCTGAGCCATGAAGCATTATCCAAATGAGTATTCATTATCTGTACACCTTATATTATCGCAAGATAATCCATATCCATCCATACACTTATCCGAGCATCCATCCATCACACTCCATACATTGCTAGACACTGGGGGAAAATGTTCGCATCTTGCTTTGAGAATAAAACTTGATCTATATCCTCCAACTTATGTGGTGATCCGAACATTGGAAAATGTGAAATCAAAATTGGTCAAAGCATTTGTCATCCAAAATCCAAATCACTAGCCCATGGCATATTTTGATGAGAATATGTTCCTTATCAAGCTTCATCTTTCATCGAACATCAAGCCAAACAACTGATATCAGTCGCATCTAAGTTGCACTTCAAACGTCACATCAAATCATCCAAAACATCTTTTGTTTCAAACTAAGCTTCATCAATCATGATCAATCAAATCCAATCAAGAAATCATCAAGATATCCTTGTGTTGCTTAACACTATCCTTGCATTGTTGTGCATCCTCAACAATGTTATCATCATCAATCCTGATCAATCAATCATTCCATTGTTGTGTATCCTCAACAATGCTATCATCATCATCAACCCATCAATCTGATCAATCAACCCTAGCTTGGTCTTCAACAAAATTCCAGACATAGCACTAATATCATCACATGTCCATATCCAAATCATCAAAATCATGCAAAAATCCAAAAACATCAACAAATAAAAAAAATGCCAAAAACATTAAAATTTGAACTATGTCGTCTCTTAGATTAAACGTAGGCAAGGCTAATCTTTGATCAGCCCCCAACACATCAAAATCCAAAAACATTCAAAAAACATCAAAATCCAAAAATATTTGAAAACACATCAAAATCCAAAAACATTCAAAAAACATCAAAATCCAAAAACATTCGAAAAACACAAAATCCAAAAAAATTCACAAAATCTCACAAAATCCAAAACATTTGAAAAATAAAAAATCAAAACATTTGAAAAAATCCAAAAACCCAAAAACAGCCTCAAAACATTTCAAAACGTCAAAAACATCCAAATATTTGAAAAAATCCATCCGTCTTATTTCACTTTCACCAACAATAATCAATCATCCATAATAAACTGATCATCACCTTCACCCTTTGGCAACACAAACAGAAACAATCATAGCAGTTAGCAAATGCAAACTTCAAATGCAAAATCAAAATCGAAACAATAGACCTCTAAAACAAAATCAAACTCTTGATCATTTTCAGACATGTCAATCGACCTTATATCAACAACCTATCAACAAACTTATCAAATCATCATCATCCTATGCAATGCATGTCCTAGGATATATCATTTCGACAATGGGAATCATTTTGGATATCACTTTGGATTCTTATCCTATCAAAACAAATCCCTTTGGTTGAAGGTATGAAGAACATTGGCTTGTTTGCGTACTTGATCTTTTCTTTTGATTTATCTTATTGCGCTCATTTCAAGGACCTCTCGATGATATTCGAATGAAGGATTTAGAGAGATAAGAATGGGGCAACGATCATTATCTTTTGTCTGCTATGCTTGTTGGACGTTCTTGTAAAATAACTTGGTGAATACTTGCTTTGTTAGGTACGCCCTAGCAAGGTTTTTGTATGTCAAGTGTGAACAAGAATACTCCTATCTGTTTGTTGAGTCAAAGTCCATTGCACTAGGTACAACGCCATCTTGGTTCTTTATACGTTGATGGATCGTATCTACATGTGTAATCAAACATAAGGTGAGTAGCCCTTTTAAAATCCCAATCCTTGATAAGCAAATCATCATCATTTATCATCATCATCATCATCATCATCTCTAATAAAGTCTCGTTAGATCATGGACTTGTTGGATCCTCTTGTCATCATCTCATTTTCGCACTAACATCACAACATGAATAGTTAATCATCATCACTAATTCATCCATCATTCATCCATCATTCATCCATCATGTATCTATTGTGCATTCATATCATCATCATAATATAGATCTGTTAGTCTAAGCATCTCATAAATCATCCACTACATAATCACAACACATCACATCATCAATCTCATCCATCTCACATCATATAATCATTTAAGTTGTTTAGGATAATATAAATTTGTTATTCTAAGCATCTTAAAACCATCTCATTTGCATCATCGTCCATAACAACCCATTTTGAACCTCTTTATCACGAGATCGACCCTCAAATCGAATCTTTTTGCTCGATCTCTCGAGGGGGCAATGTACCAGTGTACTTCTTTCTGCTGGGGCATCCAAAAAATTAGAAATTTTTTAATTTTGATTGTGGCAAGATTATTCTTTGAACCAACGCAACAAGTACATTGCTTCAAAGAGGGGCAAAATGTAGACATGCAAAATTAGCATTATGCATTCATCAAGTAAATCAAGCTTCACGTGCATCCACTCATTCACTTAATCAGGTTCACCTTCATCCATTCATCAGGTAATCTCATTAATCTCCTAAGGTCATTTATTTAAAATTAAATAAACATTATCATCAACCTTTTTAATCAAATAAATCAAACATCCATCATAATGCATTTCCATCCTTTTTGATTTAAATAAATCAAATATTTATCTCAAATTGGTCAAACATCCTAATCATCATTAAGCTAACCTAACAATGATCAAATACTAATCCTAACCTCTTGCATCCTCTAGATTATGCCACTTGCACAAATAAATCAATTTATTGATTTATTAAAAGCCTCATTTTCACTCAACATGGCCCTCAAGTTTGAAAATCATGACAAGTTGATTTGTCCCTCCAACATTGCTTTTATTGCTCTTTTTCTTGTCCCCCTCTCTAAATTTATTGCAAAATTTGAATTCAAATTTCCCCCCTCTTGGGCACATTTCTCAAATCTTGCACATGTATCAACCACTCACATGATGACAAGTGGCCTCTCTTCATTGGCCTATTTATTAGTCCCACATTGGTCCTGTTTCAACACTCTTAGCATTTGAAAATCTTTAAATAGAGGCTTCATCCTCAAGCAACTCCTCCACAATCACTCATGCAAGGTCACTCTCTTCATTTGAGAAATGATCTTGTCCACCATTATCATTAGCTTATCTAAAGGGGTTGGGAAAGGGCTACTTTCCACATCAAAGTAGCACCAATCCCCCTATGAGATGATGTTTGAAGTAATTTAGGAATACATTTGATGCTTATTTCATTTATAATTTCATGCTAGTTTGGTGATTTTGTTATTCCTTTTGCATTTGCTCAACAATTTCATAGGGAAGGTGATAGTCTCATCTATTCAATGTTGACAGATTTCTCCATATTTGTCAATCATGGATTTATGCAGCTTTTTCATCTTCACACTATCTAGTATCCATAAGCCATATTAATTAAATAATTTATTATTTGGTTAATTTTCATCTTGTCCCTAATATGCCCTAAGGTGTTTAATTAATTGGTTAAATACCTTACCCCTTCTTCTCTAAATTAAATAAATAGTCCAATTTATTTAATTCAGTCACTTTAACCAAATGAATTAAATCATTTTTTATTTCATTCATTCTCTCTCCTCGTGTCAACATCCTCAATCTTCCCCTAATCCAAATTAACTTAATTGATCTACGATTATGATGTGCACATCACTAATTGTGATTAGTCTCATACCCTCCATATTTTGCAACTTTCCCTTAATCCATAATTACCCCCTAATCATTTGCTCAACCTCTAATCAAGGTTAATTAACACCTAATCTTGTTCTCTTGCCAATTATGGAAAGGGTACCATGGTCAACCCTCATAAAGGATTTATCCTTTTGGAGAAGCTATCTCCATCCCTCAAGGAATTAAAAATTCCTTTTTATATCTCCAACATGCACAAGTGGAATTGTTAATTCCACTTATTCCTTCAATGAATCCTATGTGGAATTCTTAATTGCACTTTATTTCTCCAACACCTTTGGAGGAATAAAATCCTAATTTAAAATACCCATTCCCAATCCCCATGTCCTTACAAGGGGGATTTTTAATTCGCCTTGTTCTTGGCAAGGTCAATCTCCAAAATCAAGGGAGATTTTAGAAGAATTTAAAAATATTCTATTGTCACATCCTCCCAAGATTTAGGGAGATGAAACAAGACTTGTCTTTTTCATCATTCCCCAAGGTACCTTGAAGGTACCTTCACTTGGCCTCCACCTCATCACCACATCATCCCTCCCTTTCCACATCACCTTCCACATGTCATCATGAGATGAATTCAGATGTCACAAGACATCTCAACCCTTGATCTTTTACTCTAGACTCAATCCTATCCCTCCATTCCTTTGAAGGAATTTTCCCTAAAAGTAATGAAAATTGCTTCATTTTCATAACACACACTTAGGAAAATTTCAAGTACTCTAGCCATCTTGCTACCTCCATTGTTGCAACACCATTTGAGCCTCCATATTACATCCAATCCATCAACCAACACCACCATTACACTCACCATCAAAATCTCCATCATTTGCATATTCTTGAACTAGTTTATTGAGTGGAGTTTATTATCTTCATAATCTCTATGTTTGTAAGTGAATTGGAAACAAAGAGATAATTTTTATTTTCCTTTGCATCATTAAATGAAGAAGAAAATGAAGGTCTATGATGAGGGATGGGGGAGAGATAGGGAGAGAGATAGATGGGTGGAAAGAGGGAGAAATTTCTAGAGATTGATGAGGATAGAGGAAGAGTGAGACAAAAAGATAGAGGTAGAGATGAATATTGAACAAGAGAGGAAGAGTGAGACAAAAAGATAGAAGTACAGATGAATATTGAATGAGAGAGGAAGAGGGAGAGGGAGAAAAATAGATAGAGATATAGAGAGAGATAGAGAAATAAAGATAGGGAGATAGAGGGGGAGAGATAAAGAGGGATAGATAGAGAGGAAGAGATAAAGAGATAAAGAGGAAGAGGGATAGAGAGATATATATGGTAAGATAAAGTGATATAAAGATAGAGATATAAGGAAATATAGAAAGAGGGGGAGAGGGAGAAGGTAAATAGATAGAAAAATAGAGAGAAGTAGAGAAAGAAAAATAGAGATGGAGAGGGAGAGAAATAGAGAGAGAGAGATGGCAAGAGAAATAAATAGATATAGAGATATATGGAAAGATAAAGGGAGAGAGGTTGCTCAATATAAAGATAGATAGGGGTATGTGCAGGATCACCATGGAGAAAACAGGCCCTTAAGTGGTGAAAAATTCAAAAAAATCAGAGTTAGGAAAATTGACGTAAAAATTTGAATAAGTTATCTATATTATTTCAAAAATATGTAAGAACAGAATCTATAGTAAATTGAATGTAGTTTCTAAACTACTAGGTTTTTTTTAAACAAAAAAAAATCTATTTGGTAAAAATTTCAAATTTCAATGTAGCAGTACTTAAATTTCAAGGGAAAAATGAAAGTAGGTGTTTGTCGACCACCTAACCACAATAAAATAATAATAATTTTTTCATAAGATTTTAGATATAATTAGAGGACTCATGTCATGATGTGATGTATAATTTTTGTAATTTTTTTCCAAATAAATAATTAATTATGAATGTTTTAGTACAACTTTTAAAAAATATAAAAACTTGTATGTTTTGACCACCTTAACTTGGTCAAAACTTCATGATTTTTTTAATTCTATAGTATGTGAAGCATAGAATGTGACACATGTTTTAGATTCAAAAAATGTGATACCGCTTTGAAAGCTATAGATGTTTTTCAATTAGCCTATCAATTAGGACTTTAGTCAAATTAAATAGAAAATGGATAATAATTATTTATTAAATTAAAAGTAAATCATAATTTATATTGGTGGAAAGCTGAGAATTTCCTTTAAAAATCTTTTTCATTTCATAAATTTTGGGTAAAAAAAGTCAACCACATACCCTACACATACCCATCATATCACGCTTTTGGCCCATCATGATCCTACACATACCCATAGGGGATAGGGACAAATAAAGAGATAGAGAGATGGGGAGAGATAGAGAGAGGGATGGAGAGAAAGGGTGAGAGATAGGTAGAGGAGGGAGAGAGAAAAGATGGGGAAGAGAGATACATATGTAGAGAGGGAGAGAGAAGAAGATGGGGGAGAGAGGGAGAGGGAGAGATATAGATAGAGGGTGAAAAAGAGAGATAGAGAGGGATAGGAAAAGAGATAAAGAGATAGGGAGATAGATAGATATGCAAATATATGTAGAGAAGGATATGGATAGAAAGAGATAGAGAGATGAGTGAGAGGGAGATCAAGCAAGAAATAAAGATAAATATATAGATTAGAAGAGATGGTGGGAGATATGGAATGAATAATATAGAGAGATAAAAAGGGTGAGAGATGGAAAATGATATAGATGGATACGTGCACGATCATGATGAGCCAAAAAGTGGCGATAAGATGGGTATGTGTAAGGTATGTGGCTGATGACTATTTTTATACCCAAAATTGATGAAACAAAAAGAATTTTTAAAGGAGATTCTCAACTTTCAACCAATATAAATTATACTTTACTTTAAATTTAATAAATAATTGTTATTCATTTTCTATTTGAATTACAAATAAAGTCCTAATTGATAGGCTGATTGAAAAATATCTATAGCTTTCAAATGGTATCACAGTTTTTGAATCTAAAAAATGCATCACATTCTATGCTTTACATACTATAGGATTAAAAGTAAAATTGAATTTCATGAAGTTTTGACCAAGTTAAGGTGGTTAGACATACGAGCTTTTATATTTTTTAAAAGTTGTAATAAAAAATTCATAATCAATTATTTACTTGGAAAAACATTACAAAAAAATATGCATCACATCCTAACATGAGTCCTTTGCTTATATCTAAAATATTATAAAAAATATTATCATTTTATTGTGGTTAGGGTGGTTAGATAGACTTTAATTTTTATTTTTCCCGAGTTTAGAATCAGCTGCATTGAAATTTCAATTTTCACCAATTAGATTTAAAAAAAAAACCTAGTAGTTTAGAAACTACATTCAATTTGCTACAGATTCTATTCTTACATATTTTTTAAATAATATAAATAAATTATTCAAATTTTTACGTCAAGTTGCCTAACTCTGATTTTTTTGAATTTTTTGCCACTTAAGGGCCTATTTTTTCCATGATGATCCTACACATACCTAGATGTATTGGGGGAGAGATAGGGAGATAGATGTAGAGAGATATAGATAGAAAGAGATAGAGAGATGAGTGATATAGAGATAAATAGATAGAGGTAGACATAATGAGATGTGATAGAGAGGGGGAGGGAGAGATAGGGAGATAGAGATAGAGGGGGCCAGAGTGAGAGAGAAAGGTGATAGAGATAAGAAATAGAGAGAGGTATAGATAGGTGAAAAGATAGAGAGATAGAGATAGAGGTAGTGAAGGAGAAAGAGGGAGTGTGTGTATATCAGTGAGAGAGAGATATGGAGAGGAAGATATATATTTATAAATAGATAGAGAAGGAGGGAGAGGGGGGAGAAATAGATAGAGGAGAAATAAATAGAGAGAAATAAAAAGAGAGTGATAAGGAGATAGGGAGAGATAGGGATAGATATATATATAACTTGGGAAATATAAAAGTTGTATGACAAAGATAGATAAACATATAGAGAGGGAGTGATGGAAGGAGAGACAAAGAGGGAGAGGGAGAAATAGAGATAGAAAGAGGGAGATGATGAGAGAGGGGGAGATGAAGAGATAGAAAGATAAAGATATAGGAAGTGATATAAAGAGAGGTAGAGAGAGGAATATATAGAGGGGAAAAGAGAGAGATATATGAGGTGATAGAGAAAAGTAGTAGAGAGATGGTAGAGGTAGAGAGATAGAGATAGGGTGGGAGGAAAAGTGAGTGTATATATGTATATAATATTTATATGTAATAATATGCATAATATTTCATATAATATGTAATAATAAATATAAATTGAATATACTTCTCAATAAATATAATATATATTTTTAAAATTAATATAGATAAATATTAAACTTCTACTATATTAAATATATTAATCATTTTTTGTATTGATAATAAAGTATCAAAGGATAGGTACAACGAATTTAAGTCATATGCATCCTATTTAGGCATATATATCACCAAAATTATAGATTATTGGAGCAACATATCAATAGAAGATGAATTCCATAATGACATCATATCAAATTAGACCAAAAAAATTACATATCAGTAGAGCTGGTTTGACTAGAGCAGTGAAAATACTATTACAAAACTTATAGCTTATCATATACTAGTTCTCGTGCTCCCTACTGTTTACTTCAGATTCATCTACATTAGCTTCAAGTTGAACCATTGAGACATCCTAAAAAACTAGAGGATCTATTGCATTATAAATCACTTGCAGTCTTTTTAGATTTCTAGGCTGGTTGTCGCTAGCAACAACCTCATTGAACACCCTCTAAAATTCCCTCAATTCCCTAGGAAAGGTCTTAGTGTCTCCTTGCTCGTGGTGCCAAGTGTGCCCATACTTGACCTCCAATTTGTTCACCATGACTACTCCATCCATGATAAGTCTCCTAAACTTGGCCATTGTAATCTCCATAGTCACTATTACCTACAAGGCAATGGATAAAAAGGTGAGTCTCTTATTAGACTCAGTAATCCCCTTTCTTATATCTTGAAATTTTTCCTCATTCTTGACCCTCTAGATATGGCACATAATTTTAGTAGAGAGAAAGTCCTAGAATATATGAAAATATTTTTTAAGTTTCCCATTAGTAAACAATATTTCATACTAGTTCAAATTCCCATTGATATTCCAAATTGCCTAATTATTACAAAAAATATTACAGACCTCTTTAGCATAAAGGAAGTCAGAAAAATATGCATAATAGTTTCCAAAGTCCTGAAAATTCTACACAAGTCTACACCCGTTTGGTTGATTTTAAATGGAAGCTTTTGTAGCAAGAGCAACCACCTGAAATAAGCCTTTTTAGGCCTTGTAATATTATGCCAAATAGATTATAAGACCTTTTTCCAATTATTATCAATGAGCTTCACATTCCAACACTTGTTAGCATGGTCCATGAAAGAGATATTACTAGTTAACATTTTATAAATGGTTTTAGCTTTAATGTCCATCAAAGGAGTGCCATCATCCTAAGTAAAATTGTTAGCCATATCAAAAGCAATATCAGAATTACAAGGAAAAGTAACATTTTTGCAAGCTTCAAAGATAATATTATAAGTTCTAGAAGTGTTAGCATTAAGATTAAATTCATCAGCCATACTATCCCAAGTTTTAATCTTACCATTATCCACAACATTATGAAAGGTTTGAATTCCATAAAGGTTCCACTTTTTAGCAGTACAACCCTAGAGCAGGGCAAGGGGCTTCCCTTTGTGCTCAAGGTTCCACCATAGAGGGAAATAAGACTAACATATTATATTTGTGCCATCATTAATATTGTAGGATTTGAACTTCACTTTATGTTTAACAAGCTCCCATGCCTTCCACAGGATTTTGAACACCAAGGATCCATTAGGATACATTGGGTTCTTACTCATGAGAATATCATGAAGGGGCAGTTTCTTCCATGCTTTTACTTGCTTCAGGGAGGCAAGGATTATGTTATTTCTTACTAAAAATTTCCATGGATCCTCACCATAAGAATATTTTTCAATCCACTTAGCAACACTTGTGCTATGCCTTGAGTTCGCAGATCCTTGAGCCCAATTCCACCCTGTAACTTATCTGGGCAACACCACTCCCATTTTATGAAGTGTTTTCTTCTCTTTCCTTTGCCATCTGACCAAAGGAAGCACCTAATCCATTTTTGGATTTCATTTACTTGGTAACTACTGAAGAACCACACTAAGGAAAAGAAAATGCTATAAGAGGATAGGATCTTCTAGCGGACTTGAATTTTTCCAGCCAGAGACAAGTAGTGTATATCCCAGTTCCCCAATTTCTTTTCAATTTTCTCACTTATCCAAAGCCACATGTCTTTCAAGTTGGGGCTGATTGCAAAAGGTATTCCTAGATATCTTATTTGTTTGTTGGGTCCTACCATTAAAAATCATAGTTATGTAACTAGTTCAGTGGTGATTCAGTCCACCCCAGGAAGATTGATTTAGCTATTGAAATCCTAGCACCAGATGCTTGGAAAAATAGATTAAGCTTCTCCATCAAGAGTCAAATTTTATTCTCTTATAGTTCTAGGAGGATAGTTGTATCATCTACAAATTAGATATTGATTAGTTCATTTTGGTCTAACAAGATTATACCTTTGACCTTGGGTGAGATAGACTGATCTCTCAATAAATAGTGCAAGACATTTGAAGCAATGGAAAAAAGGGAAGGGGCTAGGGAGTAGCCTTGCCTAATAGATCTCCTTAGTGGAATTTCCTCTAAGAGTGCACCATTCACATCCACTTGAGCAACAACATGATCCTTTAGAAGAATGCCAATAGCATTAAAAAACTCCAACAAAAACCTAAATGCTTCTAGGGTGGTTCTTAAGAAGCTCCATTCCATTTTGTCATAGGATTTTTTAAAGTCAATTAGAAGCATTGACGAGTTTTGACTAGATTTCTTGTCCCATTCCATGTCCTCCCAACTTGTGATTAGGTTCTCAAGAATGTAACATCCTTTGATGAACCTTGTTTGAGTGTTATTGATGAATTTTGGGAGGATATCAACCAACCTTAAGGCTAGGACCTTTGCTAGGGCTTTGTAAGAGATGTTCAATAACGTAATAGATCTCCTCTTTTGATATTCCAACAACAAGCTTTAATGCATCCTCTCTGCTAATTTTCTTGGGAACGATCTTCTTAATGATATTTTTGACTTCTTTATTATAGTCCCCAACATCCTCTAAGGTGAAAATTTTCTTGTAGAAGTAGTGGAATTGTCTTAAAATATCTTCTTGTGTGAAGAAGAGTGTTCCTTCCTCCCAGATTTTCCCAACTAGTTCTCTACCATTTTTCTCTTTAATGTAATTGAAAAAGAACTTCGAGCCCTTATCCCCACAACTTAACTAGTTGAGTTTGGTTCTTGCCCTGACACCTCTAGTTTTGTGAGCCTACAGTTTCCTAAGTTTATCCTTTGCCATGGCAAGGTCCTTGCTGAGGTTGATGTTACCTGGATCAGCTCGAATCAAAATTTCAGTTTTAACAAGGTTTTCTTACAGCCAATTTTCCTCTTTTCTTGAATCCAGGGCTCTCTTTTTACCAATCGTTTAAAGAAGTTTCATCCATGTCTCCACATTACTTTCCCATTTCTCAATGGTATTTTTTCTCTTAAGGAGCCACTTATTGATTTCTTTAATGGAAGCAATTCCATCCCTATAGTCACTATCCTGCAACAAGCTTGCATTCAAAATGAACTTTGGTTGTTTTGGACCTTCATTAGGAACCTCATGATGGGTGGTTACTTTGGATATGATGGGGTGGTGATTGGATAGGGTATAAGGATGCACATAGACTTGCTACCCAGAGTCATCAGGAAAAAAATCTAAAGGTTTCCTTTTTGGCATAAAACTGGTCCAACTGGTAGTAGATCCTCTTACCTCCCTTCTGGGCATTGTACCAAGTAAGCCAAAGTCCTTGAAAATATTTGTTGCCCCCTTCCAATGGGTCAAGGGGATTTAATCTATTCTTTTCCCTTAACCAAAAATGCTTTTCATTCCCTTTCCAATTCATGTCAATTCCACCCCACTTGTCTTCAGCTTGTTCAATCATGTTAAAGTCACCTCCAATTAACTAGGGGACCTCTGGAAGGGTTTCCAACAATTGCCATAGTAGAATTCTATCCTAGTGATCATTAGGTGTATACAATGAACATATCCCAAAAAAATTTCCATCCTTTTTAAGGGTTATCTAGACTGCTTTGTTACATGGGGGAGAGCCTTGGCTACTAATATATTGTTTCTATTTTGTGGCTACCAAGATGACAATGCCTCCTCTACCCTTCTCATGGATAGTGGTGAAGAAATATGAGTACTTCTAGATGAATTTCAGATTTACGCCAAGGGTATGTGCAGATCATGGTATGCCAAAAAGTGGCAATATTTGTAGGGTATGTGGCTTTACTTTTTCACCCAAAATTAATGAAACTAAAAGGGTTTTTAGAGGAGATTCTCAGCTTTCCAAAAATATAAATTATGATTTAATTTTAATTTAATAAATAATTATTATTCATTTTCTATTAGAATTACGACTAAAGTCCTAATCGATAGGCTGATTGAAAAACATCTATAACTTTCAAACGGTACCATATTTTTGAATCCAAAACATGTCACATTCTATGCTTTACATACTATAAGATTAAAAAGAAAAATTAAATTTCATGAATTTTTGACCAAGCTAAGGTGGTCAGACAGGAGTTTTTATATTTTCTAAAAGTTGTAATAAAAAATTCATAATTAATTATTTACTTGGAAAAAAATTACAAAAAAATATGCATCACATCCGACATGATTCCTCTACTTATATATAAAATATTACAAAAAAATATTATCATTTTATTATGGTTAGGGTGGTCATACATACACCTACTTCTTATTTTTTCCCTGAAATTTAAGTACTACTGCATTGAAATTTCAAATTTTCACCAAATAGATTTTATTTATTTTTAAATAAACCTAGTATTTTAAACTACATTCAATTTTATACAAATTCTATTCTTACATATTTTTGAAATAATATAGATAACTTATTCAAATATTTTACGCCAAGTTGCCTAACACTGATTTTTCTGAATTTTTGCCACTTAAGGGCCTGTTTGGCATACCATGATCCCGCACATGCCCTCAAGTAAGAAGCCAACTGATTTTGTTTCTTGGAGGAGCACAAAATCTTTCTTCTTCTCCAAATTTAAGAACCTTCTGACAATATATTTTCTGTCAAGAGGTTCAAGAAACAAGATTAAGATTCATCATCCATGTTCATGGGAGTTTCCTCTTGGTTGTTCTTGAATTGATCAAAGCACTTAGGGAGGTTCTCCTCCTCCTCAAGTCTTTTAGTTAGTAGGGATTGAACTATAAAGTTGATCTTCCTCTTGGTTTTGGCCAGTTTGGAATCTGCATTTTTTGTCAAGGGAGGTCCATATTTCCTAGGCCTTCCTAGCCTGTTTCTTATTTTGTGAGGCTTCTCCACTCGCCCCTTTGTGATATTCTCATCAAAAACTGCCTCAATTTCCTCTACAAGGTCTAGGGTGGGAAGAGTTGGAAATTTTTCAACATTGCTATCAGTATCCACTATATTAAAGATTACACTGTAATCATTCTCTTGCTTTTGATTTATAGTAGGGTCTTCCTCTAGCATGAGGGGGTCGAGTTGAAAGAGAGTTGAGTGGATGTTGTCTTGGTTGGGTTCAGGGTGAGGAGGAGGCAACTTACTTAAGGACCCAGAGGCACCTTATCATTAGGAGTATGGCCATTGGAGATTTCCCCACAACTCGAGACCTCAGACAAGCCAACATCATCTACACCAGTGTCAAATCATAGTCCCTTAATTAGAGAGAGCTCCCCATTGTCTTTCTTTAGGTGCATAGTAGTTACTTCATTGTAGGGGTGGTTACCCTTTAAGTGATTTTCCTCAATCATTTATCTAATTTCACGAATAGCAATTTGGTAAGAATTAAGCCTTTCCACATGTTCAGGGCTAATTCTAGGAGGGGAATTGGATAAGAAAACATCCCCAATTCTAGATGACTCGAGGGTAGCTACCGCCTCATCCTCCGCCCCACTATGGCTTGGGTTGAGTTCACTTTCACCCAATTGGGTTGAGGGATAGATGTTTGAGTTCATTTTTGGTTGACTATGATGGCTTTCTCCCATGTTGAGATTCTTGGAGACACAATTATTGCTCAAGGCACCTAGGTTAGACTGGTGGTCTAGTTCCACACTAGTACTAGGGTTACCAACATTGATCCAAATATTCCCAAAGCCTTTCTCTTTATTTTTGCTTTTTCAGTCAATTTCTTAATGAGAGGATAGGTTTCCCTAATGTGCCCCCTTTTACGGCACAGGTAGCAAGCATTAATGCCACCAGTGATTTTAGTGAGACAACTGATATCTTTGTCATCATCTTCTATTGTAGTACTAGGTGGGATATTGATCTCGAGATTGAGGGACACCAAAATCCTAGCGTCAAGATGGGGGAGAGAAGCCTTTGTTTCATCAACCCTAACCACCTTGTCGAATGGAGCGAGGAGGGCCGAAGCCAACTTCTAGTACTCCAGCGGGATGTTCTTAATCACCATCCATCTTAGGTAGGACAAGGCAAGGACTTCCTCAACAATGGTCGCGGGTGACCAGGCTAAGGCACAAAAAACACAACCCCAAGATTCTAGAAGGGTTTATTGATTACTTTTTTTGGCATAGAATGATCTTTAAAAAAGATAACAAAAATCCCATGTTGCAAAATTCTACAGTAACTAACTTGAATCAGAAATTTCATAGCCACACATTAGAAAACCAAGCATCCAAGAATTTCCTAGTAGGCATTTTATTCACATCTACTACAACAAAGAATATTGCAACATATCTGAGTTTAATTTTTTGGCCCTTAACTATTTCTATCATTTTAGGGTTAGGAACAAGTTTTGCATAACCAGAAACATCTAGGGGCTTACCTTCTCCTCCTAGGCTGCCATTGATACCCACCTCACTTTGGTCATCGTTGATACTAAACTCGACAGAGAGGAATATTGACATCGTCACTTGTAACTACTTCCTTAAAGGACCTCACGGGCTGTTTAAACCCACCGCCACTGGGTCAACATTAGGGGGTTCCATACTGGTAGACATTAAGGCCTTCAAGGAGCTAAGGACAACCCCAGAGCTAATGCTTCAAGAGAAGACGGTTAACAGAAGTGATACAAAATGAAGGAAAAGAAAGAAGTAAAGAGGAAACACTAAAGCAAAGAAAAATAAAACCCTGGACTATGGTGTGGTGCCACCTAAGCAAACCTATGTGGGGGAGAGCCTAGCCTCCCCCACCCGACACGTGCGACTGCTTGCAGGATGATCAGGCACGCAAACCTAGGAATGTGTTGTAGAGCATTGTATTCCTTTCCGTGACTACCTTAGTTCACACCATATCTTAATCATTTTTAATAAATATAATATATATTTAAAATTAAATATAGAGAAGTATTAAACTTATAATATATTTAATTAGTAATATATGTAAAAAAGTTAAATTAGATTTATATTTAATAATGTATAGTGTATATAAATATTAAATATATAAAATATGAATATTATAATATTATGCTAAAATAGTTAAATATATATAATATACTTTTATTTCATAATACTAAATTAAGAATATTCTAAAAGTATATATTTTATAATCTAAAATAAAAAATAAATATAGATAAATATTAAACTTATAATATATTTCATATTTTAATTAATAATATATGAAAAAAATTATATAATTTTTATATTTAATAACTTATAGTGTATATAAATATTAAATATGTAATATCTAAATATTATAATATTATACCAAAAATATTTAAATATATAAAATATAATTTTATTTCATAATATTAAATTAAGAATATTTTAAAATCTAAAATTAAAAAATACCATTAAAAATATATATGGTTTTTGAA
The DNA here is from genome assembly GCA_007258455.2 of Sequoia sempervirens. Lineage (NCBI taxonomy): Eukaryota > Viridiplantae > Streptophyta > Pinopsida > Cupressales > Cupressaceae > Sequoia > Sequoia sempervirens. The sequence goes on along the minus strand of VDFB02281492.1, from coordinate 796,917,894 downwards.
AAAAAGTAAAAAAATATAAATTATAACAATTTATATTATCGAAGTATAGAAATTTAGAAACAAATTTCTATCTCATTGCTTTCTTTCTTTGTATAAAGTGTTATTGTCAATCTTTCTCAATGGTCAACCATCATTCTACCATATTCTCAACCATTTGTGTTAACCCCAATCCTAGTACCTGCAAAACATGAATAAACAAGTTAAACAAGAGATTGCAAGCTAAAACAAGGATTCCCCATGAAATCCGTTTACAAAGTTCAAAATAGGAAAGAAAACAATGAAGAACACAATAAAACAAGAAAATATAGATTGAATCCTAATTTATATGTGCAAACTCATAATCCCATGGAGGAATTGGTGCCAATTTGATGTGAAAATTGGCCCTTTCCCAATTCCTAAGATGCAAGCTTGATGTGTTGAAGATGGTTGATCCACTTTATTGGTGAAGGATGAGAGCTCCAAGCCAAAATCTGCAAAAACCTAGCTAAGAGCTCAATGGTGATGGATGAAAATGGCTAAATATTTTAGCATAATAACTTTGCATAATTTGTGGATGATCAAATGAGGATATGATCTCTTTATTTATAGAATTCCAAGATGGATGAATGTCCAAATTTGAGCAATGTGGGACTAACATTCATCTAGTGGCATGATGCCACTTGTCATTCTATGAATGGATGAAGGATGTGCAAGATTTGGCGATTGTGCCAATAAATGCATATTTTTGAATTTCAAATTTGTTGAAATGACTTGCAAGAGGGAAGGGAAATTGCAATAAATTCCACTTGGCTCAAGACAAAGGAAATGTAAGATGAAGTTATTGCCTTGTTGGATGTACATGTTGACTTGGAATTTTTGAATTCAAATTTGGAGAATATTCCAAAAAGATGCCTTGTGAGGAAAATGGAGATTTAATAAATGAATTAAATCTATTTTCATGTGCAACTTGTAAAATCTAGAGGATGGGACATGATGAGAGATTAAATTAATCAAGGGTTAATTAATTTAATGAGAGATTAGATGATGTGACCTATTTGACTCAAATTTATGGATTTATTTAAATCAAATAAGAGAGGAATATGATAAAAGATTAATTAAATAAGAATTTTCATTTATTTAATTAAAGAGATGGTGTTAGATTAAATCAAATAAGGTTTTAATTTATTTAATTTAATAGATAGACTTTTAGAGATTTAATCAAATAAATTTAATTATTTAATTAAATAGTGATAATTAGATTAGATGGATTGATTTAATTAACAAAGAGATTGACTTAATTAGATAAAATGATTTATTCAATTAAGGGATGAAAGTTGATGAAATCAGATAAGGAGATTTGATTAAATGGTTAGACCAAGGGATGATTCAAGATGAAACGAGGTTAGTAGGCGGATCAAGTGCACAATGTCAATCAGTATATTTTACGTGTCTACATTTTTCCCCTCTTTGAAGCAATGTACTTGTTGCGTTGGTTCAAAGAATAAGCGATCTCGATCGAAGCCAAAATTTTTGATATTAAAAACTTGCCCCACTACTGCATGGCGAGAGGAAACATGCCATTATAATGCCCCTCAAGATCTCATGAAAAAAAGAGGACAAAGTACCCAGTACGTCCAAAAGGGCTCCGAGAGGCTAAAAAAATGTCTAAATGCATTAAAATGATGAAGAACAAGCCTCAACTAGACAAAATCAGGTTCAGGGTTCCAAAACCCTAGCAAGATAGCCAATCAGGGTGAAAAAACCATATTTTTTAGGCTTAAAAGGGGCCCGAGGGGTCACTTTCAAGTCATTTTCAAACACCTCCAATAGTAACTGTTGTGCATGTTTTGCACACACACCCCATTTCGAACAGGGACCCTCTTTTCTCTTGCCTTGTCTGGTCATTTTCGTCACTGCCTCATTTTGCGTGCCCCTTTTTTGGTGTCTCGGATGGTCAATATCGCTTCAAGGTCCCACCATGAGTTGACCATGCCTTCCCCTTTTTAGTTTTGATATGTTTTGGTGCCTCGTGGAGACTCTCTGGCAGATTGCCCCTGCCAATGGCCCCGACCCCCCTCAGGTCTGGCCGTCCGGGTTTCCCTTTTGCTCCTGTCGTTCTCGATGATGTTTGCTTTGCATCCACCTGGACCTCGGGTCCGAACCTCCGTTAGCCGTCTACAAGAAACCGTGAAAATCTTTACGGCTGCCAAACCTCTCGGGCCCGGGACCCCGGAGTTCCGCTCCCGGGGTTCCGAGAGTGTTTTGCCATTTCTTACAGTGAACCTCCCACATCATCCCACCTTCCAGGCCCAGATCCTTCCTTTGCTATCGGGGACTTGATGGGAAATTAGAAATGTTAAAATGTCCTTTGGGTCTCTCGGGCCCGAGACTCTGGACCTCCATCCCCGGGATTCCGCCCCTCACCCTCTGTCGGCATAACTCGGCCTTTCGACATAACCTTTTGCCGACACCTTGATCCCTTTATTCTTCAACGAGTCATCAAGACTTAGTCTGGTCAGCGTAACCTCTTGTGAACTTAGAATCCTACACTTAACACTTACGTTTTGATCTATTTTCTCCAAGATAGTTTGCCTTTCTTACCGATAGGAACCTCATCGTGTTGTCAGAAAAACATATGAAGGTCAGGGAAACCTTATAAAGAATGTTTTACTTACGCTGAAAGCCACCCCGGGTTAGTCCTTCATTCGCCAAGAGAAAGCAAATCTTACCCCAAAGGCCATCGTTATCTGTCGGTGAAACTTAGTGAGGTTGCCAAGACCTCTCCCCAATTTGAAAATCTTGTGCCGAAGGCTCCCCCTGTCGGCATAGCTTGGCCCTCTCGGCAAGATGTTTCCCCACTTAAGTGTTGTCTCGCTGACATCCTCGTTCGGCATAACTTTCGAATGTCGGGGAGATCCTATAATGATCATATGTTGTTTCACCGAGTGGACCCGCCGATTCACATGTCGCTGTAACAACCTTGTAGTCATGCCGACGGGGAGGCTTCATCGTTCCATTCGGTGAGACCCCTGGCATCTCGCTAAGACTTATATCGAAACACAAAAGTCTCACTGGGGTATTCTAGACTTTCATCTTCGCCAGGAGAATCCCTTAGCTTGGTCGATGGATGCCCACGTGCGGTTATTCAATTCATAGTCACCAAGAAATTTTTATCTCTCTCCCGATGGAGCCCATATGCCTTAACCATGTCGCTATAACCATGCACCCTCGGCAAGACCTTATATAGAATCTGCTAAGTCACAATGAAAGTCACTCTGGCATCGCAGCTCACCAAGAGAAAGTAGGACTTACGCCGATAAAGGGTTATAAAGTGCATTTTCAGTGTGACCATAATGAAGTCACACCAAAAAGGAAAACCAAATGCGAAGTTGGCAAGACATGTTCGCATCGCTGAGACCCTACGCCGAGGGTTATAACCTTATACCGAAAGCTGATTGAAGAAAACCCATTGATGTCCGTCGGTGTAGCTTATGGGTATCGCCATGACCCTATACCGAAAGTGTTCCATCTATACTGATGAACCACCAAAACACAAAGTCGGGGAAAAAAGAGGTTGTCATTATGATCCTATCCCAAGAGCCATAACTTATACCGACAGGGACCTCCATCATCGCCAAAACAACCTGGAACTTATGCCGATATGGATCCAGATGCGAAATGCATAACTTAACTGATTCAGTGGGGCCATCTAGAGTCCTTTCATTGTATGTTGTTCCAAGGGGAAAACGTCTCCCACCCTTCTGAGATCCGGGCTCCGCCCTTCCGATCACCAACTAAAAACTAAAATGAAATAACGTCGTTCTCCCCTGCCGGGCCTGAAGCTTCGGACTTCTGCCCGACGTTTTCCGTCCTGAACGCCAAAGTGCACCATGGCCCCTAGGCCTCCTACACCCAGTAATGGAAAACTGCTAACCGCACTTTGACCTGCCGAACCCCGGACCCCGAAATTCTATCTTCAGAATTCCATCTTCAATTTGCTGCTCCAGACTGCCATCTCTAGACGGCTCTCTAGCCCGAGACCTCTGGATTTTCCTAAACCGATCCAAATGAGCCCAAATTTGAAATCAAACTTTGACCCATGTGCTCAATTTCGGTCCTCTTTGTTGTGAGACTTCTGAGTTATCAAAATTCAAGTGAAGAATGTCTCTAGGAGCCCCCACCCTATTTTCCCTTCCAAACAACATTCCTTCCGAGGAAGTCCGGCCCTTCGGGCCCGAACTGACCAAATGCCCTAAATCAAAAGATCAACGATGTCAAGAGATAAAGTTCATGATATGCTTGATAGATCATTTAAAATGGATTTCATCTTTGGAATTGCAACTAACATGAATGCTTTTGTAATCAATTATGTTGACTACGCTTTTGCTTGTAGAATACATGGAATTGGGTGCAGGACCTTCAAAGGCAGCCATCGAGAAGGACAAAGGAATGAAGTCAGGTAAAACTCCTCTAGGGAAAGAAGACAAGGACCAAATAAAATATCAGTTTTAGGGTGAGCCTCTACATTGAAAAGTTACCACAGAATCTCAAGTGAAATCATGGTGGAATTCATGAGCTTTGCTACCCGTGCCTTCATTTAGTCTGAGCTATTCAGGGACCAAGGCTCAAAGTATGATGAGGATTCGAAAAGGATGGAAGACAATGTAAAAGAATGGAGCAACCAGGTGCTGCGATATGAAAACATCGAAATAGATAAGCTTCGGCCAATCATCCTCAAGTTCATAGAATACACAGCTTCTAAAAGGTAGGAGGACAGCCCCATCAGAGATGAAGAACTCCCAAAAGAGTAGCTACAGTGAAACAACAATTAGCTAAATGACAAAATTGCTACAGTGACTGGCACTAGATGACAAAATAGAGAAAAGACAAGGAATGTATTTTAAATTGCTAGATAATTGGGGGTAGGTGAAGCCCTAACTTGTAATGAATCTGAGCCATTCGATGTAATTGAATCCTAGCCATTCATTTGGGCTTTGGAGAACTATAAATAAGAGCTTGGCCCTCATTTGTAAGGGTTGGAGAGCTGTTGTAAAAACATTCTGTAGCAATAGAAAGCAACATTGCATGATTTATGGGTGTTCCTTTTGAGTTTGCTCTTTATGTATGCATGGTTCAACTTCCATGTTAGTTTTAGTATAAGTTTCTTGAATGGCTCTCATAATGGTGTTGCTGTTATAGTATTTGATGAGCTTTCAGCCCATACTTTTAGCACTTGTTGATGACAAGCTACTGTGCAAAGTTAGCCTGGGCTTCTTTCTGTCATTGCTGCAATCTAGTTCAATTGCATGTTCATGATGTGTATGTGTAATTTGAAAATCAGCTGTCCTTAGAAGATTGCACTAGTTTTGTGTAGCTATAGGTTTCTCTTGGTCAAGCAAAAACCCAGCTTAGGAAACCTGTCTACTTTAGCAGCCACCATTGTTACTATTCATTCATAGCTTAGGATTTGAATAACTTTCTTAACCCTTCTCCTTTTGCTATTTATTTTAATCCTTGGTTAGAGTAGGATCCAAAGCATCACCATGAAGCCAAATCAGATGAACTTCATGAGTTTCAACTTGCTATTTTGAATGGACAACCACTATTCATTCACTTCCAACACTTTGAAACTGCATTTGCAAACCCAACTTCCCATGCTTTGTAACTCATCCGTAAGACCGCCTTGTGATTCCAAAAAATCACATCAAACTACTGAGATATCTAAGCACTGTCATGACCTGACATCTGAGAGACCTTGGGACAGTGTTCTATAATCTGATTATGGAAGATTGTTTTTCAAGAGAGGTAATGCACCTACGTATTACATGTGTTGAAAAGTGCATAAAAAACACATCAACAGAACATGCGCTAGAAGGAGGGCTTGACATGTTGAGGGTACAAAGATGAAGGTTGGAAATTGAAAAGAGCACTTTCAAAGAAGAAATTTGAGATAGGGAGATCTCTTTCAATCCAAAAATCAAAAAATTTTGAAGGCAAAAGAAGCTGAGTCGAAATGGAGTAGCATGCACAAATTGACATCACTCAACTACATGCAGATTTGAATAAGAGACTGAAGAAGCCACTGCAGCAGTTTGCATCAGCGGATATATGTCAGATCCATTGCACTCATAGGCATAACAAGCTGGGATGTCTCACATTCTTGAGTAGAATTGAAAAGGTCTTACAAGGAGAAATCCTATTCTAGGAAATCTATCTGCCCTTGGCCCCCGAAGACCCATAGGAAGAATTGCAAATCATGGTAGCCAACACATTCAAGGAGCTGATCCAGGAATATTTGAGCAGCAAGGATGGACCAAGATTGGAGGAAGTACTAATGGAAAGTTGGTGTAGATTTCACAATGCACCACATTCAGAATTTATGTGTCCATCATGTGACAACATCATTTCTCAAGCCAAGGGTTGTTTGGACAAGTTGGAGCAGCCAACTCTCAATGAGGCAGGGTTGTCAACATCCGGAGGACAGCAAAATAAAGATGAACCAATAAATTTGACACAAGTTGGTGTTGGGACAGTAGACATAGAAAATGAAAACCAAGAGGAAGGAGCTGAAAGTCTTGGGACAACAAGGTGCATTGATGAAAATCTGATTGTAACTAGTTTAGTAGACTTTCCCTCCATTGAAGAAGAGTAATCCTCCACTCAAGAAGAGGAACAAACGACAATTGAAGATAAATTAATAGAATTTGTAGCAGCATATGCTAGGACAGCCAACATAGATGCTAAAAATCAAGAAGAAGAGGAGGCTAAAAGCCTTGGGGTAGTAGAAGGAGATGATCAAAGCATAAGTAAAATCAGGTCACAAGACCTTTCCTTCATAAACGACATCGATCAAGAATCTGAAAATGAAAGTTTAGAGGAGTGGGAACAACCACTCACCATGGCTGTCTACCATCGAGCTTCTTCTTCAAGTGATGATGAGGACCTAGTAGCAGAAAGATATGACCAGCTCATCTCCAGTTTGGCAAAGGATTGGTTAGAGCTGAAATACCAAGTGGACTTGGAGGTGTTGTTGCTACCAAATTGGTGCAGACTTCATGATTCACCACATTCAGAGTTCACATGTGAACTAGGCCAAGAAGCCATCAAACAAGTCAAAGAACATGCAAGGCAACCAAGTGCCCGACCTCCTCTACTTGCTGCTCAGATCGAAGTAGAAGATCAAGAGCTAGAACTGAGTGATAGCTCAGTTGAAGGTGGACCTCAAGAGGATGTTGGGGTAGTAGAAAAAAGACAGCAATACAGTCTCAGACTTTCGAGCGATGAAGTAGATCAAGTGGGAATGTTGTCCACCAGTCACCAAGAAGTACTTCCTCTTAAAGAGCAGTTGTGTACCATGGACGATGGGCTTTTGGACAAGTCTTCAGAGGGAAATTGTGCAGTAGACTTTGGTCCCCTTGATGAGGTTTCATCAATTGATGACTTCTTTCTATTGGGAGCTGCGCTATGAAGGTATGTTCATGCTGAGGAAGAGCACATCCCAGAAGACGGTAGCGATGAATACATACCCCTTAAGCCCCCGAATGGTGATGCACTAGAGTTTCTAGATTGGGAGAGGAGCTCCTTCTCCATTTATAGCGATAGTGAGCAAGAAGAAATGAGTCAACGTCATGATGAGATGTATGAACAGCAAAAGGAAGAAGACAAAGGCGGGGGTGCTGAGATAGCTACTAACAGAGATGAAGAACTCGACTGACTATAAGATGCAGCTTGGAGTCCTTCCGCCATGATCGTTGTTGATCCTCCTTCGTATTCAGATGGCTGCAATAGGACAAATTTGTGCATGTAACTGTCCCACGATGTTGAACACCACATAAATAAGGAAAACCCTTGGGGAAGGAGACAAGACAACCAAGTGGACCCCAAGTTTGCAGATGATCAATATGGAGAAGTATTTATTTTTGAAGAACTACCAACTGGGGCTGTTGGTCCCATTGGTAGATTGGAAGAGCTGTTTGCTGCCCTGTCCTCCTAGCGTTATGCACGTTTAATGTCCAAAGTGCTGCACCCTCCACTGTGCCCGCCCGAGGCTACCAATGCAACAATCAATGATGTTGTGCTTGCTCTCGACTGTCCAACGCTGCCACTTCCATGTGATGACATCCAGGTTTTATCTTTCCTTGCCCCTGTTAATTTTCATAGCTGCACTTATTATTTTGATTATGGGAATGAAGGAAAACGAACATGTTTATGGATTAATCATGGGTACAATGAGCCTCCTCAATTGCTGATTTTTCATGATGACATGATTGAACTTGAGTGCTGCAATTTTGAACTTCCTTTTTTCTGAATATAAAGATAAATTTGCATGGTTAAGAACGATAACGATTACCCATTTGCTCATGCATGCACTGCGAAATCCAGTCAATGTTAATGTCAGCTTGCTCTACTTGAACATTGTGCTTTGTAAATATCTTTGTACATAGTCCGTTTTGAGTAGTTTAGGTTTCCTGTAAATACTCTACTTTCCTGCTTTCCTTAGGTTAGTTGGTGTGTGAGTTGCTTTTTTTGTTGCTTCGTTTGCTTTTTGTTTGCTTTTGATTTGCTGTTGCTTTGCTCGGGGTCCCTTTACTTTTAGCTGGGCATGTTTATGCGCACAACAACCATACTTATTGCCTGGGGTTGTTCTATGTATTTCTTTGTCAAACTCTAATCAAGTCTTTAGAGTGGATGGTGAAGGTCTTTTGTTAGTGTCAAGTGATCTGGGTGTTTAATTCAAAAATAATAAGTTGTTGGTTTAGTCTAACTTTGACGTATTCTGAAATCTTACAACTCTTACACATCTTAAGAATTCGACGGTCACTATAGGGCCTTTTGTGAACTTTAGTTAAGTGAAAAATCTAAAATTCTGCTCTAGCGCCACTATGATTCTCAGCCTTGAGTGTGAGCTTCAATGCTTGTGGGTTGAAATAAAAGAGTTGAAAATGAGAAAAATAAGAAAGAAAAAAAATATTAAAAATTAAAAGAAAAAGAAAATTCAACTTTTCAGGGGTATTCGAGCAACTCTATTGGGGCTATGGACGTCGGGCTGGTAGTAGAGCAATGTTTGGGAGAATCACAGCGATAACCTCGTCGGGGCTATGGACGCCTGACTATCAGCGAGGTAATGTCCCAGATGCTTTTGAAGTTAGAATAAACTACGTAGCTTAACTGAACAGAGCTTGGGTTCTTGTAGCAACTGAAGGATGGGAATTAACATAATTGCACACATTGGGATTTTTAGCATACTGAAGGTTGGGTTGGCTAGTAGTTTTGATCATTTGGATTGGACGTCTAGTTTGTTTTCCCTAGCGAGAAGGTTAAAACCAGAGATTCTGGGTTCGTGATTCCAGTTTGTCATCAAAATTCTCTAGAGCATTTCCCCAGTAAGTCGCCATTTGTTCTGCATGTTTTGCACACGCCCCATTTCAAACTAGGACCCTCTTTTCTCTTGCCTTGTCGGGTAATTTTTCATAGTTGCCTCTTTTTGTGTGCCACATTTTTTGGTGTCTCGGATGGTCAATATCGCTTCAAGGTCCCACCATGAGTTGACTGTGCCTTCCCTTTTTTAGTTTCGATATGTTTTGGTGCCTCACAGAGTCTCTCTGGCAGATTACCCCTACCAACGGCCCCGACCCCCCTCGGGCCTGGCCGTTCAGGTTTCCCGTGCCAGGTTTCCCTGTTGCTCCTACCAGTTCCGAGAGTGTTTCATCATTTCTTATGGAAAACCTCCCACATCATCCCGCCTTCCAGGCTTGGATCCTTCCTTTGTCGTCGGGGACTTGACGAGAAATCAGAAATGTCAAAACGTCCTTTGGGTCTCTTGGGCCCAAGACTCTGGACCTCCATCCCCAAGATTCTGCCCCTCACCCTCTATAGGCACAACTCGGCCTTTTGGTATAACCTTTCGCCGACACCCTAATCCCTTTATTGTACAACAAGTCAATAAGACTTAGTCCAGTTGGCATAACCTCTTGTAGACTTAGAATCCTACTCCGAACACTTACGTTTTGATCTGTTTTCGCCAAGACAGTTTGGCTTTCTTATTGACAGGAACCTCATCGTGTTGTCGGTGAAACATATGAAGGTCGGGGAAACCTTATAAATAATGTTTTACTTACGCCGAAAGCCACCCCGGGTTTAGTCCTTTGTTCGCCAAGAGAAAGCAAATCTTACCCCGAAGGCCATCGTTATCTTTCGGCGAAACTTAGCGAGGTCACCGAGACCTCTCCTCGATTTGAAAATCTTGTGCCAAAGGCCCCCCCTGTCAGCATAGCTTGGCCCTCTTGGCAAGACATTTCCCTGGTTAAGTGTTGTCTCACCGACATCCTCTTTCGGCATAACTTTCAAATGTTGGGGAGACCCTATAATGATCATATGTTGTTTCAGTGAGGGGACCCGCTGATTCACATGTCGCTATAACAACCTTGTAGTCATGCCGATGGGGAGGCTTCATCATTCCATTCAGTGAGACCCCTGGCATCTTGCCAAGACTTATATCGAAACACAAAAGTCTCACCGGGGCATTCCAAAATTTCATCTTCGCCAGGAGAATCCCTTAGCTTGCCCGATGGATGCCCACGTGCAGTTATTCAATTCACAGTCGCCAAGACATTTTTATCTCTCTCCCAACGGAGCCCATATGCCTTAACCATGTCGCTATAACCACACACCCTCGGAAAGACCTTATATAGAATCTGCTAAGTCACAATGAAAGTCACTTCGGCACCACAGTTCACCAAGAGAAAGTAGGACTTACACCAATAAAGGGTTATAAAGTGCATTTTTGGTGTGACCAAAATGAAGTCACGCCAAAAAGGGAAACCAAATGTGAAGTCGGCAAGACATGTGCACATCGCTGAGACCCTACGTCGAGGGTTATAACCTTATACCGAAAGCCGATTGAAGAAAACCCATTAATGTCCGTCGGTGTAGCATATGGGTATCGCCATGATCCTATGCCGAAAGCGTTCCATCTATACCGATGAACCACCAAAACACAAAGTCGGGGAAACAAAAGGTTGTCGGTATGATGCTATCCCGAGCCATAACTTATACTGATAGGGACCTCTGTCATCACCAAAACAACTTGGAACTCATGCCGATATGGATCCAGATGCAAAATGCATAACTTAACCGATTCAGTGGGGCCATCCAGAGTCATTTCATTATATGCCATTCTGAGGGGAAAACGTCTACCACCCTTCTGAGCTCCGGGCTCCGCCCTTCTGATCGCTGACTGAAAACTAAAATGAAATAACAGTGTTCTCCCCTGCTGGGGCTGAAGCTTCAGACTTCTACCCGAAGTTATCCGTCCTGAACACCAAAGTGCACCATGGCCCCTGGGCCTCCTAAACCCGATAATGGAAAACTACTAACCGCCCTTTGACCTGCCAGACCCCAGACCCCAGAATTCTGTCTTTGGAATTCCGTCTTCAATTTGCTACTCCAGACTACCATCTCTAGATGGCTCTCCAGCCTAAGACATCCGAATTTTCCTAAACCGATCCAAATGAGCCCAAATTTGAAATCAAACTTTGACCCACGTGCTTAATTTCGGTCCTCTTCATTGCGAGACTTCTGAGTTATCAAAATTCGACCGAAGAATGTCTCCCGAAGCCCCCACCCTATTTTCCCTTCCAAACAACATTCCTTTCGAGGAAGTCCAACCCTCCGGGCCTGAACTGACCAAATGCCCCAAATCAAAAGATCAACAATGTCAAGAGATAAAGTTCATGATATGCCTGATAGATCATTTAAAATGGATTTGATCTTTGGGATTGCAACTAACGTGAATTATTTTGTAATCAACTACGCTGACTACGCCTTTGCTTGCAGAATACATGGAATTGGGCGCAAGACCTTAAGAGGCAGCCGTCGAGAAGGACAAAGGAATGAAGTTAGGAAAAACTCCTTGAGGGAAAGAAGACAAGGACCAAATGAAATATCAGTTTCAAGGTGAGCCTCTACACTCAAAAGTTACCATGGAATGTCAAGTGAAATCATGGTGGAATTCATAAGCTTTGCTGCCCGTGCCTTCAATAAGTCCAAGCTATTCAGGGACCAAGGCTCAAAGTATGATGAGGATTGGAAAATGCTGAAGACAACACAAAAGAATGGAGCAACCAGGTGCTGCGATATGAAAACATTGAAATAAACAAGCTCCGGCTAGTCATCCTCAAGTTGATAGAATACACAGCTTCTAAAAGGCAGGAGGACAGCCCCATCAGAGATGAAGAACTCCCAAAAGAATAGCTACAGTGAAACAACAATCAGCTAAATGATGAAATTGCTACAGTGACTGGAACTAGATGACAAAATAGAGAAAAGACAAGGAATATATTTTAAATTGCTAGATAATTGGGGGTAGGTGAATCCCTAACTTGTAATGAATCTGAGCCATTCAATGTAATTGAATCTTAGCCATTCATTTGGGCTTTGGAGAACTATAAATAGGGGCTTGCCCCTCATTTGTAAGGGTTGGAGAGCTGTTGTAAAAACATTTTGTAGCAATAGAAAGCAACATTGCATGATTTATGGGTGTTCCTTTTGAGTTTGCTCTTTATGTATGCATGGTTCAACTTCCATGTTAGTTTTAGTATTATTTTCTTGAATGGCTCTCATAATGGTGTTGCTGTTATAGTATTTGATAAGCTTTTAGCCCATACTTTTAGCACTTGTTGATGACAAGCTACTGTGCAAAGTTAGCCTGGGATTCTTTCTGTCATTGCTGCAATCTAGTTCAATTGCATGTTCATGATGTATATGTGTAATTTGAAAATCAGCAGTCCTTAGAAGATTGCACTAGTTTTGTGTAGCTGTAGGTTTCTCTTGGTCAAACAAAAACCCAGTTTAGGAAGCCTATCTACTTTAGCAGCCACCATTATTACTGTTCATTTGTAGCTTAGGATTAGAATAACTTTCTTAACCCTTCTCCTTTTGCTATTTCTTTTAATCCTTGGTTAGAGTAGGATCTAAAGCATCACCATGAAGCCAAATCAGATGAACTTGATGAGTTTCAGCTTGCTGTTTTGAGTGGACAACCATTGTTCATTCACTTCCAGCACTTTGAAATTGCATTTGCAAACCCATCTTCCCATGCTTTGTAACTCATCCGTAAGACCGCCTTGTGATTCCAGCAAATCACATCAAACTACTGAGGTATCTAAGCACTGTCATGAACTGACATCTGAGAGACCTTGGGATAGTGTTCTGCAATCTGATTGTGGAAGATTATCTTTCAAGAGAGGTAATACACCTACGTATTACCTGTGTTGAAAAGTGCATAGAAAACACATCAACAGTAACCTCAAGATTTGAGCTTTGACCTCCTGATGATATGGCACAATGATAGCTTCCCCTACACATTTTTGATCGAGTTTAGACATACCAGCAGCCACCTGGCATCAGGGCACCGGTAAGTGGTCCTTACTTGAGCTTCATTTTTCATTTATTACTTCATTTAATGCTTTAAAGGGTCGATCCATCTTCAGCGGTGCTATATGGTGCTGCTCGGGAATCAAATTGCACCGCTTGGTGCTAAATAGCGCTACGGTGGTGAAATTAAGAGTTTGAAAACTCTGATGTTGAGCTCGAGGCTGGCGGGGGGATTTGAAAAGTGTGACGTGGCAGTCTTGATTTCACCCAAAGTGTGCCACTAGATGAGAAAGTGCATCGCGGCGGTGTGCTTTTACTCTTTTAGGGCCTAGTGTCAGAGTTTGATTAGAAATCAAACTCCGACGCCATCAAGGGTTGTACTGCTGGAGAAGTTTATTGAATGCGCGATGAAAAATTTTCAAAATTTTTAAGATGGTGACCTTCCTTGGTGCAGAACGCGGTGAGGGAGCTCTACTCCCGAAAGCACAAGTTGCGAGACCTAGCCAGCTACTTGCGGGACCTGAGCGACACGGACCAGGATCGACTCTGGATTGCGGGGTTGTGGTACATTGCTTATGCGGCGCCCGTGCGTACTCACTTAGGGATGCTATTAGCGCTGGCCGAGAGATGGCACAACGAGACTTCTTCATTTCATCTTCCCACTGGCGAGGCCACCGTCACCTTCGAGGATGTTTGGCGTGTTTTGTGATTGCTGATTCACGGTTGTCAAGCAATTTTTGACATGGACGAGGGGCGCGAGGCTTGCTTCAGAGTCCTTACCACAGATGAGATTGTCTTTTGCGAGAGGCAGATAGAGCTCAAGTGGCATAGGATCCTAGCACCTCCCTATCATTGGGTGATTGCAGCCATCATTTCGGGTCTTGTTGCCCCTGATGGATGAGGGTGATATTTCAGTCCCAGCTGGGGATCCTATAGGGAGTAGATGGTTTGAGACAGGCCAATTCATTTTTCTTGGGGGCCTATTCTTCTAGCTTCACTATATAGAGACCTCCATGAGTACATTGGCAGAGCACTCGGAGTAGGGGTGACTCTTCTTCATGTCTGGGCATGGGAGCACATTGCTGTGTTGCATCCACATGTTGTTTCAGTTTTGATGGTGCCAGACGATCCCCTCGTGTGGTGATACAGAGGCAGTGTGTCCTTCACACACACTAGCGAGCACGAGATCTCTTATTGGAGGATGGTCCTAGATGAGATGCAAGATTTTAATTGGCGACCATACCTTGGTCAGCCCGGATGGGTCAATGATGTCAATCAGATGTTCTACTACCACCAGGATCATTTTATGCAAGGGTGGGAGCACATTATGATTGAGAGGTACCTTCCTGGGTGCGTGCAACATTAGTTCGAGGAGCCTCTAGATCGCCTGGATGATGATTGTGTAGTCATCTTTTCCTATTCCATGACACAGGTGTCCTGGGGGCAGTATATTCCTGCTTCAGAGGCGGTGGATAGCTTCAGACAATTGGTAGCCCGACCATGGGCCTATGATCACAAACTCACAGATCCAGGCACTACTCAGGCCTACAGGGATTGGTTCCGGCCTCCAGTTCGGTTGATGATTCCAGGTGTAGTTCTGGATCTATGGAGAGTCAGAGGCAGATGGGGAGGACGAGGACGGAGAGCTGACATTCGATAGGACCCGCCATTTATGCCTCTAGTCCAGCCAAATCAGGGAGATGTGCACATGCAGGATCAGCAGCAGGTGCCATCAGTTCCACCACCAAGGGGGGAGGATCCTCCTCGGGTGCAACTACAGGTACAGCCAGTAGGACAGGCAGATGCACGGGATACTTTGATTGTGCAGCTGCAGGCCTAGGTCCAGGTCTTGACAGGGGAGAGAGATTAGGTGAGGGTCGAGAGAGAGCAGCTCAAGGTCGAGAGGGATCGGGCCGTATAATAGAGACAGGCTGCAGAGCTATAGGAAGCCACTGAGCTAGGTAGGAGACAACAGCTAGAGAGCATGACAACCTCCTCCTCCCAAGGTACAGTGTCAGTTTGGTCTTATTAGGATATCATCCAAGAGGCAAAGTACTATCAGAGGTATATCATGAGGCCGTACCCAGAGTAGAGCGGGTCCCAGAGTACTCAGAGCGGGTCAGCCATAGACCAATAGAGGGTCATGGTGACAAAGGCAAGGGCAGCATCCACAGGGACAGAGATTGATCAGGATGATTCGATACTTTTTGTGCCTTACAGGCTCATTTTTGATAGCCCGATGGGCCTTTTTGTACTGATTGACATACATGTGTAGTGATCCGATTTATTCTTTGTACTATGATACTTGCGTTATTGATGATATATATACGAGTCGATGATGATTTTGATGTGATGCGATGTGTACTCTTTATTTATGCATGGATGATTTTACTTCTATATGTTGTGCAATGATGCTTTTATGGATGCATTTATTTTTGATGATGTATGCATTATGATTATGAATAATAGATCTATCTTATGTTTCCTTATGATATGTAGATGTATTTATGTAATGTGCAATGATGTTGTCTATATGATGATCTACTTATGTTGATGCAAATGGGATAATCTAATATGTGATATGGATTGTAATATGTAAAATGATATGATCTATGGTGTACATGTGAAATGATATGTGACTTATGTTTATAAATGATTATGGATGCATATACGCTTTGTATGTGATGTAATGAATTATGTACGTTTATGCTTATGTGGAATGATTTATGCAATGAATGATTTATGATGCTATTTATGAGATGATATGGATGATGTAATATGAATGCGATGGTCGTGATATGATGTAAATGAGATGGTGTAATGCAAATGAGATGGTTTTATGAGATGCTTAAAATAACAAATGCTATTATCCTAAACGTATCGAATGATGATGTAATGTATGTGATGCATTTAATATGATGTACTATATGCAATGATATGATAATGTCTTATGCAAAAATGGACTTAATGCATGAGATGGCTTTATGATGTTATGCTAGCATGTATGTGATGGATTATTTATGCTTATGTACCTATTGTTTATGATTATGTAGTATGTGATAATGTGAAATGGTTATGAAATGTAAATGAATGTTTATGGAGTGATGTAATGTATGAAATGCGATGAAGTGGATGCACCTATCTATATGATGATTGAAATGCAATGCATGTGTTTCCTATATGATATGTTTATGTAATATGGTAATGGTTTGTGCATGCAGGATCAATGACAATGATGGTGATGATGATCAACTGTCATAGTACCTAGTTTGTGCGGTTACCAAGAAAAGAAGTCGTTTCAACAAGACACAAGATGATGCAAATGCAAATGATGATGATGATGATGATGATTACTTTCTGAGGAGTTTGGATTTTTAGAGGGCCAAATTTTCCTATTTTTGATAATGCACGTGGTACGATGCATCAAGGTATAGAAAACTAGGATGGCATTGTACCTAGTGTGATGGACTTTGACTTGACAATCAGATAGGAGTATCCTTGTTCACACCTGAGATACAGAAACCTTGCTAGGATGCATTTTTAGAAGTTCAAAACACCTCAAACCAAAACATGGAAAGGTAAACCTATCCATGCGATAGTCAAAAAGTTGTGCAAAACCTCCTCCATACATACCTAACAAAGCAATTATTCGTCAAGGTTATATTACAAGAACGCCCTACAAGCATAGTAGACAAAAGATAATAATTGTTGCCCCATTCCTATTCTCTAAATCCTTCATTCAGATATCATCGAGAGGTCCTTGGAATGAGCATGAATAAGATAATTCAAAAGATAAAGATGAAGTAAACAAACAAACTGATGCTCTTCAATACCGCTAACGAGAAGAGGATGTGTTTTTAAGGATAAGAACTGAAACTATTGCCAAAAGATAATGCCCATTGTAGGAAGGATTCATCCTAGGACATGTTAGTGGATGGCGGCACACCATTTCATTTATCCAAAGCATTCTAAATGATGATTGATATGGGACCAATTGAATGATAGGTTATGGATACGAAGAGATGACCAACTTGCTTATGCACTAACTTAGACCTAAGACTTGACGTTTTGAGCTTTCCCTTTCAACCTACTAGACTTGTTTCGGATTGTCTTACCAAAGATTGAGGATGACAATCGTTTATTATGAGTGATGTTATTGTGGGTGCAAGTGAGATGAGATGGATGGATTTTTTCAAATATTTGGATGTTTTTTTTGGAGTTTTGCAATGTTTTGAGGCTATTTTTGGTTTTTTTTTGGAGATTTCAAATGTTTTGATTTTTCTGATTTTCCAATGTTTTTGGGGTTTTCTGATATTTTGACCAAGAGACAGACATAAAGACCTATCCTAGGGGCCTTGGGGGCTGATAAAAAAATGAGCCTTTCCTACGTTATATACGCAGAGACCACATAGTTCGACTGACAAGTTGACCAATTTACAGATGATGATATACATGATGAGATGTAAGTTTATTATGACAGACTCTTATAGGACTGATCTAAATGTCTCGGGGGATGATCAAAGATCAACCTTGCCTACGTTCAAGCTTAGAGACAACGTAGTTCGACAAGACGACCCTGTTTTTGGATTTTTCTGACTTTTTGACCTGTTTTGGGATTTTGATATGTTTTTGGATTTTATGATGTTTTGATGTTTTTGGATTTTCTGATTTTTAGGACATGAAGAATATACACAAATCTGATCCAATGAGAACATTCCCCCAGCGTGATGCAATAGACTATGATAAAGGTAGGACAAATTGACCTTGAGGATGGGCTGAGTAGTAGGATGGATCATGATACAAAAACATGACCAAGATATGGTGCAGATGCGAGTGGATGAGTGATGGATGGAGATCTAGATGTAATGGATGATGGATGGATGATGCAGAACAAGCCGTAAAGATCCTGGTGGATGGAAAGTGCTTATTTACACAAAGCACCTATTTGCCAAGTTTTCACCAAGGTACTTGTCCAAAGTGCCACTTAAGTGGTTTTCACTAGAGGACGATTTTTTTCTCTTTACTATTTTTATCCTTTTTCTATTTTTTTTGGATTTTTTTCTTTGATTTTTTTGTTGTTACCAAGACACCTGTTTGCCAGGTTTTCGCCTAAGTAACCATTTTTTAAGGACATTTTTTGATTTTTTTGATTTTTTTAGTTCTATACCTTGAAAGATTTAGGCATAAAACTTTTTGAGATGAGCGCTATTCATGGGCTCTTGCAAAGGTTCTGCTTCAGGTGTTTATAGATGATATGCCCCTGATTTGTAACTTGTTGTGATGATGAATAGTCCCAACCAATTAGGTTCAAATTTTCCTTTACTGCTTGGGTTTGGGACATTCTTTTGATTCTCCTTCAATACCGGTTCACTAACTTGGAACGTCCTACTTTTGATTTTTTTATTGTAGCTCCTTTTGAGTCTATTCTGGTAGACTTGCAAATGATTCAAGGAATATATCCGTCACTCATCTAGTTGCTCCAGCTCATTTAGTCTTGATACTTTGTACTCTTCATCTGTGATGAGGTTTTGCAGTGATATCCTAAGGGATGGGAGCTTGATCTCTATGAGGAGTACTGCTTTTGATCCGCAGACCAGGGAGAAAGGGGTGGTGCTGGTGGGTGTGCAAATACTGGTTTGATAGGCCCAGAGGGTAGGATTAAGCTACAAATGCCAGTCACGACCTATGTCATTGACTATTTTCTTGAGGATTTTTAGAATGGTTTTGTTTGTAGCTTCTACTTGGCCATTGCCTTGGGGATAGTATGGGGTGGAGAAGCGATGTTGGATTTTGAATTTCTCACATAGGTCACGGACCTCCTGGTTTTTGAATGGTGTCCCATTATCTAAGATAATAGCTTGTGGGACACTGTAGCGGCAAATGAGATAGTTTAGGATGAACTTTGAAATCTGCTTCCTCGTTATGTGCGTCATGGGTATGGCTTCCACCAACTTAATAAAGTACTCTATTGCGATTATGATGAATTTGTGGCTATTACATGAAGTGGGTGTGATTTTTCCAAACAGATCAAGTCCCCACTACGAAAAGGGCCATGGTGTGACAATAGGATGAAGCTCTTGAGCTAGAGCATGGATGAGGTCCCCATGCTGCTCACATTGTAGACACTTTCTGGCACGATCATGTGCTTCTCTTTCCATTGTGGGCCAATAATACCCCATCCTCAGCAATTTCTTGGCTATGGTCATTCCACTCGAGTGTGAACCACAAATACTGTTATGTACTTCAATTAGAGCGGTTAATGCCTCCTCAGTATTTAAGCAACATAGTAGGGTTCCTTCTATGCTTCTATGATATAGGGTATCACCTAGGATGACAAATTTGGATGCCTTTTTAACAAAGGTTCATTTTAGGTTTGATGGTAAGTCAGCGGGTATGAATCCTATTCGAAGGTATGTGTAAATGTCATGGTACCAAGGATCGCTAGGACCAACGATTTCGCACACATATTCTAATTCTAGTACCTCGAACACAGGTACGAGAAGTTGCTCAATCAAGAATTCATATTTTGGAATGTTGTGGGGGATATCGAGCAAGGATCCAATTGTTGCCATGGCGTTTGCTGCTCTGTTGTTGGTTCTAGGAATATGCTCAAATGTAATTTCGATGAAGGATTCTTTGAGAGGGTCCACCAATTTCTTGGATGGAGTGAGTTTGTCATCCTTGGTTTGGTATTCATCATTCACTTGATTTATGATCAATTGGGAGTCTCTATATACTTTGAGAGCTATGATGTTCCACTGCACTACTATCCTGAGACCTATGTTTAAAGCCTTGTATTCTACAATGTTATTGGTGCAGGGAAATGCCAATTTTTAGGACCTTGGTATGCAATCCCCTTGTGGTGTGATAAAGAAAACACCAGCTCCTGATCCACGCTATTTGTATGAGCCATCGAAGTATAGTTTCCAGTGGTTAGCTACATTGAGATTAGAAATGGATTCATCTAGAAATTATGAAATGAGAGGGTTCTCTAAATAGATTGGTGCTTCTGCTAATTGATTCGTGATGACTTGGCCCTTGATTGCTTTCCTCTCCACATATTTGATGTCATATTCTGACAGTATCATTACCCATTTTTCCATTCTTCCTGTGAGCATTTCCTTTGATAGTAAGTATTTGAGAGGGTTGATTTTGGAAATGATCTTTATTTTGTGTGCTAACATGTAATGCTTGAATTTTTGTGATGCAAACACTACTGCGAGGTATGCTTTCTCAATGAATGAATAGTTTAGCTCATGACCAACCATTGTCTTGCTGATGTAATATATAGCCCTTTCTGTTCCATTTTCATCATGCTGAGCTAGAAGAGCTGCAAGGGCTGCTGCTGTTGCTGACATGTATAAGATCAATGGTTTCTTTAGGATGGGTGGCATTAAGACTGGTGGTGTTAGTAGATATTCTTTCATTTTGTTAAATGCCTCTTCACACTTGGTATCCCATTTGTACGCTACTCCCTTGTGGAGTAGGTGAGAGTATGGGTTATGTTTGTCTGCTAGTTGTCCTATGAATCTTCAAATGGATTGTAGTCTTCCTTGAAGACCTCTTAGTTGCTTTAATGTTTTCGGTGCCTCCATCTTGAGGATTTCTTTTAATTTTGCTGGATCCACCTTGATGCCTCTCATTGACACTATATATCCTAGAAATTTTCTCGATTGTATGCCGAAGACACACTTCTTTGGGTTTATTCTAACCTTGTACTCCTCCAGTTTGTCAAAGATGGCACTTAGGGTTGCTATGTGATCTTTTCTCTTTCTTGACTTAGCTAGAATGTCATCAACATAGTCTTTGACTGTTTTATGAATCATGTCATGGAATATCAATGTCATGGCCCTTTGATATGTTTCTCTTGCATTTTTTAAGCCAAATGGAATCATGTTCCAATAGTATGTCCCCCATGGACAAGCGAAAGCTATTTTATGTTGGTCCTCTTTAGCTATCATGATCTGATTATACCCTTAGAATCCGTCCATTAGTGACAAAATTTCATGTCCCGCTATCATGTCTACTATCATATCAATGTTGGGAAGCAGGAATTCATCTTTTGGACATGCCTTATTCAAGTCTTTGAAGTCTGTGCAGATTCTGATGTTCCCATCAAGTTTTGAAACAGACCTTACCAAATTTGACACCCATTCTGGATAATCTATTGGTCAGATGAATCCAGCATCTAATAGCTTTTTTAGCTCTATTTTTACCAATAGGGTGATCTGAGGATGCATTTTTTGAAGCTTTTGTTTGACAGACTTTGCTTCTAGATACACTGCTAAGTGGTGAACCATAGTCTCTGGATCAAGTCCTGGCATGTCAGCATAACTCAATGCAAAGTTTATTTGTCTTTCCCTTAGGAATGCTAGTAGGAGCTCTTGCTCTTTTAATAGTAGTGATTCCATGTAGAATGTGATATGTGGGGTCTCCTTTGAACATTCCTAGGTTGACCAGATTGCATTTTTTTGCCAAGACTGCTGACTTTTCTTGATGAATAGCTCTTAAAGGAAGATTGAATCCCCCATCCTCAGGTGCCTCAGAGAGGTTTTCACCATTGGATGCGTCCTTTCTTTTTACTTTTTTCTAGTCAGAGAGTGCCATAGTGTGGTTTTCACTCAAGGACTTGGATATTAGTCTTAATTTCTTGCTTTTGCGATTGAAGGATTTAATCGTTTCCCCATAATAAGCGTGTGTATCTAGCTCTATAATGAACCCTGCTTTGTGATCCCCATCTGGAATATTATCCCGTAGTCCCATGAATTCTTAGAGTGCCTCATCATTTTTGAATGTATCAAGAACTGGTGGTCCTTGTTGGTCGTAGTCAATGAGTTGGGGATATACTAGGCGGATCTCATGATTTTGATGGTGATCTGGTTCAAAAGATAGGGTGCTAATCATGCAAAGAGTAGTATCCTCAAATAGCCTAGGTAAGTTGGATGGAGGGTGATCCTCATCATCACTACTACTACAGACATCAGTTATATCAAATGTAAAGTTATCTATGACTCTACCTATAGACACTAGTAAGCGTAGTTCTGCTGGGGTTGGCTGAGGAGGATTACTAACTGTTCTAACCGGAGGACTTCAACCTCGTATGGTTATACTTGGAGGGGTACATCGAAGGCCAAGATTTTTTTATTGGTCGCATCTCTGGCATGATAGGTATTATAAGCCCATTGTTGTTTTGTCCCAGTCTTTGATTTCTGTCGTAGCCCATTGCAAGCATCATTTGCAAACCCTTGCTTCTGTCATCCATTGGTAAATATGGTAATGGTATTTCATCTTGATATAGCATATGAGATGGATTTTCCTCAATAACTTCTCATCCATGATCTCCCCAACTTGTGAATTCAGGATAGTTTTCAGGAGACGTTTGGGATGTGAAGGCCTCATTTATTTGTAGGCATCCCCGTGATCTAGGAGATTGTGGTAATTCTCCTACCACAAAAGCATTAATAGGGAGCTTGTAGTTTCCACAGCCGTTATCATGGATTATGAGCTTGATGTTGGAGATGGTGGGAGTGGCGGGTATCTCTATCATATAAGTGGATGCGAGAGTGGTAGGATCGATGTATGGTGCGGATTGGCCCTCATCATTTTTTGGTACTTGTGGGATTTTGTAGTACTTTGCTTCAAGATTTTTGCAATATGAGAAAGGTTCGGGATCTCCACAGATGGTAATTTCTTGTCCCTTATGTGCAAATTTCACACATTGGTGGAAGGTTGATGCTACTGCTTTCGTCGCATGAATCCATGGGTGTGCTAGGAGGATGTTATACAACAAGTCGAGGTCCAAGACCTGACAAGTGGTTTCCATGATGGTAGACCCTAGTTGAATAGGGAGTTTGATTGTGTCCTGAGACACTCTTTCTCGATCATCGTATGCTCTTATCATGATACCCTTCCCTTTGTCTATAGAATTTTTTGATATTTTCAACTACTTGATGAGGCTGAGAGAACAAATATTCAAACTCGTAGCTCCATCCACCAAGACCCTTTTGATTTTTCTCTTATGTACTATGGCTTCCAAGTGAAGTGCACAGTTGTGAGATGGTTGATCAGGGAAATCCTAGCCAGAGAAAGTAAGAAGATTAGGTGTAATGATATTTTGAACCATAGCTTGGAATTGCTCCGCATCAAGGTCTATGGGGATAGTGGATAAGGCCAACGCTTCTTCAAGGATTTTCCTATGGGTAGATGAGATTTTTAGCAACTCCATGATGGAGATTTGTGTTGGTGTTCTCTTGAGTTGATCTAGGACATTATAACCATTACGAATAGATCTAGATGTAGGGACTCTATTTGGCTGGGATGATCCTGTGATAGTTACTTTGCTGCCTCTTGTGGCGACTCCACAATCTTTGGCATAGGAACCCTTGATAGTGATGATCATGCAATTTTCATCTAGGGAGGCAACGACTGTTTCATACACATGATTTACATTTGAGTGGGTGCCTTTCCCTTTATCATTTTCATTCCCTTTGTTTCCATGATTCGACATTGGATTCATGTATATCTTAAGATCCTGATTTCTTGAATGTTGTTCCACATTTATGATTCTTTTATCGATGAGATTTTGAATGATGTTTTTCAATCTCATGCAATTGTTTGTGTATGGCCTTTGATTTTATGGAACTCGCAAAGTTGATTGTCATTATACCAAGGAGGTTTCACATCTGGTTCTTGGTAATTCTCAAATGTAGGAGCTTTGATGAGTTTTTTGTCTATCAACTTTTTCATTATGTCCTTAAGTGGTTCCCCCAAAGTGGTATATTTTTGCTTGGGATAACTCTTGCGTTGAGATGGCCCCCTTTGATCATTGAGATTATTGATTGTTGGATTATTGTTTGGTTGGTGTGTTGTGTGATGATTTTTTTGGTGTTGGATTTGAATTTGCAGTGTGGGTGTGTTTTGGCGAGGAGCACTAATGACTACCTTAGCATCGACGACACCATCATTAGTAATTTTTTTGTTCCTTTCCCACGTGTGAGTTTTATCATTGTAATTGGATGGTGGGAATTTTTGTTGTTTGGGTTATGGTGTTGATTCCGCGAGTTGAGTCATAAGGGCTCTTTCGATGCTGAGCACCTTAGGGATCAACTGATCATATGTGGTGATGCCCTGAACCTTGAGATGAAATGCCAAGCGACCTTCAAGGTTGGCTATGATGGTGCAAACTTGTTGTTCTTTTGGCATGGTCCACTTGCTTCGATTGGCCTTGGATCGCCATCATTGTAGGAATGAGGCAAATGATTCACCCTTTCCTTGTTTCAGAGCTGAGAGTTCTTCTAGACTAACATCCATTGCAATGTTGCATGCATAATTTTTAATGAATGCGTCCATAATATCTTGGAATGTTCTAATGCCTGAAGGTAAGTGAGAGAACCATTCCATAGCATGGCCTGCCAAGCTCCTAGGAAATAGTCGCATCAAATAAGTATCGTCGTATGCAACTTCCATGCAATGTACCTGGAATTCCCTAATGTGATCTTCAGGGTTTCCCGTCCCTTGATATTTGTCAAATTTGGGGATCTCAGATCCCTTGGGGAATGGTTTCATTACTAGGCTCCTATCAAATGGATAAGGACACAAGTTGCTTAGTGTTTTGGTTGTTTTCCCTGATTGAAGAAAGAGCACTTGTTGCAAGAGCAACCTAATTTGTGTTGTTATGTCATTTTGCAGATCAGGGGTGGGATAAAAGTGTTTTGGGGTGTTTCAATCATGGGTTGGATGGGTGGGTTGTTTAGTGTGTTGTTTGATGGTATCTGTATGTTCTTTTGAGCTAGGTAGGCTTCCACCTATTGCTGTATGAATAATGCCTATTGTTGATCTTGTTGTTGCTGTGCTAAGATTTG
Source organism: Sequoia sempervirens (assembly GCA_007258455.2). Lineage (NCBI taxonomy): Eukaryota > Viridiplantae > Streptophyta > Pinopsida > Cupressales > Cupressaceae > Sequoia > Sequoia sempervirens. Next base: position 796,892,680 of record VDFB02281492.1, on the reverse strand, counting down.
TGCTTGTTGTTGCGCTTGTGGCTATTCCAACAATGCTTGCTGTTGTGCTTGCTATTGTTCTAACAACACTTGTTGTTGGGCTGCCAATTCGGCTACTTCTTCCTGCTCTTGATACTGCTTTATTACTTGCTGATATGCTTGCAATTGCGCTGCTTATCTTTGTGCAAGAAGTTATGCTTGTGCTTATGTTTGTTGTGCTTGATATTGAGCGTTTTCCTAAGCTTGAGCTTGTGCTTGTGCTGCTCGTGCTGGGGCTTGGGCTTGTTGTGCTTGTAATGCAGCTTGGGTTGCTTGGGCAGCTTACTGAGCAGCTAGTTGTGTGGCTTTTGTGTTTTTCACTTGTTGGAATCCCCTTTGGAAGGCAGCTTGCAATGCCACGTTGTATTGTCTTGATGTGGTGGAAGTTGGTGGTGGTGGATTTGGAATGGCATTTGTGGTGAGCGATGATGTCATGTTGATGTTTTGAGTGATAGATGGTGGTGTTGATTTGGTGGTTGGTCCTTGGGAGACCATGCTTTGCGATGTTAGGAGGGTGTTTGATGATGTTACAATTGCTTGTGCATTTGTCGTCTGTTGTTGTGATATTGACGACAAATTTTGAGCGTTTGGCGTAATGCTTTGATTTATATTTGGGATGTTGGTTTGATTGATAGTTGGTAGAGGGGGAAGCCCTAATACAAGGAGTGGTGTGGATGATAATGGAAGTGGTGGAAGAGGTGGAAATGTAAGGGGTGCAAGCTCTTGCGAGAATGTTGTGGTGTCAAATATACCCCTTAGTTTGAACATATCTCCCTCTTCTTGTGAATTTGTGAGGAGAGGATTTTGTGGTGTTGCGTGAAAAAATGATGATGATGGATCATGATGAAAAGTAAGAGGGAAATTCTTATGTAATGGGTTTTCAAATATGTTTTGTTCCAATGTGGTAATTGCATCCAAGTTTTGATTATTAACAAGGGGGTGTGCTTGAATAGCATTGAGAAATGCATTTCCCTTATTAATATTGGGTTGGGTTGGAGCAAATAATGTCGTGATCTATGGAATGCTTTGCATGATGCTTTGGGATGGGGGTGTAAATGAAATGGGAATGGTGGATGAGATTGGAGGAAATGTCATCTCCACTATGGTACTCACATCGAAATCCAAAGGTAACTTGGCCCCTTATTTTGCTAGCTCAAGCATGTATAATGAAGGGTTAAGCCTCATCATGATGTTGATGATTTTATGGTTCTCCATATTTTGGAGCATTTCAGTTATTTCTTCGTGAGACATTCCAAATGTAAGATCCTCTCCTTGGTTTTCCTCCTGCAGATTTTGTGATGATGAGATGGTGAAAGAATTGCATGATTTGGTGGGATTCATTTCAATGTTTGTTTGGCTAAGATCATTTGAAGCAGGTGTTTCTTTGTTGGCTTCCATACTCTTCATGTATTGAGATCTAGTTTGAACCATAAAACAAGGATGAATTTTTAAGAATAGGAGAGATGAATCTCTTGGTTCTTAGGATTGATCTTTACTTTATGCCCAAAGTAGAAAATTTTAGGATACCTTGAGGATCAAAAGGTGATATGATGATGATGCAAGGGATGGATGATGCAGATGTTATGGTCTTTTGATAAATCTTGAAGGAGATACTAGGCTTTTAGGACTTCCAGATATGTTTCGGATTTTTGATTTTGATTTGATTGTGGATTTTGGATTTTTCCTTGATTTTGATTTTGATTGCTTTTTATTTTGAACAAAAAGACCCTAAGATGTTGGATGATGATCTAAGGGATAGATTTGTTCAAAGGAGGATAATTTGAATATGTGCAGGGAGAAGGGTGCATCTACCCACACCTATTCAAACAAGATGATAGTTTCACTAAGCATATGAAGAAGGATTCATCCACATATACTAAGCTAAACAAGATGATTTTGATAACTTTGACTAAGCATATGAAAAAGGATGCATCTACACATACCTAGCCAAAGATGATTTTGATAATATTTTCAAGGATTTAGTCTCAAAGATTTTTGATGATTTTGATTTTGCCAAAAAACCTAGCATTAAGGATGATTCCAAGATTTTCCAAAAGGTGATGATGAGATAATTTTTGTTTTGATGGATGAAGGATGGATGAAAATATTTTTATTTTCTTTGATCCTAAGATGAACCTATAAAAGACACTTTGTTTGCCTAGACTTAGGTATTGAAGAGTATACAATGCTTCTATAGACCTTTGTAACCAAGAAATGATTCCATTTGAACATACATTTTCGAATTTTGAACCAATGATTTTTTTCTTTGGGATTTGGACTTTTTGAGAATCGTGAGTCTTCAACACACATGAAAGTTCATTTTTCTTAGCTTTGCTTAATGGCTTTATTTTACCAAAAACACTTCCTTTGATTAGGTTTTCAAACTAAGATGTCCAATGTCTTAGTTTCTTCAAACCCCACAAGATATGTCATGTGGAAATTTGATGAACTTAAGGAAAGGGTTTTCCTATTTTCTACTTAAGTAGACAAATCGAGATGTAATCCAATGTTTAGAAACCTCTAAGGATGTAATTCCCAAGGGAAAGAAATAACATATGGATTAAGTCAATTGTATTTGTCTCCAAAAGGGTTTGAAGTTTGGATGATGATGTTAAGTGTTTGTTTTCAAGATGTTTTCGATTAAGCAATGCATTTTGTAACCCAATAATGAGTACAACCCTATGGATGTGTAAAACAATATTGGTTGGATTCCCACTTGGACAAGTCCAGCTATGCTTATCTTTAGCGAATGGTTAGATGCTTGAGCCCACTGGCTCTCCTCCACGACACTCAGTTATACGGGGCAGCCAAGCATCAACACCCATGAAACTCCCATGGAATGTTTTCCATTTCTACTAAAAGAACGTAAAAGTGTGGGGTGGCTTCACAATGACCATTCTTGCACCAACAAATAGATGAAAGGATTTTGGAAAGTTCTAGCACATGGGTTTTAGTAAGGACTTTCTGTTAGTGGAGATTGACCCATATAGCAAGAGTCCCCTTTCGGATCCATCTTGTCATAATCAACTATGTGATATTGGCGTTTACTCCAATACCCACATTTATATACTGGTTGGAAATACTCTTGGCTTTAGAGTGTTACCGGTTGAGTTGTTCCCTTGGGTGAGTACTTTTTCCCCAAGGCAGGCCCTCTAGGATAAACAAAAGTGAATAAGGAACAATATTCATAACTCGATCAATCCTTGTTGGCAACAAAGAGAGAGAGTAGATGCAACAATGCCCCCACTCACACTCACACAAACTTTTGTTCAATTTTAAAACCCAAATCGAAGTGTGGAGGTGATTGCTTTGCCTCAACCTAAAATCATGAAAAAAGCCTTTTGATTCTCAAGATCGCTATAAAGCACGAGAGAAGCGCATATGTCCTATTTCAATGAATTTAGTTTAAGTAAGCCTTCACGAAAACAAAGTTGCACTTGTTCTTTTTAAATCCACAAAGCAAAATGTGAATTCTTTTTAAGCACCAAAAGACAAATGATAGACATTTTGTTCAATTTTTATCCAAAGAAACAAACTTTAGTATATTGTGATCCTAGTGTTAATTTTAGCCTTTTGCAAGAAATGGAAAGATTCTTTTTAAACCCAAATGAAATTAGTGTCCTAAGGAAGAAGTGATAACAATTTCTTAAAAAGTGTTAAGCAAACACTAAAGTGTTCAAAAACACTTTGATTTGATGAAACATCCTCTTCATGCTTCTCTTTTCTTTTTTTTTGATTTCCAACCTACAAGGGAGAAAACTAGTCAGATTCTAGAAAATATAGAGATTAAAAAGCAGAAAACAGAAGACAAATTGATCATTAAAATCAAAAAGCATGCGCTAAAATTAAATTTCCACTTTTTTACTCCTTTCCAACGGTGCAACTCCTGACTACGTCAGAGTTTGATTTCTCAGCGAAGCCCTCACAGTGCCACTTACCAGTCAGCGTCACTCTGCATCGGGATAGTGAGCTCAACTATGTCGCAGTTTGGTTTTTTTATTAAAAATTTCCTGCTAGTCAAATGGTCAAGCGGGGAAGTTAGAAATTAAAATATTTGGGCTGGAAGAGTCTAGCATCGCGGTTTGAATTTCAAGCGGTGCCATATAGCAACATTTAAGAGACAACAATTCTAAAACAACGACGTTGAGCTCCCAACGTTGAATTTTCTATGTAAACAAAAATGCAAAAATTTTAAGAAAAGATGATAAAGAATGATATTCATCCCTCCTTCTAGCACCAAATGTGTGAACCCCAATCCTAGTACCTGCAAAATAACATGAATAAACAAGTTAAACAAGATATTGCAAGCTAAAACAAGGATTCCCCATGAAATCCATTTACAAACATCAAAATAGGAAAGAAAATAATCAAGAACACAATAAAACAAGAAAATATAGATTGAATCCTAATTTAAATGTGCAAACTCATAATCCCATGGGGGAATTGGTGCCAATTTGATGTGAAAATTGGCCCTTTCCCAATTCCTAAGATGCAAGCTTGATGTGTTGAAGATGGTTGATCCACTTTATTGGTGGAGGATGAGAGCTCCAAGCTAAAATATGCAAAAACCTAGCTAAGAGCTCAATGGTGATGGATGAAAATGGCTAAATATTTTAGTATAATAACTTTGAATAATTTGTGGATGATCAAATGAGGATATGAACTCTTTATTTATAGAATGTCAAGATAGATGAATTTCCAAATTTGAGCAATGTGGGACTAACATTCATCCAGTGGCATGATGCCACTTGTCATTCTATGAATGGATGAAGGATATGCAAGATTTGGGGATTGTGCTAATAAATGCATATTTTGAATTTCAAAATTGTTGAAATGACTTGCAAGAGGGAAGGGAAATTGCAATAAATTCCACTTGGCTAAAGATAAAGGACATGTAAGATGAAGTTATTGCCTTGTTGGATGTACATGTTGACTTGGAATTTTTGAATTCAAATTTAGAGAATATTCCAGAAGATGCCTTGTGAGGAAAATAGAGATTTAATAAATGAATTAAATATATTTTCATGTGCAACTTGCAAAATCTAGAGGATGGGACATGAGATGAGATTAAATTAATCAAGGGTTAATTAATTTAATGAGAGATTAGATGATGTGACCTATTTGACTCAAATTTATGGATTTATTTAAATCAAATAAGAGAGGAATATGATAAGAGATTAATTAAATAAGGATTTTGATTTATTTAATTAAAAGAGATGGTGTTAGATTAAATCAAATAAGGTTTTAATCTATTTAATTTAATGGATAGACTTTAGAGATTTAATCAAATAAATTTAATTATTTAATTAAATAGGGATAATTAGATCAGATGGATTGATTTAATTAACAAAAGAGATTGACTTAATTAGATAAAATAATTTATTCAATTAAGGGATGAAAGTTGATGAATTTAATCAGATAATAAGATTTGATTAAATGGTTAGACTAAGGGATGATTCAAGAAGAAATGATGTTAGTAGGTCGGGATCAAGTGCACAACGTCAATCAGTATATTTTACGTGTCTACACCATTAATCATTAAATTTAGTTGGTAATGTTTATATAGGAATGCCTTGAACATAATAAAAAGTAAAATCAAATGTTTAAAATAATTTTATATTTAATAATTTAATATATTCTATATTTTATAATTATCTTTAAAAATTGAAATATTAAATTAAATTTAAATTCAAATCTAAAAATATTTTCTATTATAATTTTTATATTTAAATATATTTTAAGAAATTATAAAAAATTAGAATTTTTTTCATTATAATAGAATAGGTCAATTTTAAATATATTTTATAGTTGTATGATCGATGGTTGAGAATGTGGTAGAATGATGGTTGATGGATGAAAAAGATTTGATCCCTCCATAAATCCAATATAAAATAAATGTTTTATTTTTTTATATATTTTTATATTTTTATATTGGATTCATCCTCAAATCTTTTCAATGGTTAACCATCATTCTACCACATTCTCATCAGTGCTATGAATAAAATAATTTGAAATAAATATTTGTTAAGGAAGATGATATATATATAATTGCATATACATTCAAAATATTTCTGCATGTTTATTCAATATAAATTATATGGAAATTTACAAACAATCTTTAATTATTTACTTTCTTTCTTTGTATAAAATGTAATGATTATTTTGATAAGCTAAGTTTAGTGTATTTAAAAATGTTTTCTTAGAAACTATATCTAATTCTTCACTTTCGTGGAATGATTGATTAGATAAGGTAAATTGTAGTAAAATATTTTTTTGTAAAATACAATAATTATTATTTTAATTTGTAAAATATAATAATTATGGTATTTTGTATTTTGTTTTTGATCTTTAAAACATATTTTCTAGTAGAAATGTAGAAAGGGTATTTATTCTTTGCTTTCTTTTGTGTTTTATTTTTATAATATTATTTTTTATCTATTTTATAATGGGTTCATCTATGACTACACCTTTTTCAATGGTCAACCATCATTCTAACACTTTTTATTTTTATTTTTTTGTTTGTTTCATTTTCTAGTGGAAATGTAGAAAGGGTATTTATTCTTTCCACTAAACAATTTTGTTAACTTAAAAAATTTTACAAACCTAATTCAACACTAGGAGGAAAGAACCAAGAAGATAATCCCCCAAAAGCGGGGAAACTAACATACAAAACAATTTAGGAAGGGGGCACAAAAGCCCAACATATAGAGAAATTTTAGAAGAGTGCCTAAAAAAAAGGGCAAAAATGGCCATAACAAAGAGACCTGAAAGCATCCCCCAAAAGTGAGGAAACTAACATACAAAACAATTTAGGAAGGGGGCACGAAAGCCCAACATATAGAGAAGTTTTAGAAGAGTGCCTAAAAAAAGGGCAAAAATGGCCATAACAAAAAGACCTGAAAGCATCCCCCAAAAGCGAGGAAACTAACATACAAAACAATTTAGGAAGGGAAAGGGCAAAAATGGCCATAACAAAGAGACCTGAAAAATTGCCAACCACTCCCAAAACATAACCAAAGTTGATTTCCGCCAAACCATGACAAAATCTAATTCCATCTTTTATTCCAAGAAGTCGTGCAAGATTTAGAAGATACCAAAAAGATCCAAAACCTTCTTATTTATGTTAGTACCAATAAAGAAAACAACAAAACCTGAATAGTGTTAGGTTGAGATCTCATTACACAATAAAAGAAAATTCTTTACTTTCTTTGTATAAAGTGTTTTATTTTTTTTAATATTATTTTTTTATTTAGTTTATAATGGGTTCATCCATGACCAGATCTTTTTCAATGGTCAACCATCATTCTAGCACTTTTTCATTTTTTTTTGTTTGGTTTATTTTCTAGTGGAAATATAGAAAGGGTATTTATTTTTTGCTTTCTTTCTTTGTATAAAGTGTTATATTTTTAATATTATTTTTTATTTATTTTATAATGGGTTCAATGGGTTCATCCATGACTAGATCTTTTTAAATGGTCAACAATCATTCTAGCACTTTTTAAAAAAAAAAAAATTGTTGGTTTTTTGTTTTTATTTTTATTTTGATAAGGTAACACATTCTCAACTATTGATTCCTTTATAATATGATTTACACTTTCAATATTAGTGGAAAATTAGAAACTATAACTAATTATGTGCTTTCTTTCTTTATATAAAGTGGAATGATTAATTAAACTAGTAGTTGCACAATATTCAATAAGCAACGGAATAGCCGATAGGCACACACAGTAAAGTTCTCTCCACCGGTGTCACCGTCAAACTGGAGGAGATCTTGGTGGGCAAAGAAGATCGAGACGACAATCAAAACCAAGTTAACAATCCTGAGAATCACAGCGGACATGAGAGCAGCATCCAGCTTAAATCCAATGGTCTTGAACAGCACTGGGGCGTTTAAAGCAATGACATTGATGCCCGTCATCTGCTTAAAGAAAGTAATGAGCAGAGCCATGACAAATTGGGGCATGTATTGTCTTTTTCAGAATGTTGCGGAAGGGTTGGTCCGCCACCTTGGATGCAACACTAGCCTCCACCAAATCCTCCAACTCTGCCTCCACATTGGGCGTTCCTCGGATCGTTTGGAGCATAGCCTTTGCCTTGTCCAACTGTCCCCGTTCAATTAGACTATTGGGCGTGTCCGACAGCGTGAGGGATCCCGTAGTCATGATCACAGCCAGAACGGCCGCCAATCCCAGAGACAGCCGCCATCCCCACCCGTCGACGATTTTTGCAATTCCATAGTTGATCAAAATCACTGTCAACACGCCTAGTCCGATGAATCTCCTCTCATTTTGGGCGGCGCCATTTCCGACAAAGTATATGGGAACTACCTGAAAATCCATTACAGTGGCTCAGAGCTCTGTTTACTGTGTCGAAAAATGGGTATAAGAAGCTCACGAACTTACCTGATTTGCGAAGCCCACGCCGAAACCTAGCATGATACGTCCGATTATGAGCATAGCAACGTTTACTGCAGCCCCGTTGAGTTCCCCGGCGGCTGTGAAGTTTTCCCGGGTGTCTTCAGACTGGGGGAGATCACGATGGGTTCTCCCCACGTAAATAGCCTATCGGCTAATAACGTCTAAATAATGCGATCAAAGTATTGCCAACCATAGCAAAAGATAATCACTGATGTGACTCAGTACCCAAAATTGTCCCGTTATTGCTCAAGTACTCTTCTCGTGTCAACTACAGTATAATGCCAATCATCCAAAGACTGTAGATGGGTGCTTGTTTCTGTCTAGTTACTCCAAGCGAAATCAGTTACTGAACTCTAATAGCAAGTGGTTCAATAAAGAGCAAATTGCGCCCTCTTCGTTTGTTCCTTATCGCCGTCTTTAATTTCCCAATAAGTAAGCTCTAATATGGTCTATCCACCTGTTTTCTACTTTCCACAAAACAGCAATTCTCATAAATATAAACTGACTATTTTCATACAAAGGGAAAGCTTCAGATATTTACTGTGAGCATGAAATCATAATGATGGCTCCGTTTCTGTGACAAGATGAATAACATTATCTCCATTGGCGTCTGTCAGAATCGACAAAAAAATAAACCTGTATGTTTAAGGCGCCAAAATAACAGACTCTTTACAGAAAATTCCACATGAAAATCCAAAAGATTAGCTTGGTAATGCTAATCATTAAGGAAACAGACCTCCAAGCAGGCCTGGAATTTGACGGTCACCCTTACCTGTCATATGAAAATTTTATGACGGTTTGGTCATTTTAATACAGGTGTCAAAAAATTGTTTAATTTATGAATTTTTATATAAAATCTTTTATAAATGCAATATCTTGAAAAATTAGAAAACAATGATAATTATTAGTAATATATATAAAAATCTACTATTATAATTAACAATTAACAAAAGTTTCTAAGTTGATATTAAAAACAAATCTTGTTAAATATATTCTAAAAGTTAAAAATAATTATATTCTATTTTGAAAAGATTCTAAATTAATATATATTTTTATAATAATATTATAAATCACATATATTAATATAAAAAAAATGATAACTATTATAAAAATCTTAAAAGTTTCTAAATTCATATTAGAAAATATTCAAAAAAGTTATATTCTATTCTAAATTAATTTACCTTTTTATAATAAAAATTATAAAGTGATATATATTATAAATCAAAATACTATATTATATTTTGCTTATAATAATTTTTACGGTTTAATAAAAATATAGCAAGTCAAACTATATGGTCTAGTAAATTTTATAGCTGTAATATACGGTCTAAAATTGAAAAAATGGTCAAATAGACCATCAAATTCTAGGCCTGCCTCCAAGATATGTCTTGGTAATCAATCATTAAGGAAACTGCCAAAATTTTAACCTCAGTATAGAAAAATATGCTCTTATGCGTCATGCAACACAAATGATGCGTCAAGCATGTATCCCATTGGGACGGCTTAACTGACACACTCTAAGCGTTGACCGCTTAGGTGGCCGGGCCCACTCTTAACTCCATTCGTCCAATCTTAATCCCACCTCTCCCGTAGCGTTTCCAGATTTTCTGTTTTGAAGGATTCCATTTCGGCAGAAGCTAATCTCCCTAAAAACACGCATGTCTAAGATACCATGACATATATAATACCATCCCTCATTCGATGACGGAAAATTAAACGAGATAAGGAGACAGACGAACATTTCACTTCAAAAGTTTTTTTTTGAAAAGCGAGAGTTTTAAAAGTAGAAATTTTAAAATGATGGACATATCCAAAGAATAGCCACATCCATCCCTAAATGCCTCTTTTTGCTATGTAGAAAAACCAGCAGGTGGAGAAGAGAGTGTCTTGCTGTGCAAGAAAAACCAACAGGTGGAGGAGAGAGTGTCTTGTTGTGTAGGAAACACCAGCAGGTGGTGGATGAGTGCATTGAAGAGGATTAAGGTGGCCGACCAGGATCTTCAGTGAGGAGAGAAGCAAAGTTGGGTATTCACTAGATCTCAGCAGAGATCCCGTCTAGCTCTCAATGGTGACAACAATGAGAGAGATTGCAACCATATGTATATTCTGCCTATTTCTTTCAATGAGATTTTTGAATCATTTTTTTTTTTTTTTAATTGTTTACAAAAGAAAAATAATTATTATTGTTGCAGATCAAATGCAAAAAATTCTTCTCTTTCAAAAATGCATGTTGAGCCGTGCTATCAAATGGGTTCTTTCCTTGCGAACCTTCCCAATAAATATCTTATTTTATTTCTATAAAACATTCTTGGAATGCATTGAGATCTAAGTTAATGTTGGAGCAACATCTGGGATTAATCGCTTACCAGTGATTTATCTAAAACATTAGGGTTGCTCATAGTTTATTCTTATTAATTTTAATTTGTTGGTTTGAATGGGTTTTTCAGGAGAGGTTTGTCACATTTATATGCTGGAAAGTCTGTGACTTTCTCATGTCTAGCAGCTGTAAAGTGTGTGGAGCAGCTAGCTAAATGTGAGTGTGGTTTCTTTACAGTGATTTTAAGTTTCATGCCTATGTCACAATAACCAGGCATTCCATAGGTAAACCACATATTTTTTGGGGGTGCTTGAAACAATTTTATCGCTTCCACTTTCATAGACTCCAAAGTTTGGCTCGGTAATGAACTTTGCAAGTGTTGTTATGTTTACCCTCACACAGATGTGAAGTGTGTGGAGCAGCTAACCAAGCCTGTGAAAAATTGTGCCATGAGGGAAAGCTTAAGCTCTGCTACAACTGTGGAATGGGACTTAAATGTCATTCATTTGACCAATTAATATCGTCGGCTTTGGTGAGGTTAAAGAGATTGTAGAGGGCTTCTGAAATGATGTTGGGTAGGAAGGAAAATCAGTTCTATCGTGGCTTCCAAACCACTAGTTTAGTCTCAAGGTTTTTTGCGAACATATAAGGTAGGGTTTTGTTATGTAAAATACAAAATGTGGGTTTTTTTTAAATATTTAAAGTAGTTGTGTTGTGTTCTCCCAATTTTGTATTAGAGCATGGAGGAAACCCAAAGCATTTGGCACTTATTTCATTGATTGTGAAGGATATCAAACTCAGATTCTGACAACAATCTTGCGAGTTGAATCTTATCCCCAATTTTTGTTCTTATATTTTGAAAAGTTTTATACAAATTTAATTGTTCTTCTATTGCAGGCAACTAAAACATATAATAACAATAATAATTTTGAAAGGTTGCATGTTAAAGTTCAAATGATATGTGGGATTATAATAAATTTTTAAAGTTGTAATTGAAGAATAATTTAATAATAACATGACTGGGTCATAAACAATAGTGGATAGGGTGTCGTTAAAAAAAAAATGGAAGCAATTGTCATAGGTGATTTTTTTAACAATTTAAAGTATTGTTAAAAAATAAAGGATACTTGTAAAAGTGAGTTTTTTTTTAACAACAAACAAAAAATTATTGTTAGAGATTTTACCTCTAAAACAAAGTATAAAGAACCTCTTAAAAAAGTAACTATTTCTTTTATTTTTTAGAGTAATCAAATGCAACATGCTTTTTCACTCTTCAATTTATTTTGTCTTTCCTAGTCAATATGCCATCTTAATTTATTTAATTTGAAAGTTTAATATTTAATTAACTATTTTTTATATCCTTTTATTCCTAATCATATAGACTTTTTTTATCTTAATCTTTTTTTATATAGATGTCATTATTGAAATTCTCTTTCTTATAAAGAAACATTCATGTAGTTTAGACTATCTTCATTACTAAATTTTATGAATTTTAAACAATTTCTAATCCAACTTATGATTATTATTGATTGAATTGAAGATAAAACTTTTGAATTGAGAATTTAGGATTGTTTACTAATAACAAGCTTAACTCATCATATTAGATCATATTGAACACACTCACAAAGCATCATTCAATTACTATTAGAGCAATCAGTAGTTAAGAAGCATCTTTATATTAGGTATATTTATACATTCAATCCCATCCATTTCATCTTTCAATTATCTTGTCATCACTCACTATGAAGATAAAATAAAGGATTTGACCAAGGTGAAAGGGAGGAATCAACATACTTCCACACCCTAACATAGTAGATCCCTAAAATGTGGTCATAAATATCAAGATTAACATTCAATCTAGGCTCAAAACTAGAAGTGAAACTCAACATGAAAGAATGGAAGACATAATTGTAAGAATGACAAGATCATAGTTTTCTATAAATAAATTCACTATAGTAGTTATGTCCAGTTGATTTGGAAAGTTTAATGAAGCAACACTTTGATAAGATGTAAATATTTTATGTAGGCGCATTCATGTCCATGGACAATTTTACATCATCAAAAATAGTTACAAGGCTTAATTTTTACTTTTTCTTCAATTTTGTTGTGTTTAAAGATATGAGATTTCCATAGTCCATATTGAATGTATTAATTCTGCTTCTAGATTTGATTGTGTGTAAGTTTTTTCATCAAGGAAATAATGTTTTAGATCACACTTCATGATCCATCATCAAGATAAAGAGTTGAAGGAGATCATGCAAAAATGATGAGTTGCAGACCCAATTGGTTTAAGAAGGGACACAGGAAAGGCACACAATGTGAGAAGACACAAAAAAGGATAAATCAAGAGATAATAGTTGAAAAGGAAGAAAAAAAGCAAATAAGATATTAAATAAAAAAAATAAATAGCCAAAAGAATTAAGAGTTAACAAGCAAAGCAGAGAATTAAGATAAGAGACTATTTACATAAAAAAGACATGATATAATAAATATTTTTGAATGAATAAGTAAATCTTCATACAAATATATATAATGAAAAATGAATAATAAGAAGCCAAATTTAAAATTTTGAGACAAGAGTACAAAATAAACTTCTAGAAATAAATTTTAAAAAACAATACAAAATATTTAAGATTTAACAAAGAAAGCAAGAAATAATTTTTTAAGCATTCAAGAGAGACAACATATAATAAAAAATTAAAACCCTTTTTATAACAAAGCAAAGGAAGTTAGAGAGAAGAATAATTAATAAACTACTAGATGCAATTTTTAAAACCAAGACATAAAAACAAGAGAATAAATAGAGAAGAATAATAATAATATATATATATATATATATATACCAAAAAAAATATTTGAAGAGGCTAACAAAGGAAACATTAAAAGAAAAGAAAAGAAAATAATAAAAGAAGACAAAACACAGAGACAAATAGAAAAGCAAATTTTATTAGTGAAACCAAAGAGTAATGCAATAACAAGAACATTTAATTATAATTTTTAATAAGATTTTAACATGTTTATTTGTAAATGCACACACACACACATGTATATATATATGGAAAAAAGAATATAGATTTTAATATGTTTGTTTGTTACTTGTTAACTTCATGTTAACTTGCTTTCTCAAGAGTTCTATAGGAATAATGAAACTTTATTATATTTTTCAATATACTTGTAGCTATGCTAACAGATACCTATAGGTTACTTCAAGCTTGATTTTATTTCTTATAGGTTCTAGTTTCATGTGTTCATATTTTGCTACAAAAAGGTTGTTAAATAGATATTACACACTTATATATGGTGTCAAATAAATGAAATAGTTATTATTACTTTGGTTAACAATATTAATATAATAATATTTTTTTAAATAGCTAATTCTTGACTTCTAAATAAAAGGGTAATTTTTTTTATCATTTTTACTTATCTTTGTGTCACTAGGTCAATTATTTTAAGAGACTTTTATTACTTTAAGTAATACATGTTAGGGTTAGGGTGTCATTTACCTTGCAACCCTATGCATAATTCATGTATCTTCAACACTCTTGGAAAGTGTGATTGGATGTTAGAGTGAAATTACAAAGTATTTAATAATTTAGATTCTCTAGGAATCTGGATATTAGTTTCAATATGCATTCATGAAGAAGGTGGAGCACAATGGTGGTAGTTATAGTCCACTTTTCAGTCACTATAAACACTTTCTTAATTCTAGGTGCTAGGATGGAGGAGAGAATATTGTATGACAATGCTCTTATAAGTTGACCACTTCATTTTTGGGCACTATACTTTGGGTTGGGTACGTTGTGAACTTTAGGTTAAAAAACACATTGTGTTTGGAAACACAACACATTTTGAAACCTCCTATTTGTCACAAGAAATGTATTACTATATATCTGGGTATCCATTTCAAATAACATCATTTCACAATAGTGTGTTTGGGTATGAAAAATTGCAGGATTCAAAACAAACTATGATTTGTAACATGCACTTCGCATGATACTAGAAAAACATCCTTTTTTTGTAGCCTCTACTTTTGATAAGTATATCCAATTTACCTAATAACATGAACAATGTTGTTGTTATTTTAATTGTACACCTAGATATACATCTAGTTTAAAAACACATGGGTTGGGTATGTTGTGAATTTCAAGTTAATAAAAATAGTGTGTTTTGAAACACAACACATTTTGAAACCTCCTATTTCTCATAATGACTTCATAACTATACATATCTAGGTCTCCATTTAAAATAACAACTTCATTTCATGGCAATGTGTTTGGTTTTGAAATAATCCAGGTTTCAAAACTAACCATGATTTGTAACCTACACTTCACATGGTACCCAAAGCACACTGTGTTTTATAACCAAGATACTATGGAAAAGTATATCCAATTTTCCCAATAACATGAAAAATATTGTTATTTGAATTTCAGACCTAGATATACAAAGTTTAAAAACACATGGGTTGGGTATGTTGTGAATTTCAGGTTAATAAATACAATGTGTTTTGAAACATAACACATTTTGGAACCTCCTATTTTTCATAATGATTGGCAAGAAAATCCAAGTCTGTAATCCCCAGCCTGTTAAAGTCAGCCCTTCTTCTGAGCCTAGAAGTTCTATCCCCAAAGCCAAAGGTGCTAGAAAGAATTTCCCTATTAAAAACCTTGTCTTGTACTCTGAAGATTCTCCTAATTTTGAGGAACTTGGTGCAAATAACAATTCTTCCTCTTATGTCCCGTCGACGAACAAAGATGATAGAATTGGGTCCCCTGGAGCCTCTGACCCTGTTAAAAATTGCCTCAATCTTGATAGGGAGCCTACTGCTGATTTTTTGGGCATAGCTAGGAATAATGTTGTGGACCACTTCAAAATGTCAAAATGGATCTTTCATGAAATTAATGACCTGAAAATAAAAAACTGGGCCCTTCAGAGAAAATTGGAAGAACTAGGAGCTAAGGTTTCCACGTTATACAAAAAGGATGAAGAGCGTAATGAGAACATTGTTAGTAAGGAGGTCCAAGACAATGCGGGTAAGGACAAAAGGATTGAAATTGACTTTGAAAAAATAAAAAATGTTGTGAAGATAATTACTGAACAAAATAATAGAATGACAAGACATAATGCTATCATCATCAACGCAATGACTGAAAAAATGGATAAAGCTCAATGGGGGTCCTTGGCTATTGATTTGGAAGAGGTTAAAGATAAAAATTAGGAAGAGGACATAGGGATTCTGAAGAGAACCAAGGCTAATCTAAAAAGGAAGGCTCCCCCCATGCCGCAGATGATTCAAACTTTCAAGAAGGGAGTCTAGCATATGCAGGATTTGGAGGCTGAGAGTGAGAAAGTTCTGAAGACTCTAGATTAGTTGCTACTAGTTTTTTGGTCTGCACCTCAGCTGGCTCTTTGGTGGCCCTTTCTGACTTTTTTTGGTTGGCTACTATTTTTTCTAGGTTTTTCTTTTTTTGCAGCCTATTTAATTCATTGGACTTTTTTGTCCTTTCCTATTTTCTGTTGTAAACTTTGTGGTTTCGGGTCCCTATAAAACCTATTTTTTCCTTTATCAAAAACAACTTCATTTCACAATAGTGTGTTTGGATATGAAATAAATCAAGTTTCAAAACATACCATGATTTGTAACCTACACTTCACATGGTACCCAAAGCACACTGTGTTTTATAACCTCTACTATGGAAAACTATATCCAATTTACCTAATAACATGAACAATGTTGTTTTTATTTGAATTTCATACCTAGATATACAAAGTATAAAAATACATGGGTTGAGTATGTTGTGAAATGTAGGTTAATAAACACAATGTTTTTTGAAACATAACACATTTTGAAACCTCCTATTTCTCATAATGACTTCGTAGCTATACATATCTAGGTCTCCATTTCAAATAAATTCATTTCATGATAGTGTGTTTGGATATGAAATAATCTAGGTTTCGAAACACACCATGATTTATAACCTACACTTCACATGGTACCTAAAGCACACTTTGTTTTATAACCTCTACTATGGAAAAGTATATCTAATTTACCCAATAGTGTGAACAATATTGTTGTTGTTATTTGAATTGTAAACCTAGATATACACAATTTAAAAACACATGGGTTGGGTATGTTGTGAATTGTAAGTTAATAAACACAGTGTGTTTTGAAATACAACACATTTTGAAACCTCCTATTTCTCATAATAACTTCATAACTATACATATCTAGGTCTCCATTTCAAATTAAATTATTTAATGAAAATGTGTTTGGATGTGAAAAATTTTAGGTTTCAAAACACATCATGATTTGTAACCTACACTTAACATGGTACCCAAACCAAACTGTGTTTTGTAACCTCTAGTGGAAAATTATATCCTATTTACCCAATAACAAGAATAGTGGTGTTGTTGCTATTTGAAAATTAGACCTATATATACACAGTTTAAAAAAACATGGGTTAGATACATTATGAATTTCAAGTTAATAAACACAATGTGTTTTGAAGCATACCACATTTTGAAACCTACTATTTCTCATAATAAATTCATAACTATACACATCTAGGTCTCCATTTCAAATAACAATCTCATTTCATGATAGTGTGTGTGTGTGTATGAAAACTTACAAGTTTCAAAACACACCAAGATTTGTAACTTGGACTTTAGATGGTACCCAAAAGACACTATATTTTGTAACCTCTATTGTGGAAAAGTATATCCAAGTTACCCAATAACAAGAAAAATTGTGTTATTTCTATTTCAAATGAAAACCTAGATATACACAATTTAAAAAATTCATGGGTTGGGTATGTGGCAAATTGAAAGTTAATAAACATAGTGTGTTTTGAAACATCTTATTTGGTATATGATATTCATAACTATACATATCTAGATCACCATTTCAACTAACATCATTTCATGACAATGTGTTTGGGTATGCAAATTTGTAGGTTTCAAAACACAACATGATTTGTAACTTGCACTTCACATGGTAACCAAGACACACCATGTTTTGTAACTTCTACTATGGAAAAGTATATCCAATTTACCTAATAATAGGAACAATTTTGTTGCGCTATTTCAAATTTAAACCTAGATATACACAAATTAAAAAAAACATGGGTTGGGTACATTGTGAATTGCAAGTTAATAAACACAGTGTGTTTTAGAATGGTCTAAAATTATAATTTAACCATCCATCCTCATCCATCTAACAATGAACTAATAGCTTGCTTCAAAAATAATAAACACCCTACTTTAAACCAAATGCTCAATGACATTAACTATCAAGGTAAAGTCTTACACATACATGAACAAGGTATATTGGAGCCCATCCAAATCAAAGAAAATCCATGATCACAAGGCCTTAACTACATGTCTCAAGGCTCAAAATCCAAAAATGTTGGTACAATCTTTAAGAAATCTAAGAGAACTTCTCCCAAGACCACAATAGGTGTTTCCCACCATTCCTCCAAACCATTTGTTACCATCTCCCCTCCATCATACCAACCAAAAAATATTATCCCTATCCCTCCTCCATCCTATAAATCCGTTTTGGGTCCCTATGTCCCATAATCCACCATCACATCTCCCCCACCTACTAAGTCCTTATATCCCAAAATCCCATTGTCCATCTCATCCTACTCATCCCCTCATCTACTAATCCCCTATCCCTCTCACCCATCCTAAACATCCCACTCCTATAATTCCCAACTAGCCTCCATACACCCCATCCATGCTCCTACATCTATCACTCCATTCATATTCCCTTTATATTGTATCCATCTCCTTCCACCCATAACATTTATAGTAGAATAAATTTGGATCCTAATGAAAAATGCATACAAATACACATCCATAAAAATATAAGGATCACCATGTCCCCTCAAACTGACATGGTAAAACATAGAAAAATCTATTCAACAAGTGCAATCAATCCCAAAAGCCACATTGACCAACCAAAGAAAAAGAAATAACAAAAACTATGTGGATCCCAAAGCAAAATGTAGCAATTTATCAAAAGGAAAAAATCCATAATGGTATCCAAAAATGTTAATCCAAAAGCTAAGCATCCTCATCCTCCTCCTAAATCCAGAGTAAAAAAAAAAAACCACTTGTTGATATCTGGCCATCCAAATATTTATCCCAGTCAAAATCAATAGTCCCCCATATGTCCAACACCTTTCCCATATTATTAGTGGCATGACAAGAAAAAAATTGGTTTAAAGTTCCTTTCAAGTACATAGAAAACATGTTCACCTACATCTAATTCTCTTTACAAATATTTGGCATGAGCCAAATTAGAACTCCCCTTGCTTAAGTAATGTTTAAGCTTGAAACATATAAATGCATATATAAAGCTATCAATTACAATTGCATAAGAAATATTTTTGATGTCCCTCAAAACCTCCATAGATTTAGGGCATTTTTCTAGGCTCAACTTAGTGGTTATTGGTAAGGGAATACTTATAGGATTATCATTGTGCATGTTGAACCATTATAGAAAAGTCTCATGATACTTCCTTTAGTTTAATTCATCCCATTCACCATCCATCACTCCATTCTACAACCTAATCCCCTTATCCCATAATCATTTATCATTGGTACCTAGCTATAGGCTACTCCTCCATGCAATCTAATTCCATCTATCTAATTTTCCCATCACTCCTTGCAATTCAAAATCACAATAAGATCCCAATCCATGCAATCCAATTATGGAATCTACATTAAATCATCAAATCACATTTGTGTTCTTGTTTGTAGCCTTCTTACAAGCCTTGATCCAACACCAATCATCATCATCGAGATGTATCCTTTCTAATCCTTGTGTTGTTTCAAGATATATCATTATTATATCAACAACACCCAATCATCATCGCCAAGATGTATCCTTCCCAATTCTTGTGTTTTTTCAGGATACATCATTTCCATATCAATAAAATCCATCCATCAAGTTAACATCATTTTAAGAGACTTTTTTCACTTTAAGTAATGCATTTTAGGGTTAAGGTGACATTTACCTTGCAACCTTATGTATAATTCATGTATCTTCAACACTCTTGGAAAGTGTCCTTGGATGGTTAGAGTGAACTTATAAATTATTTAATAATTTAGATTCTCTAGGAATCTTGGTATTAGTTTTCATATGCATTCATGAAGAAGGTGGATCACAATGGTGGCAGTTATAGTTCAATTTTCAGTCACTAAAAATACTTTCCTAATTATAGGTGCTAGGATGGAGTGAGAATATTGTATGACAAGATAATGCTCATATAAGTTGAACACTCCACCATCACATCTCCCCCACCTACTAAGTCCACTTTGGGTCCTTATATCCCAAAATCCCATCCTCCATCTCAACCTACTCATCCCCTCATCGACCAATCTCATATCCCTCTCACCCATTCTAAACATCCCACTCCTATAATTCCCAACTAGGATCAATAAAGGTGCACCTCTATGAATGTCATCCGACATCCTCCCTCCATACACCCCATCCATGCTCCTATGTATACCACTCCATTCATATTCATTCCCTTCATATCCTCCATCTCCTAAATCCATAGAGTTAAAACATAACCACTTGTTGATATCTAGCTATCCAAATCCTTATCCCAATATAAATTAATAATCCCCCATACCCTCAATACCTTTTCCACATTATTAGCATCATGATACCAAATATATTAGTTTATAGTTCCTTTCAAATACATAGAAAATATGATCACCTACATCTAATAATAATACAAATTTAATTACATTATAAAAAAATACATTAATACAATAATATAATTTAATAATAAATATATAATATTATAATATAATATATACAATAACAATAGAATAATTTAATAATTGTAATATTCTAAAACTAATATATAATATATAATTTAATATAATATTAATTATAAAATAATAATACAATTGCATTATGAACATATATAACAAACTTAAATATAATTTAATAAATGTATAATAACATATAATTATTTTATTATAATAATATAGTAGAATAATATAATATTATCATATAGTTTAATTTAATATAATAATAATTATAAAATAATAATATAAATTTAGTTGCATTATAAAAATTTATAATTATAATAATAAATATATAATAATAAAACAAAATAATATAATACTATAATATAATAATATAATAATATAATAATAATATAATAATATAATAATCTAAAACTAGTATAATAATATATTTAGGCTGAAGGCGTGTCCCTATTTGAGATTTCAGAGCTCAATTTCTCAATCAGCGGTTGAAAAGCACTGAGAGGGCCTGGTTGACAGTCTGTTAAATTGCAGTCGTAGATCACCGTTTAAGACCTTCGTAAAAAACAAAGCGAAATGTAAAGTCCACTACAGTTGCTCCACTGTTACACAAGTCAGAATATGCAAACTAGACATCGTCAAAAACAAAACAAACATATGTAAACTGGAGTCCCTCGTCAAAAACAAAGATCAGAGTTTATGCATGTAAACTGCAGCTTTCGCGAGTCCCTCATCAAAAACAAAGATCACTATTTCTATAAACTGGGAGACCCTCGTCAAAAATGAAATAAAAAATATGTAACTGCAGATTATCTCTATTTCATGAAGTTAGCCAGCTAACTTCACACGTCTACGACACAGACTCTTCTAAATGGTATGCAAGATGATTCAAGTCGTTTGGACCGTTCAATTTTTGTTGCTTTTCATTTGTTGGTTGGTGGATAACGCTGAAATGGCTCACAGTTAGTGGACGGTGGAATCGTCTTCATCCAACATATACACTAACTGAATGTTGGATGTCTTTTTCAACCCTAGGTTGCCAAAAATGTCTACAAAAATCCCAAGAAGGGATAGAAAACTGCCTTCCATTTCTCGAAGGCCAAGTGCTCGTAGTGGGTTTCTATTAAGATACCCCAATTACTCTTTCGTTTTTGTCAATGACATACCCGATAATTTAATTTCTAGATCTGAAAGCTCAGTAGGTTTAATTCCATTCCATTGTTTCATGGTTGAATTGTAAAACTTTCCTATAAAGCTTCGCACCAATGAACACAGGGAAATGGAGAACCCAAAGAGAAGACTGCAAGCATAATAGTTGGAATTACTAGTGAAGTAGTTTTTCTAATGGTGGCTACTTTCTTTGCCCTTCGCAAGCATAGGCAACCCAACTTTTCTAAGGAAATGGCCAAACAGATATCCGTCAAAATTCCATACCAAATTTATCAGTAGCGAAAAATTCATCACAGAAATAGAGCTTATCAATGGTGTCTCACCAGAATCTGCTTAAATTACTTGGATTCTCTATGCTAGAATACATAAGGCTTAGAGTGCGGTCCCATGGAGGGGGGCTTCCTTAAAAATCTCAGCAGGTGCTGCTTAGATTTTTTAGGAACATTTTAAAGTATATGGTCCCATGGATTTTAGTTGCAATTCTGCTTAAAAATTTAAGCTCCTAAATATAGGGAAGCTAGTGGTCCCATGAATTTAGTAGTGCATTGGTGCTTAAAATTTTAAGCTCCAAAATTTGAGGAAGCTGGTGGTCCCATGGATTTAATGTTGCAATTCTACTTAAAAATTTAAGCTCAGAATTTTTTTTTTCTATTTTTTAATTTCTTGTGTTTGAGATGTGCGACAAATGGCACACAAAACTCCTAAGCTGTAGGGGCAATTTCTAGCCCCACCCCATTTTCACCAGCTAAAAGATTCATCCCTATATTGTAGGGGCTCCTATTTTTCTGGAAGAGATTCCAATCAATCCCGTAGTGCAAATTTTTTTTTCCATGGGACCTCCTGCTCCACAAAAATAGAAGCCCAAGCCCCCCCATGGGACCATGCAGTTAGACTCCACAACCTTTGATACCGTTCTCCCCGCCTGCGCAAAAATGGGGGCTTTGGAACAGGGTATGGACATCCATGAAAGCATAGAGGAATTTTGTCTGATATTGTAGTTGCAACTGCCCTGGTAGACCTGTAGGCTAATTTCCAAGCAAATGCAATTGTCAGATTTAAAGGCAACTTCTGCAACCTTTGCTAGCATCGTCCCTACCCATGCCAAAATGGCAGCTTTGGAACAGGGTATGGACATCCCTTGAAGCATAAAGGATAGAAGAACTATGTCAAATATTATAGTCGCAACTTCCCTAATAGACGTGCATGCAAAAAAGTGGAAGCATTAACTAGGCACACAAACTGTTTGACAGAATACCTAAAAAACATGTCATCTCATGGACTGCAATGATTGCAGGATATATACAAAATGGATTTGTTGAGAAGGCTTTAGAAACTTCCAAGCAAATGCAATTGGCAGGTGTAAAGCCAAATCCATGACCTTCGCCAGTATCCTCCCTGCCTGTGCCAAAATGGGAACTTTGGAACAAGGTATGGACATCCATCAAAGCATCGTGGAAGGGGGATTTTTTTCATATATTGTAGTTGGAATGCTCTGCTAGACATGTATGCAAAATGTGGAAGCATAGAAAAGGCACGTGAACTGTTTGACATAATACTTTAAAGAGAGGTTATCTCACGGAATGCAATGATTGGAGGATATGCACAAAATGGTTGTTTTTTAAAAGCCTTAGAAAATTTCAAGCAAATGCAATTGGTAGGTCTAAAGCTAGACTCCACAACTTTTGCCAGCATTCTCTGTGCCTGCCAAAATAGGAGCATTGGAATAGGATATGTACATGCATCAAAGCATAAAGAATAGAGGAATTTTATCATATGTCATCTCATGGAATGCAATGATTGCAAGATATGCACAACATGGATTTTTCAAGGAGGCTCTCAAAATATTTGAATTGATGAAGCACTCAGGAACATATCTTGGCATTTTAAGATTTGCTTGTGTTCTATATGCATGCAGCCATGCAAGTTTTGTTGATAAGGGTTGTACATACTTCATATGATATATGTATGCAACTATGCAGGTTTAGTTGATAAGGTCTGCACATACTTCAATCATATGAGTAGCCCTTATTGCATTACATCTAATCATTATGTTTGTATGGTTGATCTTCTTGTCCGAGTTGACTATCATGAAGACACTCTACACTTTATCATTGAAGGCCATAAAATGGTACATGCTTTTCATGTAGGAGACAGATCACATCCACAAATATAGTAGATCTATGCAAAGATGGAGAAATTGGACTTGGGAGATGAGGGTGGCAGGGTTATTTTCAGATTCAAGGCATTTACTTAATGTTGTAGAAGAGGAGGAAAAATTATTTTTTCTCTGCTACCATAGTGAAAATTTGGCAATCGCATTTGGTTTGTTAAACAACATCCTCGAATAATTATTAGAGTTGTTAAGAAACTTTGAGTATGTGCTGATTGCCACACTGCAACAAAATTTATCTCCAAGATAGTTACAAGAGAAATTGTTGCTAGAGATGCAAACTCTTTCCATCATTTTAAACAGGGACAATGTTCTTGTGGAGGTTATTGGTGATGTTAAATGAAACGATCTAGAAAATGAACTTGCACTATAATAATGTGCGCAGTGTCAGACCTTCTATAATAAAAAAGGAACAAGGTTTTATTTTTAGTTTCTAAATTTTTATTTTTATTTATTGCAATGCAGACACTACTTATATACAACCCGCTTTATGATAATATGCATATTTTATGATAGTATACTTATATAATATGCATTAAGTAGGGTTGAAAATTAAAAAAACATTAACCCTAAATCCACCTCATCCATAAACTCAATTCACGGTTATTAAATTTAAGAACTACATCAATAAAAGACTTTGATCCTTTGGCAATCCCTATCAGGCAACATGGCATAAAACAAATGGGTCTATTGATTTTAAAAGATAAAATGATAGATCTTCATGAATCCAATATAATGATTGATAAATATCAAAGGCATTAATAAAATCTAAATCATTGCTACAATTTTTTTATCCATCTCAACAATTTAGAACCCCAACATTTAATGTGAAAATGCTAAGCAACCCTTCTTAATTCTATACAAAGACAAAAGGTGAGGAACACTTAAAGTAAATGAAAAAATGTTTGACTAGCAAGAAATGAGAGGTCATCTTGTAAAGTATATATTTCTAGATTAGTTGTATTTTCTCTTCCCAATGTTAGGTCAATGGTTTGCGATTAATTACATATAGAAGTGCATGTAGATTTTGTATCATTTATAATTAGATATTTCTAATGTTGCTTCACATCCCTTTCTCTAGTAAGATAGCTAATAGATTTGTGAATTTACGAATATTTTTTAATCTAATCTAATTTCAATATATTTGGTTTTAACTAGAAATAAACTCTTACAATTTATATATGAAGAAGTAAAACAAATTGCAATCTTGTTTAAGTTGTAAATGACACATACACATGCCATTTGAGAAACTCACACAATGAGGTTCACTAATTGTTGTTAGACAAAAAAGAAAAAACATTTTTATATTTCAAAAAATTCACATATTATATTACACTTTAGTTACATATTCATGGTATTACAAAATTCTATATGATGATATTTATAAATTGATATTAATGAGATCCAAGTTCGAAGATTGTTGGGAGAGAGCTAAATAGGGCATTTCATCTTTGTTCATTTTTTGTTCACCATTTTCTTTGTTCATTTTTACCTCCAAAGTCTATCCATTTTTTCTCCTACACATCGTTTTTCTATCTCCGTCCCCATATCTCTCTCTCTCCCACTTATATACACACTCTTTCTTTCTCCCTCTCTATCTCATCTCTATCTCTATCTCTATCTCTGAATCTATCTCTATCTATATCTCTCTATCTCTCTCTCCCTCTCTTCATGCCTCTCTCTCTATTACTTGTCTTTGTCACCTTTCTCTCACTTTTTTCCACTATCTTATCTCTCTATCTCTCCATCACCTTCTCTATCTATACCTTATTATATCTACCTCTCTCTCTTATTCAATCCATCTCTCTTGATCTATATATCTATATTTTTCTTTCTATTTACCGCCCTCACCCCCCATCCCCCCTATTGCAAACATAACATGAGCTTGTTGGTAATGAAGCCTGATTTTCTTCCCGATTCAAAGGTTTTGTTTCAATTGTGTTTGGATCCCTATAAGTGGATGCATAGATTATTTGAAGGTGTCCCTTCTCCATTTACACCTTGCCACCACTTGACATCATGTACTACACAAATATATACAAAATAAAGATCAAATATTTCCCACATTTACCTTTCATGCCTCTTCGGCGTACCCATTGCACACCAAGGTGCGATTGCTAGTTATTATAATATCATATAATATATTAATAATAGTGGTAATTGCAATGATTTTCGTCTATGTTGTGGAGAGGAATTTGGAGCCACAATCACTTTAACCAATTATATTATTTGTTCATTGTAACAAACTCCATACAACTCTTAAGGCTGCTTAAATACGTTTCTTTTGGATGGCCCCACCCACGTTAGCTGAAGTTTACGTTTGAACAGAGAAAGCGACAAAACTACAAAATTAAATAAATAACGGCGCTACATTCCGTTATCCTTCCCGTCACTTCCGCTGCCAGCCTGGTGGGTGCCCGGTTATCAATTTGTATGATGTTTCATCTATGGTATATGCATGTTACATGCCTCTGACATGCCTTTTTTAAGGGAGATTAGCAGCGTCCAGAGGACATCGGGACTCCCTGAAAAGGTTGCAACGGTAAATCCGTGAACGGAAAGATACGAAGGAAAAAGGTGAGGTTAAGAGTGGTCATCTGATTGTGGGTGTGATTTGTCCCTAACAAGAAATGAATGAATCCTGTTATCAACCTCAATCCAACTGCAACCTGGCTCCTTTTTCAAACCCCTATCTCTCATCATTTCTCTCACCTTTTCTGCATCCGCCTGCCTTCCCACAGCTGCATAGATATTTGAAAGCACAACATAGTATCCTGCATTATCAGGTCTTCACTCAAAAATATTTTCTGCTGCAACTTCTGCTATAGCTGTATTGCAATGAACTTTACAAGCACCAAGCAAGCTCCCCCAGACATTAAAATCAGGTTTTAATGGCATTTTTTTTATAAAGTCTACTGCCTCATCCAGGCAGCCAGATCGTCCAAGTAGATCAACCAAGCAAGCATAGTGCTCCATTCTAGGTATGATGTTATAATCTCGATTCATCCTTTCAAAATATTGCCAACCTTTATCCACAAGGCCTGCATGGCTGCATGCTGATAGAAGAGCACTAAAGGTAACACAGTCGGGCTTCATGCCTGACTTTTGCATTTGGTAAAAGAATGCAAGTGCATACTCAGCATGCCCATGCATTCCATGTCCTGCAATCATTGTGTTCCATGAAACCAGAGTCTTTCTCAGCATTCTATCAAATATAAGTTGTCCCAGCCTTATGCTCCCACATTTTGCATGCATGTCTATGAGAGCATTCCCAACAAAAAAATCACACTCAAATGCGTTTCTCATTACATACCCATGGATCTCTTTTCCCTGTCCCAAAGTTGATAAGTGGGAAATAACTGGGAGAATACTCACTACAGTGACAGAATCAGGCTTCTTGCCTTTCCCCCTGAATGCAATAGAGCAATTTCACTGCCTCACGCAATGGCCGTTCTGAGCGTAGCTAGCAATCATTGAGTTCCATAAAGCTACATCCCTACAAGATATCCCATCAAACACTTGTCGTGCAGCATCTACATTCCCACATTTAGCATACATGTCAATTAAGGCACTTGCTACAAACACTGTGAACTCAAATTCACTTCGAATTATATAACCATGAATTTCCATACCCTGTGTAACAATTTCTAAGCGGGCACAGGAGGGAAGAACACTTGCAAATGTGACAAAATTAGGTGCGACACCTTCTAATATCATCCACTTAAACAACTTCAAGCTTTCCTCATAATACCCATTTTGAGAATATCCAGCAATTATAGAACTCCATGAGATTACATCCCTTTCAAGCATGCTTTCAAACACATGCCTTGCAGCTTCCATATTTCCACATTTTGTATACATGTCAATGAGGCAATTCTGCACAATAATGTCATTCCCATATCTGCCTCTAATTACATAATCATGAATCTGCTTACCAAGTTTTAAAGCTGACAATACAGTACAGGCCTTCAGAATGCTGGTGACAATGATCTGATCAGGCACCAACCCTACTGATTGCATTTGAAGAAAACATTTCAAGGCATCATTACAATACCCATTCTGCACAAGGCCGGCAATCATGGCACCCCATGTTACGACATCCCTTGCACTTATTTTCTCAAACACTTGTCTCGCAAACTCCATTCTGCCACATTTTGCGTACATGTCTATCAGGGCACTGCCCACAAAATTATCAGTCTCAAGTCCCTTCGAAACAATTAAAGTATGGATCTCTCTACCCTGTACCAAATCAGATAAATTGGTACAGGCCTTGATAACACAGGGAAACGTAAAACAGTAAGGTTCCGTCCCTTCCTCCAGCACTGTATAATAAAGTTCAAGAGTTTGTTCCCAGAGCCCACTTCTGTTATACCTTCTCAGCATTGCATTACAACATAGAACATTTCTCTTGGGCATTTTTTAAAACAGTTCGCGCGCATCAACCAGACTGTTGCAATCTATGTACATCCTCAAAACTTTAGTGCCTAAGAACAAATCAAGCTTATGCCCACTTGAGAGCAGGCGGGTATAAACTATTTTTCCTTCTGAAAGAGCTTTGTTTTTGGTACATACCCCTAAAAGTGATGCATAGCTATTGGATTCGATTTGTATGGCTTGATTGTTTGCAATTCGGAATACTTCTAATGCCTTCTTTACCTTCCCTTGTCTGCAGAATGATCTGTTATCTTTATTGATTTTCAGTGGACATTTGCTTTTGATAGCTGTTATGGTGGAAGCGAAATTGTGCTTGGCGCACATAATTCCACGAGATTTTCTATTAAACTTTCTCTCCCCCGTTAGAAGAAGAATTCAGGAGTAAGCTAAGCGGAAGTATTTTAAACTTATTTTTCCTTTTTTAATATATTAATTTATTGTGATGCTTCTGAACAAGTATTTCGACATAAGCTTCAAATTTGTTGAAAAAGAAACGTGGACGGAAACTACTGTATACCCGATGATCGTAAGGAAACGGAAACTTCTGTACACCCGATGTATTTCGAATTCTTAGCAGATTCTAACGACAAAATTTAACCTGTGAAAAGTTAACTCTCCCTTGGTTTCCAGTGGGATCAGCCTTGATGCCCTCTAAATTTAACCCAACGTTTCTTTTTTCTGTTTCTGTTTTGCTTTGCGAAAGCTGACCCCGTTGAGTTCCCCGGCGGCCGTGAAGTTCTCCCTGGCGGCGTCAGACTGGGGGAGATTTCAGTGGCGTCTCCCCACGTAAATAGCCTATCGGCTAATAAAGTAAATTGTAGTAAAATCTTTTTTATAAAATATAATAATTATTATTTTAATTTGTAAAATATAATAATTATGGTATTTTGGTTTTGATCTTTAAAACATATTTTCTACTATAAATGTAGAAAGGATATTTATCCTTTGCTTTCTTTCTTTGTATGTTTTATTTTTTTAATATTATTTTTTATTTATTTTATAATGGATTCATTCATGACAGATCTTTTTCAATGGTCAACCATCATTCCAGCACATTCTCAACCTGTTGATTGCAAATCAACAAGTAATGTTCATTTAAGGAATGTTTTTGGTGTAAAAGCTGTTTTTCTTTTTCTTTTTTAAATATTTATTTTTCCATAAAGATAAAGGTAATCTTTTTGAAAGCATCCTAATCATTTTCTACAATATCAGAAAATAAAAATAATGAAGCTCAACAATTAAGAGGAGTAACCACAAAAGAAAGCAAGAGTCAAAACAAACAGCAAAAAATGCTGCATTAAAACATACACAATCAACACTACAATCATCTAACACTTATTAGTAGTTTGTGAATTAATTGTTCTTATTAATAACCAGATAATTGATTTTTCCTTTTCTATTAGATATTGTCAATTTATTTGGTATCTAATTAATTTAAATAAATTAGAATGGTTAAAATAGAAATTTTATTAAAAAAAACTGTTTTAGTTTCTGATTTACTATTTCAAACCTCTTGCAAGGACTATAAAATGTTGTGCATACCAAAAAAAATTAAAATTCAAAAAGGAATTGTAATTGTCTAACAAAGCAATGGCAAATTTGCATTTAATTGTTTCTGATTTGGTTCTATATTTCATCATAATCAGCATTTTAGCAGGAGGCAATGCAGCGCAGACATTTAATATCCAATCATATGGAGCAGTGGGTAATGGAGTGAATGATGATTCTCAGGTGATAATTTATTATTATTTGTAACTCTTGATTTCACTTATAGTCAACTTCACTTATTTTCAATCCCTTTTGTTTTATTTTGTTAAACCCCTGTTGGTTAGCCTTTTCTGTCTTTTTTTATTTGGCTTTTTGCTTTAAGACACTATAGAGGCTCCCTTAATCTATTGTGCTATTCATTATCTTTATTTCTATTATCTCCACTAACATAATTTCAATTTATTTGCTGATCTAACAATTGTAGTTTTAATTTAGGCATTTAACAAGGCATGGAATGCAGCTTGTAAAGTATCCTCTGCAACTTTGTTAGTACCAGCCGGAAAGACATATCTTGTAAACAATTTGGTTTTTCAAGGGCCGTGTGCAGCAGGATTCATATTTCAGGTATATAACTCAATTCAAATGCATGAGTTTCAAGAGTAAAGATTTTATAATATAATTTGTATGTTGTATTTGCAGGTAGATGGAAAGATTAATGCACCTGCAGATCCAAACAGTTGGAAAGACAAAACCTTATGGTTGAGATTTGACAAACTTCAACAATTTACGTTAGAAGGGAGTGGAACCATTGATGGACAAGGAAGTAGATGGTGGTCGAAAGTAAATGCTTTTTTTTTTTTGGGGTTCCCCCAAATTTCTCTAAAAGATGCCTAATTTAAGAGTTTATATACATCGCTTTCTCATATCAAACTTTTGAAAGCTTATGGCAGATGTCTGAGTGATAAATTGTTGAATTAAAAATATTTAAGAGTTTGATGATAGCATGAAATGTTTGGGATTTGATTTTGAGTTTTTTTATTAATAGCATATGATCAAAAACTTCAATGAAAAATTCACAAAATGAAATTCAAAAATATTCCATATTATTAAATATTTACATTTCTATTCATGTCATCTCATATGCATTGTTTTTGACAGGGAGGTGTAAAAGCAAGCAATATACCAGCGGTAATTCTATGTTTACCTGTCACCTATGCTTATGTGAAGAATTATATAAGGGAGAGGGGGAGCAGGGTCCAATACTGGGGATATAGTCCTAGTGGGTCTTATAGTGGAGCACCTTAATATCCAATTGTAAACCACTTTTTATCCATTAAGTACACAAACTAACAAATCATGTGATGCCACATCAGCGCACCAATAAAACATGACTTAGTGCACCACTACCGGTCTCATTTTTTTTTTGGGCCTTTTGGATACCTCAACAAAAAGCATGCTGATGTGGCATCATATTTGATGATGTGCCCTAAAACAAAATATAGAAGCACGTCAGTTGCCAAATAAACTGCTGTACAAAATTGGGAGTGATTTGAAATTTCCGTATAGAGTTTTGAGAAACACGAAGTTAGGGTGCTCTACTATGGCCCCTCTCCCCTATGTACTTATGTATTTTTTCATCTATGAAAATAAATTACCAAAATAGGATCTTTCGTAGGCAAGAAATAATTGCCCAATATGAAACAAACACAGATAGAAAATATTGTTTAAATTGTCATAATTTCTCGGAGAATATTGTTGTATAGTTAATTTTGTAATGCGTAAGCTCCTGATAATTTCACATTTTTAATATTTTTGCTAGGTACTTTTTAGGACAAAGTCCCCAATCTACAGGTGGGTTTGCGAAATTCTAAATTTGAAACTGTACGTATGCAGGCCATTCAGTTTAATGGTGGCAGCCAGGTTACAATCCAGGGACTGTCAATAGTGAACAGTCCTAGCTTTCATTTGACATTTACTAGTAGTAGAAGCATCCAAATCAATTCTGTGAAAATAAACGCACCAGGTACAAGTCCTAACACAGATGGAATTGACATAAATGGCCAGTCTACAGACTTTCGCATAATAAGCAGCATCATAGGCTCGGGTACGTATTCATTAAAGCCTGTCTACGCTAACTCAAAACTATATGAATATAAATAATCGTTAATCTATTGGATTTTCTACACAAATATTGTGGTCAATAATCATATTTCTATATATATATACACACACACAGGTGATGATTGCATTGCCATTGGTGATGGGTCAAATAATATCTACATTGAAGATCTTACATGTGGCCCAGGTCACGGTATAAGGTAACTTAAGAAAAATTGTGCATTTTTCTATGGTATAATGTGACTATCATTTTTTCTTAAGATATATGATGATAAAATACTTGATCTTACAGTGTGGGAAGCCTTGGGAAAGGAAACACTCAAGCACATGTTTCCACTGTGCACGTAAATGGGGCCAACTTGACTGGAACTACAAACGGATTAAGGATCAAAACATGGCAGGCAAGTCCTTTGAAAATTATAATATTTATCATTGCAAGTTAAAGAATTTTCTAGTTCTGCTAAACCAATGCTGAACAGATGAAATCATTTTCTCTAAATATTTTGATACCATAGGGCGGATCAGGGTCAGCCAGTGGTATAATATTTGAGAAGGTTACAATGGTTAACGTGACAAACCCAATTATAATTGATCAATACTACTGTGATTCGACCACACCTTGTTCTAATCAGGTATACATTTAGATCCTCCTTGGACTGCAATCATGCAATCATGCTGAGCACATATTAACTCAGTTTTATCTCTCTTATGTGGTTGGTTTGTTAAGCCCAAGTTCTTGTTTATATTTTGTTTGCAGACCTCTGCTGTTAAAGTATCTAATGTAACATACAGTGGCATATCCGGCACCTCATCAACACCAGTGGCGGTGAGATTTGCATGCAGTACAACAGCAGCATGCACAGACATAACACTGAGCGATATATCATTGAGGTTGAATTCAGGGGCTGCAGCTCAGTCCTCCTGTCTGAACGCTCAGGGCAAAACTAGTGGGACTGTGGATCCTCCAAGTTGTCTCCGTAATTGATTTGATTTATTCTTTTACCATGTAAAGTGATTATGTTTGAAGAACTCCATGAATAACATGAAATTGATATAAGATAAATAATCAAGGAATTTAATTATTGTTTTTATAAATACAATAAATTAATTTTATATATACATATGAAATTTCATTGTATAATTACAAGAATTTTTATTTTTTATTTTTTATTTATAAATATTCATTTTAAACATTAATTTTTAATGTGTGTTCCTTATATATTTGACATTCCAGCTCCTCTTTACTTAATTAAAATACATATATCTCTTAAAGTCAAGTTGATTCTTCAACAGCAAATAGCGTAGTATATGAGTGGTTGTATCTTTTTTGCTAAATTAAATATTGATTAAATGATGAAAAAATTCTACATATTTTTTTATTGTACTAGAATTTAGATTTCTTACAACTTTAATAGTACTCTTATTATCATGTGTTATAGTTCAAAGACTTAACTATTTTAATTCTTATTTTTTAAAGTCAAACTGCTTCTAGTATATTGTGGTGGTTGTTATATTATACTCCACTTCATACTTGACAAAAAAAACATTTTATTGTTTTATTCAATTTTCATTGAGCACCATATAAACTTCCCATGTACCCAGTGACACTTATTTTTCTATAGATCTATAAACAAGTCATTGAGATTCAAAGGATAATTACCAGCAAACATAAGGTAATAAACTCATTCCCCATCAAGGTGGGAGATTGCTCTTGCTCTAGTATTCAACATGCAAATACATAATAGCAAGAGATGACATATTTAACAATGCATCTCCATAAAGTGAGTGATAGGTATGTTCCCATAGGGAATATTGAGCCACTGATTGGTTCCTTCTTTGTTCCTATTCTAGCGTTAGAAGAGTTTTGAGATAACTATTTGGATGAACATGAAGTAAGAATAAGAGATTATTGTCAAGTGACAATCCCATTGATCAAAGGGCTTGACCTTGAAAATTTCCCAAAGACAATGCATGATGAATGGAGGATCATGGGAACTTCTTATAGTAGCGGAAATGTCTTTAACAAGCCAATGGAGTGGATAGATTGGTCTATACTAGGAAATGCCTTAGTTGAGGCCAAAGAAAAATGGGTGGTTACAAGAACTAGGAGATGCTTTAGGCATCCTTACTTGATGGATGATCTTGAACCTTAATAGTAAAAACCTCCCAAGGCCTAAATAATAATAAACGAATCAGAGGAGTCATGTTTCAATATTCTACAAGGGAAGGCCAAGAGGAAGAAAGAAGAAGCTCTCATTGTTAATGCTATGTTTAAGCAAGATGAAGAAGAGGTGGAAACCCTACAAATAAGGACTAGACATTTAGCAACTCAAGAGCTACCTTCTACTCTAGTTCAAATATCAATTCCTCTACATTCTCCTTCACCTCCACCATATACTTCAATTCCTTCTTCTCCATAGGTCAATAGTGTGAAGAAAGAAGTTGGGAATGATAGGTTGATAGAATTATGATAGGAGGATGTACTAGTACAAGAAGAAGCCATCATACCAACTACAACACAAGAGGAAATGGTTCTATGCAACATTTTTTTATATTCTTACGAGGAGTCCCATACTCCAATTTAGCCAGTGAACTCTTTACCTCCTTCCTCTCTAGTACAACTTCCACAATGATTCCTTCTACTCTTTCAAGATTTCTTCACTCCACTCCTCAAAGATATCTAATTCCGCCCCATAACACATAAAATTAAAATATCAATAAAAATTAGGTTGAGGTTTCTAGTATGGATGAGATCTCCAATAACAAAGAGACAAATGATGTTTTGAACAATTACAAAGGACATCTCTAAGGTGGTAGAATTTTTTAAGGCTTGGCCTAAGCCAAAGAGAAAATGAACATTATCCATAGTTACCAAGGATGCTTAGGGATTTACAACCACACATGTGGAAACTCCAATGGTAGATAAAGAGTGATGAGCCTAGTTTTTTGTCCAATTTTGGGTAGAATCTATAGTTTATTTGCTAGTAGATGTCATGGAATTTAACGTTAAATATTGGTATTTTCTCAAACCATTGACGTTGGACTTAATCCTATCTCTACAAGCTTTAATGACATTTGGCATATTATGTGGATTATCTATATTAATTTTGCATGTGGTTAATGAATGTTCCTTAAGATGGTTATAGATGTGTAGTTATTATGTGTACTGACTTTACCATGCAGATTTAATATGCTAAGTTGAAGAAGACACCGCTAGCTAGGCATGCATCATAATGTCCAACAAAGGAATTGCTCCAAGTCAAAGGAGGCCAACAATAGAAGATTCTTCATGTAACTGAATGTAAAGCCTTGTAGTGGACTTTAATGATTGAGTATGCACGAGCATTATTGCTATGCTGGATTTGTGTTTGAACTTGTATGTCTGACCAGATTCCATGTACATGTAATCACCATTGCTCCATTTTCTTTGTTTTTCCTATATGGCATCCTCCCAGTCGTGGAGCTAATTGCCTCATTTAGCTATTTGTATAAATAATGCTCTGACGCTCCTTCTTCAAAGGTTGCACGATTTGATATTGTACTTGCACTCTGTAGTTTTCAGTATTATAGATACATTACTCTTTTGTATTCATGATTCACAGTGAATAAAATAAAGTTATGAGTTCGAGCATATGAGTTTTCATTAGTTTTATAGGATACTTATCCAAGCGGGCCCACTTGGTGAGTAATCCGTCTTCTTAGTTTAGCATTAGTTTATTATTACTTACTGTTTAGTACTTAGTTAGAAGTCTGGCATCAACTGTTCTTGTAGCCACTAGAATTCTATTCTGTGACTATTCCTACAGCCACTCAAATTCCATTCTATGACTATTCCTGCAGCCAAAGCAGATAGAGTAGTGTCCTATTTGTTGCTCAGATTTTTATTCTTGTTATGCATTTCAGTTTAGCATAGTCATTGATTGATGTTGAACATTTGTTTCATTCCTTTTCAAGCAATTTACTTTCAGTATTGTGTGTTCCTTAGCTATAGAATGAAATAGCTACTTTGAGTTCCTAGTGCACATACTGTGCTAATCCATTTCAAGTTCATGTCTTTGGGTTGACAAGTTAAATGCACCTTCATAATGATTGAGATGGCTATTTAGGTTAGGTGTGCAATTTCTGAATCATGGCTGTAAAGGCTTAGTTATTAAGATCATTGTAGGAGGCCAACATTTTTGGCACTGTTGCCAAGGATGGTGTCAAACTAGGGAGTCTTTTGGAGTCATTAGTAGTTTTTCTTGCTATAGTGTTTCTGAATGTTGTTCTTAGTATATCCTCATTTAGGAAGTAATGAACCCCTTATTCCTTACCAATTTTTTGTGTGAGCTGACTGATAGTGAGTGATACCGCATGTATAGAGGAAGAAGGGATGCTTATGAGAGATTCCTTCCTAACAATCGTAATCCATTCCAGCTAGTTGAATATCAAAATCTACTAGAAGAAGAAGAAGATCCACACCCCTTTGTTGATGCATATCCTGATCTAACTAGTTTTGAAGTCTCCTATGAGGATCAAAATCAGCTTGAGAACCCCTTTGCTTTGGGATCACATCAAGCAGGCATGGGTGATGCAAATAGGAATAGACCCAACCAACCAAGTTTTCCTTTCCCCATTGCCCATCAAAATGAAGTTGACAATATCAAGAAAATTCCTACCTCAACACTCACAAGGTTTTATGGACTTGTCACAGAAGATCCAGATACCTTTTTATTTGAGTTTCACATACTCTACATGAGTTATGATTATACTACTGATGCCCATAGGCTTAAGCTATTTCCTACCACTTTAAAAGAAGTTGCATTAAGATGGTTCATGAGCCTAGGCAAAGATACTATGGAAACTTGAGAAGAAATGAAGACAAAATTTCTTTAGAAATACAAAGAATATTGTAGAGGCAGTGACATGAGAGGCAGTGTCATTTTTTAGGATACAACAAAAGGAAGATGAGAGCTTGGAAGATTACATTGCAAGGTTTTTGTTTTTCCTACAAAAATATCCACACCATACACTTAATGAAGACTCACAAATGTTGTTTTTCTTGAGAGGAATTAATGATAGCTATACTGATGCCTTGGACCTCATGGGAGGAGGAGATATCTCCCAAGTTTCTTTGGAATATATCAAGAAAATATGTCAGAACTACTCTAGGGAAGCTTCAAAGAAAGGGAGAGCATACCAATCTTCCATGGGTAAGTCAAGTACCAGTGGAGTCTCAAGAATGGAGATTACTCATTTGCTAGCAGATTTCAAGCAAGATATTATCAATAATCTAGCTACTCAGATAGATACACTTCAAGCCAAGAAGAAGTAAGAGGAGGTAGAGGCAATGTTGACAGAGTATTGCCCCCATTGCAGACAAAAGAAGGATTGCAGATGTAAGATGGTAGCTAATCTTGAAAGCAAGCAGGTTCCACCTAAGTTCAAGCCAATCCATATTGAAGAAGACCAAGTCTACTATGTTGTACAAAGGAAGCCTTGGGATCCAAGAAAAGGTATGCCACCAGATCCACTATCTTATGCTAGGCCATATTTTAATTTCTATTCATCTGGTAACCAATGGAAACCCCCATATCTACCTAGCTTTGGAGGATATCCACCATAGCCTTGGAGTAACCCTCCAAATGCTTGGCCCAATCATCAGAGTTCTCCACCCCAATGGTAGCAATCTCAGGGGAATTGGTAGCAATTTCAAGGGCATTGGCAGCCACCTCTAGGAAATAAGCAGCAAATGAATTAATGGAGAGGAGGGCAACAATGGCCTACTTAGACAACCAGTTACATACAACCACTTTCTCAGCCCTAGTAGCCTACTATAATGCCTCCACCTACTAATCCAAGCTCAAATATGCCTAAACCTACTCAACTACTAGCTCAACCCACACCCAATCCAAATAACAAACCATAGCAACATCCTGCATATTATACTGATTCATATCAATTCCCTGCATATGTTGTGGGTGTAAGTGATATCCACTTGCGTTTAGGTACTACTCTACCAACCCCTTCCAAGCCCATTATCACTGAGCTTCCTATGGAAGAGGAAGATGAGCCTCTAAATGATCCCATTCAACTTGGTGTACCTAAAAATATTGAACTAGTCAAGTCAAGCAGATTGAACAAGAACCATCATTTCCTCAAAGATTGGAAGTTTCCAAGAAGAAGGAAGTAAAGGAGGATATCACTTTTGATATCTTGGATCAGTTGAAGGACATATGTGTCTAGATACCTCTATTTTAGGCCATAAAGGATGTTCCAATCTACAACAAGACAATCAAGGAGGTATGTCTTAAGAAGTCAAGTAGGAAAAAGGACCCAACTACAATTCATGTGGTGGGACAACTAGCTGACATCATGCTAGGAAAAGTGACTATTCCCAAGTATAATGACCTAGGTAGTCCTGTGGTAGTAGTTGTTATAAATGGGATCCAAGTAAAGAATGCTCTAATTGATTTAGGGGTAACAATAAATGTAATGACCAAAGACATCCTACAACAAATAAATATCATAAGCATAATCTACTCCTACTATCCTACAACTTGCTGATAGCTGCTCTAATTGATTTACGGGTAACAATAAATATAATGACCAAAGACATCCTACAACAAATAAATATCATAAGCATAAGATCTACTCCTACTATCCTACAACTTGCTGATAGCTCTACCATTAAGTCTGATGGTGGAGTGGAGGATCTTGTGGTAGTTATAGACTCCTGGGAGTACCCAACAAACTTTATGATTCTTTCTCTTAAAGATACACTAAGCGGGCATCCCATTATTCTTGGAAGGCCATGGTTAGCAAATGTAGATGCATACATTGGTTTTTGGTGAGGTGACATGACCATTTCAAATGGGAGGAGCACTAAATTTTTTTCTTTATCCGCCCGCTTAGCCATCTCATGATGAAGATATTCTTGTATGGCCACATGTTGGTGAAAAGGCCAAGGAAGTTAACTTTGTGGCGCAACTTATGATGCTAGGTAGAAGCTCTTTCATGCAGCTCCAAGATGAGGATGAAGTATTGGATAAAATTATTTAGAACCATTGTGAAGTGGAGGAAGCATCATCTTCTCATTCTGCTACTCTAGTCAAGACACTTCTACCTGCTCTTCCTATAGCCACTGTTCCTACAGACATTCTTCCTACAAATGCTCTTCTTGCAACCATTGTTCCTGCAGATAGACTTCCTGCAGCCACTGTTCCTACAAACAGACTTCCTACAACAACATCTATGTCCCATACATTGCTTCCATATGAGCTAAAGGTAACATGTGCTAATAAAGCAACCATGATAGAGTTAACTACACAAGTGCAGGTGTCAGAAGGAAAATATTTGAATGTTAATAGTAAATTGAATGAAGAACAATAATTGTTAGTGGAAAACCTATTAAGGACCCATCAACATGCATTTGCATGGGATTATCATGATATGAAGGGATTGGATCCTAAAATTTTTACACATAGAATTTACATTAGCGATGATTGCACCCCGATAAGACAACCATAGAGAAGAATTAACCCTACACTAAGAGAGATTGCGAAAGAAGAACTGCAAAAATTACTAGATGCAAGATTTATCTACCCCATTTTTGATAGTCAGTTGGTGTCTCCATTAGTGATTGTGCCCAAGAAAGGAGGGAAATGGCAAGTTTGTGTTGATTATAGGGAACTTAATGTTGCCACCAAGAAGGACCACTTTCCTTTACCCTTCATTGATCAAGTTTTGGATACACTTGTAGGAAAGCAATACTTTTCTTTTCTAGATGGATTCAACGGCTACAACTAGATCCAAATTGCACCAGAGGACTAGGAGAAGACTACATTTACATGTCAATGGGGGACCTATGCCTATTTGGTGCTCCCATTTGGCTTATGCAATGCACCTACAACTTTTCAGAGGGAAATCATTAGCATATTCTAACACATTTCTCATGATTGCATGGAAATTTATATGGATGACTTTACCACTTATAGTGTTGATTTTAATCAAGCATTGGAAAATCTCAGAAGGGTCCTATAGAGATGTGAAGACCAAAAATTATACTTAAACAATTAAAAGTGCTTCATGATGATGTAGGAAGGTGTAGTTCTTGGCCACTACATCTCCCATAAGGGAATTCAAGTAGATCTTGTGAAAATTGAGGTAATCAAAAATCTACCTACACCTGCAAAAAAAAGGATGTTAGGAGTTTCTTGGTTCATGTAGGATATTATAGGCATTTAATTAAGGATTTCAACAAGGTAACAACACCATTGTACACTCTTCTCACTAAAGATGCTGAATTTCAGTGGACTAAAGCCTGTGACAAGGCATTTTCTAACTTTATGGCAGTTTTGACTCATGCTCCTGTACTCAAAGCACCTAATTGGGAGCTTCCTTTTCAAATCTGTATTGATGCATCAGACTATGCCATAGGAGCAGTCTTAGGATAGAAATGAGCTGTTGAAAATGCCATTTACTTTGTCAACAAAAAATTGCAAGGAGCTGAATTCAAATATATAGTGACAGAAAAAGAAATGTTGGTAGTAATCTATCCATTGAAAAAATTCATACATTACATAACATGCTACCAAATATTTGTGCACACTGATCATGCAACCATTATATATCTCATGAATAAACCTTTGATCATAGTTAGATTGTAAAGATCGTTATTGGTGATGCAAGAGTTTGATATAACCATTGTGGATAAGCCAGGGAAGGCCAATGTTGTTGCAAATTTTCTTTCAAGGCTAACTACATCAGAAGATAATCAACCCATAGATGAATCTTTCCCTGATGAGCATCTATTCTCCCTCAGTGTGCAAACACCCTAGTATGCTGACATAGTGAATTACTTAGTCACAGGTAGAGTTCCTTCTCACTTCTCTCCAAAAGAGAAAGTGGAACTCATTGAAAAATATTTTCCTTTCTCTTGGATTGCTGGATGTTTGTTTTATACTAAACCTGACCATGTCATGAGGAGGTGTGTGAGAGAAGATGAGACATATGAAATTTTGCATGCATGCCACAAGGAACCATGTGGAGGACACTTTGCAGCCAAGAGGACAACAATGAAGGTTTTGAACACAAGATATTACTAGCCAACACTCCATAAGGATGCAGGAAGGTATACTAGAAAATGTGATAGATGTCAAAGAATGGGAAGACCAACCAAATCTAATGAGATGCCCCTGTGCCCTCAGGTAGTAATCACTCCCTTTGACAAGTGGGGATTGTATTTTGTGGAACCCATTGATCCTCCATCAAATAGTAAGTCTTATATATTGGTATGCATCAATTATGAGACAAAGTGGGTAGGAGTTAAGGCCATGAAGCATGCAAGAGATAACAAGGTTGTAATTTTTTTTTATGAGGATATTTTCACAAGATATGGAGTCCCAAGAGAAATAGTGACTGATCAAGGGGCATAATTCACAGCAATCTTTGTTGCAACACTAGTTAATGAGTACAACATAAGGCACAAGAAGTCTACTCCTTATCACCCATAGGCTAATGGCCAAGTTGAGGTGACCAACAGAGAAATTGAAGCTATTCTGACTAAAACAATAGCTATTTATAGAAAAGATTGGGAAAATAGATTACTAGAAGCTATTTGGGACTATAGAACAACCTATAAAACAACTATAGGCTTCACCCCATTTGAGTTGCTCTATGGAAAGATAGCTATGATGCCAGTTGAATTTGAATATAAGACTCTGCAGACTACAGTAGATTTGGGGATGGATATTTTTGAGGCACAAAAAGAAGGAATCACATATGTGCAGCTAAACACTTTGGATGAGATAAGAAGAGTAGCCTTGCAACATACAAAAGTAGTGAAGAATCAGTGAATCAAGTGGAATGACAAATTTATCAAGGACAAGAAATTCCAACCAAGAGATTGGGCCTTGCTCTGACTCAATATACTAGGACAATGCAAGAAAATTGTAGACAAGGTGGCTAGGACCATATGAAGTTGCTGAGGTATTTCCTAATGCAGCTATTCAAATTACTACCATTGACCCTATTAGGTTCAAATTACTTTTCAATGGTCATCACCTCATATTATATCACAAGATAGCTTCCAAAAAAGAGTTCCTGTAGCAATTCACCCAACATTCAACACCCAAGCTTCCTACAGCCAAAGGAAATGGACCTAGTGTCCCTCCTTCTGGATAATTAAGTTACATACTCTCATAATAAATAATTTCACTTACATGGAAGTGTATTTCTTCACCCATCCACCCATCCACCCATCCATAACCACCTTTCT
This sequence comes from Sequoia sempervirens, assembly GCA_007258455.2. NCBI lineage: Eukaryota > Viridiplantae > Streptophyta > Pinopsida > Cupressales > Cupressaceae > Sequoia > Sequoia sempervirens. The sequence continues at coordinate 796,850,504 of VDFB02281492.1, read as the reverse complement.
CTCTCTTCCATCACTTCATTCCACCTCACCTCACTCCACTTCACTTTTATTAATTGCTTAATTTATTCCCTAAAAAGTGAGTGGTACTTTCTCCATGATATTTACAACAAATCTTCCACACATTCAGGTATGTGCACATTAATTGCTATCTTTAATCATCTTTTAAGTGCGCTTGTTTAATCACTGTACGTAAGTATAGATATTTACATAAAATTCCATCATTCTGTGTCAAATCACCACTCCCATCTTGCATGTGTGGACACATTTCCAAATTTAGGTTGGGGGGAGGGGAAAGAAAAGGATGTAAATATATTTCCCATGTGTCAATTTATGCTAGGCTATGTCAGAAAATTTAAAATGAACTGATTTTAAATCTGAGTGAGAGGACGACTTGCATGTGTGAAGTGACATTAACTGTGTAGCTGCCATTTCTTCCCATCATAATTCCCCTTTATCACTCCTTTTATTACCATTATTGAACTTGTCATAATCTTGAGTTACAAGAAAAAAGGTGAAACAAAGAAAAGAAAATTCAATTGATATTGGCACTAGAAATTTAGGAGGTACTGTAGGAAAGTGAGCTTGATTTTCAAACAAGAATTTCAGGCAAGAAGTTGCAGAACATTTGTTTGATTGCAGACAATGGGAGGTGGGTTAATTCAAAATGAACCCACAGTGCATGATGTTTTATTGTAGGATGCACAATGCCTAACCGAATTTAGAAACTAAGGATGGTCATATTACTTCCTAATGCTAGATGGATTTGATGAAAGCATTTCCCTTGAATTCGACCAAACATTTTATGAAGGGAAAGCCACAGTGAAAGGGTTAGAAGTTGTGGCAACTAAGGAAAGAATTATAGAGGTCATAGGGTTACCAATTGATGGAAAAAATTACCCTACCTCTAGAGACGCTAGATCAACCATTGCCGAGTTTACAGAGCCAAATGACCCCCATTGAGCATTGATAAACAGGGTGCAAAGAGAATGTCTCTGCTTGAGAAATGAAAGTAGATAGCCATTTATGTTATCAAATACATCACCTGTGAGGGTCACCAGTAAAATTTTTATTCCATACACTTCAAGCTTTTGAATCACATGAGGCACGAAAGGAGGATGAATGTGCCTAATGTGCTATACAATCTTCTCTCAATCATGGCAATCGAGACTCAAAAAGGTAGGGATAATTATTTTTCTAACCATTGTTTGATTAAATTGCTAGTTGAAAAGAATTTGCATGATGTATCTGGAATGAATTGGGAAGAATTTATAAATTTTGATCAAATTAGACCTAAGCACTTGCAACCTAGGACTTTACCTCAACCCTGTAGGTGTAGCAGGAGATTAAGCACAGTTGAAGCTCCTCTTAGTGCTTCAACCTCTGGTGCTGGCTTTAGTGTGAATCCTCTTGTAGCAGAAGAAATCGTAGAAAATAGTTCTTTTGGAATAGAGCACTCAAAAAATGAAAGTTCTTCCTTTGATTCTGATAATGACATTCCACTTGAAACCCTGATGAAAACTAGGGCACAAAAGAAAGAAGTAGAAACGAGAAAAGGAAAGGCCAAAACATAGTCCGTAGAAAGAAAGGTACCAAGTTCTAAAAAGAGGAAGGTTGACACTATTCATCCTACAACCAAAGGAAAGTGTGAGAGACCTTCCAAGAAATCAAGACCAACTGGGTCTATGATTGGTACACCTCCATAGGAAATCCCTAAGCTTGGTGAGACATCACGCGAGGACCCTAAAGCTCCATGGGGTAGGAGAATGTTGAAGAAGAGCATATGTTTGGGAGAGAAACAAATTTAACACTTGTTGATCTTGCTAACATTGCATAAGAGTTTGAGGAAAATTAGGATTTCCTGTAGCATGAGCAAGAAGTCTTGTAGTAGGATGTCCTACAGCAACAACCAAAACTAGAGCAAGAGGTCTTGTAGCCACAACAAGAACAAGAATGAGAGTCCCTATAGTAAGAAGCGAAAGAAGAAATAGTGCCCCTACAGCTAGAGATAACTAGATAGCCAGAGTCCATGCAAATAGTGCCATATGAGGAGCCACCATCGACAAAAAGATTAGTAGGAATTCATAATCCTCCTGATTTTATAGTACACAACAATTTTGAATTTATGGAAAGAAATAGAAAGAAGGGAGGAAGAATGGAAAAAGGAAAAAAAAATTAAAGAAGGAAATTCAAAAGAAGGATGAGGAGATTGAAGATGAAGATGCAGAAATTGCCACCTTGAAGCAGAGGGTGGATGATATGGTAGATTTGGCACCACAAAATCTACCACCACATATTTTGGAATGTAGGACCCCTCCAAGGGTTTGTGCTTTGCTCCTGAAAGATAAGTATCTCTCTTTTAAGATGTCAGGGATTGCCTTAGGTTTGAATCTTTCTATTTACACCCCCATTGGATTTTTCAATGCTTATAGGATTGCCTCCCTTGAAATGAAGAATTTGCTGTGTGAGTTTTATTTACATAATTTTTCTGTAACTCAAGACCATGAGTGGAACCCACTGTTGTATGTTGGGCATGTCCAATTGAGGGCATTTATGTCTTGCATACAAATTGAAATTAGTTGGGGACAACAACATGGAGATTATAAGCAATTAGAGTCTGATATCCCTCTTCCTGTTAGAGATGAATCAAGCAACCCAAGGGATATTTATAGAAAATGAAACAAAATGCTTCTCAGACCTAGTTATGGCAACAATACTATGCCTTGGATTTAGGCAGTTTAAAATGAGTATGAGATAAAGAAAGCAACAAAGGAGGAAACTATGAGAAGATGTATATCATAAAGATGGAATAGTCTAATTGATGAGCTGAAGTAGGCTAAGCCTCATTCCATCAATAATTATGTTGCAACACTAAAAAGGATTGATAGGTATATTCAAATTGGGAGAATACACGGGAATCTTGGCTCCCCCTGACTTTCCAGCCAGCCATGCTCATGTGGCCTATGCCAAACTTCAGATTCTACTAGTGTGAGATTGCTTCAGAAAAGCAGAGATGGAACAAAATTGATAGATTGGGAGGATTCTATTGGGATCCTTATTTACACACTATAGCCACTGATGTTGGACAACTATCAGTTGCAAATTTTAGAGCTTTGACCAAGCAGAAGAACAACCCTTCCCCTATTGGAGGACCAAAAAAATGTTAGGCAAGGAGGAGTGATGAGCCTAGTTTTTGGTCCAATTTTGGGTAGAATCTATAGTTTATTTGCTGGTACATGTCATGGAATTTAAGTTAAATGTTGGTATTTTCTCAAACCATTGAAATTGGAATTAATCCTATCTCTGCAAGATTTAATGACATTTGGTATATTATACAGATTATCTATATTGATTTTGCATGTGGTTAATGAATGTTCCTTAAGGTGGTTATAGATGTGCAGTTATTATGCATACTGAATTTACCATGTAGATTTAATATGCTAAGTTGAGGAAGATGCTGCCAGCTGGACATGCACCATAACGTCCAATAAAGTAATCACTCCAAGTCAAAGGAGGTTGACGATAGAAGATTTTTCATGCAATTGAATGTAATTGCTTTGTAGTGGACTTTAATGATCAAGCATGCACAAAAAATACTACAGAGTTGAATCTACATTTGGACCTGCATGTCTGACCAGATTCCATGCACGTGTAACCACCATCACTCCATTTTGTCTATTTTCCCTAAATGGCATCCTCCTAGTTGTGGAGTTGACTGTCTCATTTAGCTGTTAGTATAAATAATGCTCTGATGCTCCTTCAAAGGTTGCACGATTTGATATTGTACTTGCACTCTCCAGTTTTTAGTAATATAGATACATTACTCTTTTGTATTCATGATTCATAGTGAATAAAATAAAGTTTCAAGTTCGAGCATTTGAGTTTTCATTAGTTTTAGAGGATACTTATCCAAGGGGGCCCACTTGGTGAGTAATCTATCTTCTTAGTTTAACATTAGTTTAGTATTACTTGTTGTTTAGTACTTAGTTAGAAGTTTGGCATCGACTGTTCTTGTAGCCACTAGAATTCCATTCTATGACTGTTCCTATAGCCAAAGTAGATAGATTAGTGTCTTGTTTGTTGCTTAGATTTTTATTCCTATTATTCATTTCAGCTTAGCATAGTCATTGATTGATGCTCAACATTTTTTTCATTCCTTTTCAAGCAATTTACTTTTAGTATTGTGTGTTCCTTAGCTGTAGAATGAAATGGCTACTTTGAGTTCCTAGTGCACATACTATGTTGACCCATTTCAAGTTCACATCCTTGGGTTGACAAGTTAAATGCACCTTCATGATGATTGAAATGGATATTCAGGTTAGATATCCAATATTTGAATCATGGTTGTAAAGGCTTAGTTATTAAGATCATTGTAGGAGGCCATCAAAGAGGAAGCAAACATGTAGCCTTGGGACTACCTACTACAAAATTTAAACTTGAGCCAATAGAAATGGGTCCCTCCACACTACAATATTGACCATCCTACTTCATATGAATAGTTATGAAAAGAATAAGGAAGAACCAGAGGACTGTGTTAGTGAATTATCTTCTTAGATCAAGGTAATTGCTAGCTAGTGGTTCCACTTTTAGTGGAATTTTTAAGTTTGAAAAAATATTGAATGAATAGGTACCCATTTAGGAATGAGTCATCATGCTTAAACATGCATTGATTATAATGGGTATCCATTATTCTCTAAGGTCAGTGCTTAATTCCTAAAAATATTAACCTATTTTTATCAATTCTTAAGGTTTAGCATTTGTGTTTACTATGTACTGAATTAGATTTTATATTAATAAAATTTAGGTTTTTAGTTTTGATGAATTTTGTGTTTTTATAAGTTATTATCATATTTTAGGTCATATATATTAATTAATCATGTTAGTATTGAGATTTTGATCCCTCACATTCTATTATTCCTTTTGCACTCATTTTTATCTTTCTATGCAGTACCCCATGATATGTAGTATTTCAATGATGGTTTCCATACTCTCTTGTTTTACCTTTATAGAACTTGGAAAACAATCCAGTATATTGATACTAGATAGTAGTATCTCAATATAAAACATAAAACTTAATACAAGCATACTAAACCCACAACTGAATACCAAATACAAACATTTCTATAAGAGTAATTTACCTACTATAGATACACACTAATCTTGTGATTTCCCAATTTGAAAAAACTCTCAAAACCATTTCTGATATACTCTTACATGTTTAATATATTTGTAAAGGTTTATATACTCTATGGAAACAATAACCCATGGTTCCTAATGATTGTAATGAGATCTAAAAGTAAAGAACTAATTAATCAATTTTACTACCACATCCAAAAATTATTGCAACACCATATAAGAGTATTGTAAATAATTAAAAATAAATAATACCTGAATAAAAACCATAGATTATCTAAATTCATGTTCATTAAAATGGAGAAATTTTTTTATTATATTTTTAGTGCCTACATTTGATATTCATAATATTAGGGACTAAATTTTATTATCAACCTTGGCTATTAAAGATTTTATTTTTGAAGATTATTCATTCAAAATTTTCTTTTAAATACCATAGATAGATTTTATGATATTGTATATCATTAATGACTAATAGATACTTATAGGAGAATCACCCCTTTCTTTCATCATCAAATGTTGTATTTTAAAATGAACACATATCATATATATCATTATTCCACATGCATGATATCCACTCTCTTGGTCTAAACATTAGTGATGATCCCTTGAATCTTCTTAGTTGCATGGGGTTCATGTCTCCCTATCAAAAATAATAGAAAAAAAGACATAGAGAAACCATATAAGCTGAAATATTGCACTCATTCACCAAACCAAAATAAAATGAAAGAAAATAATCCGTCAATAAAAAATATTCACTCTACTTAATTAATATTTCCTACTCCTTTTCCCTTTCTATTGGTTTTTCCTATAGATCACTCTAGGTTCAAACTCTTCATTGAGAGTGCCCTATATCCCTCTCTACTAGTCTACATGGCCCAAGATTGGATCACTACTTTGGAATGTACCTTCATTCCTCTATCTCCTAATTCCATATATACTTATATTTTCCCCCACTTTAAAAATTCTTTACTTAATAACAATTGATTTCTTGACACATTCATGTAAAGCCATAGACTCCTTGTCCTTCCACATTACTCGTTTACCCACCATACTAATTATTTTCATTTTACTTCATATTGTCTCTCCTTTTTTTTCATTTACAATATAGTTCACATATAGAATATGGTTGAGATAGGGTTTCTTACTTTCACAACATATAAGATTAGGAATTGAAATGAAGGAAAATAGGTTAGGGGTATGAGAAAACTATCTTCCTTATTTCATTAGGAAATGAGATCCACACAAAGAATTGAATTACAATCCTTAGGTGAGTCAACTCAAGGTGTGAATCTACATATTTCCTTATGAATCAAGGATGGGGGTTAGGTTTACCAGACACTTTTGGGAGAAAAACTAAAAAATAGTAAATTAACCTAATTATGCCAAATTAAACTTTAAACAACAGTATTAAACTCAAAATAAGCAGAACTAGAAGTTAAATATCAGATAGATGAGAACGGTAGAATTATGTTTACCAATCACCAAAAGTGAGTTTTCAAAGGCTGACTGGGACTTATTCACCCAAAGGTGAATGGGTCCACCTTCAGGGATTTTCTGCAACTTTTGAGAGCCTCTGATATAGATCTAAATCTTCCAATTTTTCCATGTGGCAGTTTTGGAATGTTAGAAATAAATTATGTAGATGAGTTTTCGTGAGATGACAACTTTTGCAACTTTTTCAACTTCTTCAATTTTTCTCTTCAAGAGAAATTCAATATTTCTTCCACCTAGATCTGCAAATGTAGGATAAGAGGGAAAAATTGTTTGTTTTTAGTGAATTGGGGTTTGCCTTGGTCAAACCCTGTTTTGGTAATCAAACCTTGAAATGAATAAAAACATGAAAGAGTGAATATAGAATGAACAAAGATATGTTACCACTCAACAAACCCTTGAATAAACCTTGGAATGTAGATCTGCAAGTTATATGAAATGACTTCAATGGATGTGGATCTTGAACTTTGAATATTGCTTGAAATAGTGCCTTAAATGCTTGATTTGATCATGACACCTATGTCACAATGTTAGATCCAAAAACATGCATGATTCAAGAAGAATTTGATGTGACAATTAGATCTTGAATGCTACAATAAAACTCTGATAAATCTTTTGTTGAATTCCTTTGATCACAACCTTAACTCCTGTAATTGAACACTAGAAAATATAGTTGAAACATAGTGAAATAACCTTATATTTATAGATATGTATCCTTAATTTCCCAAAATTCATATATCACAGGTCAACATTGAATCAAAAATTTGAAATACCACCAAAAACATAATTTAAATTGAGGCCCATAAACCTAGGACACACATTTCTCAAAGAGAAGTGTTATGTTAATGAATTAGTGAATGTCGAGTTTTCTCTTCAGAAAATGTAATTAAATAGGCTTGGTAAATGAATTAAATGGCCAATTAAGGAAAAATTAAGTTCAATTAATTAAAGGAGCCATAAATAAGTGTGAAAGTGTAAAGGGATACACCTTACAACACTAAATTAAGCCACAATTGAGGGTATGCACAAGATCATCATGGAAAAAATAGGCCCTTAAGTGGCAAAAAATTTAGAAAGATCAGAGTTAGGAAACATGACATAAAAATTTGAATAAGTTATCTATATTATTTCAAAAATATGTAAGAATATAATTGGTATAAAATTTAATGTAGTTTCCAAACTACTAGGTTTGTTTAAAAAAAAAATAAATCTATTTGGTGAAATTTTGAAATTTCAATGCATTGGTACTTAAATTTCAGGGAAAAAATAAGTAGGTGTCTATCTGACCACCCTAACCACAATAATTTAATGATAATATTTTTTCATAAGATTTTAGATATAAGAAGAGGACTCATGCCCTGATGTGATGCATATATTTTTTTAATTATTTTCCAAGTAAATAATTAATTATGAATTTTTTATTTCAACTTTTAAAAAATATAAAAACTCATATGTCGACCACCTTAACTTGGTCAAAACTTCATGAAATTCATTTTTTTTTTTAATCCTATAGTATGCAAAGCATAGAATGTGATGCATGTTTTGGATTCAAAAAATATGATACAGTTTGAAAGCTATAGATGTTTTTCAATCAGTTTATCAATCAGGACTTTAGTCATAATTTGAATAGAAAATGAATAATAATTACTTATTAAATTTAAAGTAAAGAATAATTTATATTAGTGGAAAGCTGAGAATTTTCTTTAAAAAACCTTTTCATTTCATCAATTTTGGGTAAAAAAATAGTCATTAGCCACATACCCATCATATTGCCACTTTTTGGCCCATCATGATCCTGCACATACCCTTAAGTCCAAATTAACTATTAGAGCCCAAACAAGTGAGAAAATGTAAAGGGATACATTTTTCGTCACTACATTTAGCTCCCACTTTAGTAAGAGGATGACCTTGTGTCAAAGTCAAACTAAAGTAGACAATCAAAACATATGTATGCAGTAATGACAAGATACTCAATCATACAACATCAAAGACTTAAAGGAAAGGTAAAAACACTAAAAGGGCAGATCAAGCCTCAATTGTCCAATGTGATATGGAACATGCCTTGGCTATTTTTCCAAAAACGTTCACAAGTGGAACTCTAGATATCCACTATGCAAAAAACATACACACTCACACAAGATAATTTATTTCCGGTTGTCCACTAGGTGAGCCCCCAAGGGTGGAAAATGAGAATCTTATTAGGCTCCCATACCATACCAAATATATATCATCCATAATTCCAGTAAGGCACCAAAAAAATAAATAAAACTTTGAGCTTAATAAGGCCTAACAAGCTACATTATGCTAAGAACCTATGAACAAACAAGGCAAGGCTCGATTGGAAATAAAAGTGTGTTATGATTGGTGGCATTCAAAATGGTTCGAGCTTCATAGGTTTAGCAAGTTGTGTTATGCTAAACACTTCTGAAAAAAATGCAATAAACATGTTCAAAGGGATTTTTCTTAGTTCGTGTAAGGTCTCCTCTTAGGGAACATCATGCTTAATTTCTCCAAGAGAGGACAAGTCTAGGATAAAAGATTCACAACTTAGGGAACGTAACATATAGCATCACCACTAAGAGGAAAGTCGTATGCCAATAAAGGTCGCACTCCTAGAGGAAATAAAAGCCAATGACACCACCAACAAAAACACACATAACAAGAAATAAGAAAATCACACAATGGGTGATCCCATAATAGTGGTTTACAATTTTTGGACAAATTGGACACTGAAATTATTATTTTTAACTAAATCTTCACATTCAGGCACCTATAGCGGCTAAACCATGAGGAATTTGAAGATGGTGCAAACTAGAGTCTCATCAAATTTTGTTTGTAGATTCTAAAAATATTTTTTTCAAAATTGTTGGAATCAAATTGCACTTATTTTTCCATCTCCCACAAAAATTGATTTTTTTCAAAAAACAACATTTTAAAAAAGTGACGCACACTGTATAACACAAAATTTTTTTTCCATGAAGGATAAAATTATAATTCTTTCAAATTTAGATTTGTAATTCTGATATCTAGTTCTTCCACTTAGTTAGATAGTTTTTTATTGAATATTTTTTCCTTAATCAAGTTTCAAAGTCAAATGAATTACAATTCAAACACAGCGCGACCGTATAACACGTAACATTTTTTTATATGTCAAAATTTAATTTTAATTTTTTTGTTGGATCAAGGACATCAATATCTGGTGCACTCATATTTTTCAATTTTTTTTTTTGATAATCTTCTATTTTTCCACATGTGAAGAAGAAAAAAATTCATTTTCGATGAAAAACCTATGTTTAATAAAACTTAAAAAACAAATACATAACAAAACCAAAACATATTAAAATTATATTCATTGGATAGCTTGTTATGAGGAATACCATAATCATTTGAAATAAATTTTAAATGAATTCATTTGATCCCCCAAAAGCTAAATCAAAAGTGATTTTTTATCAGCATTTTGATAGGTGTAAAGGAGACGCATTTATAGGTATGGTTTAAAACTAGCGAGGTTCTATCCAAGGGGGTTTGATCTAAGGTGATTTGATCAAACCCTCTTCAATTGGAATCCTTAAAATGGAACTTTTTAAGGCTTAAATCATGATATTTTCTAAAAATATGTGATTTCAGCTAAAATCTGTTCCTCTCAGGAATTGTAAACCACTATTGTGATAGCACCCCAATGAAACAAAGGAATGTCAAAAATTTCAAAAATAATAATGCCAATGTATGCTCTCACTTTAAAAAAAATTCTAACACCATTGTTGTGAGAAATTTACTTTAAAGTAGAAAGTAATCACTACTAACAATAAAGAAGACATGAGAGCTTATTTGGAAATCCGTATGCCAAGTCATATGTTTTCAAATGAAGCTACACCATTAGAAAGAGAGGAAGGGGTTTCCCCCAAGATAAAATCCCAAACACATAACAAATCTATGGATTTGGAGTTAGTAAGTTTGTGCTACAATTTTGTTATAGAGCTCAGAAATGCCATCATTCCCCAAATACTCACAAAACAAGAAGAATGACACATAAAGAGTGAAAACAAATAAAAATATTTTGGGTCAACATGGAAGAGACCTAAATGTCTCGATGCCTTGAATCATCCCAAAAAGTAAAACATAAGAGAAAAGAAAAGATAAATGCTTACGACATATAGAAGAATGTAGATACAAATAGAGGATTACACATGAAGACATACATCAAACAAAATAGTATAGGGATCAAATTACACGCATGTAATCTCACAAAGAACATGAAAAAGAAAATAAAGACAAAGACTAGCAAGGAACATGCGAGTCGACCTATAGCAGGTCATTTGTATCTCAATATTGTTTAGTATATGTGGAAGGCAAACAACTAGCCAAAGGGACAACACCAAGTTCCAAACTAGGACGAGCCTATCTAATCCCTTGCCCCCACTAAGTACAAGGAAATGATGAGTTGGGATGAGTAATGTGAATGAGCTCCTTGCAATAAAGAAAACTATTTGAAATGAATGTAAAGCATGCAATAGGGAGTATGCTATGATCCTACAACTATTACATGGCAAAGAGAAAAGTTCATGTAATTGCTATCCAACTATTTTTTCATAAAAATCATGATCATTATGATAAAAATCAATATTATCTTGTAAGGCACGAAACTCATCAGTAAGATGCCCAAGAGTTCTATGATATGCACTATAATCCATGTTCTTAGGCTTGTTTCTTTTACTATGAGGTGTCAATGAAATCCACCCTAAATGAAGAAGGTGCTCCATTTTTCGTTCAATTTGTGTTATTAGAATGTAGGAATGGCAACTTTTTGAGTTTATAAAGTTTGGATTTCTTGCTTCTTTGAGGATCTTGTTGAGGTGGATTCGAAGGAGAAGGACCTAAAATGATCCTATCATACTTGTGAGACATTTGAAACATATAGAAAAGGGAGAAGGTTATGAAGTCTAACCCCCTTTAGTCTAGTTAGGGTTTCATTCAAAAGATGATCGATCCAATAATCTTCAGATAAATATCAACCCAAGAGGTGAATTAAGTCAAGATTAAGGGATCTTGCAATATTTCCTTTATGCAAGGATGGGGTGGTAAACTAAATCACAACTTATGGAGAGTAAATTCAAACAACATGCAAACCCTAATTATATGTCTAACACTTAAAATGCCTAAATTTAATACAAAACAATATGAATTTGTAACTTTTCTGGCATAACAAAGAGGAGATGAAATTGTGCACCTGGTAAAATCTTCCTTTTCAAGATTGTTGAGAGGGACTCATTCACCACCAAAGGCGAATGGGTCCTGGCAAGCTTGTTTGGAGAGCTCTGTACCTCAAACAGAAGCTTGTGGACTGTAGATTTTTTTCCCTTCAAACCCTAATAGGGATTCATTTGCCACTAAAGGTGAATGGGTCCTACTAGGTCCTTCCAAAAATCTTATAACTTGGTCTTCAACTTCCAGATCTTCTCTTCTCCTTTGCACCCTGAAATCCCTGTTTCTCGATTCAAATCTACCTATAACCTACAAAAAAAAAATGTAGCTTGTTGATGGGCAGGGGTTTTCCTCAGTCAAACCCCTTGTTGGTAATTAAATGTTTGATGATAAATGAAAGTCTAAAACATGTAATTGTGTGTGATCCTAATCTTAAGTGTGTCTAAGAATAAGATCTATAAGAATGTAAAGGAAATTCTATCCAATTGTGTTAGTAGAACCCTTGAATGCAATATGAACAATGCAAACGACTCACTAAATAAGATGTCTAATCCCTCTAATAAGCCATAAATCTAAAAATATCTCTTGTAGCTACAAATAGGATGATAATAGAAGATGGAATAACTTAGGAAACCATTTCTTAGGCTTGGTTGCATGTCTTATGCATATCCCAACACCTATAATCCCTCATGATTCTCCATAGGCATCTATCATAGACCTTCACTAATGCTTGATCTTGGAAACAAAATGATCTTGAAGACCTCGCAATGCTGCTCGAAACATCACCTTTTATTGCTTCTTGAGTATGAATTCTTGATTTCATGAAAGTTATTTATCTCTTTCTTTCTTGAAATCTTCTTCTCGATGAAATTATGTAAAATAATCTTGTTTTTATACCAAATTAGAAAATTAACCCCGAAATTCACACAATTGAGGTTGACACTATATTTGGAAATAAATATTATTAAATTCCCACTAGGATGAAATTCACAAAAGGGGTCCTCATTAAGGGAGGAACCATTTGCCACCTAGGGTGAATGAGTCTGATGTATAGGTGGGGGGAGATCAATTTAAAATGTATTCAAACTCCCAAAAACACAATTTTCCTCAAGGGAAACTTGCTCCAACTAGCCAAACTACAAAACCTCATTTTAAGCCAATTTGAGGAGGGTTTAATGAAAATATGGGTCCTAAGACTTATCATAACATTCCAGTGCCTTATAACTTCATAAAATTACCTTCAATAACTTAAAACACTATCACATATATAGTTCCAATCATATTTTTCCAAAACCTTACTTTAGTTCCTTAATTTCACATGGAAAACTCATGAAAACACCCTAGGGCATCACCCTAAAAACATAAAACTTGCATTTAATACCTCCCAAACCATTGGTACATATAAAATACCATGAAACAAGTCATTACACTGAGTTACAGGGCTGGACAGCAGGTGGAATGGCTATAACATCACTTTTACACCAATCAAACCCTCAAATTAGTTAGAAACATGCAGTCCCAGAAAAAGGAAGAGTTCTCCCTCAAAACTCAATATTAGAACCTATAATTGGATTAAAATGAAAGCTATTTTATGCCCCTACAAGATGATATAAGTCTTAGAGCATATGGTGGTGGTACAGATTCGTACAATGCTTGCAAAGTTCAGAAAAATAGGAAAAACATGGGGTTTGAGACCACCTGGTAGTAAAATGAGGATATCTCACTCGATTCTCAATGAAATAACACCATTCCAACACCAAAATATAGGTAATTTAATTATCTATCCATCCATTATAGTATTGGAGTGTGTAAAAATATGTACAGGTCATACAATGCACGTGATCAGCAATTTCTTAATGGAAAACACAAAAAACAGCAAACTTCTTATTAGAAACTCATTCCAAACTTCTTCAACAGCCTCCCCTTCAAGATATTACAAAAATATATCATGATACCACCTTCAAACTACCTCTTGGGGTGTTCAACTACCATAACCACCCTTTAATTAGATTCTAAGATGACAATTTTGCCAATTTTCCTCTTAATCACTATCCCATTACAACTTGATCAACTTGATTTTGAAAATACCACCTAACTGACCTATTAAGCCCTCCAATACATTGAAAATGGTCATTGAGACCTTATTTAACATGGAATAAGACCCTACTCCCCATATCCATTAAAACTCATGATTTCACATGGCTTTTGCATTATGAATCAAACTGACATATTCAACTAAATGTTTCAAAACCCTTTCAAATTACATTATGACTGGTCCTTTAGACCTTACTAAGCATAAATGAAAAAAAGACACACCTAGGTATCAACTTAGACTTCACAAGGTGTAGGTGCTCCTGCACCATACACCCCCCAATAAAAATGACTCTTTCCCCAAGAGTGGAAACTTGTTCTTGGCATTCTCATTGCTGCTTCAAGCATCTTCAGACTTGGTACTGATCTCTTTAGTCCTGGATCAAAATTTGGTGTTGTTCTAGGCCTTAGACGTGCAGAAAAACAAAAATTAGAATCATATAAACCTGCTCTCTTCTTTGCTCCACCCATACATGGATAGCTCCTCACCATTCCTGGCACATTTTGCCTTACTAGCTTTGTGATAAGACCTACATGCCTCTGCTTAATTTGTTCTTTTTGTAATGTCCCTATACCTACCATGTCACCATCCTCTTGTACCCCTACACTAACAACTTTATCCTCTTTTGCATTACCAAATTTCACTTTTATTGCAGCAACCTTCATAGTAATGGGACACACCATGGTCCCAACAACAATTTCACCCTATCCTTCATACTTCTTTGCACACTTAGCACTTACCTTGGTCAAATCAGACTTAGGCTTGAGTTCTCTCTCTGCCCCTTGCAAAAACAAACTCCCTACTGTCTTAACATCATTTGTAGGTGCCTTTCCTGCTATCACAACACCACCAATCTATTCTAAACCTACAACCATATTAGACTTACTGTCCTCAGGCCTTAAAGGCTCCTTCTTTCCAAACAAAACTACCTTAGACTTACCCTTATCCCTTACACTTGTTTTCAAGGGAAGCAACTTAAAAGTTTTTTCCTCCTTCTTGATTGAGTATGTGTTCTCCCAACCATCATATATAGACCTCCTATCAAATTGCCAATGCCTCCCTAAGAGAACATGACAACAATCCATTGGAAAAATATCACATAGAACCCTATCCTTATACTCTCAAATCTGAAAATCAACATATGCTTGCTCTTTTACCACCAAAGTTTGATTATCATTGACCCAAGACACTCTATAAGGTGATTCATGAGGTAATTTTTCCAAACTCAACTTATCCACCATCTCCCTAGACACTAGATTATCTTGAGAACCAGAATCAATGACAACTTGACACACTTTACCTTTGCTTTTGCATGTAGTTCTGAATAGGCTCCTTCTTTGACTCAAATCTTCCTCCTTGGATGCTTGCAACATAGTTTTCCTTATCATGAGTGCCTCTCCTTCTTCTGATGTAAGATTGACTATAGGTGAAGTCCCATTCTATTCATCTTCATGCACTAGTTGATTCCTCCTTTCTCCACCATAAGAGCTTGAGCCTTGCTTTTCAGGGCATTTAAAGGATGGATTTCCAGGTTGGTTACAAGTATAACATCTCCCTGAGAACTTGTAGGAACCTCTTCCTCCACTAGATCTACCTCTTGAACCTCTCTAGCCACCTCTAGAATCAAATTGCTCTTGGCCTTTCATGGAATCCTCTTGATTATCATTAGTTGGCTTTTAACTAGACATGAATCGTCTTCCTCTTGATGCACCACCTCTACCTCTTACTGCTTTGTCTTTCCTTCTCTTCAATTTCTCCTCCACCCTGATCGCCATTTGATAACAATCCTCTACACTCCTAGGGTTAGCCAAAACCAATTCATCTTGTACATTAAGCCTTAAACCACCAACATACCTAGCAATATTTTCATCTTCATTCTCATGATGACTAGATCTTAAACTTAGTTTATAAAACTCCTCGGTATAAGAATTAATATCCATTTCCCTTTGTCTTAAATTTTGTAATCTCTTAAACATTTGAACTTGGTGGTCTTTGGGTAAGAATTTACCTTTCAATTTTGATATCATCTTGTCCCATGATGTGATCTTAGACTTTCCTTGTTTCCTCCTCTTAGACTGAAAGTAATCCCACCATACCAAAGCATGACCCGACAACTTAGTCTTTGGAATCCTTACTCTTTGCTCCTCAGAAACTTTGTCACATTGAAAATGGTTATCTAATTTAGCAATCCAATCAAGTAGTTCTTCATCATTTAGACTACCACCATATTTAGAAACATCAAGTTTTACCTTAGACTTGTCACCTTTCACTGCCTTCAACAACTTTGCCATTCTTTGGTCTTTTGGATCAAGTTCTTCTTCCATGTCTTCAAACTCCTCATCTTCCTCTTCTTCTATCTCACTCTCTTCAGCATCTCTTCTCTTGTTTGTTTCCAGGGCTATGAATCACTCTTCCAACTCTTTGAGTTCTCTTGCATGCCTTTCCTTCATCTCCCTCATCTCTTTAGCCATATCTTTGCTCTTTGGAGGCATCTTGTCAATCTTGCCTTTTCTTCAACCTGCAAAATGCAAACCAAACCTACTCCCTGCTCTGATACCACTATGATGTAGAGGTGGGGGGAGATCAAATTAAAATGTATTCAAACTCCCAAAAACACAATTTTCCTCAAGGGAAACTTGCTCCAACTAGCCAAACCACAAAACCTCATTTTAAGCCAATTTGAGGAGGGTTTAATGAAAATATGGGTCCTAAGACTTATCATAGCATTCTAGTGCCTTAGACCTTCATAAATTACCTTCAAAAACTTAAAACACTATCACAGATATAGTTCCAATCATATTTTTCCAAAACCTTACTTTAGTTCCTCAATTTCACATGGAAAACTCATGAAAACACCCTAGGGCATCACCCTAAAACCATAAAAAATGCATTTCCTACCTCCCAAACCATTGGTACATATAAAATACCATGAAACAAGTCATTCCATTGAGTTACAAGGCTGGAAAACAGGTGGAATGGCTATAACATCACTTTTACACCAATCGAACCCTCAAATTAGTTAGAAACAGGCAGTCCCATAAAAATGAAGGGATATCCCTCAAAACTTAATATTAGACCCTCTAACTGGATTAAAATGAAAGCTATTTCATGCCCCTACAAGATGATATATGTCTTAGAGCATATGGTGGTGGTACAGATCCATACAATGCTTGCAAAGTTCAAGAAAATAGGAAAAACATGGGGTTTGAGACCACCTGGTAGTAAAATGAGGATATCTCACTCGATTCTCAATGAAATAACACCATTCCAACGCCAAAAGATATGTAATTCAATTATCTATCCATCCATTATAGTATTGGAGTGTGGAAAAATACGTACAGGTCGTACAATGCATAGGATCAGCAATTTCTTAATGGAAAACACAAAAAATAGCAAACTTCTTATTAGAAACTCATTCCAAACTTCTTCAACAACCTCCCCTTCGAGATATTACAACAATATATCATGATACCACCTTCAAACTACCTCTTTGTGTTTTCAAATACCATAACCACCCTTTAATTAGATTTTAAGATGACAATTTTGCCAATTTTCCTCTTAATCACTATCCCATTACAACTTGATCAACTTGATTTTGCAAATACCACCTAACTGACCTATTAAGCTCTCCAATACATTTAAAATGGTCATTGAGACCTTATTTAACATGGAATAAGACCCTACTCTCCATATCCCTTAAAACTCATGATTTCACATGGCTTTTGCATTATGAATCAAACTGACAAAATCAACTAAATGTTTCAAAACCCTTTCAAATTACATTATGACTGGTCCTTTAGACCTTATTAAGCATAAATGAACAAAATACACACCTAGGTATCAAATTAGACTTCACAAGGTGTAGGTGCTCCTGCACAAGAGTCCTGGCTCAATTTTCCAAGACCTAACCCCGAGGGATGGACAGAGGGTCAAAAACCCATGTCAAATTAGCTGATAAAGGTGGGTCCTATTAAGGGAGGACCCATTCACCACCTAGGGAAAATGGGTCTTGGAACCATTTTCCAAGACCTAAATTTTCCTAGTTTAGTTGTTATGAAATTTAAATTGTGGGGTGTTAGGATAGATCTTCTGGAGGTGTCATAAGTAAGGCTTAAATTTTAATTAAAGGGGTTAATTGAATCTTGTGCCATAGAGAACATGAGCTCTTGCTTGACATGGGAATAATTCATGATAAATTGGACTTAATGAGGCCTTGAATTGGTGTTGTGAGGTGTTTTTCACATCCACACTAGGTCTTGGACCCTTTAAAATTCAAATTATGACATCTTGTGAAAGTGTTGTGAAGTGTTGTAAAACATTTCTATACTTTTAAAGACTCTATTTATTACAATTCACCTAAAAATCACCTTTTCATCACTTATCAAGTCCTATTTTGAATTGTTTTAAAGTATTATGACAAAATTTCATGCTTTTCTAGGTTTGTTATCACTATTTACACCTTTCTAATGCTTTATTTGTCCCCTTTATGCACTCATAAGGCTTCATTAAGTGTATTTTTGAATGTAAACCTAACAAATAACATTAAATGTGACTTAATTCTAGATAGCCACTTTCAAGTCCAAGGTGGGACACATTTTCTATGGGTGGCAAATGAGTCCCTTTTGGCTAAAAAATCAAAATATTTCAAATTTTCTTTTGGGTTTTTATTCAAAATTACTTTATGTCATCTTGTGATGAGGTATTATTGGGTTACTAAGGTAGAAGTGCATATAAATAAGTGTTTTTCTTCTCATTTTAACCCCCATTCACCCATTCAATCTCTCAACTCATTTTTACAACTCATCATTTATCTTAAGAAAGCTAGGGTTTTGACATTACAAACCATTCAAGATCAATTTTTAGATTTTCAAGGGCAGATCCTTCATGTTTTACTCCAAAATTTCAAGATCAAACATCATGGCAAGGTAATCAACTCCATTATTGCATGTTTCATTCCATTCTTTCATCATTTTGGTTTACTACCTAAAAGGGGTTTGACCAAGGCAAACCCCCATGCCCTAACATCCAATATTTCTTCTTCTCTTCTTGTGTGTTTGAAAATTTAAACATTTTAGAGGCTTGGAAATAATTGAAGATAAAGTTACAAATTTTTTTAGGTCTTCTCTTCATTCAACAAGTCAAAATATCAACAAAAACTCATTTTCAGGTTCAGAAATTAGAGTTTCGGAAGAGAACACCTGTAGAAAATCAAAGTGCACACTGAGAGCTACGGATTCCACCATTGAATATTTATAAATTCAAAAGTGGACTCATTCACCATGGGTGGTGAATGAGTCCCACTTCTAGGTCAATTTTGAGTTTTCTGCATTTTTAGATACCCTTTTGTTAGAAATAGGTTCTGACACAGTTTTGTAAAACTAGGACTAATTCGCCTAGAATGGCGAATGAGTCCCACCAGGCCTAAAAATTAGCATCAAAAACATTTAAAATTTCATTTCTATCCTCCTTCAATATTCGAGGTGCACACTTTTAGTATCATTCAATTCTGTCACATTTTGCATTCATTTCTAGGTGTTTATGCATTACACAATGTGTTTTTAAACAAGTTATTTTCCCTTAGTTTCCATTCATTAATCAATTAATATTATTAGTTTCTTACATTCAAACATTTCATCTATTTATATTTCATCCATATTCCATTCATATTGCATTAACTTTGAATGTGGACTTAAGCATTTTGGCCCTTCTTTCTCCTTTTAGGTGAAAAACCCTAGAAGTGCTAGAAAGAATTAGGGTGCCAAAAATCTATGTTCTATTTTGGTGAACATGATTTTTTGAATACTTTCTTGTTTTATTTTTATTCCTTCATCATACATATAGCTTGCATTGATCTTGCATTACGGTTTGCATGAATTCATGCTAGGTTTCAACTATTGCATTCATAAAAAGAGCATTTAGGTTGCATTTTTGGCATCTAATTTCATGTAAATTTTCTAAAATTCTACATTTTTCATTTAGTTCTACATCATAGCACTCATAAACCATAAATATCACTAAAAAATTTCTGAAAAATCTGAAAGAAGTCCATACTGGGACTCATTCGCCACCTTGAGCGAATCAGTCCCTTTTCACCCCTAAAACAACCTTTTATAGAGTTGAAAACCCTGTTTTTATGCTTCTGTTTGCTACTATCAGTTATCTATATCACTTGACTAAGTTTTTGTAACATGAATTTTGTTAGATTTAGTTTAAAATAGCCCATTTCATGCATTTCTCCATTTCACATTTGCATTTTCCAAATGTCATTTTTCTGATTGGTACATAGTGCAATTAGAAAATTATCTTGTTTCATTTCTAAAAATTGTATTTCATTTTAAGTCATTGCATTGCACTTTATTTATTTTCTTATGTTATTATGTGTTCTCTTAAAGCATTCCATGTTTCTAGAATAACAAGTGGCTTGTATGATTCTATTTTTCATGGACATAATCTAGGAAAACAAAGTAAAACATTTGATAAGCATTTTGTATACCCTCCTAATACCTATCGGATTTGCAAGAATATAATAACACAAGAGGATGCAATTATAGATAATCATGACACTCATACTTGTTCTTCTCCTAATACCTTTCCTATTAGTGATGAAGGTATTTTAGTGAAAGGAGCTACAAGCACTGAGAGTCTTGATTGTCCCTCTCCTCTTCAGCCTTT
Organism: Sequoia sempervirens; assembly: GCA_007258455.2. Lineage (NCBI taxonomy): Eukaryota > Viridiplantae > Streptophyta > Pinopsida > Cupressales > Cupressaceae > Sequoia > Sequoia sempervirens. The sequence goes on along the minus strand of VDFB02281492.1, from coordinate 796,829,914 downwards.
GGAAGACATTAGAAAACAAGAGGATGAAATCATAGAAACATTCCTGAATACCACCTTACTTAATCTCCATACCCATGCCAATCACACTTTTCCATTGCTTAATATCCCTCCTCTATGTCAAGAAGATAGGTTGGTATTAGAAGACATCCCTATTAAGAGTCATGAGAATCTTGACCCTCCCTTCCCCAATGCTCCTCCCATTTGGGATAATCTATTTGAAAACTATAGTGATTCTTCTCTTGATGCCTCCCTCACTTTTTATGAAGCTACTTTACAAACTTCAAACTTGGATGAACATATTACAAGCTCTATTGTAGGGTATAGATAACATGGAACAAGAGAATGAGACCTTAAAGACAATGAACATTCAACTAACATATTCTCTTCCTAATCCCCCTCCTGCCAATCCCATCATTGATCATTCCCCTATTGGCAATGAAGTTATTTTGGAAGAACTAAGTCTTTCTTGTCAGGAACATGTGGCTTGTTGTTCTCCTAAAATCTCTCCTTCTAGGGAGAATATCATGGTGCTAGAAAAAAACAACAATAATAATCCATCTTCCTTAGATAAAATGACAATTCTTGATTTCCCTTTATTAGAGATGCATCAAACAAAGACAACTGAGGTTATGAATGTGCAAGTGTCTATTAGATCCCCCTTGATGAATGGTCCTCCTACATACCTTGTGGGACATCCTAACAACCCTCTAATTCTCTACCCACCTTCACATAAACAAAAAACTCAAAATAAACCTAAACATATCCTTTACCCTCTTCAAACTAATGTATCATAGCAACCAAGTTATAATACAATTGCTCATACATATAACACCCGAAATAATCCACAACCACAACAACCCACACCAACACCCTTACCGTTGCCAAATCCTATCCCACCTAACCATTTCTTACCAAGTCACAAGGAGTATGATCTTGTTGAGCAAATTAAGAATACTCTTGCCAAGATATCAGTGTGGTACCTTATTCAAGCCTCCCCTCACTATCACATCATGATCCAAATAGCCTTACAACAAGTTCCTATCCCTTCTAATTGAAACCAAATGACATAGTAGCCATAATTCACAGATTGAATGCTGACATTATTTTCCACCAAAGTCAACTCCCCTCTTTGGATAAAATGAAGCTTTTATGATCATCACTCAATACAAAAAAAAATGGATAAAGAGAACTCTTGTAGGTACTTTTTCTGCTCTTAATGTGTGTAGTGTGATCCTTTTGGGTAGGATTAGCATTGATAAATCAACCATTTGACCAGATTCTCTATCTCTTAAGGGATTTGACAATGTCGAAAAGAAACTACTAGGGGTAATCTTTATGCCTCTTACCACTGGAGTGGTCACCTTGAATACACCAATCCATGTCATGCTTTATGAAATTTCATGCAATCTTATCTTAGGAAGATAGTGGATTCATGCCATGAAAGGTGTACCTTCAACTCTTCATCACAAAATGCAATACATCTATAACAACACAATCCACACTTGACATTGATCTTGAGCCTGATAGTGTCTTACAACTTGAGAAAAACAAAACTAAATCCTTAAACACATCAACATCACAGGTACACAAGTGGAAATCGTTCAACAAAATGATAATGAACAACCACTTACACATCACATGAAGCTATTTGTCGATGATTTTGATTCCTTAGATTTTGAACATGACTTCATGGGTGAGTACAAAATCATACACAAAGATTCAAATAAGGCCAAAGATACAACAATAATTTCCACACAAAATTCAGACAACCTTTCAAAAGCATCCACCTCAACCACTTTAGACAAAGACACAAAATATACAACAACCTTTGATGAACACAATAACGAACAACCACCTAATCCAAACATAGTGAAAAATATTTATGGAAAAGGTTATGAACTCATGAAATGCCTTGGGTATAGTGGAAAAGGATGTGGTACTAGAAAATAAGGTATTTGTGTCCCCATCGATCCTCACACACAACAAAAAACTCATGGTCTTAGTTATTTCCCTTTGATAGAAATTTCCAAGCCCTCAATCAATGCAAACACTCTCACATCACATTATTCTAATTCAACCTTAACTGTAAAGCATCTTGAACTGCTTAACACTAGTGGTCTTGATCCTTCTTCTTTTCAAGAAATTAAACAAACAAATACACCTTCGCTTAATGTCAATGTCATCTTGCAAAATGCTCATGATTTGAATTTGTTATATTTTATACCCTCCTATAATGGAGAGAATAAAATCTCACAATCTAAAGATTATTGTGAAGATATGACAACCACTACTAAGCAAGATGTATCTTTGTCACATACCACGATACCACCTTCTACCATTAAACAAGAGTTCATCTTGTCAAGACTCCTCCAAGATCACTTGATCACCCTCCCTCCCAAAACTTGTATGAAATGTTATGACAAAACTTAATTATGCACCTGTCATAGAGTTCATGGTCACTCCACTAATGAATGTAATGCTTTGAGTCATAAAATCCAACATTTTTAGGAGTTTGGTATGCTTCTCTCTGTGGGGGCACCTAATTCCTCTCATTGATATTGATTCTCACTCTAGCATGCATTTCATTCATCATTTCGGCTCACCTTTATCCTGCACTAAGTGGGGGAAAGATGGTAGATAGCCTTGTCCTTGAACCGTAGATTTTTGGTTCCTATGTACTTCTATAGCTCTTCTAGTGTTTTTCACCTAAAAGGAGAGAGGTAGGCCAAAAATGCTAGGGGGTTCATTCAAATTATTTTATGTATGATATAACTAAGACTAAATAAGATGATATAAGTGCAACTAATTGATAATATTGATTGATTAAATATGCAAAACCTAAGCAACAAGTGATGTTTGAAAACATATTGTGTATTACAAAATCACCTACAAATGAATGGAAAAATGCAACATAAATGAATCAGATTAAAAGTGTGAACTTGGAACTTTGATGAAGACTGGAAATTACATTTGAAATGCTATTGATGCTATTTTTTAGGCCTAGAGGGACTCATTCACCATTCTAGGTGAATCAGTCCTAGTTCAGTCAAACTGTACTAGAACCTCTGTTTGACAAAATGGTATCCAAAAATGTAAAAATCCAAAGACTAACCTCAGGGTGGGACTCATTCACCACCCATGGAAAATGAGTCCACTTTTGAATTTCTATATTTTCAAAGGTGGATTCTAAAGCTTCTGATTTGCACTTTGACTTCCTACAGGTGTTTGCATCCAAAATTTTGATTTATGGGCTTGAAAATGAGTTTTTGTTGGTGCTTTTACTTGTCGAATGAAGAGAGGACTTTAACAACTTTTGAAATTTATCTACAATGATTTTCAAACTTCCAAGGGACCTAAATCTGTAAACACACAAGAAGAGAAGAAGAAATGGTGAATGCTAGGGCATAGGGGTTTTCCTTGGTCAAACCCCATTTGGGTAATTAAATCAAAATGATGAAAGAATGGAATGAAACATGAAATAATGGAAAAGATTACCTTACCATGATGATAGATATTAAAAGTATATAGCACAACATGAAGATTCAACCCTTGAATTTCTTTAGAAGCTTTCTTGATATCTTACAATGATAGAACCCTAAGTTGCTTGACTTGAGATGAAAGATTTGTGGATGAATGAATGATGAGAGATAAGAGATATGAAAATTATTTTAAAGAGGTGCTTTATAGGAAATTCACCTATTTTACCCATTAATTCCTCATCACAGGCTGACATGAAGCAATATTAAACTCAAATTTCACATTTTTCCCACTCAAAGGTCAAAGTTGAGCCAAATGGGACTCATTCGCCACACATGGCAAATGGGTCCCACCTATATGGGACTAATTTTCCATGCATGGTGAATGGGTCCCATAGGGGAAAATTTGATAGCTCAGATGCCAAGAGATAATGATATAAGGTCTAAATTGCAACCTTGTCAAGTATGGGTCCCACTTGGATGGGGCTAATTCACCATGCATGGCGAATGGGTCCCACAAGGGCCAATTTGACAACTCAGATGCCAAGAGATAAGAAAATAATGTCTAAATTGTAACCTTATCAGGTATTTGATCAATTTAAGCATTGAGATAGACAATATGGGTTATTAGGGGCTATTAATGATGATGTAAATAATATTTATGGCTTGGGACACAAAATTCAATGTGAAACTGTGAATAAATACACCTTACAACACTAAAATGAGGTCCACACAACCTAGAAAGGCACAACATCCAATGTGAACGTGTAAGAAACATTACAACAATAGATTAACATTAAGTTTATTTTAAAAACCTTCTAGATTGATGTAATAATGTTATTAAACAAATTTTGTAATGTTGAATTAAGTCTAGAAAAGCGTGAAATTATCTTACAACACTTTACAACACCTTTACAAGACGTTAAAAGCATGTTATTTGATTTGCAAGGGTCCAAGACCTAATGTGGATGCATAAAATTCCTCACAACACCTAAATCAGGGCCCCATTAGGTCCAATTAATCTCATGTCAAGAAAAGGGTCCCTTTTTCTACAACACATTTAGCCCCTACTTTAGTGAGAGGATGAACTTGCTTCACAATCACACTAAAGTAGATATTCAAGAGAGATCCTCATGTACAAATGCAGATGATAGAGAATGAAAAAGATTAAAGGAGGTGGTCAAGCCCCTAGAATCAAAGATCCTAAGTCAATCCCCCAAGATACAAAATCATGCAATGACAAAAACTAAAGAAAAGATAGACATGGTGAAAAAGATGTACTCACTCTAGGGCCATAAAACTTCAAGTCATTTGTGGGGTGAGAAGGCCATAACATACTCACTCTGGGGCCATGGAACTTTTGGTTTTCCATGGGGTGAGAAATTCCAAAAGGGTAAGATACATACGCTAGTTGGTATGGACTTACAAACACAAAGGTGGCTATGGGGAAAAGTCATGCTACTAGGTGGGCTTCCCACTCAACCATATCAAAGGTATACCTCCTGATAACTTTAATAAGGTGCCACAAAGGAAAATGATTTTTTGACCTCCATGAGGTAAGAAGAAATTTGTATGCTTGACACTCATAGACATTGTTAATGAAAAATAGTGTAAGGAATGTTCAAAGTGATTTTTCTTTGTTCATGGAAGGTCTCATCTTAGGGGACATTGTGCTTAACATCTCCAAGAGAGGATGTGTCAGAAGAAGTATCATGCTCTTGGAGGAAATGAAAACCACTGACTCCACCAAGAAAAGAACGCATCACAAGAAGAAAGGAATCACATAATGAAATGTGAGTGGTGATGTATTCCCCCAACTTTAAAGCAGTTGCAAGCACCCATACTATGAGCAATTTCTTTAAAGTAGGAGAAGAGAGAAGAAGAAATGAGAGCTTACTCGAAAAGCCCTATGCCAAGTTATATGTTTCTAATAAGCTACATCATGAAAAAGGGGAGCATGCCATATGCGAGCCAACTTAAGGTATGTAATCCACATCCTAAGCTTTCTCTTAAGTATTCATGAAAGGTTAATTACTATCCAAAGGAGGCAATGACAAGTGGCATATGAGGAAAAGGCTACTGAACCTCTTACCCCCACTTAGTGTAGGAAAAAGGTGAGCTGAAATGATTAATGAGATGCATGTTAGAGTGAAAATCAATAGAAATTATAGGAATGAGGTGCCCCCACATAGGGATGTATACAAAACTCCTAAAAATGTTGTATTTTATGACTCAAGGAATTATAGTCATTAGTGGTGTGACCATGAACTCTATGATATGCACAAAATGAAGTATCAGAATATTTTTTTTTCAAGTTTTGGTAGGGAGGGTGATCAAGTGATCTTGGAGGAGTCTCTACAAGATACCTTCTTGATCGAGAGGAGAAGGTGGTCTTGTGATTTGTTTCAAAGATAGATCTTGCTTATTATTGGATGTCATACTTACACAAGACTATTTAGATTGTGAGATTTTGTTCTCTCTATTATAGGAGGATACAAAATCTAACGAATTCAAATCATCAGTGTTGTGTGAGATGACATTGAAATTAAGCAAAGGTGTAATTATGTGTTGCATTTTTTATGAAGGATGATGTTCAAGACCATTAGTTGTCAAGGATGATTTAGAAGGGTGTTATGTGATATTGTTGATGTTGGGTGGAGGGTTGATGATCTCTATTGCAGGACAATAACCGAGACCATGAGTTGTTTGTTGTGTGAGAGGGTCAATAGGGTTGCAGATACCTTGTTCTCGAGAACCACATCCTTTTCCACTATATCCCTATTGTTTCATAATCTCATAAACTTTTCCATAAATCATTTTCATGGCTTTTGGATTGGGTGGTTGTTTGTTATTGTGTTCGTGAAATATTTTTGTGTAGTTTTCTTCTTTGTCTAAAGTGGTTGAGGTGGATGCTTTTGAAAGGTATTTTGAACTTGGTTTTGACATGATTGTTGTGTTCTTTCCCTTTTTGGAATCTTTGTGGATGATTTTGTATTTTCCCATAAAGTCATGCTCAAAATCCAAGGAACCCAACCGTCGTCCAATAATGTAGTGTGATGTTCAATGTGTTTTTAATTTTGTTGTGTATGTTCCACTTGTGTTTTTTGGTGTTAATGTGTTCAAGGGGCTCTCCTTGGTATTAGCAAGTTGTAAGACACTATAAGGTTCAAGTTCAGTGTTAAGGGTGTATACTTTGTTGTTGTAAATGTATTTCATTTTGTGATGAAGAGTGGAGGACACATCATTCATGGCATGAATCCATTATCTACCTAAGATAAGGTTACAGGAAAGTTCACAAGGAATGACATAGATTGGTGTATTCAAGGTGACCACTCTAGCGATAAGAGGCATAATGATTAACCGAGTGGTTTCTTTTCAAAATTGTCAAATCCCTTAATAGATAGAGAGTCAGGTCAAATGGTGGATCTATGAATGCCAAGCTTATCCAAAAGACTCATATTACGTGCACATTAAGAGCAAAACCATTGTATATAGAAGTTCTCTTTATGCCTATTGTGTGGTATTGAGTGATGATCATGAAAGCTTCATTTTGGTTCCATAACTCTAAAGGAGGGAGCTCATGTTGATGGAAAGTAATGTTGAGATTCGTGCTATGGATTAAAGCTGCTACATCATTTGGAGTTGTACTAGGAGGAACTACAATTTTTTGTAAGGCTGTTGGAAGAATAGTGTAGTAATTTGGTGAGTTTTGAAGTAAATCCCAAACATAAATTTTTGTAGTATTCTTTAATTGTTCAACAACATCATACTCCTTTGTGTGTGGGATGTAACGAGGAGCACTAGGAGGATTAGGTAAAGGTAAAGGGGTTGGGGTTGGTTGCAATGGTTATGCATTCTTGCAAGTGTTATATGTATGCAAAATGGTATTATAACTTTGTTGTTGTGATACATTATTATTAGGTGGGTAGAGGATGAGCTGAGGTTTGTTTTGAGTTTGTTGCTTGTGTGATGGTGGGTAGAGAATTAGGGGATTCTTTGGATGTCCCACGGGGTATGTATGCCATTCATTGATGGAGGGGGATCAAATGGAAATTTATGCATTAATAATCTCAGTAGTCTTGGTTTGATATATCTCTAAGGAAGGACAATCGAGAATCACCATTTTATCTAAGAGACTTGATTATTGTTGTCATTTTATAGCACCATGATATTCTCTCTAGAAGGAGAGCATTTAGAAGAACAAAAAGCCACATGTTTTTGACAAGTAAGGCTAGGTTCATCCAAAATGACTTCATTGCTAATAGGGGAATGATCAATGATGGGATTATGAAGAGGGGGATGGTTATGAGAAGGTGTTGGTTGAGTGTCTAATGTTGTTAAGGTCTCATTCTCGTGTGCTATGTTATCCACCCAACTAGGAGAGCTTGTAGTATGTTCATCCAAGTTTGAAGTGTGTAAAGTAGCTTCATAACAAGTGAGGGAGGCATCAAGAGAAGGATTACTATGGTTTTCCAATAGATTATCCCAAATGGAAGGAGCATTAGGGAAGGGAGGGTCAAGATTCTTATGACTCTTAATAGGGATTTCTTTTAATACCAACCTAGCCTCTGGACATCGAGGAGGGATATTAGGAGATGAAAATTTTTTATTTTCATGGTTATGGAGATTACGTAAGGTGGTATTCAAGATTTCATCTTCTGGTTTTCTAATGCCTTCCAAAGGTTGAAGAGGAGAGGGAAAATCAAGACTCACAGTACTTGTAGCTCCTTTCACCAAAATACCTTCATCACTAATAGGAGGTATTGGGAGAAGAACATGTATGAGTGTCATGATTGTATAACACATACTAACATGAGAAAGTAAATAAAGTGCAATGAAATAACTTAAAATGAAATGCAATTTTCAGATATGAAACAAGCTAATGTTCTGATTATACTATGTACCAAGTGGAAAATGGCATGAAAAGTGTAAAATGTAAAATGAAGCAATGCATGAAATGAGCTATTTGAAGTGAGATATAGTGAAATGCATGCTACAAAAATGCAACTAACTGATATAGGTAGGTTAAGGAACTCAACAGAGGCTGAAAAAAAAAGTTTTCAGTTCTATAAAATGAAGTTTCAAAGGACAAAAGGGACTGATTCGCCCAGGGTGGTGAATGAGTCCTAGTATGGAAATTTTTTCATATTTTTTAGAAGTTTTTGAGGGATTTCTATGGTTTTTGAGTGCTATGATGTAGATATAATTGAAAAATGCAGAATTTCAGAGAATTGAAATGAATTGAGATGCTAAAAAAGTAAGCAAAATGCACTTTTTTTTTTAATGCAAAATTTGAAACCTAGTATGCTAATTAACTAATGCAAATCCTAATGAAACGTTAATACAAGGATAGATAAATGATGAAAGGATAAAAAATTAGATAAGAAAGTGTTTGAAAAGAAGGCCCACCAAAATGAACCATAGATTTTGGGTTCCTATGTACTTGTCTAGCTCTTCTAGGGTTTTTCACCTAAAAGGAGAGGTAGGCCAAAAGTGCTAGGGGGTTCATTCAAATTATTTTATGTATGATGTAACTAAGACTAAATAGGATGATATAAGTGCAACAAATTGATAAGATTGATTGATTAAATATGCAAAACCTAAGAAACAAGTGATGTTTGAAAACACATTGTGTATTGCAAAATCACCTACAAATGAATGGAAAAATGCAACAGAAATGAATTAGATTAAAAGTGTGCACTTAAAACTTTGATGAAGACTGGAAATTACATTTGAAATGATCATAATACTATTTTCTATGCCTTGAGGGACTCATTTTCCATTTTGCACCAATCAGTCCTAGTTCTGTCAAACTGTACCGAAACCTGTTTCTAACAAAAGGCTATCCAAAAATGTAAAAATCCAAAACCTAACATTGGGGTGGAACTCATTCACCACCCATGGTGAATGAGTCCACTTTTGAATTTCTAGATTTTCAAAGGTGGATTCTAAAACTTCTGATCTACACTTTGACTTCCTATAGGTGTCTGCTTCCAAAATTCTGATTTACGAGCCTGAAAATGAGTTTTTGCTGGTACTTTGAATTTTTGAATGAAGAGAGGACTTTTAAATTTTTTCAACTAGATCTAAAATGATTTTCAAACTTCCAAGGGACCTAAATTTGCAAAAACACAAGAACAAAAGAAGAAATGGTGAATGTTAGGGCATGGGGGTTTGCCTTGGTCAAACCCTGTTTAGGTAATTAAACCAAAATAATGAAAGAATCAAAACATGTAATAATGGAATATATTACCTTTCCATTATGATAGATCTTGAAAGTCTGTAGCACAACATGAAGATTCAACCCTTGAATGTCTTTAGAAGCTTTCTTGATATCTTGCAATGATAAAATCCTAAGTTGCTTGACTTGAGATGAAAGATTTGTGGATGAATGAAGGATGAGAGATAAGAGATGAAAATGAGTTTAGAGAGGTGCCTTTATAGGAAATTAACCTATTTTACCCATTAATTCCTCATCACAAGGTGACATGAAGCAATATTAAACTCAAATTTCACTCTTTTTCAAACTCAAAGGTGAAAATTGAGCCAAATGGGACTCATTTGCCACACATGGTGAATGGGTCCCACTTGGATGGTACTGATTCACCATGCAAGGAAAATGAGTCCCATAGGGGCCAATTTGACAACTCAAATGCCTAGAGATTAGGAAATAAGGTCTAAATTGCAACCTTTTAGGGTATTTGATAAATTTAAGCATCAAGATGGACAATATGGGTTATTAGGGGCCTATTAATGATGATGTAAAGACTAATTAAGGATTGTGACACGAAATTAAATGTGAAAGTGTGAATAAATACACTTTACAACACTAAAATGAGGTCCACACAACCTAGAAAGGCACAACATCCAATGTGAACATGTAAGACACATTACAACACTAGATTAACATTAATTTTATTTTAAAAGCCTTCTTGATTGATGTAATAATGTTATTTAACACATTTTGTAATTTTGAATTAGGAATAAATAGGTTAATTAAGTCTAGAAAAGCGTGAAAGTATCTTACAACACTTTACAACACCTTTACAAGATGTCATTAAAAGCATGTTATTTGATTTTTAAGGGTCCAAGACCTAATTTGGATGCATAAAATTCCTCACAACACTTGAATCAAGACCCCATTAGGTCCAATTAATCTCATGTCAAGAAAAAGGTCCTTTTTTTCTACGACACAGTTCTCGTATGTCACTTGTTGTTGCTTCCTTTGGCTAGTCATTAGCCTTTCATGAACATATAAGAGCGAGCTTGATATGTGGAAAATGTGCCTTAAGTTGGATTGCGTGTGACATACTATCCTTTTTCATGACGTAGCTTCTCAAAAACATATGAATTGGCATAGGGATTTCTGAGTAAGCTCTCATGCCCTCTTCTTATACTTTAAAGAAATTGCTCATAGTACTGGTGTTCGCAATCACTTTAAAGTGGGGGCATACATCACCACTCACATTTCATTGTATGATTTTATATTTCTTGTAATTTCCTCTCTTAGACACATTTGGAACAATGTTACCCAAGATGAGACCTTGCACTTGTCCTCTATTGGAAACTAGATGATATCGCTTGCACTTATCCTCTCTTGGAGACATTGAGCATGATGTTCTTGAAGATGAGACCTTGAATGAACTAAGAAAAATACCTTTGAACATTCCTTACACTATTTTGCATTAGCAATGTCTATGAGTGTCAACCATATGAAGTTTTGCTTACGTCATAGAGCTCAAAAATCATTTTCCTTTGTGGCACCTCATTAAAGTTATTAGGAGGTATAACTTTAATATGGTTGAGTGGGAAGCCCATTCCAAGGCATGAATTTCCCCATAGCCACCTATGTGTTTGTGAGTGCATACCAACTGGCGTATGTTTCTCACCTTTTGGGCTTTCTCACCCGATGGAAAACCAAGAGTTTTGTCACCCTAAAGTGAGTATGCATTTTATTTTGTACAAACAACATAGATTTGATCCACAAATAGCTGGAAAAATGATCAAAGCTTGATCCACCTTTTCATTTTCATATTTCTCTTTCTTTCCATTGCATGATTATGTATCTTGTTGGTTTTACTTAAGATCTTGGATCCTGGGGTCTTACAAAAACTCCTTTGATCTTTGGAATTATTTGTCATCTACATCTCTACACTTGAATCTCTCTTGAATGTCTACTTTAGTGTGAGTTTGAAGCAAGTTCATCCTCTCACTAAAGTGGGGGCTAAATGTCCCATAGAAAAAAATACCTCTTGCTTGACATGGGAATAATTCATGATAAATTGGACTTAATGAGGCCTTGACTTGGTGTTGTGAGGTGTTTTCCACATCCACACTAGGTCTTGGACCCTTTAAAATTCAAATTATGACATCTTGTGAAGGCATTGTGAAGTGTTGTAAAACATTTCTACACTTTTCTAGAATCCGTTTATTACAATTCATGTAAAAATCACCTTTTCATCACTAATCAAGTCCTATTTTGAAGTGTTGTAGAGTCTTCTAACAATATTTCATTCTTTTCTAGGCTTGTTATCACTATTTACACCTTTCTTATAATTTATTTGATCTTTTATGAACTCATAAGGCTTAATTAAGTGTATTTTTGAATGTAAACCCAACAAATAACATTAAATGTGACTTAATTCCAGACACCCACTTTCAAGTCCAAGGTGGGACCCATTCACCATAGGTGGCAAATGAGTCCCTCTTGGCTCAAAATTCAAAATATTTCAAATTTTATTCTAGGATTTTATTCAAAATTACCTTATGTTGGCCTGTGATGAGGTATTATTGGGTTACTAAGGAAAAAGTGTGTATAAATAAGTGTTTTTCTTCACATTTTAACCCCCATTCACCCATTCAATCTCTCAACTCATTTTTACAACTCATCATTTATCTTCTCAAGCAAGCTAGGGTTTTGACATTACAAGCCGTTTGAGATCAATTTTTAAACATTCAAGGGAAAATCCTTCATATTTTACTGCAGACTTTCAAGATCAAACATCATGGCAAGGTAATCAACTCTATTATTATATGTTTCATTCCATTCTTTCATCATTTTGGTTTAATTACTTAAAAGGGGTTTGACCAAGGCAAACCCCCATGCCCTAACATCTAACATTTCTTCTTCTCTTCTTGTGTGTTTGCAGATTTAGACATTTTAGAGGCTTGGAAATCATTGAAGATCAATTTTCAAAGTTTTTTAGGTCTTATCTTCATTCAACAAGTCAAAATATCAACAAAAACTCTTTTTCAGGTTTGGAAATTAGAGTTTCAGAAGCAAACACCTATAGAAAATCAAGTGTAGAACAAGAGCTCCGGATTCCACCTTTGTATAATCAAAATTGAAAAGTGAACTCATTCACCATGGGTGGAAAATGAGTCCACTTCTAGGTCAATTTTGAGTTTTCTACACTTTTAGATACCCTCTTGTTAGAAATAGGTTCTAGCACAGTTTTGCAAAGCTAGGACTAATTCGCCTAGAATGGAAAATGAGTCCCACCAGGCCTGAAAATCAGCATCAACAACATTTCAAATGTTATTTCTAGCCTTCTTCAAGATTCTAGGTGCATACTTTTAGTTTCATTCAGTTCTATCACATTTTTCCTTCATTTCTAGGTGTTTATGCATTACATAATGTGTTTTGAAACAGTTGTTTTCCCTTAGTTTCCATTCATTAATCATTTAATCTCATTAGTTTCTTACATCCAAAAATTGCATCTAGGTATATTGCATCCATATTGCATTAACTTTGAATGTGGACATAAGCATTTTGGCCCTTCTTTTTCCTTGTAGGTGAAAAACCCTAGAAGTGCTAGAAAGAATTAGGGTGCCAAAAATCTATGTTCCAACTCCAATTAACCACTATTAATTAAGATGACCCTAGATAAATGTGAACTTGTATTAAAATACTTTACAACACTTAAATAAGGTACACATAATTAAGTTCATTCCATTAAAAGGGGCCCACTAGGCTTAATTCATTAAATAAACCCTAGAAAAGTGTGAAAGTGTGTTACAACACTTTACAACACTCTTGCAAAGGACAAATTAAGGTAAATTTTAATTAAATAGGGACCCTAGAATTATGTGAATGTGCACAACACATTACATCACCATTCCAAGGTACAATTAATTTAGTTTTATGTCAATTATCTAAAATAAGTGTGAAAAAGGATTACTTTTTTCGACACTACATTTATCCCCCACTTTAGCTACCATATGCTACTACGTGAAATATGCAAGCTAAAGGAAATAAATACAATGAAAAAGGATACTCATATAGATTCATTAGGGAGAATGAAGCCCACATTATAGCTACCTGCAAAACCACAATTTTAGGAACTGCATCCTACAACACAAATTTGTTAGATGTTCAAAAATACTCTTATTAAACTTCTATAGAGAATTGAATTCGAGAGTAGATGTATGCCCTCCCTAATTCTACTACTTTATGGAGGTGAAATCAAGGTGAACACAAAACCACATTGAATCACCTAGGTCACATCATAGGGTATTTCCAAGTACCATAGCACATAATGATAGACATTTGACAAGATCAAGAGTGGAATTATGATTTTAAATGTGTCCCACTTTGGCACAAAGTGTCCTAGAATAGTTGAAAGTGTCTAAGACCCCTATTCAAAGATGGCCTAAATGTCCATATTGTCTTAAAAGTATGTTAGAAAAAATTTAGTGATGCTTATTTGATTCAGATCTTATTTTAGGGTATGTGCAGGATCATGATGGGCCAAAAAATGGTGATATGATGGGTATGTGGCTAGTGACATTTTTTATTACCAAAAATTAATGAAACAAAAAGGGTTTTTAAAGGAGATTCTAAGATTTCCACCAATATAAATTATGCTTTACTTTGAATTTAATAAATAATTATTATTCATTTTCTATTTGAATTATGACTAAAGTCCCAATTGATAGGCTGATTGAAAAATATCTATAGCTTTCAAATGGTATCACATTTTTTGAATCTAAAACATGCATCACATTCTATGCAAATATGCTTTGCATACTATAAGATTAAAAAAAAATTGAATTTCATGAAGTTTTGACCAAGTTAAGGTGGTCAAACATATGAGTTTTTATATTTTTTAAAATTTGTAATAAAAAATTCATAATTAATTATTTACTTGGAAAAAAATTACAAAAAAATATGCATCACATTGGGACATGAGTGCTCTACTTATATCTAAAATATTATAAAAAAATATTATCATTTTATTGTGGTTAGGGTGGTCAGACAGACAACCTTCTTATTTTTTCCCTAAATTTAAGTACTACTACATTGAAATTTTAAATTTTCACCAAATAGAACTTTTTCTTTTTTAATAAACCTAGTAGTTTAGAAACTACATTCAATTTTCTATAGATTCTATTCTTACATATTTTTGAAATAATATACATAAATTATTCAAATTTTTATGTCAAGTTGCCTAACAAATATTTTTCTAAATTTTTTGCCACTTAAGGGCCTATTTTTTCCATGATGATCCTGCACATGTACCCTTTATGTAATTTTCCTCTTAGGTTCCCCTACGAGCCCATCAACATCTAGGAGGGAGGCAGTTCTGCTTCCTTCGTGAGTTGGTGACAAATTTCAACAGAGGAGATTCAATTGCTATAGGAGGTTGGTTTGTTTTGGGTGTACCTCATGCCACCTATGAGGTACCACGATGTTATGCTTCTAGCCCCAGCCATGAGGTGGGATGTGGTTACATACACCTTCCATATTTCAACTGGGGAGATGACGGTTACATTGGATGATGTGCACCACATCTTACAAATACCTATTTGTGGTGAGCATGTTAGTTTATCTAGTGAGAGATCATTTGTACAGATGAGAGATGATATCTGTTACTATCTAGAGAGGCCTATTTGGCACTCACACATTAGAATATGTGTGGAGCTTTTTTGGCTCCTAAATGCGTGGTCACCACTACTACAAAGGATCATTATTGTGACAGTAGCATTGGCATTGCTGCTAGATGGTTGAGGGGCACACTTAGATGGTGGTCTAGTTCATACTATTATAGGGATGAAGGAGCAACAAACTATTTATTCTTGGGGTTGCAGCATGCTCACCCATCTATACTATGATTTAAGCTAGTTTGTATTCAAAGAGCTACATAGTATCATGCACCGTATGTTGCTTTAGATATGATGTTTCAAGCATATTACCTGTACGAGGCCCACATGATTTCCTATCATACGAGCCTTGGGTGAGTTGAGGGTCTTCATCTACACATTATATGGTCTTGGTAGAAGGGAGACCTTTTATATTGGAGGATTAGATAGGAATAATTAGATGAGGATGACATCTACTTGAGACCATATTAGTGGACACTGTAGTAGGAAAATCACAGATATGAGCTATACACAGACTTCATATTGAATAATTTCTTTTAGGTAGACATGGTTATGTGGTTAGACATTTCTATTATGACCGTGTGATGAGACAATTAGGGAACATCTAGGTGCCTCCACGCTCCAGACCAACATATTGATGATCCGCATGGAGTGTTGCTAGTCCCATGGACATTGGTTGCCTTATTAGGGTAGATGTATATTTCAGTTATTCAAATAATGAGGACCATGATCTACCCATAGTCTCTGAGGTAGATGAAGTAGGTGCCACCTTGGCATATAAAGAGTGGTGGATTACAGCTAGGCCATCACCAGTGTTCACTCTAAACCACCTTATGGTTTTTGATGGACCTCTTCCAGGTCACAGAGGGGATAGAGATGATGATCATGTAGATGCACCCATAGATGATGATGATACTGTGCCTAGTGTCTTTGATGGTTCAAACAAGTATGATGAGGAGGATGGGGATTACGAGGATGATGATGATGAGGAGATAGTCCATGTGTGAGGATGCTACTAAGACCAAGGAGGATCCAATTTCCTCTAATAGAGTGGAGGTACCACCTATTAGATAGACCAGATCATGTGCCTTAGTTAGATCAGATATCCACACACATGAGTGTGGGGAGGTCGGTGGTAGCAAGCCATCCACACCACCAATAAAAAGAGGGGCCACCATTATACGATTAGTCTTAGACTAATAGATTGGAAAGCCAGGTGATGATTTGATGTGTACATTATTTCTTTACGCATGTATGCTTTATATATAATTTATATGATTATGATGGTTACTGATATTCTTATGGTTTCTATTTTGTAGGATCAGCCCAAGAGTGTCACGAGCTTTATCAACAACCACTCACAACACTAATGCCTCAACTACATATAGAGGATGATGTACTTGAAGAGTACATGCCCCCACCTTCTGTGGTACCACACGCATACCTCTTTGAGTCGATGGAAAGGTTGAGTGTATCATACAAGAGGGATAGGAGTTCTGCTAAGTAGGTTCAGGCTGAGCTCACAACTATCCTATCCTCTAGAGTCACTACTAATAATAGATTGGTGAGTAATCTATGAGAGGAGATCTTGAGGCTATAGGAGGAGCTTGCAAGGGTACAGGAAGATAGGGATTGTATAGATCGAGATAATGTCCAAGCACTTGTACGGGAGGCAAGAGCATCTGGTATGTTGGAGGGGATTCAATGGAACTCGAACCTATCACATTCTACTTTATCACGATGACCACAAAGATCACCAGCCCTTGAGGGGCCTAGTAGTCACATACCCTATTAGCTTTTTGTATTTAGAGATACTTATATACTAAAACTTTTGATGATGATTTAGATGTATATGAGAACTTTATGATTTCATGATTTTTTGTTTAATTAAATGCCAATGTGATTTAGAAAATATCCTATTTAAGAATATCTACTAAATGTCTACATGATTTAATGCATCATGTGATGTAATTAAACCATTTACAGTTTATATTAGATGTTACATTGTGATTAAAATATGATATGTTAACTTAAATACACCTATGATCTATTGATGTTAAATACACATAAGGATTTAAGTTAACATAACACATGTAAATTTTGAATAGTATGGAAACTAAAGTAATTAAACAATGAAGTTGAATAATTACCCTAGAATCTAAGATACACACTTGTTACCATGTATCAAAGAAGAAAGCAATGTGAGATAAAATAGAAAACTATCTACTTAACCTTAAACATTACTCTAACATACTATTCAAAAGAGGAAATACTAGATGTAACACCGATGCAAATGCATGACATTTATATGTTCTTTTAGAGGTGTACCATCCATTTCTTTCAATGTGTAAGCTCTAGATCCATAATTTTCTTTGATAATGTAAGGTCCCAACTAGTTGGGGCTGAATTTTCCTTTCTCGTTCAGGAGGGAATTGAAATTTTGTTGATTTTCATATAACACTAAGTTTCCTTGTTTAAACTTGCAAGGGATGACATTGTTGTTGTAATCACGTTGCATATTTTTAGAGTAAGCTTGTAGATGCTCGAGAGAATTGATACGTTGTTCATAAAGAATTTCAAGCTGATGGAATCAATGTTCTTTGTAAGTAGTGTCATCAATGACCCCTTTAAGAGTAATTCTTAGGGAAGGAATTTCTAACTCCAAGGGAATTATTGCTTCAACACCATAGACCAGTTTATACGGGGTATTTCCAGTTGATGTTCTAATAGTTGTACGATAAGCCCATAATGCATAGGTTAGTTGCATATGCTAATCTTTATTGTGTTTATTTACTATTTTTCATAATATTTGTTTGATGGTTTTGTTAGTAGCTTCTACTTGTCCATTTGATTTAGGATAGTAGGGTGTTGAAAAATGATGTTGATTATTGAATGTCTCCAAGAATTTCTTCACATCATTGTTTTTGAATGGAGTTCCATTATCTGAAATTAATGCTGAAGGGAGACCAAAGTAAGCAATAATATGTTCCGATATGAAATGACATATCACATTAGCTGTTGTGGAATGAAGAGGGATAACCTCTACCGATTTCATGAAGTAATCAGTTGTGGTAATGATAAATGTATGTCTAGCAAAAGAAGGTGGTGATATCTTCCCAATAAGGTCCAAAACCCAAACCCAAAATGGCCAAATAAGAACTTGAGCATGAATTTCAAAGGAAGGGGCATGAATCAAATTTTTATGCTCTTAACATTTACAAAATTTATTTACATTCTCAAAACAATCTTGTTCCATGTGTCTCCAATAATAGCCTATACAAATTAATTTTTTAACTAAGGGTCTTCCTCCAAAATGTCCCCCACAACCTGCATGAGCTTCTTCAAGTGCTATGGGGATTTTGGATTGTCTAAGACACCAATGTAAGAGGCTATTAGATGATCTTCTATATAGAACATCTACTAGGATTATGCATTTGGATGCAAGCTTTTGTATACGAGCTCAAGTATTGTTAGTTGTAGGCTCAGGAAAGGTGCATATTTCAAATAGTTGAATATTGTTGTATATCATTCTCTAGAACTATCAATATTAATCAATAATACCTCTTTAATTTCATTTTCTATTGATGGTTTAGGGATCATTTGAACTTTAAATGTGAAGTCAACTAGAGGATTGTCAGGAGATACAAGGGAAGTGACACTTTCCATCACATCTATATGTCAATTTTCATTTTGTGGGATAATGTCTACCATGTATGATTCAAATTTATCTAATAATATCATTTTAATGTCTCTATATCGGACAAGCTTTTAATGTTTTGCTTGATATGTGTAATTTATTTATTTAATAATTATGAGTGAATCCCTAAATATAGAATTTTTTTTGGCTTTTAATGCTAATGCGGCATGTATACCAGCTATTAAAGCCTCATACTTTGTAGTATTATTTGTACATAGGAAATTTAGATTGAAAGATAAGGGAATATGCTTACCTGAAAGAGGAATTAATATAACTCCTACTCTGGAGCCCATTCTACACTTAGTACTATCACAATACAATTCCCATGTTTCTTTGCCTTTTTGAATAACCAACACATTCTCATCTATAAATGAGTCTATATTAGGTAATGCTAGGGGAGAAGGAGTGTCAACTATGTGTTTGGATAAGACTTGTCCTTTAATTGCTTTTTGTGGGACAAAATTAAGGTCAAACTTAATTAACAACATAACCCACTTAGCTAGGAATCTTGATAAATCCATCTTAGTAAAAGTATATTTTAAGGGATCAAAATTTGTCATGACATGGATTTTGATGTTCAATAAATAATGTCTCAATTTACTAGTAGAAAATACCAGAGCCAAAAATTGTTTCTGTATCATCGTGTAAAGAGTTTCATAATCAATAAAAGTCTAGCTAATGTAATAGACATGATGTTCTTTACCATGATTATCATCTTGTTTAGGCCAACAATGTTGCAAGAGAATGGGTCAATGCTGCAATGTAAATGATGAACGGTTTCTATTGCATAGCAGGTTGCAAAATAGGTGGAGTAACAAGATAATGTTTCAAACTCTCAAAGGCTTGTTTGCAATCCTCATTCCTGTTAAATTGAACATATTTCTTAAGGAGTTGTGTGAATGGTAATGTTCAATCCGCTATGGAAGCTACAAAATGACAAGTAGCCTAAATTATTCCTTGTAATGTACGTAATTGAGAGATGTTTCTAGGGGGTGGAATGATGATAATGGCATCAATCTTCTTCATGTCCACCTCAATGCCCCTATGGGATATGATAAAAACTAAAAAAATTATGATATCTACACCAAAGACACAATTTTTTAAGTCAATCTCATGTTGTATTTTCACAATCACTCAAAGATTTTATGAAGAACATTCACATGGTTTTATCAAGTTAAATATTTTGCTAAAATGTCAACATAATATTCCAAAATCTTATGTATGTAATCATGAAATATCAATGTCATTTCTTGTTGATATGTCGCACCTACATTTTTCAATAAAAAAGGCATCATGACCTAGCAAAATATTCCTCCAGTAGTCATAATTTAGTAGTTTTGTACTAATATTTAGGGTTGATAAAGATTTGGTTATGTCAAGAAAATATGTCCATGAATGACAACAAAGCATGTTTGGCAGTCGAATCTACTATCATGTCAATATTAGGGAGGGGAAAATAATCTTTTAAAGATGCTTTGTTAAAAAATATGAAGTCCATACACATCCTAATATGATTATCATGTTTCACAACAATCACAATATTTGAGATCTATGGAGAATAATCAATAGGTCAGATAAATCCAACGTCAAGAAGTTTCTCAATTTAACCTTTAACCAATAATGCTATCTTAGGATTCATCTTTCATATTTTTGTCACATCGGTTTAGCATCTTCTGCAAGAACTATGTTATGTGTTACAATCTTAGCATCAATTCCCAACATTTCTGAGTATGTCGAAGCAAAAAATTTGAGAAAGTGATGAAGTAATGTTGCATGATCTTCTTATTCATCTTCATCAAGGCACTTTCCTACCTGAATTACTTTCTCATTGTTATTGATATCCATGCGTATATTTATTGTATCTCCTGAAGGAAGTTCTTTTGGTTTTTCTATCTCAAGATTATATTCTTCTTTTTCCTTGGTACTTTCGTTGTTTTCATTTTCCTCCTCTTGTTTAGTACTAATCATCACACATGTAATCTTTTTCTTGGTGAGATGGGTGAATGATTTATCATATACTCCTAGATATTCTTTCAAAGCTTCATCATCTTCAAAGTACATTCTAAATACTCATCAAAATTTATGTCAATCAACTTGGGATGCTTCAAGGTGAGAGTTGATTTGCTAGAGTTACATATGATATGTTGATGTTGAGTGAAGGTTGTTTTGCTGCTTGTGTTATCCAATAATGGTGATATTCCAAACCATTTTTTTCCCTATGTGTTAGGATCTATAGGAATACATATGCCTTTCTCTTTCTTCCCACATCCTTTTCCATTGTAACCAAATTGCTTCATAAGTTCATAACCTCTCCCATAAAGTCTTTCCATTTATTTTGGGTTTTGTGGTTGTTGATAGTCTATATTGTCAAAATTTGTTGTATAGCTTGTGTCTTCTTCCAAAGTAGATGAGGTAGGTGGTTGTGAGATGTCCTTTGAATTTTCATTGAAATTACCATTGGTTTCTTTTTCTTTTCATTATCTTTTGTTGTTATCTTGTATTCTCCCATGAATGTTGGTGTGAAATCCAAAGAACCCCAATCATCTTCCAACAACTTAGTAAGTTTATCAATGTTTGTTTCATGTTCTTTCTCTTCTTTTTTAACTTGTTTCAATTTACTATATTTCAATACATGTAAAGGATCTTGTCCATCTCTCTCAGCCATCAAGCAATTTTTTGGTTTGGGATCAACTTTTAGTGTGTAGAATTTGTTCTTATAGACATATTTCATAACATGATGCAGATTGGAAGGAACACAATTCATTTCATGAATACAAGGTCTCCCTAAAAGGAGATTGTAAGAAAGATCCTTAGGCATAACATGGACTTTAGTTTGTAATGTTACCTCCCCAACATTGATAGGTAATGTGATGACTCTGAGTGGTTGGTTTCCTATGTTGTCAAATCCATGGATAGAGAAAGAACCAGGTTTAATATCACTTTTTCTCATGTTGATCTTTTCCAAAAGGTTGACACTACACACATTTAGGGCTAAACCATTGTCAAAAAGGGTTCATTTTATCATAGTTTCATCAATGTAGGCTATTATGTTGAAATCTTCATATCTCTTTTGGATTTCTAAGGAAGGTAACTCATGCTAATGAAAAACTATGTCCAAGTTCCAATCATTCATTTCTTGAATTAATTATACTACATCGTTTGAGTTAGTGTTAGAAGGAATGGTAAATTTTTTAAAGGCCTCTTGGAGTATGCTATGATAACTAAGTGATACTTGAAGTAGTTCCCATACATAAATATAAGCAGGAGTACTCTTAAGGTGTTCAACAAGATTATATTCCTTCCATTGTTTGTTGTGAAACAAGGAGCACTAGGCAAGATGGGATAGGGAAATAGAAATGAAATGGGAGTTGGTTGTTGTTGCTTATTGTTCCTTGTATTGTAGGTATGTGCAATAGCATTATAACTTGCTTCTTGTGAAGTATTGTTTTTTGGTGGTTCAAGGAGAAGCACATGTTTGTTTTGAACTTGTGGTTTTTGTGAAGGAGGATAAATTATGAGTTGTGGTGTGATGGTATTGACATCTTTTTACTTTTTTTTTCATGACAAGCCTTAGTGGATGAACCTTGTGAGATGAAATCCTCGAGGGCTTCATATAACATGTCAAAGTCATCGCTACTAAAAGGGTTGAGGGATAGGTCAACCTTTAAAAGTAAAATTGTCATAACTTTGGTTTTTTTTGTTGTCTTTGTTTTTATTTTCTAATGAATGTAGAATGTAATCTAACTTATCTATGAATTCAATAATACTAAAAAATCATAATTCTAATGCCACTTTTTACTCAAAGATGCAATGAATTCTTTTCCCAATGTTGTTAAATCTATCTAAATAAACAATAAATTAAATGCAAAGATAATTTGTTTCAGACTATCACTTCTTAGATTTCAAAATAGAGATAAAAGTGCTTATTAGAAACTAAAAACAACTCTAAATTTTTTTTGTCAAAATTTGTATAGTGACTCATTCTCCACCAAAGGTGAATAGGTCCTAGTGTAGGTATTTGCAAAGATCAGAAAGGGGTCTAAAACACCAAAACATACCTAGAAATCTTGCTACTTAGGATATCATAGGACTCACCCACTAAAGGTGAATGGGTCCTAGTTTTAGGGTTTTTTGTGTTGGATTTCAAAATTTTTGAGTTATTTATGTGTATATCTTATCTCAGATCTATAACAGTGAATTCTGTAGTAGATTTTCTAGATATGATGTCTCTAAATGAAACATTTACTATGATTAAATGATGACTAAGATTACCAAATCTATAATGCAATTTGAAGCTAAAGAGTTGAATGATGATCTTAATATGAAAAAAGGGAAAACTAAATCATATTTAAAGTACTCTTTTAGATTTTTAAGGAGTAAAAGTAATGCAAATATTAAATTTCATCCTACATGTAATGTTCACTAATGTAGAATAAAGAAAACCCTAAATACAATGAAAACTTAATGCAAACTAAAACCGAGGGTTTGGATGCACTCCAAATTAGAGACTAAGATGATCAAAAGGGGTTGAGTTCACCAAAATGAAACATATAGAAAAGGGAGAAGGCTGTGAAGTCTAACTCCCTTTAGTCTAGTTAGGGTTTCATTCAAAAGATGAGATCCAATAAACTTGAGATAAATATCAACCAAAGAGGTGAATTAAGTCATGATTAATGGATCTTGCACTTTTTCGTTTATGCAAGGATGGGCTGGTAAAATAAATAAAAAATTATGGAGAATAAATTCAAACAACATTCAAACCCTAATTATATGTCTAACAAATAAAATTCCTAAATATAATGCAAAGTTGTATGAATCTATATTTCTTTTGGAATAACAAGGAGGAGAATAAATTGTGCACCTAGTCAAATTTGGCTTTTCAAGATTGCTGACAAGGACTCATTCACCAGGAAAGGTGAATGAGTCCTTGTAGGCTTGTTTCAGGAGCTCTAAACCTGAAATAGAAGCTTGTTAACTATAGAATCTATTTCCTTTCAAACCCTAGTAGGGGTTCATTTGCCACTAAAGGGGAATGGATCTTGATAGGTCCTTCTAAAAACCTCTAAATTTGGTCTTCAACTTCTCAATTTTTTGTTCGCCTTTACACCCTAAAATCCCTATTTCTAGATCTAGATCTTCCTATAGCCTACAAAGAAAATTTGGTAGCTTGTTGGTGGGTAGGGGTTTGCCTCAATCAAACCCCTTGTTGGTAATTAAAAATTCTATGATAAATGAAAGTTTGAAACATTTAATTATGTGTGTGATCCAAATCTTAAGTGTGTCTAAGACTAAGATCTATAAGAATGTAAATGAAATTCTATCCAATTGTGTTAGAAAAGAACCCTTGAATGTAATATGAATAATGCAAAAGACTCACTAAAAAAGATGTGTAATGCCTCTAATAAGCTATAAATCTAAAAATTATCTCTTGTACCATACAAATAGGATGATAGTAGAAGATGGAATCACTTAGGAAAAAAGTCCTTAGGCTTGGTTGTATGTCTTGTGCATCTCTCAACACCTAGAATCCCTCATGATTCTCTATAGGCATCTATCATCAACCTTCACTAATGTTTGATCTTGGACACAAAATGAGCTCTAATACCTTGAAATGTTGCTCCAAAATTCACTTTTTATTGCTTCTTGACTATGAATGTTTGATCTCATGAAATTTATTTATCTCTTGCTTTCTTGAAATCTTCTTCCAGGTGAAATTATGTAAAATAACCTTGTTTTTATATTAAATTAGAGAATTAACCCCAAAATTTAAACAACTGAGGTCGACACTAGATCTGGAAATGAATATTATTAAGTTCCCACTAGGATGAAATTCAAAAAGGGGTCCTTCATTAAGGGAGGACCCATTCGCCACCTAGGGTGAATGGGTCCTGGCTTAGTTTTCTAGGACCTAACTCTAGGGGATGGAAATAGGGTAAAAAAGCCATGTCAAATCAGTTGATAAAGGGGGTTCCTACTAAGGGATGACGAATTTGGCACCTAGGGAAAATGGGCCCTAGCACCATTTTCAAGGACCTAAATTTTCCTAATTTAATTGTTATGAAATTTGAATTATGGGTGGCGAGATAGATCTTCGGGAGGTGTCACAGTTAAGGCTTAAATTTGAATTAAAGGTGTTAATTAACTCCAATTAACCATAATTAATTAAGAGGGCCCTAGATAAGTGTGAAAGTGTATTACAACACTTTACAAAACTTAAATAAGGTACACATTAAGTTTGTTTCATTAAAATGGGCACACTAGGCTTAATTGATTAAATAAACCCTAGAAAAGTGTGAAAGCTTGTTACAACACTCTTGCAAAAGAAAAAATAAGGTACATTTTAATTAAATAAGGACCTTAGAATTATGTGAATGTGTTCAAAAAATTACAATACCATTCCTAGATACAATTAATTCAAATAAATTATGTCAATTATCTAAACTAAGTGTAAAAAGGGATTACTTGTTTCGACACTACAACATTATTCGATCATTATGAAGGAGGAAATTTGTATCCTTAGAAGATGTTGAGGGAGAAGGATCTTGATATCCTATCCCTTTAGTATATTCAATTGGGATTTGTTCTAAATGTTTATGAATTTCATGCTCATTAGTTATGTCACATCCTTGGTTAGTTAAGATCTTAAAACCTTGGCCATAAGTCTCTTCTAGGTTGATGGGTGTATTAGTCACTTTACTAACATAAGGTAGATAGGTATGCACTTGGTTAGAGGAATTAGGTTCACTCATTTTTGGAGGTTTAGGATTAGTTTGTGATTTAATCTTAGGATGTAAAAGAATAAACATCAAAAGTTTTGGGATAGTAAGAGGAGTTGGTTGTTGCATGGAAGGATAAAATGATGCATTATTCTCAAGGTTTTCAAGGCAAGTATTTATGAATTCATGCATGCTATCATCTTATCCTATGATTTCAACTTGACGAGGACATTAATTAGGAGTGGATTGAGCATGATTAGGTTCTATTGCATTAGGATCATTTCCAAAAACACAACTTGAAACATCGACCAAAGAGATTAAAGACTTCCATAGATTACCAATGCACATTTCCATTATGAAAGAATGAATTAAAAAAAAAAAAAATTCTATTTTCCAATTTAAATCAAGATGATTTTTTGATGGATGATGTCTTGTAAATTCAATTTTGAATTCACACAATGCAATGAATTTATTGAAAGTTCACAGTTATTTAAACAAACACACTTTCAAAAGTTTGTTGAAAGTTTGTTTGAAAGAAGAATATTCCTTTTTTTGAATGAGTGTAAAGGGATAATATTCTCAAAGAATATTCTCATGCAAGTGGATGAGGAAAATTAGAATTTAGCAAATTAAAACAAATTTTTAATGTGCAAAGGGGAGGTATATTCCATAGGAATATTCACTTTTGGAGGAATTTAAGATTTGGCATTAAATAATTAATTTATTTAATGAAAGGGTGGGTATTAGGATATTTAATTAAATAACTAGGATAACTAGGAATAATTTAATTAAATAAGAAGACATAAGAAGGCTAATTAAATAGTTTGCATTATTTGATTAGACAGGATGAAAGGTGAATGTGAAAGAGAGTGAATTAACCTAATTAATAGGTGAACATGAGGCATTTGATTAAATAACTAGGTTAATTTAATCAAACCAACAAAAAGAAGATGGGTTTCAGGATGAAATGATGTTAATATATCCGATTCAAATGTGTATATCATTCAAGAAATTTTTAAGTGTCTACAATGTACTTTTGTGATAATATGAAGATGTGCATGAATTGTGTTGTAAATTATATTTTTATACTCTATGTTGTGTTGATTCTGAAGTAAATATTATAAATGGATTTGGGTGTACAGGATAAGATCACCCTTTTAGGAAGAATATCCTTTGTTGGGGATAGTGAGAGATAGGGACATATATGGGGAGTCTAATCCTCATTAAAGGAGGGGATCAAGGGTATGAGTACCCATATGTGGTTTTTTTTCAATGTTTATATGGTGAATGTGTGAAGTGGTTTTATGAAAATGGAGGAGGGTGATAAATTTGGTTGTTTATGTGTCTCCACATATGGAGAGTAGTCCACCATCCTTCCACCTTTAGCATTTTTGCTAAAAATGATTGAGTGAATGTGCAATCCTTGGGTGGATGTATCTTTGTGTTTGTGTGTTTATATGAAGTATTTATCTATGTTTAAGATGGTAGTTTGGTGTACTCAGTCCATTGATTACCTCCTAGCTTTATCGTAGCTAGTTCACTAGCTAATGGTTGGGCGGTGAGCACCATCATTGGCCCTTGAAGTAAGTTTGTTCCTTGTGAGGATTGAAGAAAATGAGAAAATATTGTAGCATTTGAGAAAATCACACCTCTAGCTTAACCTAGGGTGTTGAATTAAATAGAATGTAAAGTCACCTCATAGTTGTTGAAAGAAACTTTGAAGAGAAAGTGTCAAATTAAGGGTACCTTATAATCTCTAGAGATAAGGATTGAATGTTAATCTATTAATCTTAATTCTCTTTTAGAAAGGATGTGAATGAAGGAATAATAAATTCCATAAATATTATTTTACAATATTATGGTTCAAAGTAAAAAAAAAGGGAAGATAATCCTAGTTGCAATCATTTATTTCTGATCTCCAAAGGAAATTTGTATTCTTATAATGTATAAATGAAAAAAATTAGAATGTAAAATGTTTATATCTTTGTATAGGAGTGAATTTTCACTTGTCTCACAAATTCCACTTTTACACCCTCTACTTTAGAAAAATAAAACATGACTAAATAATTACACGTCACCTACCTACCTCACATCCACTTGGTGCTTGTCTCTTGTGTCAGTGGGGGAATTTCTATTGGGAATGCATGTGCAATGTGTAGATGTCTACGTAGTGTGTTGTTGTCCCTTACATATTCCTACCTATGGAATTTATAGGGATGTTACATTCCCCATTGGGGATGAAGCATAACACCTTTGCATCAACCAACTGACTCGAGAATAGATCTTTCCCTCCCATTTTCATCTTCAAATGTATCTATCTTGTATTCATTCCATCTTCTATGAGCTTCTACAATCTCTTTGGTAATTCTACACTGTAGCTTGTACACTTGAGCATTGTTTAGGAATTTGTTGCTCCATCAACTCCATTGAGAATGTGTTGTGCTAAAATAGAAGCTACTATTTTGGTGTCTTGTGAGACCTCCTTCATCACTATTGTGGCCATGTTGACTTTTACAAGATTGTAGTCTTACATTCTCCCTTCATTGGCCTTGAGTGCCTTTGGGTGGAGGTGGTATTGCTCCACTATCCTTATTTTGTTGTGGTCTGATAAAGTAGCGTTGTGTTTTTTGTAGTGTTTGATATTCTCCTTTCCAACATTTCCTTTATCACATTTCTATTTCTCTTTATCTATCTAGCTATCCATGGAGATGGATACACCAAATCAGGGGTTTGACTGAGGCAAACCCCTATACAATCCCAACATTTTTCCTCTCATTTATATGTGTAGGTATGTGTTCATGTGGAGCTTGCTAGAAAATTGGACTCTTAGTGAGTTGATCTTCATCACCTTCATCTTCAATATCTTCTTTATCATACTTATAGTCATTTCTCATATTCTATCATTTATCATTTTTTTAGTTTGATAAATTCTATTGGCTAGGTTGTTAGTAGGTTTTTTGTTCTCGAAACTATACTTTTACACTTTTTGGCCATATGAACACTAGCGTTCCAAAGAGATGCCAGTGTGTCATGTTGTCATCCATGTGACCCATAGTGCCATCCTCATGAAGGGAGCTTTCTGAGGTATGGTTTGAGTTCCAAAAATTGGATCATTTAGCCCCGTCCAAATAGTCAAATTAGTAGAGTGATAGGAGAAATTGAGAGTGCTCTTCATTCTATATCTTTGAACTAAAATGATTACCCAACCCAAGGTATTTTAGGACAACCCTTCGCTCTTGGCTCTCTATGACTTGGAGCCTTGGTGCAGTTAGTCTCCCTACTCTCTATTTTAGCGAACCTGACATGAACCATTTTGCTTCCATTTAGTTGTTTTGAAAGGTCCTTTCCTTGTATCCTAGGAGCATTGTGGGTGTGAGTGTTGTGAGGTGTCCTTCCTTGCAACCCAACCTACAACCCCTAGTTGCTTAGTTCAAAGGTTCCATAGGTATCACAAAATGAATACTAAGTTGTGTCACTATCTATTTGTAAAACCTTGGGGGGCTCTGTGAATGTTTTTTCTAGTATATGTGATGTACTCCTTTTTACATCTACCCATCCCATTTGTGCATCCTGCGAGTAGTTCCCCTAGTATAACTTTCACTTTGGAATACTTTCTAATGAACTATAATAGAGATCCATCTCCATTATACATCCCCGTACAATTCAATGGAAACACTGTAATAGGTGTTCTTGTTGACCCAACGTGTTAGGTGAATGTCATCACTGAGGAGATTATCTTGACTAACCTCTTACATAGAGATGTGTATGATGGATCCAAGAGTATCATCTGTACACATGATGGGCTTTCTGTACCTCCCATCAACTGCATCACCTTGTCCATCTTAATTGGACCTAAATCAATAATTTTTCTCTTGACATAATCCCAGGGTTTGAACTCTTCAAGGTGAAACTAGGTATCCATTGGTTGGTCACTATGAATGTAGTTCCCTTAGTAGTGCATAAGTGTCTAAAATTCATGATCCATGAGGGTACAGTGCTTGTAGTCCATGACACTAGCTATAAATTATTAGTTGCACATGGTGGCTACTTGGTGGATCACTTCTAGCCTACCCCCGTAGGTCAACTTCCTCCTAGGATGGATCTCTTGTACCAAACCTATGTAAAGTACAAGAGTTGGAGCATAACTCCTAAAGAGAGATACCCTCCTTCTCCCTATGCCATCTCATATAGGGCATGTTTGAAGGCTGATAACAATGTTTCCTTGGACTGGAGAAGGGAGGAAGACAAGCAGTCTCAAGGTTCCTCTTCCACCTCTTCCATTTTCCTGCCTATTGCTTCGTCTCACATTTTTGTGACACCATCATCTTCTGCTTCTAGGCATTTGATAGAGAACCTGATGATGCCCTCTTGGTGAGAGCCTAAGTGTCCAACATTTGAACTTCCCGTTCTACCCATAGTGCCTAGGACCATTTGATATGGTAAGGGGAAGGTTCCTCATGGGGAGTCCTCTATGCCTTAGCCTTCACAGCCTCCTACTACTCCTACCACTAAGGTAGTAAATGGGTAGAGGAAAACCACTGAGGCATATTCCCCCCACTATCATCCCATCCTCTTAATCTCTCCCTCCTATTCCCATTCAGGTGTCTCTCCCTCCACTAGAAATGGTAGTGATGGACACTCTAATGGCCGAGCAAGAGTCCTCTGTTCCATCTAAGCCTCCAGCCTCTAACTCTCATAGTCATAGGAACCACCTTGTATGTGATCACAAGTGTTAGAGAAAGGCTCTAGCTACTAAGCAGGTCACCCTATAGAGGAAGGAGGAGGAGTCAAGAATTTCTACTCTATCACCTTTTACTACATCTTCCTCTCTCATCCCCTTTGCTTCAGTTCCATTAGCCTCGGTGCTACTTCCAGCTCCTACTGTGAGCATAAATGATCCTCACCTAAAAAATGTGTAGGTGTTTATTGCTCCTTTGGTTGAGCCACCTCTCTTGATGTCCCTCCTAGAAATCCTGCCATTTTCAAAGCCCGTGGACATGCGAAATTCCTTGGTGGTTTTCATTGCGGTTCTCTCCTCTTCCTTTGTGCCTTTTGCCTTGTTCTTGGGGATATCACATCCTCCAGCAAAGCAGAAGATTGACGATGGCCTAGATAGAAATGGGGGCTGAAAGAGGGGTCCACCTTCTTCAAAGGGTGATTCAGTATTAGCATGTGTCATCCTACTAATGGAAGAAGTCCCAATGTCCTCGAAGTTTGCCACTACTCTAAGTCTTTCAGTGAGCCTAGGAGTGAATCTCGAGTGCCACCTTCCTCATCCATTGAGTTAACACATGGCACTATTATGAGGTGCATGATTAATTCCTTGGATGAGGTTGTGGCCCTTTTAGTGATCTTTGTGAAGTCGCTAACATTTACCCCACAAGAACCGAGTAGAGAAGACCTCGAGAGGCCTTCTTCCTTGGCTCTTGTTGCAGAAGGGTTGGAGGGTTACCCCCTTGATATTATGCCCTTTTAGCCTCATCCACTTTCCCCTTATAATGATCTATATTGGGAAGCTAACAACCTCTTGGCTAATGAGGACTAGGGGGCGCCTCTTCTTTATCTGTAGAGTAGATTGTGTGTGTATGTTTCTATTCCCCCTATGCTTGCATTATGTGTTCTTGGATGACCCTTGTCACCCTCATAGGTGCTTGGATACATGAGTGTTTATGTGTCATTAAAATTCCTCTATTCATTACATCATTCTTCCTATGCTATGTGTATTTATTTTCAACAATTGGGGACGGTGTAAAGTATTGGGGGCATTTAGGCTTCCCTTCCATGTTGACCCAATTTTTTATTTTTATTTTGTCTTCTCGTTTGTTCTTCATATGGTTTGATATAATAGGGGAATGATGGTAGTTCATTTATATATTATTATTATACCTATTTATATTTATGAGCAACTTTGACCCTGAAATATCAGATTGCCCCTATGTCCCTTGTAAGTAATGTTATTGTCCTCTTATCTTTCATGCTTTCTTTGTAATGTTGTGGTGCTCATGTGTTGTCCCTGGCATGTGCGAAAACATTACCATGGTGAAATCTTGCTATGTTCCGCGAGCCACAACATGACATTTTCATTCTTTATTTTATGTCCTTAGGATGTCATGTGCCTCCACATTCAGCAAACACCATCCTAAGGGTGAGCTATCATGTCACTTCGACTTTCAAAAAATGCATTCAGTCTAGCTAATGAATCTTTTCTTGAAAATCCTTTAAAAACATTTTTCAAAAATTACATTCCTCAACAAGGACCCCTAGTGAAATAATTTTCCTTCATCATGGGTTCATAAAGAAAGAATTTGAAAAAGATTCCTTCGAGGAGGGAGCACTTTCTCCTGCGACTGGATTTTGACCTTCCCCTTATGAAGGGAATTTATTCCTTTCAAATTCCTTGATGAAGTGAACATCTTTCAAAAGGATTCCTTGATGTTGAATTGATTTGTGAAAAAGGATTTCTCACTTTCAAATTGAGCATCCCTTGAATGGACCCCTTTTCTTTTGAAGGGTTCTTGAGGGACCCCTTTGAAAGCTTCTCCTTCAATTTTGACACCTACATGACTCTTTGCTTTTTTTCTTGCATGGCTACTTTTTTATTTCTAACATATTTTATCTACAGATTCACATGTTTCTTTTTAAGTACGACTATGAAGCTTCTTTACAATCAGACTATGTGAAGTCCCATCACATTTGACTTCCTTCAAGAGAGAGTACCTAAGGGGTGTATTATTTTCATGTCTAAGGTCCTGTGAAGCATTTCCATCCTGTGATATTTTTCCATCATTGGTCTGCAGGCCTTCGTTGGACTTTGATCAACTCTGTAGCTCCAAGGATCTACAGAGTCCTTTGTTTGAACCTCCTTAGGAGAGAGTACCTATGGAGTAATTTTCCTACCTTGTGCTTTTGAGTTTTCTAGATTGTGGTATGCTTCCTCGACTATTCAAGTATAAATTTCTAAACTCTTTGATATACTTTATTGAACATTCATTGAAACTCATGCTCACTAAAGCGGGGGAAAAATGTATAGGAGTGAATTTGTACCCCTATTAGAAATTCCCCTTTTACACCCTCTTCTTTAGAAAAATCAAACCTGACTAAATAATTCCACATCACCTACCTGCCTCACATCCACTTGGTACTTGTCTCTTGTGTCAATGGGGGAATTTATATCAGGGATGCATGTGTGATGCACAAATATCTACGTGGAACATTGAAATGCCTAAAAAATTCTTGCCTCTGGAATCCATAAGGACATTATGTTCCCCAATGGGAATGAAGCGTAATGCCTCTGCATCAACCAATTGACCCAAGAACGACCCCTTCCCTCCCATTTTCATCTTAAAATGCATCTATCTCATATTCATTCCATCTTCTACAAGCTTCTACAATCTCTTTTGCAATTCTACATACTAGCTTGTACTCTTGAGCATTACTTAGCAATTGGTTGTTCCATCAACTACAATTAGAATGTGTTGTGCTACCATAGAAGCTATAATTTTGGTGTCTTGTGACACCTCCTTCATCACTACTATGGTCGTGTCAATTGTTCCAAGATTGTAGTCTTCCATTGTCCCTTCATTGGCCTTGAGTGCCTTTGGGTTGAGGTGGTATTGCTTCACTATCCTTATTTCATTGTGGCTTGATAGAGTAGCATTATGGTTTTTGTAGTTTTTGATATTCTCCTTTCCAACATTTCCTTTATCACATTTCTATTTCTCTTTATCTATTTATCTATCCATGGAGGTAGAAACACCAAAGCAAATGTTTGAATAAGGAAAAACCCTATACAACCCCAATATTTTTTCTCTCTTGGCTATGTGTAGGTACATGTTAATGTGGAGCTTGTTAGAAAACGAGACTCTTAGTGAGTTGATCTTGATGACCTTTATCTTCATTATCTTTTTTATCATCTTTATAGTCATTTCTTATATTCTATCATTTATCATTCTGTTTAGCATGGTAAATTCTATTGGCTAGACTATTAGTAGGTTTCTTATACTCTAAACTATACTTTTAAACTTTCTATTCATACATATGCAATCATCCTGGACAAATGCTAGCATGTTGCACTGTCATCCTTGACCCACACTACTGTCCTTAGATAGAGAGATGTCTAAGGTATGGTTTAGGTTCCAAAAACTGCCTCGTTTATCCCCATCCAAACATTTGGATTAGTAAAGTGACAAGAATTTTAGAGTGCTCTTCATTCTCTATCTTTGACCTAAGAATATTAACCAAACTGAGGTAGTTTAGGGAAACCCTTTGCTCTTGGCTCTATGACCTAGATCCTTGGTGTGGTTGGTCCCCCTACTCTACAATCTACATATGAATAAAATCTTTGTATTACAATACTAAAAAATCCTTAAAAGGAAATATGTTGTTTTATTTTTTTGTTTGAAAGAAATGCATGGATGTGGGCATGGTTTTAAACTAACAAGGATAAAACTACACATTGTAGCCTATGTGTAAAATTTCATATACCTTTAGAGTAGAAACTTAATAATATACTAGTTATTTTTATAGAGTCATCATGTGTGGACTTGGTGTAGTGTCACTAATAGAGGTAGAAATGACACATTCTAAGAGCTTCGACTCATGAGTCATTAGCTGGTTGGCCCATTGAATCTCAAAGGTGAAAGGTAACACATGAAGAATCAAATGGTGTCAAGTTTTGTATCCATGTAATTCCCCCAAAAGAATAAGTATAACACTTGTAAAGTGTCACATCATTAGTCATCAACAAAAAATCAACATGCTAGTTGGGTTCAGTCTCACAATGATCAAAGATTCATCATACTGACAAATGGATTCACCACACAATTTTTTGGTTAGAGAGAAGGTTGGTTATTTTCCTCACCATGCTATTATTTATTCAATTCTAAGCTAGAGTAGTAGGTCTCATTTCGCTTAGAGCGACCCTGATGAGCTCCCAAATTTCAATCCATACAATAATACATCTCCAAGGCTCCTACATCAAGGGGGATTTTTGGTGCTAAAACTTATGAAGTATTGTACCATTGAATCAAGGGAATGCGTCAGTAGAAAGTTACCCCAATAGGTAAAAAGTTATTTAAGGAATGAGGTTATACTAGGGATAGGTGTCATCTTAGCACATGATCAAAGATTATTAGCATGGCCATTTTTCCTCACATTGCATCATTGGCCAAGACGTATGTCTTGGTATATGGGTGGGCTCAATTTCATGAGAGAAAGAAAGGCTTTAGGGAAACATGAAAGAGAGACAAATGACACCTATACATAATATATAGGGAAAAGTGAAGCATTTAATGCCTCTATATAGTTGTACCATTGATTATTTATTTCCTAATTGGTAATGGTGGTCCTCATAACATTACCAAAAAAGTTTCAAAGGATCTAGGTAGTTGATTATAAAGTAAAATCCAACAGTTCACACATGAGGGAGGCCTCATTAGGAGGAAGGATGTAAAGTGTTGTGTAATTAGACAAAATAGACGAGTCATAGATTCTATTGGCCTTATATGAGAGATAAATTGCACGTTTGTGATTCTCCATGAATATAGTCAACTAGTTCATCACTAATTGTAATGATTTAAAAGATCATAAAGAAAAAAATGGAAACTTTCATAAAATCACTTGCACATAATAGCCTTATTGATATTATCAAGAGATGATAAAAGAGTTGAATAAAATGTACAATTCACTTGATCTTGCTTATATAGGAAAGGTGGTGAAGGTATTCAAGTCAAATAGAATGATTGAATAACACTTCAATGATGGAACATTTGTTAAAGTTCTCACATGTCAAGTGTTCTCATGTGTGGGAAGTGACCATGCAAGAGGTGTCTCATGAAGTGAGGATACTTGTCTCAACCACATGAGGTGAGACACAAATCTAGAAGTACCTAACTAGATACTTAAGCTATGTGAATTGGACTCTCCTAGTTAGGTTAATAGCTAAGTAGTTTGATAAAGTCACTATTTACACCAACACCCCCCTTAAGTGTAACTTAGTGAGTAATGCATGCATGATGATGAGTACCACATATGAGACTACGTTAGGTACTCATGTACATGTTTCTCATGAAGTGGAAAAAAGGAGAAATACCATGTGAGAAATAGAAACCCCTCTCCAAAAAGGAAATGATATATAATGAAGAGAGACTATGTAGCTACCCCATAAAATGATGAAGACTTATCTTACAAATGTTGCTAAAATGCACTATATGAAGACTGATGTAGAATAAATACCCAAAAAGTGATGTAAATAATTTTTGGATGCTCTCAGTGAAGTACCTCTAAATTTTGATGCAAGTAGTGGTGTTCTACTAGAAAGAATCTTTAGATGCTCTTGGTGAAGCATCTTTAAAGCTTATGTAGTAGATGATGGAAGCTGATTTGATCATATTTTTAATCATTTTAGTCATTCCCACATTATTTGAATGTGAAACTTAGAATAATGGGAGAAAATACAGAATACATATACAATTCTCAAGGAATGATGACAATGACAACCCCCCTTGATTATTTTGATCCCCCCAAATTGGAATTTTATAAGTTCTAGTGCATATAACAAGTCCAATGTAATGAATAGCGACACTTCATAATTGAGTGGGATAACATTTTTCAATTGAATGGGGAAGTGATATGCACTTTTTACAAAAATATTTGCTCATTGTGAGCAGCTAATCAAAAGATACAATAACCATTTATGCCTAATGTCACACTTAGAAACTTTAAGTTTTCTTGTTTAAGGGAGGAGACAAATTTTGTGTTAAACAACACTTTTTTCACATCATCTCGACAATAATTTTTCCACCTTGGAAATAACTTTCCATTGACTATTTGCAAAATTTTGACTCTTCATTTGACAATCATGGTAGAATGAAAAAGACTCCCCACTTACAAGTATTTAACTAGCACTTGGCAATCTTTCTAGCAAAAAGTATCAGTTTTGATGATTGAATAACTAGTAACTATTGCCTTTATTCTTAGTGGTTAGACTAGTTTTGTAATGTTATAATAAATGTTATTAGCATAAAAGGCTAATCATACATGACAAGTGTTGATCTTCTTTGACTTGGGAGAAAAGGTAGAAGGAAATGTAAATATAAAACATGAAAAACGACAATGCACCAAAGCTTTTACAACATTTCAAACTTCAATTCTTTTCCTATGAATGATATAATAGACAAAAAATGCCACAACAATTCATTGTATGGAAGAGAATGAGAAACAAAGGCTAAGTAAAAGAACAGTGCAACCTTTCAAATCTCCCCATGGGAAGCACTCATTAAGGTCCGATAAAGCATAAAAAAGATCCAAAGTTAACAGAAATATCTAAAAATTGTAGAAACCTTTTCTCTTTTTACAACATAATATGGAGAAACAACAACCCTTAAAGAAAATGGAGAAGTTCAATAGACATAATCCAATTTTTGAAAGCTATCATTAAATCATAAAAGCCTAGAGCATGAAAATTAACTACTTGAACTATTGAAGTAAGCTTAACACAGTGCTTTTATCATGAATGAAAACATAAAGAAGGAAATTTGACAAAGGCCATAATATGCATAGTTTCAAATATTTCTTCCAAACAAATCACACTTAAATATCAAATGAATTGAAAAAAAAGGTCGGATGCCAATGCAATGATAGTTTTCAAGATAAAACAATATAACATGCTAGAGAATAGAAGTGTTTTGTAAAATTTCAACTTCTAAGAAAATCTCTAAAAATTAAGGAAAATTAAAGAAATTTTTTGCATGTCTTTGACTCCTATTAGATGTCTGCATGTGATAACTCATGATCTGATCGTAGATCTTGATTAGATCATGGAAAGCCTTGCTCATTAATTCCCAACTACCTCATTAATGTCTTTTAGATATTTAGGAAAGATTGCAATAAAAAAAATCAGATCCTAGAAAATAGCTTGGCAAAATCTAATCAACCAACCATATAGATTGACAATGCCAACTCGAAGATTCTACCCTAAAAGAAAGAAAGACCCACCATGCTCTAACAAACTCCATCCAAAGATATCACTCCTTAAAAGCATAAATTTCCCAAAGTGAAGAGATGATGTGTCGAGTGGGCGAGGAATCTTAGATTCATGAAAATTGCCTTAGAGAAAACTCTCGCCAAACTGACACATGCCATGGCTTGCTCCCGATAGGAAGACGATAAAAAAACTTGTGTAGCCACCACATGGTGAATTGCATGCCTTTAGGAACAACCTTTTTCTTTCAGTTCAGATTCATCCTAAAATCAAAAAATATATAAGATCCGAAAACCAAAAGAAGATTAAGGGAAAAATTGCTTTAAAGAAAGAAAATTTTTAAAGACTAATTGTAACTATCATTATGATAATAAAACTTGTCAACTATTTAACCAAGTAGAGAAGATCATTATGCCAAGTGGTGAAGTTTTGATAGTTCAAGACTAGCTACTAGTGGTTAGCATAAAACATTTCAGGTTTAGCCACTATTATAATTGACATTAAATGTTAGAGTGAAAATAGATGTTATGATTAAATTAGCATAAAAAGTCTAATTGTCAAGATGTTATTTTTATTACAAAAAATGCTAACCATTTAAATGAAAACCATTAACCATAAAATGTCTATAAGAAATGCTAACAGTTCTAAGCTTACTGACCATATAAACCGCCCAAGTCAAAGGGAAAATTTTCTAGTAAATGTGTCACATGTGGAGGTAAGTTTGAGTCAATTGTTGTAGTTGGAGACTAGGTCTCGCTTGATGGTAGTGTGACACGTGGATAAAAACAAAATTGTTAGATTATGACAACAATGTTAGAAATAAAGTGGATTTTTATCTTTGGAAATGATAAAGGAAATAAAGAAAAAAAAATCTTGTCTCTGGAAAAGGATCAAAATTTACAGCAATAAAACAAAAAGAAACAAAGAAATAAAAACAAAGCTAGATTTTTCTATGTTCAACACAGGTTGAAGATATTATTTATATCTTACTATCTTAGGATAAATTATTTTTTGGTAATAAATTGTAATTGAAGAGCAACAACTATGTGAAAGTTGTAATCAATTTCTCTCAACAATAGGAATACCAATACTTTTCCCCATGGATGTTTCCTTGGAATATTATCAAGGTTTTACCATGTAAATCTGTGTCTTGTGTTTATTCTTGTATTATTCCATTTTAGTTTCTTCATTTATTCTTTGCAACTAATTTGTGTTGCAATATTATTAGTTTTATGAATTTTACATTTTCATTTTCACAAAAAAGAATTATCATAGAGTGAAACACTTGGTCAATGCCCGGGATGTGTGTAGAATAGGTGGATTTATAGGTTAATTTGGATGAATATCACCTATAGTGGTCAATTAGTTACTAATTTTCCACAAATTGGTGACAGTAGAGTGGGAACAACTGTGGAAATAGTAATTGACGGAGATCCTATTTGCAATAATGAAAATATAGATCGAATTTCTATAGAAACTATGAACAACATACATGTTAATGGAGACAGATCCATGTGGGGTTTGGCACAAATTATTAGGTGACCTAAGTGCTATGGACTAGTTGTGGGCTCCATAGTTATCTCCAACAACAACTCCCACACCTTGTTATGCTTCACAATGGTGACCCTTCTCTTACTAATACCTCCACCATTATTCTTGAGTTGTGCTCATAGCAGCTACCTTGCTGCACTTCACTATGGAATCCCTACTCTTACTAATTCCTCCATCACCATTCTCAAGTTGTGACCATAGATTAAGCAGCCATGGTTTTTATCAATTAAAGAAGTGCATGGTAATCTCTCTTCCCAATCAATTGAATGACCACCATAATGGATGACTCTTCCCAATCGATGGAAATGTCAATGTATGTCTTTCAATTCCTATGCAACACTTTCTCTAGCCATATATCTAGATAATGGTAGAGATGTGCAAATTTCACCAAAGAAGCTTCATGGGAAACAATGAAAATTTACCTTTGATAAAAAAATATTCCTTCAACCCCTCACACCTCCTTAGCTACCAGCGCATGCACAAAGGTTTGTACTAGAGAATTCCAAGAGTAGGCAATGTAAGCATCAATTTATTGATGTCCTTAATGACATGCACACACAATACAAAGCAATGAACGTTGCACATATAATGAAATATGATGGAAAAAATGCTTCACATGTTCTCAAAAATGGCAATGAGATAGAGTTCACCCATGCTTGCATAAATGATGGGAGTTTTATTGTACACAAAACAAAAAACCTCAAACAAAGATATTTTATACCATCAACAATATTAAGCCCAAAAAAAGATCAATTTTACAAACAAATAAAATTGCATGGAACTTTAGACTAGGCTAGATGCAAGATTTTGGGAAGGTTTTTTCTTGCATGAATTTTATACTATGTTATGATTTTCAAGATCATAAAACAAAAATTGGAAACTTCCAAAAAATCACTTGCACACTATTGGTTCCCAAATCTGCAATCCACTTGAATCCTAATGGGCTGCCATGCCTAATGTTCAGATTCAAGGAGAGATTTGGCCAATCAACAAGAGATTGAATTAAAACCCTTTCTCCCTTGCACGTTAGGCTATATGAGACTCGGGAGGGTGATCCCAATAGTGTGCTTGCAAACACTTGTGTGTCAAATAATCTAGAACACTATAAATAGATAATTCTCTTTTATATTCTTAACAGACACAATACCCTAAATGTTTGGTTGAACTTCATGGCAGTGTCCAAATTAAACATGAGAGATGTAATATATTAAGTTCAACACACAATTACACTGAGATAGGAAATTAAAGTTGATTAAAATTGTAGCTACTCATAAGCAATCTCAGGAAATTACAACAATAGAAGACCAATGACATATTCCAGGGTGGATTCACCTAAACCGTGTATTTCAAAACTGATGATAACATTCAATCTGTCATAACTATGCCCAAAAAATAATGCCTTACATTACTAATACCATAAACTTAACTAGTCATACTTAATGATCCAAGTACACAATTGCATAAACCTCTGTTTATGTTAATACAATTTAATTCATTCTTTGAATGAAAGAAATAACACAAAAAAAAACTTAAGGAAAGACAAGAGGACAAATAATAGCAATATTTGATTATTCATATACAATATGCACTGTGGAGACAACCAATTCAAAATATACTATCAATTACACCCAAATATGACAATGTTGTGAATGAATTCTTCATTACATGACTCAAAACTACTCTAGAAATTGATACCAACACTTATTTATTTTTAGACCCTGTTACAAGAGACTATTCCCATGAGACCAAACAATGACCCCCATAGAATGAAGCAGAAAAATACATTTAAGGGAAAAAAACACCCCAAATGCACATCCATGTTGAGAACAGGCATTAGTCATGCCCTTTGATCAATAACTGCTTCAACTTGAAGAAAAGCCCCTTCTACACATAACTTTCCTACTCCCTTGATTTTGCTTGCTTTCACTTGCAATTCCCATGCAAATCTTCACCTAGTTGTAAAAACCCACTTACTAGCCTCATTTTCACTTAATAGTGAAAAATATTTACTTTTGGGTGAAAATCCACTTACCCATCTGCCCTTTTACCCTATAAGTTAATTTTTCTCCATATATAATTTAATTTTGGGTCATGAGAAATGGTTGCCAAACACTTTTCACCTCATAGGTAGTTTGAAAATGTTTAAAAATTTACAAAAATTGCCTCCTAGGCAATATAAATGGTTATAGAAACTTTCTAGAGTATGAAAAAACATTTCCTAGCCTGTACATGTGTTTAAAATTATGTCTAAAAACAAAAAAACGTGATTACTCTTTAATTTTTAGCTCTCTCCATTATTCATGGTGACCAAAAATTGTGCCCAGAAAATGGCTGCAATAAATCACATTTTGCCTCTTTCCTTCCTTGCAAAATTCCATTGCTAAATTCTTGTCCACCATTGATTAGAAATTATTTGCAATTAGATATGCTCTACCTATAGACATCACTTGAACTTGACCATCGTTGTTTGCTTCCTCCATTTCCATTTCATTCTAGCGATGCATGATGCAGCTTCTGTGATAAAATTTTCATGAAGATTCAAAGGTTTCCCATGGACTCAACAACCAATAGGAATTGGCAATTAAAATTCGTCTAATAATAAACTTTTTAAAATATTGTTATTACATTTTCCCCAAATGTTGTTTACATGCCTCAAATGAAAACTATCGCTGAAATAATTTCAAAAATAAACTCATTACAACAATGGCCGATGAAAGATAAATCCATTGTTGCATTACTAAAGACCAATTGAAATGAGGAAGCATTTCAACGATGACTGATGGAGAGCAAGTCCATTGCTCATTGTCGAAGCATTTGAAATGGAGAAGCTTTTCTGCAATAGGCAAAGGAGACTTGTTGTGAAGCTTTGAAGCTTCGAGAAGGTTTACAAAAGCCATGGAAACATTAAATGAACCTATCTAATAAATAATTTATGGATGAAAACATTACATCACTATATTGTTTCCCCTTTCCACTCTCATTTCAGCAATTCCCGATGGAGTTTGCATGCTATTGTGTTGTCGTGCTTTCGTGAACTCAACCAATAGAAAGCAAGAATTAAACTTTCTTTTCCTCTCAAAAATTTGAAATTGCAATTTATGTTTCCTTAAATGTATTTTTCACATTTTCACAATATTTAAAATATTTAGAATATTTCAAAAATTAGCATTTGAAACATTAGAAAAATTGCAAATTTTAATTACGCTTGTAGGTCAGACATAGAAATTTCATTGAGCACAAATGGTGACCCCTATAGCTGATATTTTTTGCTTGTGTTCATAATAAATTATTTAAAACATGGGTTTTAAATCAAACTTTTCCCAACCATCAAAAGTCGGGTACCTCCTTTGTAAACTTGCCCTCAAGACGTGCTTACTGCACCCTAAATACATTAAAATAATGTATCAAATGATCTTCATTTTTTATGAAAATAGAGATGGAAATGTTTTAGACCAAAAGAGGATCTGGGTTTCCCTTCGAATTTGAAAATTTGAAACTTTCTAGAACACCAAATCTAGCCCTGTCATAGTTAGAAAATGATTAATTAACCCATCAAAACTCATCTAGGAGGCACAAAAATGAATAGGAACACTAGGAATATGTACCAAAAACACTCCACCAAAGTAATTTGCAGGATGACCTTCAAATTACCAAATTTTAATGGGAAAAGAGAGCCTCCGAGGCATATTTAGTAGTGTAGCATAGAAAAATGTATCTTTGGACATTTTTACACTCATTTGTGTCCTTGTGGATGATGGCCTGGTTTTCATTGATTTAATGTTCTAATTTAGTCAACATGTTCAAATTAGGTCTTGGACACTCTTAAACTAATAAGAATTTTATGATGCTTGACAAAAGTGTTGTGAAGTGTTATAACACACTCACACTTTTCTAGGACCTTATTAATATATTTCACTTAAATAACTTCTTTTTATCATTTACCAAGCATTATTTCAAAGTGTTGTAAGGTGTTGTAACAAAATTTAATGATTTTCTAGGCTTGTTATCAATAATTTGACCCTTTATTATGCTTTAATTGGCTCCATTTTACACTTACAGGCCTTACTTAATTGTATTTTTGAAAATAATCCCAATAAACATAAATTAATACA
Source organism: Sequoia sempervirens (assembly GCA_007258455.2). Lineage (NCBI taxonomy): Eukaryota > Viridiplantae > Streptophyta > Pinopsida > Cupressales > Cupressaceae > Sequoia > Sequoia sempervirens. Next base: position 796,786,499 of record VDFB02281492.1, on the reverse strand, counting down.
TTTAATTTCCAACACCCACTTAAAATGCTTAATTGGGACCCATTCGCCACTAGGGATGAACGAGTCTTCTTTGGCTCAAAAATTAAAATAAATTCAAAATTCTGGCGAGTTATTGTTTTCTAAGACCTAAGGTTAACTTGTGATGTGGTATTTTTAAGGAAATTTTGCATAAATGTATATAAATATAGGGTTTTTCATCTCATTTCACCCACATTCATTCACTCAAGAATTCTAGCAATTATCAGTCATTCACTTTAGCATTCATCTAAGCATTTCAAGCATTCTCAAGTTTACATCCATTAGAGCTTTTACTTGCATGTCTTCATATTTCTACTTCAAGGGTTTGGTGAGTTGTAGCATCAATTTTTTTCATTCATCATCATCTTTTCATTTCATTTCATTTTGAAGGGTTTAATTACAAAATTAGGGTTTGACCAAGGAAAACCCCTATTCACTAACCCTAAACAATTTTTCCCCTCTTTGCATGTGTTTTGCAGGTCTTGTTTGTAGATTTGTCAAAGAGAAAGGTTGGAAAAGTTTTCAACAATTTTTCAAAGTAATTCATAGTATTCAAAGCCCTAAAAGAAGCCTGGAGAACATCTACAAGTCAAATTTTGCAGTTTTGGATCTAGAAACCTATCAGGAACTGAAGTGTAGATTGGAAGCTATAGATTCCACTTTTGAATTTTACAAAATATGGAAGTGGAATGATACACCATCAATGGCATATGAGTTCCACTGCTAAACTTGAAAAAGAGGTTTTCACAGTTTTGAGTACCCAGTTGTTTGAAACCTGTTCCGGTAGAATCTCCCTGAAATTGGACTAAGTCACCTAGCTTGGTGTATGAGTCATAGTTGGCTTAAATAGAAAATTTTGTAGGATTATAGAGCTCCTTTCCATCAATTTCTAGACTCTAGGTTCACACCTTTAATCTCATTAATTTTTGTTACAATTTGCATTTTTAGTTCAGTTTGCATATCACAACGTGTTTTCAAACATTCTACATTTTCATAGTTGTGCATTAATAGTCAATCTCTTTTATCATTTATTTGCATCTAGGAAATTCACCTTAGGGATATTTCAATCATCTTTGCATTGGAATCTCAAGGGAATATTCTTGAGTGAGCCATTAAGACTTTTGGATACCTCTCTCCTTTTAGGTGCCAAACCCTAGAAAGTGTAAGAGAGTCCCTACATCCAAAAATATTTTGTTCAAGTAGGATGCAACCCTAGGCTTTGTTGGCACATTTAAAATATATATGCACTTCAAATTTTTAAAATTTAAAGGTGCCATCACACACAATAGCCTAATTGATATTATTATGAGATGATAAAAGAGTTGAATAAATGTACAATGAAACCTTGCTTATACAGGCAAGGTGGTGAAGGTATTCAAGTCAAATACAATGAATGAATAACCATTCAATGGTAGAACACTTCAAATCACATGACAAGTGTTCTTGTGAGTGCAGGTGACCATGCAAGAGGTGTCTCATGAAGTGAGGACACCTATCTCAACCACATGAGGTGAGACAAAACTCTAGAATTCCATAAGTGGGGACATACATTATGTGAATAAGACTCTCCTAGTTAGGTTAATAGCTAACTAATTTGATAACATCACTATTTACACCAAAACTAACTCCAAACATTAAAATAAGGGGAGTATCCTACTAGCCAAGTGTTACTTCCTCTTTCCTACAATTCTACATTGCCATTAGGGATCTTGGGACATTCACAAACTTTTACATTTGATAAAAAATTGTGAATTAATTATTTCATTCTCCCCATAATTATAGTCACCCTTCTTTACTATAACCTTTAGCCATGCCATGTTTTATAGAAAATTTCATAGGCGATCCAATCTAGTGATAGGCTATTAATATAAAGAATGTTCCTTATGTTTTTTTTGGTCAAATTAGATGGGAATGTGTCTATAAACCAATGGATTGAAGTGGTGGCTAGGGTTTTGTATAACATAGATTCATTCAATAGATTTGGCATCTCCTCAAGAGAATATGAGGGCATGTAGTGCTAATTTTAAGGAGGTTCCTCCTTCAATTTATAGATAAGAGGACCCACATTTTAATTTATTATTATGTTATTGTAATTAAGCTCCATACCTCTAAACTAATAAAAAAATCACCCTTTCTAACTGCTAACATTCTTTGTAATTTTTTTTTGGAGAAATTTTTCCTCTCTTCTAGATGCTTATGTTGTGTAAAACTTCTTTATAAGGACTATTTGTGGATCCTACATCCCTCTTATTTTCTATGAAATTTCTTACATCCATATTTGTCCATGGGTGATGATAAATATAGATGTAAGTGAGAGTCATTATAATAAATTTATTTGATTCTTTATGTTGTGAGAAAGGAGGAAACTCATTATGTCTTGGTGCATTACTAACCCTTTCCTTTTTTGCATCTGACTCTCCCTTTTCCTCTCTCAGTTTTTTAAGAGGGTTAGATTTAGTTTTCATCTTTGATGGGTTGGATCAATGCATGTACTTGGGATTACAAAGGAACTAACCTTCTTTGGTTTTTTGATCTCAGTTGCAAGGATCCCACACCTTGAGGTTGTTCCCATTATGCCACTAAAATGTTCAATTAGTATCAACAAAGGGTGCAACTCTAGGTGATAATGGGTATTGTTGACATTTAATATTGGAATTTCATTGAAAATCAAACCTAAAGGATTGGAATTGCATGTCAATGCTCAAAAGTATGTATTCTCTAAAATAGAAAAATGAAGTCCTAAATGTTGAAGGGTAATTAAAAAAAGTTGGGTCCATTTTTTTACCAAAAAATACAAATACTTTTCTCGAAAATCAAACTTTATCATAGTTCGAGTAAAGATTTGAAACATTTACAAATAGAATATTAAAATTGCACAAAAAAATATAAGATGTTACATTTATTTTTCTCATGTATAATTTATTGTAATACTTAGATGATAAAATCTAGTTATGTATATGATGTACAAAAGTGACTTTTTCAAAATTGTATATTTTGGGCCAAAACATGCATGTTTTGCTTATATTAAAACTAGAAGGGCCAGTCGCATGGTCAGCAAAATTAGGCCAAAGATTGGGGGATACCTCTGGGTTATCCAAAAAAAAAAAAAACTAGAAGGGCCAGTACCCATTACAATCTAGCCATAGAGGAAAACCAGGGCGTACTTGTGGCAAGCACAAATTTACCTAAAATAAAATAATATTTCTAATTCCTTTTATATATACAATGGTGAAGTTTGGTTAGGATATTTTAATAAATAATTTTTTTTATTAACTTTTTGTTTTTGCTACAAACCTCTTATGTATGGTCAACATAATTTGAGAAAGACCAATTGTACAATAATTTATTTCATCATGTAGAGAATGATGTCTATATTGGTTAGACATATTTTTTCTTTAATTTTAAAAATAAAATTATTAAAAAATAGTAATCAAGAACTTTCATGTTTACGATTCCCTTTTTTGAAAAATTAATGAGTAAATAAAAATGTATGTCCAATAGTAAGAAAAAAATTACATATTTGGAAAATAAACATTATGTCTATAATAGGTTTGAATTTAGTCCCAAAAAAATAAAAAAATGAAGAAGTTGTCAACCATATTGCTAAAGTATTTTTTTCTCTTGCCATTCAAATTCCATTTTAGTTGAAGGTTCAAGGTTGATGGTAGATTTCCAAGCTTTTTAAAAAAGAAAAATCATAGGTTTGTAATTTAAAACTCTATGAAATGTGTACTCCATAATGTATGTCCATTCTAAAAAGGAATGTGTAAATTCTCTAAATAGAAATGGGTAACCAATTCATTTTTAAACATTTACCTATTTAAAAATAAGTACTCACCATTTAGAAATGGGTACCCATTTCTTTGTAAAAAATATACCACAAGAAGAAGAAGCATGTGATGGAAGTTTTAATAAAATAGTGAATATTTTAGCGAATTTACAACAAGAGGATAAAGAAGTATTAATTTTAATCAGTACTCATTCAATGGCAATTCCTTGCATACCCACTCAAGCCCCAAAATGGTCTACAGGTGATACCTTCATCAAGTAGAAGGACAGCATCACATGTTTAGAAAAGTAATCACTTAAGTGGACAATAAACACCATCTATATTAGGAATTATAGGTGTGTGACCTTAAATTCCACATTCTTTAGGATATACTTCAAGTGATATCTCAAATCCAACATTGGAAAGTTTAAGGAGACATAAAATAAGAATTATGAAGGACAACTATAATCAAAATGAAGGTGAAAATAAGTTGTTGGGATTTATCTTTTATATTATTTCCATACTTGTAGACGATCCAATAGACATTAATGAAGCAATTAAAGATGAAAAATGGATCCATTTCATGTATGAATAAATTAATGCCACAATAAACGACCACACATGGGACTTATTGAATCTTAATTAAGGAAATAATTTGAGAGGAGTACATTAGTTCTACATCACTAATTTAAGTGCAAAATATGATTCGCAGAAGCATAAGGAAAGACTTTTAGATAAGGGTTATTCAAAATAACACAAAGTTGATTACAATGGGACATTTACTCTAGTATCCCATTTTGACATGGTGTGAATACTATGAGTAATAACAACTCAAAAAGTGGCTTGTATATCAAATGTATGTAAAATTAGAATTTTTAAATATCTTTTTAGAAGTATATGTTGAAAAACCACTTGCATATGAGATCATAGGTCACAAAGATAAAATCTACAAATTCAAGAAAGCACTCTATGGAGTTAAACAAGCCCATAGAGCATGGTATAGTATAATTGATTCTTATCTCTTATAGATTAGATGGATTCAGTAAGTGTAATATTGATCCTAAATTATATGTAAAATAAATGAATAAGATGAAATTCTAATTGTATGTTGGTATGTTCATGATTTCATATTTACATTTGACTTATCAATTGAGTTGTTCAAATGAGTCATGAAGAAGGAATTTTAAATAATTGATTTAAGTATCATAAAATATTATTTTGGCATTGAGGTGTACCAAAATAAAAATCCTATATTAATCTAGATCAAACTAAATATGCAAATGATATTTTGAAAAGATTCAAAATGGAAAATTCTATATATAGACCAACACCAATTGTGACATGATTGAAGTTAAGAAATGATGATAATAGATCCAATGTTTATCCAACATTGTATAAAATAATTGTTTATAGTCTGATGTACCCAATAGCCACAAGTATAGATTTAATGTATATAGTAAGTCTTATTTAAAATTTTATAAAATCTCTAAAAATTTCTCATTATGAAGCAAAGAGAATAATTTTAAAATATATGAGTTAAAGAGGAAATCATAGAATTTAGTATTAAGGTTAAATGAGTTCAAGTTCATTTGACAGATAGAATTAGATAGTGATTATGCATATAGCACTAAACAAAGGAAGAGCACATATGTTTATGTCTTTCACTTTGAAATAGGTGTAGTAACATGGGAATTCAAGAAATAACCCTTAGTATGTTTTCATCAACTAAAGTCATATGGAAAGAATAGGAGTATCATGTCAAACAATTTTGATGAGAAGAATGTTGAAAGATATGAGACACAAATAAGAAAAAGAAAAAAACAAATTATTGTGGCAATAATTTAGAAATAACACTATCCAAAAATATTATATTTTACAAAAAGGATAAGTATTTGATACTAGATTCCATTTCATCATAAAGTTGATCAACAATGAAGACAACTATTTGAAATTTTGTAGGTTTTAAGAATGAAAATATTAAGAAAAAAATATTTATACATGAAAAACACTAAATACCATTTTAGATAGTGATAATTACAATTAAAAAGAAGTAGTCAAATAATTTATTCCAACCACCATTATACTTTTCTTTTCATATTTTCTCTACAACAAATAAACTCTCTATATAGTGGCATATCACCATTTAAAATCTTCAATTCATTCCCTTGTTACAATTATATGTTTCTCTTGCTTGTTGCAAGTCCCTATCCTTTGATATGTGCTTCCTTATTCTACGCATATAAATCTGCAATATTAGTCTTTTATTCTTTAATGTGCACTTTTTATTATCATAAGGAAATGTCTTCATATAAAAAAAAGTGCTGAAGTTGCTCAGTAGTGTTTTTTTCGGTAGTGTGTAAAAAATGAAAGGAAATAGTTCTCAATATTTCTTTTTTTTTTTGCAAAATAGAGCATAAGCTCTTATGTAAGTAGTTATTAAAAGAAAATGGGGTATCTATTTTTTTTTCTATAGAAAAGGAGCTAAAGCTTATAAAATGCCTATGTTAAAAACTTTTAAAGTCGGTATAAATTGGTAATTTGTTATTGTGTGTTTTATTATTTTGTTTTATTCTATCTACCTCTTCCTTCATTGATATGATTTTTATGTGTGAAAGTTAGAGGAAGAACATAAAGGCTTCATAGACTTATTTGTTTTTTATGGGATTTCTTAATGGTTTATTTTTATATTCAAATTTTTTGTTTACAATTAGACTTCTTGATTATGTCTTGTATATTGTTTTTTTACATAGTTTATTTTATATTATACTTTATTTCTTTCTTATTTTTAACATTTTTTTCTTCTCACATAACATGTTTTATCTACTCATTAAATCTCTTGTTTTTATTGCTATGTCCCTACATCTCTTATTTGTTCTTATGTTTTCTCCTCTCCACCATGTCAATTTGTCAATTTCTCTTATTTCTTTGTGCTCTTATATGTGTGTCCTTAATCTTGTCCCCGCCATGATATTTGTTTTTTTTTTTTACATGCCAAATGATTATTCATCTATGCTACTATTCTCCATACCTTAAAATCATCACATTTTTATGATACTTACCATTGCTCGTCTATTGATGTTGTTTTTCTATGTGTTTTTTCATCATCTTACATTATTCCCACTTGACCCTCACACCCATTACTCACATCTAATATTACATACTATGCTTTCATTGTTATATCATCTAATGAGATTTGGGAGAACCAAGCTACCCTATGATTTATCATGCTTCCATGGTTGTACATCCTCTAACATTTGGGAGCACCAAGATCTCCTAACACATATTACTCTTCCATTGCCACAATTTTATTAGATCTTTTTGTTGGGTGTGGAAGAAGGATTGACAAGAGAAGTTGGAGGGGTGTTCTTTATATTATTTTTTTCTTACATACTACCTATCTAGATTTATGTTATTACAAGAAATCTATTATCTTACCTCAAACATTATGTGCTTGTGCTCTTGAATACCACATTACTGAAATATGTTTTTTGGTCTCTTAAATTATATAACAATTTTCATTTACTACTGTCAACTTCATTCTTAAGATCTATCATTTAAAACATTTACTTACTATACAATTAAACTACACTAATCACTTTACATGGTTTACATTCTTCCATGGTTAACATATATTTCATTTCATGCTCTATTTTTTCCTTCTCTCCAATTTCTCTCCAATTCCTTAATTCAATAGGTGCAGCCGACCAAAGACGTAACACATATTACTAATCACCCTATTATGTTGAGATTGTACACAATTACAAATGCCCATATAGAAACTCATTATATTGTATAAATGAATCTTTTATCATAAGACATGACATTGCCTGATGTCATGTCACTTATGCTCATTGTGAAAGGTTGAAAATCACCACTACATTTACAAGAAATGTCACTTTCACTCTCTCAAAAATTGCACATACACAAAATAACCAAGACAATTATTTCAGCTTAAAGTTGTCTCTGTTTACATTTTGTGACAGATTATTTATTGTACATATTTTCTCGGTATTGCAATCTTCTATAGAATTCAGATGCTAAAGAAAGAATGCACAAAGGATCTTGAACGATCCATTATTTTATATACACCTCAATTTCCAAGTAAATAATATTGAACGGATAAATAGGTGAGGATAATAGGAAAACTCGAGAGATTTGGTATCCATCGATTGGATTTGCATTAGATTTTATTTAGTAGTCCATTCTATAATAAGTGAAAAATTGAAGCATGGAAGCTAAAACATTCTAAAACCATTCATTTCCTGAAATAGTTGTGTTATCTGGTGCAGGAGCACCTGGGAAACACTAGGTTTTCAAGAAGTCTAGAATGAAGTTTTATTTTGTTGTGTTATTTTGAGGTCATGTTGGCCATTTAGTTAGAATTTTAGGTTTATGAATAAATCTTGATCTGTTGTGATTAGTAGAATAAGAAGTGAAGAGGATGGATGGGTTTAGGAACTAACTTGCTTAGGTTGCTAACAATTGGCAAGAATTGAAAAAAATAGTGGGTTTTACAACTCTTACTTTTAGGTCTTGAATAAGTATGACCAAGGAAGATAACTGATTGAGGGACCTTATTTAAGGTGTGCCTCAACCTGAGAGTGGGGTTGGAAGTCTTGATATTGTGTAAACATTTAGTGGATTGAAAGAAGACAACACTTTTGTGTGTTATTTTCAGATTTATGTCTAAAAGTAGGGTTTAAATGGATTGAATCTATTATTGTTTTACATGTAGGATGTAGTGTTGATATAATACAAGTTTTTTTGTTCCATTTTCTAGTCTTTTTGATTCGTTTCCATTCATAGTTTGTAAATAGTTCACTTTTACCCTGTTGTTGGTCTGAACCAGACAGTTTTGAAGAAATGGAGTGCTAGACAACTTTCCCACTGTACAAATTGTACAACCCTTTGGGAAAAGTGCCTAGACTCCATGTTTGTACATATGGTAGGCTGTAGGGGTTGGGAAAGGTCAGGAGCTATTGGAAATATCTTGCCCTAGGCGAGCCAGAATGGTGCCCGACTAGGAAAGCAAGAAGTGCAAAGCACATAATTCTGCAGGGGTGTCAAGTTCTTGGAAATTTCCTTTTTGAGGTGGTAGGTAAGTGCCTTACCTAGGTATGGTATGAGGGAGAAGGATCCATCATATCATTTGATGTGAGAACAAGTAGACAATTTGCAAACGGCCAGACAGTGGCTTAAAAACCCTAGAAAATGCTCATTTTCAAGTTCAAGCATTGTACGGGAAGTTGAGGCTTAAGTCCTCAAAAATCCTTGAAAAGAGTCCATTTGATACAAGAATCACAAAGAAAGGAGTGTATTTTGGGAAATTTTTGAACAAAGACCAGATTTCTCGGTGATGGAGGCCTAATTGGGGCTCAAGGGCTAGTAGCCTTTTTAACCCTAGTTGAGGGTTTAGTGAGAGTGATGGAGAATTGGAGATTGGTGGATGATCAAGAACCCTAGGGGGATGGTCTTGAAGCCATGGGAGACATCAAACACCCCTGCATTGAATTAGTGAAGGTTGGAGATTTAGATAGCCTTTAGGAAGATTAACGGCTAAGGAGAGAATGGCAAAGAGAGCACCAAGATTGGCTTGGTTAGGGAAATGGAGATGATAGTAGGGTTGGCCAAGAGAACTAGGGGTGCCTAAATAGAATTAGGGCCTATAGGTTAAGGTGGTGGAGAGTGACACCAAAGGGGTTCGCCAAGGTGAGACCCAGAGCATGGAATAGTGAGTGTTCCATCCAACCCTACCCTATCATTATGACATGCAGAGAACACAGAAAAGGACTGTGGAGACATTAAGGGTAGGCCTCAGAAAGAGAAACAACTTGTGAAGTAGATAAAAGTATGTGTACAATGGCTTTAATAAAAAGTGGCTTGTCTATCAAATGGATGTAAACTTATAATTTTTAAATATTTGTTTAGAAGTATATGTTCAAAAATCACTTGGATATGAGATCTTAGATCATGAAGATAAAATCTACAAACTCAAGAAAGTAGTTTGAGCAAAGCTCATAGAGCATGGTATATCATAATTGATTCTCATTTCTTATAAAATGGTTTCTATAAGTGCAACATTGATCCTAAATTATATGTAAAATAAATGAATAAGATAAAATCATAATTGTATATTTGTATGTTGATGATTTCATATTTATAGTTGATTTAAAAATTGAGATGTTTAAATGAGTCAAGGAATTTTAAATGATTGATTTAGGTCTTGTGAAATATTTTTTTGACATTCAGATGTACCAAAATAAAAATCTCATATTAATTTCTCAAACATTCAAAGTGGTAAATTCTAAATTATACTAAGACCAATTTTGACATGATTGAAGTTAAGAAATGATGATAATGGATCCAATGCTTATCCAACATTGTATAAAAGACTTGTTTATAGTATCATGTACTCAATAGCTGTGTAGTAAGTCTTATTTAAATATTCATAAAATCTCTAAAACAATTTCATTGGCAAGAAAAGAGAATAATTTTAAAATATATGAGCAAATGAGGAAATCATAGAAGTTAATATTCAAGGTCGAATGAGTTCAAGTTCATATGATAGACAAATATTGATTGTACAAGTAGCACTAATGAAAGGAAAAGCACATTCATTTATGTATTTCACTTTGAAATAGGTGCAATATCATGAGAATCCTAGAAATAACCCATAGTCATGTTTTCATCAACTGAAGTAAGTTATATGTAAAGAATAGGAGTATCATGCCAAGCATGTTTGATGAGAAGAGTGTTGAAAGATATGAGACACAAATAAGAAAAAGAAATAAAGATTTATTGTGGCAATAATTCAAAGATAATGCTATCCAAGAATCCCATATTTTACAAAAAGAGTAAGCATATTGACACTTGATACTATTTCATCAGAAAGTTGGTCAACAATTGAGATATCTATTTCAAATTTTGTAAGTTTGAAGAATAATGTACAAATATCTTCATGAAAATATTAAGGAAAAAATATTTATATATCAAAGAGATCATATGAATATTTTTGGATGGTGGTAATTATGATTAAAAAAATGTGTTGGAATAACTAATCTCAACCACCATTGTACTGTTTTTCCATATTTTCTCTACAAAAAATAAATTATCTCATGGCATATCACCATTTAATTTTTTTGATTCATTCCCTTGTTTCCATTCTATGTTTCTCTTGCTTGTTGCAGGTCCTATCCTTTGATATGGGCTTCCTTATTCTACACATATAAATCTACAATATTAGTCTTTTATTTTTTAATGTGCACTTTTAACATAAGAAAATGTCTTCGTATGAAAAAGAGTGTTGGAAGTTGCTTAGTAGTGTTTTTTTTTGTAGTGTGTAAAAAATGAAAGGAAACAGTTTTCAATATTCTTTGCAATGGTTTCTGGTTTTGATTGTGTGAGAATTTTTGCATCAACGTTTCGGATCACACTCCGTGATCCATCATCCTGATGATGGATCACGGAGTGTGATCCGAAACGTTGATGCAAAAATTCTCACACAATCAAAACCAGAAACCATTGCAAAGAACATTATGGATTGTGGAAACTTGATATCATTAAGGTTTTCAATATTTTTATTTGCAAAATAGAGCATAAGCTCTTAAAGTAGTTATTAAAAGAAAATGGGCTATCTATTTTTGTCTATAGAAAAGGAGCTAAAGCCTATAAAAAACCTATGTAAGAAATATTTTTAAAGTTAGTATAAATTGGTAATTTGCTATTGTGTGTCTTATTATTATTACTTTTTTTTTCTACCCCTTCATCAATACAATTTTATGTATGAATATTTATTTTAAATAAAGAATATTGAGCAAGGGAAATAAGTGACATAATAGGAAAAATATTTAAAAATCAAGTATCATTTGATTGGGTTTGCAATAGAATTTTTATTGGTTTGTTCTTTGATACATGAACTTTTGAACCATGAGAATCTTAGAGGAAGAACATAAAAGGTTTCATAGAATTATTTGTTTCGTAATGGGATTTTTAAATGATTTATATTTTTAAATCAAATTTTAAACAATTAAGCTTCTTGATTATGTCTTGTGTAATGTTTTTTCACGTAGTTTATCTCAATATTCTTAATGATTTATATTTTTATAATCAAATTTTAAACAATTAGGCTTCTTGATTATGTCTTGTGTATTGTTTTTTCACATAGTTTATTTCATATCTTACTTTATTTCTTTTTTATTTTAGTTTTTTTGCTTCTTCTCACTTGTTAAATCTCTTTTTTTTATTGCTATGTCCTAGCATCTCTTATTTATTCTTATATATTCTTCTTCCCACCATGTCAATACTTCATGTTTTCTTATTGCGTTATGCTCTTATGTGTGTCCTTATTCTTGTCCCTACCATAATATATATTTTTTTAAAAATCTAAATAATTATTGATCTATGATACTATTCTCCATACCTTAAAATCATCATCACATTTTTATGATACTTACCATTTCTCATCTATTGATGTTGTCTTTCTATATGATTTTTCATGGTCTTACATTATTCCCACCTAACCCCCACACCCATTGCTCACATCTAATGTTATATACTGTGCTTTAATTATTACACTAAGAGGAATCTACAGTGAAAGAAGACAACCTGCCTCAATAAAAAATCCTCAAGCAAAAATTGGCGTTCATTTGTCAATCTTCAAATTTGAAGGAATTAAAATTCATTCAATTTTATGAGAAACATGCATCACATTGATAGGGCAGTGGAGAGTGACATTGGCATGCAAACTATTTCATACTAATGCCACTCTCCACTACCCTAAACTCTAATAACTAAAATCCAATAACTAGTATCCCTTTCTATGTAATGATTTTGTTAGGACTGCCTACACCAGATGTCATATTGACCCTGTAACTGCTCCTTCACACCAAACAACCCATGTCAAAAATTCTCTATATATATAGCCCACACCTTACTGCATTAAGATCTCATCTTTCAACTTTGTCTTTGTTTCACGGGCTTTGGTAAATCACATCATCTTGGCTTTTCATTTGTGTGCAAATTTATTTCTAGGTTTTTATCTTCTATTACTATGTTATTTGTATGTAGCATACAACATCTAGTAAGTTGGTAATCATGTCTTCTTCAAACAATAGAAATGCTTTAGGTGCAAAGGCTTCAAGGGGAGCCGAGGAAAACTCTGGTTTCAAAGGAGGATGTTTAGTAGCTGCTCTTGTGCCAAATAAAAAAATAGCAAGGCAACCTTGGTGAAGAAAGGTCATCCCAAAGAGAGACCCGTCAACAAGTTTGAAGATTTGATAATGCATAGAGTAAAACCATGGGATTCTGATGTGGAAGAGTTCTATGATGGTCTTGTAAAGGCTCACATAGAGCTTGATAAAGAGATGGATGCCATGGATACTCGTGGAGCTCTACCTAAAATTTTTGAAAATTTGTTAGTTGGCTTTGCCTTGACATGTTTCTGAGCTGCTATGCCTATGTGTAGGGTTTTAGGTTTAAGATGTAAACCCCCTTTTCAAAATCTTGCAGTCATATTCCTTGAGTGTTCTATTCTTATGTTGACCTATCATGCCCAGTTGTTTGTCTTTTAAGTTGTAGCCTGAGCCATTCAAAACATTGTCTTTACCAAACCCTTCATCTAGGTTTTTTGGTCATCATGCTCTTGTATGTTATTTAATAATGCTTAAGTCCAGCCGAAATATTTTATTTTAAAAGAATTAAGTCCTAAGTCTTTAATATTGATGGTTGAGTCTTGTTGACCTAGTCATGTCCCCCCTTTTAAAACTAACGTCATTTGCATGTGTAAAATTGATCATTGTCTGATCATAAGATTCAATCCTAGTCATTCCCCGCTAGCCCCACATGATTAAAATAATGGCTTAATACAAGCCGCAAGGTCAGCTGGCTTGTGATGCATGTACTATCATACTTGTGGGTCCCAATTTTCAGTATGGAGCCCAATTTTCTTTAGCTTTGAGATCAATGGATGAGATGCGATGGTGAGATTAAATCTCAACCATTCCCTGCTCACCCTGTAGAATCAAAATAGGGATTTAATGAAATTCATAGGGTCAACGGAGTGCTAACACGTGTATTTAACTATTTCTTGAACATGAAAGCAGTTGAGCTTGAGTAGTGGATTACTTGGTGCCTAGTTGGAAAGCTCTCGTTGGCCCATGGATTGGTGCATGATGATGATGTGAATTTAAACCTGATTGACTTGATCTCACTCATTTGAAAGGCCATCTCACTTAGGGATCAATGGTGGAGATTCAAACTTGAAAGTACAATCATGGTAGCCATTCTTGCGACACGTGAGTGAGCAGTAATGGTGGAAATGACCTCCAAAGCTACCAATCTTCCCTTGATTTGGACATAAATGATTAATTCCTACATAATTGAGAGTTACAAATGAATCTGGAGCACACTAGAGATTGAAAGGAGTATCTACATAGTTCAAAATGATCATTATTATGGTTTTTATGTGATTAAAAGTTTTAAGTTAACCAAACATAGCTTTATTTTTTTTATTCAAACTTCATAGGACTAGGGTTAAAATTCACTGTGCTTTTAATCAAATTGGTTGTATGCTTTGTTTTAAGTGCTTTTTTGAGGTTTTAATTTTCTTTTAAAAGTCATAATTTTGTCAAACCTTTCAAATTCTGCACCTTCGAGCTGAGCCCTAGGTTTGAATTGAGAAGTTAAGTTTTGAGCTCATCTCTTCCAAAACCCTAGGTTTATCTAAATTAATTTTGTTATGATCAATGAAACCCAAAGAACAAACTACTAGCCTTGCAACTTCAACCTCAACCAGATCACTATCCCAGGATATAGTCAACCAATTAAAACCCTCCATGATAAAGAAGTTTGAAGGAAACATTTTATTTTATGGTCATAGAATTATAGATAAATTAATGTAAAAGAAATGCTTCATTAAGGATGTAGAATTTCCTTATATGGGATGGAAAATGTTCCAAAATTGGTTCAATAATAGAAACCTTGGGGTCCCTATTTGCATCCCTTGAATACTTGACATGGGAAAGTTGGTAGTTCCCAATGTGTACATCGATGTAGATTTGCTAAAGGACATTGTTGCAAGGTATGACCCTGTCACCAAGATGGTTAGAACATTTTATGGCAAAGAGATGTTGAGGATAACTAGAGAAGAGATTGCAGAGATTTTCCAATTGCACGAATGGAGTAAAGATATTATTCCTCTCGACATGGATTTTTTCATTAAGTAGTATTAGAATACTAGGGTGTTGCTCAGAACATCAATGTTACCTACACACACCACTAGCACCAGAATAGGGAAGAATAGGAAGCAAATAAAGATCGGTAGGGATGAACTTGAACCCTTTCCCATGAGGTATTTTATTCTTTGTGCCAAATCATTGGTTTCACTCCACCTGATACCTTTCTAAGGGAATATAGTTACATGGCATGCCATCTATAGCATCCAGCCTTCAATACATTAGTATATGATTATGCTACATACTTTTCAAAATGCATTCATAAGGGTTTGGTTGACCTAAAAGATGGGAAGAATTTGGTACAATTGTGGTGGTATTCTTTGTTGATGCACATGTTCTTGTATAAGGGTGAGAATATTTATTAGAAGGACGTGACTTTGAAGAAAATGGAGGATGACATTGACTTACCTATCCAATGTTGGACCCAAATTTTGGACAAGCATGACCATAAATTTGACTATGTGGTTTTTTAGAATACCTTTGCATCAAAATTGAGAAGGATCTTGGTGTGTGATCCACCCTATATACCTAAGGAAATCCATGACTTCCTAAGGCCTATGGAGAGGAGAAAAGATATGAATTTAAGCCACAATTGGGGAGACATAATCGCATACCCCTACATGACAATCTTTAGAGTTTATGGTACAAATTTCCTTCCCTTCATATTACCAAGGTATGTGTCATTACGAATTGGATTTTTGGAAATCACGAGACAATTGGGATCATCTCGAATGATACATTTTCCTAAGACATTAAGGAAGGGTTCATTCTTCCTAGAGTACACAACGTTTACAGATTTTGTGATAATAAAGAGAGGATGGGAAGATTTGTTGGAACTTCTTGCACCTTACAACTTGAACACCATATGCCCAAGGAAATATGATCCTGAAGGTTTTATTGCAACACTAAAGGCAAAGAATAGGAGTGGCTCATTTGTGCATAATTTTTACTATCCTTACGATGTAATCAAGAATGTTCTTAACTTCTAGGAATAGGATGAGAGAAAAGAAAAGTATTTTTATTTCGATAAAATGGTGGATAATGTTAAGAAATATAATCCTAGATTTTACCCTATTCCCAATATAATGGATGAGTTCAATAGGATTATGCATGTTATTAACAATTTTGAGAGCATTGTGGGAGTCCTGAGAGAAGAGCATGTGGTCACGGATAGAGGGAAGTCAGTGGCAGTTGAGAAGGATCCTAATGTAGTGTTGGAGGATAGACCTACTTACCAACCATCAAAGAAGATAAGGATTTACTTTAGGAGGAAGGAGACAGTGAAGAAGCAATGAACTTTGGCAATGCCTACTACATCAGAGGGGTCAAGGGTATGTTCTTTTATGAAGCCAATTCCATCACCTCTAAGAGGTGCTTCTCTTATTGTTATTGCTATGGAATCACCCCAAAGAGATCCCCCTCCATTAGACCAACCACCTATGAAGAAGCAGAGGGTTGAGGTAGAAAAGATAGTTGACCATCCATATATAGAGGAGGATGATATTCTCATTACTCTTGAAGAAATTTAGCAAGGAATGCCTTCCCCCATTAGGGATGTTGACTCAATCTTAGGAGGAGATGGCCTTAGACTTGGAAAAGTTGATCTCCATGGTTTGAATAGTATAGATGATTTGAGTACTATGTGCATGATCATGATGGGGCAAAAAGCGGCGATATGGTGGGTATGTGTAGGGTATGTGGTTGACAACTTTTTTTTAACCCAAAATTGATGAAACGAAAAGGGTTTGTAAAGGAGATTCTCAAGTTTCCACCAACATAAATTATGCTTTATTTTTAATTTAATAAATAATTATTATTCATTTTCTTTTGAATTACAACTAAAGTCCTAATTGATAGGCTGATTGAAAAACACCTATAGCTTTCAAATGGTATCATATTTTATGAATCCAAAAAATTCATCACATTCTATGCTTTGCATAATATAGGATTAAAAAAAGGATTGAATTTCATGAAGTTTTGATCAAGTTAAGGTGGTTAGACATATGAGTTTTATATTTTTAAAAAGTTGTAATAAAAAATTCACAATTAATTGTTTACTTGGAAAAAAATTACAAAAAAATATGCATCATATCCGAACATGTGTCCTCTACTTATATCTAAAATATTACAAAAAATATTATCATTTTATTGTGGTTAGGGTGGTCAGACAAAAACCTACTTATTTTTTCCCTGAAATTTAAGTACTACTATGTTGAAATTTCAAATTTTCACCAAAAATATATATATATATTTTTAAACCTAGTAGTGTAGAAACTACATTCAATTTGCTACATATTCTATTATTACATATTTTTCAAATAATATAGACAATTTATTCAAATTTTTACGTCAAGTTGCCTAACTTTGATTTTTCTGAATTTTTTGCCACTTAAGGGCCTACTTTTTCCATGATGATCCTACACATACTGTGAGGCAAGAAGCATGTAAATCATTCATGGAAGATATTTCTTTCATTGAAAGTAATGCTTTTAGAGATTTTGTGTGGATGGAAATGGCCTCTAAATATGCATAGAATTTTTCTCGAGAGAGGATCTTACACCCGAAACTACCTAAGAGTGTGATTTAGGAAAATGGAAAAAAATCCATGAGGAAATAATTCCAAAATATGACAGCTAAAGAGGGTAGATCCCTTGTGCAAAAAAGTGGTGTACTGGTGCTGCCCGAATGGGATGCTACTGATGCAGTGCTATTGGATACCATAATGAGGAAGAGGCTAAATTAGATCTTCAAGGATCAACATTTAATGAGGAATGAGATGCTCTAGTTGTTTATTCATTGTCCTTGGGAACCAGGAAGCCAGTGGTTGCAGAACCAAGTGATTTTAGCGAGAAAATAGTTATAAAGAGAGTGGTAGACACCCCAACATTGGAGGCAGTTGACATGGCAATCAATGTTGCAAAGTTCAGAAAAGCAACAATGGAGAACCTCACCACTAAAAGAGACACATATAGAGGCAAGTATAATGAACTCGTGGATGAATATAATAAGAGTTACTAAGGTGGAAATTGAGGTAGCATTGTGGAAGCAACAAGTGGAAACATTGAAAAATCAGACTCCAACTAGTTCAAGTCATACCATACCCAACCCTCCTCCTACACTAAAATAATTTCTAGCAATAGTGCCTTATAATATGGGTCAAGAGCCACTCACAGTTGAAGAGCTAAGCACATCAAGTGCAATTCCACCAATTAAGCCTACTAAGGAAGAATTATTGTAGCAAATTGGAGTGTATGAAGAATTGCTTTAACAAGTTGAGAATGCCATGCATGAGAATAATGGTATTATTGTTCATATTGTTTTGAAGCATTTGAATAAAAATATTTAGGGTAAGTTAAATAGCATTCATGCAAATTACTCTCTAATGCTACAAGCCATAAGGTTATCTTAGAGGGATAAGAAATTAGATGCACCAATCCCAGATAAATGGATTCCTAGAGCTGAGAATTTGAGATTCATGGAAATCAAGGCTAGGAAACAAGAGGATATATATCCAAGGGTGATGCCAACCTATAAACCTGTTAGTGAGGTTAAGGAATACAAGGTGCAAGGGTATGTAGCCCTATTATAAAAGAGAAAAAGAGAATTGGAGGCTAAGTATGACAAGGCATATTTAACTTTGTTTCCTGATATTTAGCATACCTATGATGAGATAAAACCGCTAAAAGTGTGGAAGGATCAAATGGACACTACAATTGTGTCTCAAGAAGCTCATATTTGTGAAAGGTGGATATTGATATACTAAAAGATTCTTTGGAGAAGTTGTCTTTCATCATCAGCTTTCTAGAGGATTCCAATTAGGAATCTAATTCAGTAATGACAAAATATTCTCCATATAGAAAGAAGATGGATGAAATCATTGATTTTAGTTGGCCATCTGATGTTGAATATGAGCAATGAAAAAGAATATTTATTAATGAATTGGATTTCTAAATATAGGGATGGAAAATACATATACTTGGTTAAGTATAGTGTAGGTCTAGCCTTAGAAGTTACAATGCATAAACATATGTTTCTCCTAATTCATGATGTAACAAATAAATGCTGCTTGGTGATGCCTTGGATTGATGTTGATGCTGATTTGGATGTTGGTTCACCTTTGGCCACCTTTACACGGTTTTTTCATTTTTCCTGGTGAAATGAAGTTGCTAAAACTATAAGAAGATTATCTCTTTCCAACATGTTCCTTTTGGAAGACGATTTTATTTTCTTCTGCAAATGAATAATCTTTGTCTCATGTGTGTCCCCTCTAATTGAAAATGTAATTATAACTACTAAGGGAATGTTTGTTGTAGTAGTCCAATTAGAGTGTGACATGTGTACTTTTGGCTAGAAGCTTCTTTTTCTCCCTTGTTCCCATAAAAGGGAATTCATGGACATTAGTACGGGTCTTTTGTTGAATTTTGGATCTAAATTATGCAAATTGTAAACACAAAGAGAACATGTTTGAAGTCTTTATCTTAAGCTTTGAGTCTTGCTAGTGAATTTTTCCAATTGTATGGTTCCTAAGCATATCTAAATGATAATGAGAGTTTTCAAAGTCTATTGTCTCTCCAATTTTACTCTATATCATAATTATTAATGAAAACTTTGGTCAAGGACCATTTCATTAATCTTCATTGTCATTACATTTTGATGTATGTTTTGATTGTAGCTCTAGTTCAAGGGGTCAGTTAAAATGCTTTGATCAAATCATGAATTTGTATGTAGGTAAATTGGATATGATAAGTAGCCATAGATTTTGAATCATTAATTTGTGAATTGCAAGGAAATCTCACATAAATCATGAATGTTAAGGATTAAATCTACCTTGCATTTCCCATGGTTCCGGAGATTGAATTTGAGAACATCACGTATAAATAATCTTTAATTTGATCTATCATTGGTTGTGGTTGTGGTTGGTGTTGTATTGTATTCTTGACTTTAGATGTGTAATTCTCTTAAGGAAGTGCCAATTTCTTGAAAGATTTCATCTATTTAGCCTCTGACAGGAATATATTTGCTTTGTTATACAATGTATTAGTTAATTGTTTAGGAGAGTCATAAGATATACATTGTGGGATTACCCTCCCAAGTTTTGCAAAGCCCAAAGTGTAGGAGAGGCATTAGCACTTCATTTCATTTGTTGGCCAACTATCTCTCAGGTATTCAAGAATTGATTCTGGCAAGCTCATAGGTACTTGTTGAGATATGATTGGTTTGTTAAAAACAACCAACAAATTGGTGACTCTACTAGGGAAATAAGCTTTATAAATATTTGTTCTCTAGAGTGCCTTATCAAAGATCACTATAATATATGGTGATGTTTACTTATAAATTCGGTCTTTTTGAAGTTTCTGCTAAATATTGCTTGAGTCTTTGTTAAATGTAACACCAAATTTTATGTTAAGTTTCTCTCCCTTTTGTGTTAAAAGGCTTGTGCTCAAAATTCATTTAAAATAATTTTGCATGTGTCAAAGTCTGTCTGAGTTTCCAAGGATCTTGTGAAATTTGCATAAATTGTAACACAACTACTATGAATTTGTCCCAAGGAATTTGGGTGGCAACTCTAACGTCTCTACACCAGTGTGTTCCAGTGTTTAAAGATATCAAAGAAGTAAAGAATAAAAATAGAAAGGAAGTGAAGAGGTTGACAGACATGAAGAAGACTCAAGAAAAAATGTGAGGAACTTGAGGCCACATGAATTAGCATGTAGAGAAAAAATTGGAAGGAGAATTGTCCAGGAATAATTGTGAAAAATGGGTAAAAGCAAAGGATGTAGGAACAAGTAATTCTACTCCCCATCCAACTCCTAAATGTGAGGTTCATTCGAGTTCTAGCTCTGTATGTGAAAGTAATTTTTTAGAATTTAGTGATAACACCTCTATTGAGAGAGGAGAAGTTACAATGAAGTTCGTTGTAAATGAGTGACCCATAGATTAAGGCTTGAGAGCCATGGAAAGGAGGGAGAGAGATAGGATATAAAGAGATAATCTAAGTGCTATACATGCACAAGCTGATGGATATGTGACCCCAACTTCTCATCCATATACTCCCATTCCTCCAGACTTGTTAAATATATTTGATGAATATCCTCATTACACTGTTCCTAATCTGGTTGAAGCTATAGTAGCATTTGATGCTAATAGTAGCCTTAAGGTGCCACAAGAATAGAAAGGAAAGGGATGAATAAAAAAGAGAAAAGGATAAGGGAATCCATGATGGAGAGGGATATGTTATGAAGAAAAATTGAGGAAATGAAAGAACTAGATAGGTTGGCAAGTAAACCATTCCAAACAACTGGTCTTGTTGTTGAAGAAATTTTAACGAGGGACCCTATAGTTCCCTATGTTGATAATGCTGGTGTAAGTTCAAGGACTAGCACCGATGAAAAGGCTTCCATCCCAGTTAGCCCTCCTAATAATACAAATCATGTTCCCCACAATGTTGATAAAGGAAAAAGACCCATGGGTGGAGTGAAGATAAATGAGGGAGGTTCTTCTAAAAAGGACACACCACAAAATGAGTCTATCTCATTAGCTGAGAAGTTGATAAAAGAAAATGAGGAGCTACAGAAGATGGTGGAAGAAATGGAACTCTTAGATGTAAAAATTGAAATGAAGTAGAAATTAGGCTTCCTAGAGTCTACCATAAAGGTTGTTCCAGAAACTCAAACTTATCAAGCCCATACACCATCTTCAAGTCCCCATGTAAATTAAAAAATCTTCATCTAGTGCTAATCCTTCTAATTCATCTTCATAGCCAGAGAATAGGGCTAGGAGAACCCAGTAGTATGATTAGTATGATTCCCAACCAAGTAGGTCTAAAAATAATTATGAAAGGAGAAGGAATCATGACAATCAAAATGAGGAAGAGCGACCCTTTGGAAGAAGATTGTTGCATACTAATAGATATATGCAACTATGTTTTGAGAATATCTCAGGATATCCAAATCCCGTCCTAGATAATGCAAGAAAGCATGTACCCAAATTTACTTGTAATAATGATCTCAGTGGTGAAGATCACTTGAAAGAATTTCAAAGTTTTGGTAGAGGATTTTGAGCTATGGGATGATGAAATTTCTATCAAATATGTTATACAATCCTTAACTGAAGATTCTAGGGACTAATACAAGAGATTTCTTGATGCAATCATTGATTCCAAGGATTCTTTATATTGAATTTTTTAGAGAATAGTATGGAGACAAAATCAATCCTACGTTTAGGTTAAATGATTTTAACAATATTGTGAAGGAACATAATGAAATGGTGACTGAATTCAATGTCATGTTCCAAAAGGCTATGTATAAAGTCCCTATTTATTTGAGGCCCAATGAAAATGCATGTCTAGTGGTGTACTATAATGAATATGATTCAAAAATGTGTTACCTACTCAGATATAAAAACCCACAAAATATGAGTGAAACCTATAAAAGAATCCAAAAGTTCAAAATGAAAAGTATGGTAAAGTTGCAGCCCCTGAGGAGAAACTGGATCAAGTTCTTAGTTTGTTGAAGATGGAAACAAAGAATGACAAGCCCCAATTCCAGAGGAATGAAAGGCCACCGAGATTACATGACTACCCTTACCATACTAACTAGCACAATGGGAAGCCAATTAAGAACAGTCAAAAAAATGTTAAAAGAACACCTGATCCTTTGCAAAAGTATTCCACAAATGTTACCGAAGACATCCCTTGGTGTGAAGTATGTCAAATTACTCATTTTTCATAGCAGTGTGTTATTGCTAGATTAGTAGAGGAGCTACCAAAGGATCAAGGAGCTTATGATTCTCCTCATGAGCATGATGGAATTGTGAATGTGCTTATGACCAAATCTGATTTTTCCTGTGATGAATATTCCTTATATGATGAGCCTAGTAGAAGTGCTGTGGATGCTCAGAGGCATGAGGCAAGCACTTACCATCAACAATTGTTTTCATATGAATAAAGAGAGGATGATTGCACTATTTAAACTCTTGGATCATATAATATTTCCTGAGAATACCTTCAAACTAAGAAATTGAAAAATACACAAATGCATTGGCTACTCAGGAGAGGAACACTCTTCATTTGATATATAGGTCTATAAGTGGTAATCGGGGTAACCCTGGTAGCATGTTTTTCAAGGAGAATAATGCATAAAATTAATGGACTAAGATAGGAAACAAGAAAGAAGATACAAAGCCTAAAGAAGGTAAGAAGATGAGAATTTGGCCTAAGAAGTGGATTAAGGCTTGGACTGGTGGTTACACTATTTCTCAAGTTATGAAGGCCAAGGATCTAAAGTAGGCTACTGAAAAGGTTGAAAGACAAGATGGCAAGGTAACCTCTAAGGAATCGATACTTCTTGAGCTACCAAAATATTCTCCTATAGATGTGTTCTAGGTACTATCTCAGGTTAAATTCATAGTACCACTATTAGAAATGATGAGAATAGATGAGCATAAGAATAGTACTGTTGCTCTCATCAATAGAATTGTTATGAGTGGGAAGGATAAAGTAATGAATAATCAACCTGAATCAAGAAAAAGTCAAGAGAGGAATGCTGAGGTGAAAATGATGATTAATGAAAATCTCGAAGTATATCTAGGAACCACAGTTACTTCCAATCCAAGCCAAGTAATTCCATTTTTTCTAAGCTTGATCATTGATGGCAAGTTTCTTAGGAATTGCATGATAGATTCAAGGGGTTCAAACAATGTGATACCTATCAAAATCATGGAATAAATGGGCTTGAAATTTTTTAGCACTTATGGGAAGTGTTATGCTATGGAATCAAGAGAGGTTCCTATTATAGGAGTAATTAATAGAGTTCCATACAAGTTGGAATCCTTCCCTAAAAAGGAATTGTTCATGAGCATTACAGTCATGGCCATTCCACCAACTTATGGGATGATATTGTCAAGAAAATGGAGTGCATCCATGGGTGGAAGTATATAGTGTCACTTGTCATTTTCCACTTTCTCCATTGACCAAAATGATGTTAATATTGCTAGAGAATCAAGAGTTCACCACATGATATAATATGTAGATGAACCAGAAGAACCAACAATAATCAATTTTTAAGATACTAGTTTAGACACTTTCTGGGTTGAAGAATTAAAACAAGAAGATGAAGAAGACCAACCTACACTGATTGATAGGGAGGTCCAAGGCACACCACAAGAAGATGCTCTTTGGACCACGTACTTTGATGGAGCTTGTTCCAAGGAGGGCTCAGGTGCAAGGGTTATTCGCATTTCCCCACAAGGTAAAACCTTCAAGTACTCATTGTTATAATTTACTTGTACAAATAATGTGGCTAAATGCAAGACTCTCTTGCTTGGGTTGAAATTATCTTCAAAACATCGAATTAAATTGTTAAAATTATTTGGGGATTCTGAATTAGTAGTTTCCCAGGTTAGGTCTAGATTTGTTGCCAAAGGTAAAAGGATTAAGCAATATAGTTATGCAATTTGGGATACTATTGAGGCCTTTGATGCTTTTAGCATAGACTGGATAGAAAGGGGATAAAATGTCAGGGCATATTTGTTAGCTATCATTCTCGTCAGATTAGATGATGTCACCTTTGATGGAATTTCGAGAATATAAGTACAAACTTGGGTTGCAATTCCTAACAACATTTACAATTGGCAAGTGTTCAATGACAACAACAATATCTTGAAATTCTTGCATTGCATTGATCAATATGAAATCCAGGAAATCAATTTTGGCACATTAGTGATTGAGGTCGATTGTAACAAAACATTATTTGGGAATGAGGTGATTCAATTGAAAACCAACAAGATTGCCAAAGGATTGAATGCATTAGAGAGGGTCTTTGATGGTCTTGATAAATCAAATGTTAAGAAAACATCTTCTCATAGGGAAGATTTAGAAGAAATAAATATTGGAATAGAGAATGCTCCCAGGAAGGTGTACATAGGGAAGAGGATGAAACCTTATGTGAGAACTATGTTAATTTCCCTACTAAGGAAATATAGGCATGTATTTTCATGGTCATATGATGACCTAAAGGCTTATAGGGAAGACCTGTTCTAGCATGAAATCCCTTTGAAACTTGATGTAAAACATTTTAGGCAGAAGTAGAGGCCAATAAATCCCACTCTGTAGCCAAAAATGCAAGAAATCACAAGGTTAAGAGATGTTGGGATTATCAAGCCAATTAGGCATTCCTCATGGGTTTCAAATTTAGTTCCTGTTAGGAAAAAGAATGGTGATTTAAGGCTTTTTGTAGATTTTAGGAATTTAAATGTATCATCCCTAAAAGATAATTACCCTCTGTCTAACATGGAGGCTATGTTGGATAAGGTCATAGCGTGTGAATTACTCTCAATGATTGATGGGTTCTCAAGATATAATTAAGTTGTCATGAGAGAATTTGAGCAATAAAAAAATGAATTCACTACATTTGGCCTGATTAATGCTAGTGCAACATTTCAAAGAGCCATGTATGTGGCCTTTGCAAATTTCATTGATCTCTTTCTTGCCATATATCAGGATGACTTGACTACTCATAGTAAGAATGATAAAGATCATTGTTCTCATTTGGAGAAGATCTTTATCAGAGCTTTGGAATATGGGATTTCTTTGAATCCCAAGAAATGTGCTTTTAGAGTCAAAGAAGGTGAGTTGATGGGGCATATTGTTTCAAAAGATGGGGTTAGGATCGATCCTGAATGAGTAGTAGCTATAGATAAAATCTCACAACCTAGAAATGTTAAGGGGATATAATCCTTCTTTGGGAAGATTAACTTTGTAAGAAAAATCATTACTAATTTTACTAAAATTGCCAGGCCCATTTCTAAAATGTTGAAGAAAGGAGAGAAGGTATCATGGAAAGAAGAACCTACTAAGGCTTTTCAATCCATAAAGGATGCAATCAAGGAAGCACCTATCCTCAAATCTCCTGATTATGCAAAGTCATTTCAATTGTTCACCTTCACTTCATTTCATACAGTGGCAGGGGTATTATTACAGAAGAATGATGAAGGATTTGAAAAACCTATTGCTTTCTTTAGCAGGTCCCTATAACCTGTTGATATTAAATACAATGCCATAGAGAAGCAAGCCTATGCCCTGGTAAAGGCTGTTAAAAATTTCATACCATATTTGACTAGAGCAACTGTTGTAGCTTATGTTCCATGTGCAACAGTTAAATAAATTTTCACCCAATAGGAGACCATAGGTTGAAGATATAGATGGATCAACCAGATCCAAAAGTTTAACATTGAAATTCAGATTACAAAGTTGGCAAGGGGTCAATGTCTAGCCAAGTTGATGGATGAGACCAACTTGGAGGATAATCAGATTAATCAAGCTCAACATGAGAATCTTGCACCCATATGCGACATGTAGACCAGTGGGTGGTATAGAAGAATTGTAGAGTACCTGTAGACTATGCAATACCTTGAAGAAATGCCTAACAAGGAGAGGAGACCTCTAAAACTATAGGCTATCAAGTACATTATTATCAATGGTGACCTCTGGAGAATCCCAAAGGGTGTATTGCTCATATGTGTGGATGGTGACTAGGCAGAAGACCTTTTGATTGAAATTCACAAGGGAGTATATGGAGGTCACTACATGGTTAAAATGACAGCCCACAAGACACTGAGGGTAGGCTTTTGGTGGCCAACTATGTTTAAATATTCTCACAGGTTTGTCAAGAAGTGTGATGCTTGTCAAAGATTTACAGGCAAGCTAAAAAAATTTGGTAACCTTCCTCTTCGACTAGTTTCAATTTAGAACCCTTCCAAATAGTGGAGCATTGATTTTATTGGAGAGATGTCAGAAAAATCAAGTGGGGGTCACTCCTAGATCCTTGTTGCTATAGATTACTTCAAAAAATGGGTAGAATCTATTCCCAAAAGGAGAGTAACAAGTGTCTAAGTAATTTATTACTTGATGAATAACATATTAAGTAGATTTGGAGTCCCTGAAAGAATCATTTTTGAAAATTCCATGTGCTTCATGTCTTAAGCATTTACTAGTTTTTGTGATAAGCATGGTATATGAATTTCTTAATCATCCCCCTATCACCCAAAAGTGAATGGAAAAGTAGAATTTAGCAATAAAATTTTGATGAAGATCATCAAATGGATGATTGAGAAGAACAAGAAGACGTGGGATTTGAAATTGCAGCTTGCATTATGGGCAGATAGGACTATAGTTTAAAAGCTCATTGGGTAGTCACTATTCAATCTAGTATATGTGGTGGAAGCGAGGGTACCTCATAATAATCTAATAAAGATGTATAAATTTGTTCAAGAATACAATGAAGACATTTCTGGTGAGATGTAGCACACAATAGAAGAGCTAATTGAGCTTGATGGAACTAGAAGAGAAGCTCATAAAAGAAATGAGAAGCTGCAACTTCAAGTCAAACACCTGTATAAAAAAGGAGCCATTAAAAGGAAATTTGAAGTTGGATGTATGGTTTTAATGTGGAATGCAAGGACGAAAGACAAAGGAAAACATGGGAAATTTGATCCCCTATGGCTTGGGCCATATTTGATTGCAAACATGCATGGGGAGGACTCATACTTCATGTTGTCCTTGACAGGTGAAGTTCTAGAACTACAAGTACATGGACAGTCCTTGAAGTCCCATTTCTCATGAAATAGGTTATTTTCCATGAATGTTGTATATCCCTTTAATTAGTGTATATAGGTTTGGTGTGTTTGCTTTTTGTTGCATCTACCTACTTGGCCCAGGCAAGCTCCTGGGTTTTTGGTTTTTTCTCTGTGTTGGTCTACTTCACCATGAGACTTGTATTCTTGTTGTACTTTCCAAGGGTATGCGCCCCCGAACATGAGCCACTAGTGGAGCTCTAACCAAAATTTTATAAAATTTGTCAGTTGGCTTTGCCTTGTCATGTTTCTGAGCTACTATGCTCATGTGTAGGGTTTTTGGTTTAAAATGTAAACCCCCTTTTCAAAATCTTGCAGTCATACGCCTTGAGGATTCTATTCTTACATTGACCTGTCATGCCCAGTTGTTGGTCTTTTAAGTTTTAGTCTAAGCCATTCAAAATGTTGTCTTTACTGACCCCTTGGTCTAAGTTTTTCAGTCATCACACTATTATATGTAGTTTAATAATGCTTAAGTTGGGCCAAAATATTTTATGTTAAAAGAATTAATTCCTAAGTCTTTAATCTTGAGGGTCGATTCACATCGGCCTAGTTATGGCCCCCCTTTTAAAACTAATGTTATTTGCATGTGAAAAATTGATCACCATTTGATCACATGATTTAATCCTGGTCATTCCTCGTAAGGTCCACATGATTAAAATAATGGCTTAATGAAAGTTGTGGGGTCAACAAGCTTGTGATGCCTGTACTATCATAAGCTTATGACGTTCTTAAGCTTTGAGATCAATGGATGAGATACAATAGTGAGATTAAATCTCAGTCATTCCCCGCTCACCCTATGGGATTAAAATAAGGATTTAATAAAAGCTATGGGGTTAGTGAACTGTTGCCATGTGTATCCACTATTGTTTAGAACGCAAAAAGGGTGGGCCTCAGGCAGTGGATGACTTGGTGCCCAGTTGGCAAGCTCATGTTGGTTGATGGATTGGTGTACAATGATGACGTGAATTCAAACCTGATTGACTTGATCTCATTTGTTCAAAAATCCATTTCACCCAGGAATGGATAGTGGAGATTCAAACTTGAGAGTACAACCATGGTATCTATTATTTCTTTGTGCGAGTGACAAATAATGGAGGAAATGACCTCCAAAGCTACCCACCTTTGCTCGAGCTAGACATAAATGATTAATTCCAGTATAATTAAGAGTTTCAAATGAATCTAGAGTGCATTGGAGATTGAAAGGAGTATCTGCATAGTTTAGAGTGATCATTATTATGGTTTTCATGTGATTAAAATTTCAAGTTAACCAAACACATTTTTATTTTTTTTATTCAAACTTCCTAGGATTAGGGTTAAAACTCACTACACTTTCAGTCGAATTGGCTTTATGCTTTGTTTTAATTACTTTTCTATCTGGTTTGAATTTTCTTTTAAAAGTCATAATTATATCAAACCTTTCAAATTTTGCACCTTCAAGTTGAGCCCTAGGTATGAATTGAGACACTAAGTTTTGAGCCCCTCCCTACTGAAACCCTATGTTTATCTGAATTAATTTTGTTATCAATGGAACCTAAAGCACAAACTAGTAGTCTTGCAACTTCAACATCAACTAGACCATTATCCCAATATATAGTCGACCAATTAAAACCCTCCACGAACAAGAAGTCTGAAGAAAATATTGTATTATATGGTCATAGAATTACAAATAAATTAATGAACAATCAATGCTTCATTAGGGATGCAAAATTTCCTTATACGTGATGCCAATTGTTTAAACATTGGTTTAGGAACAAAAACCTTTGGGTCCCTATCTACAACCCTTGGAGACTTGACATGGGAAAGTTGGTAGTTCCCAATGTGTACATGAATGTAGATTTGTTGAAGGAAATTGTTGCAAGGTATGACCCAGTCACAAGGATGGTTAGAAAATTTGATGTCAAAGAGATGTAGAGGATAACGAGAGAAGATATTGCAAAGATTTTCCAATTGCACGAATGGAGTAGGATATGATTCCTCTTGACATGGATATTTTTAGAAAGAAGTATGAGAATACTAGGGTGCTATTCAGAATTTCAATGTTACCTACACACACCACTAGCACCAGAATGGGGAAAAATAGGAAGAAAATAAAGATTGGCAAGGATGAACTTGAACCCTTTTACATGAGGTATTTCACTAATTACTTCAAGAAGACTATGTATTCTTTGTGCTAGATCATTCATTTCACTCCACTTGATACCTTGCAAAGGGAATATAGTTACTTGGCATGTGATCTACAACACTCAACCTTCAATGTAGTCTATCATTATGTTACATACTTGTCAGAATGCATTCATAGGGGTTTGGTTGACCTGAAAGGTGGGAAAAATTGATTATATTTTTGGTGGTATTCTTTGTTGATGCACATGTTCTTGTATAAGTGTGAGAATATTTTTGAGATGGAAATGACTTTGAAGAAAAGGGAGGATGACCTTGACTTACTTGTAAAATGTTGGACCCAAATTCTGGACAAGGATGACCATAAATTTGACTATGTGATTTTTCACAATACCTTTGCATCAAAATTGAGAAGGTTCCTAGTTTGTGATCCACCCTGTATCCCTAATGAATTCCATAATTTCCTAAGGCCTATGGAGAGGAGAAAATATTTGAATTTGATGCACAATTGGGGAGACATAGTTTCATACCCCCACATGACAATCTTCAAAGTTTATGGTACAAATTCCATCCCCTTCATATTACCAAGGGACGCATAATTGAGAATTGGATTTTTGGAAATCATGAGGCAATTGGGAGAAACTAAAATGGCACATTTTCCTGAGACATTAAGGAAGCATTCATTCTTCTTGGAGTACACAACATTTGTAGATTTTGTGATAATAAATGGAGGATGGAAAGATTAGTTGCAAATTCTCACACCTTACAACTTGAACACCATACGCTCAAGGAACCATAATCCTCAAGGTTTTATTACAACACTAAAGGAAAATAATAGGAGTGGCTCCTTTGTGCATAATGTTTACTATCCTGAGGATGCAATCAAGAATGTTGTTAACCTCTAGGAATAGGATGAGAGAAAAGAAAAGTATTTGGCTTTCAATAAAATGGTGGATAGTGTTAAGAAATCTAATCCTAGATTTGACCCTATGCCCAATATAATGGGTGAATTCAATAGGATTGTGCATGTTATGAATAATTTTGAGAGCATTGTGGGAGTCTTGAGAGAAGAGTGTGTGGTCATGAACATAGGGAAGTTAGTGGTAGTTGAGGAGGATTATAATGTAGTTTTGGAGGATAGACCTACTTACCAGCCATCGAAGAAGATAAGGATTTACTCCAAGAGGAAGGAGACAATGAAGAAACAAAAAACTTGCCAACCCCTACTAGATCAAAGGGGTCAAGGGTAATTTCCCCTGTGAGGCCAATTCCATCACCTCCAAGAGGTGATTCTCTTGTTTTTATTGATATAGATGCACACCCAAGAGATCCCCCCCATTAGACCGGCCACCTACGAAGAAGCAGAGGGTTGACGTAGAAAAGATAGTTGACTATCCAGACATAGAGGAGGATGATATTCTCATTACTCTTGAAGAAATGCAACAAGGAATGCCTTCTCCTATTAGGGATGATTCCTCAAGTTCAAGATGAGATGCCCTAAGATTTGGAAATGTTGATATTTGTGGTTTGAATAGTGTAGATTATTTGAGGAAAGAAGCATTTAAAGCATTTATGGAAGATGATTCTTTCATTGAAACTAAGGATTTTAGAGATTTTGTGTGGAGGGTGATGGCCTCTTAATATGCAGAGAATGTTGCTAGAGAGAGGAGCTTGCACCCAGAACTACCTAAGGGTGTCATTCAAGCAGATGTAAGAAAACCCATGAGCAAAGGATTCCAAAATATGACAGCTAAAGAGGGCAGAGCCCTTGTGCAAAAAAGTGGTGTGCTATTTCTTCCTGAATGGGACATTGTTGATGCAGTGGTATTGGATACCATAAGGAGGTCTGAAAGGCCCTTATTTCCAAATGAGGAAGAGTCTAAATTATCTCTTCAAGGATCAACATTTAGTGAGGAATGGGATGCTCTATCTAATTGGTCATTGTCCTTGGGATCCAGGAAGCCAGTGGCTGTAGAACCAAGTGATTTTAGTGGGGCAACTAGTTATAAAGAGAGTGGAAAATACCCCAGAATTGGAGGTAGCTAACATGGCAATAAATGTTGAAAAGTTCACAAAAGTAAGAGTGGATCAACTTACCACTAAATGAGACACATATATAGGAAAGTATAATGAACTTGTGGAAAAATATAATAAGAGTTAGCAGAGAGTTGCTAAGTTGGAAATTGAGGTAGCATTATGGAGGCAACAAGTGGAAACATTGAGAAATTAGGCTCCATCTAGTTTAAGTCATACCATACCCACCCCTCCTCATCCACCAAAGAAATATCTAACAAGAGTGTCTTATAATATGGATCAAGAGCCACTCACATCTGAAGAGCCAAGCACATCTGGTGTAGTTCCACTAACTAAGCCTAGTAAGGAAGAATTATTCTAGCAAATTGGAGTGTTTGAAGAATTTCCTGAACAAGTTCAAAACACCATGCATTAGAATAATTTTAGGATTGTTCATACTATTTTGAATCATTTGAATAAAAAGATTCAAGGTAAGTTAAATAGCATTCATGCAAATTACTCTCTAGTGCTATGATCCATAAGGTTATCTCAGAGGGATAGAAAAATAGTTGGGCCAATCCTAGATAAATGGATTCCTAGAGTTGAGAATTCGAGATTCATGGCAATTAGGGCTAGGTATCAAGAGGATAGATATCCAAGGGTGGTTCCAACCTATAAACTTGTTAGTGATGTTAAGGAACAAAAGGTGCAAGGGTATGTTTCCCCATTAGAACAAAGAATAAGGGAATTGGAGGCTAAGTATGATGAGGCAGATTTAACTTTGTTGCCTGATATTTAGAATACCTATAATGAGATATAACCCCTACAAGTGTGAAAGGATCAAATGGACACTGCAATTGTCTCTCAAGCAACTCTTATTTGTGAAAAGGTGGACATTGATATACTGAAAGATGTTTTGGAGAATTTTTCTTCCATCATTAGTTTTCTATAGGATTTTGATAAGGAATCTAATTCAATAATGAAAAAATATTCTCCATATAGAAAGAAGATGGATGAAACCATTGATTTCAGTTGGCCATTTGATGTTGAATATGAGTAGTGGAAAATAATATTTATTGATGAATTGAATTTATGAATAAAGGGATGGAGAATACATATACTTGGTCAAGTATAGTACAGGGCTAGCCTCAAAAGTTACAATGCATAAACATATGTTTCTCCTAATTCATGACGTAACAAATAAATGTTGCTTGGTGATGACTTGGATTGATGTTGATGCTGATTCGGATGTTGGTTAACCTTTTTGCCACCTTTACACAATTATGTCATTTTTCTCGATGAAATGAAGTTGCTACAATGGTAAGAAGATTATCTATTTCCAACATGTGCCTTTTGAAAGGCTATTTTATTTTCTTTTGTGGATGGATAACCTTTGTCTCATGTGTATTCCCTCCAATTGTAAATGTAAATATAACTACAAAGGGAATGTGTGTTGTAGTGGTCCAATTATAGTGTGACATGTGTACTTTTGGATGGAAGCTTGTTTTGCTCCCTTTTTCTCATAAAATATAATTCATGGCCATTAGTACAGGTCTCTTGTTGAATTTTGGATCAAAATTATGCAAATTGTAAACACGTAGAGAACATGTTTGAAGTCTTTATCTTAATATTTGAGCCTAGTTAGTGAATTTTGTCAATTGTATGCTTCCTAAGAATATATAAATGATAATGTAAGTTTTTATAGTCTATTGTCTCTCCAATTTCACTCTATATCAGAATTATTAACAAAAACTCTAATCAAGGATCATTTCATTAATCTTTATTGTCATTACGCTTTGATGTATGTTTTGATTGTAGCTTTGGTTCAAGGGGTTAGTTAAAATGCTTTGATCAAATCATGAATTCGTATGCAGGTTAATTGGATCTGATAAGTAGTCATAGATTTTAAATTATTAATTTATGAATTGCAAGGAAATCTCATGTAGATCATGAATGTTTAGGATCAAATCTACCTTGCATTTCAATTTACTTTAACTCCTATCTCACATATATGGCACTAATCTTAACTCTTATATGTATTTCCCATGGTTTTAGAGATCCAATTTGAGAACATCACTTATAAATAATATTTAATTTGATCTATTATTTGTTTTGGTTCATGTTGTATTGTATTCTCAGCTTTAGATGTGTAATTCTCTTAAGGAAGTGCCAATTTCTTGAAGGATTTCATCTATTTAGCCTCTAATGGGAATATATTTGCTTTGTTATACAATGTATCAGTTAATTGTTTAGGAGAGTCATAAGATATACATCATGGGATTACCCTCTCATGTTTTTTAGAGCCCGAAGTGGGTATGTGCATGATCATCATGGAAAAAATGGGCTCATAAGTGGCAAAAAATTCAAAAAGATCAGAGTTAGGCAACTTGACATAAAATTTTGAATAAGTTATCTATATTATTTCAAAAATATGTAAGAACAGAATTTGTATCAAATTGAATTTAGTTTGTAAACTACTAGGTTTATTTAAAACAAAAAAAAACTATTTGGTGAAAATTTGAAATTTCAATGCAGTAGTACTTAAATTTCAAGGAAAAAATAAGAAGTGTTTCTCTGACCACCCTAACCACAAGAAAATGATAATATTTTAGATATAAGTGAAAGACTTATATCTCGATGTGATGCAAATTTTTTTTAATTCTTTTCCAAGTAAATAATTAATTATTAATTTTTTATTACAACTTTTAAAAAAATATAAAAAATCGTATGTCTAACCACCTTAAGTTGGTAAAAACTTCATGAAATTCAATATATATATATTTAATCCTATAATATGTGAAGCATAGAATGTGACAGATGTTTTGGATTCAAAAAATGTGATACCGTTTGAAAGCTATAGATGTTTTACAATCAACCTATCAATCAACACTTAAGTAATAATTCAAATAGAAAATGAATAATAATTATTTATTAAATTAAAAGTAAAGAATAATTTATATTGGTGGAAAGCTGAGAATCTCCTTTAAAAACCCTTTTTATTTTATCAATTTTGGGTAAGAAAAAAGTCGTTATCCACATACCCTACACATACCCATCATATCACCACTTTTTGGCCCATCATGATCCTGCACATACACAAGTGTGGGAGAAGAAGCACTAGAAATTTATTTCGTTCGTTGGCCAACTATCTCTAAGGTATTCAAGAATTGAGTCTAGCAAGCTCATAGGTACTTGTTGACATCTGATTGGTTCCTTAAAAACAACCAATAAATGCTAAAGATGGTCACTAAATAGTTTCTTGTTTCTTTTCATTAGTTAGTTTTTTCAAGCACTAAATATTGAAAATCATAGCATTGGGTTTTTTTTTTTGGCGGGGTTTTTGTGTGGCACTTTTGTTTCAGGTTTCATGCACATTATAATATCGCCTTCTTTGATTATGGTTATGATGTAATTGTATTTGTCTATTCTTGTTCATGGTTTTACCAACCCTGTGTTATCATGGAGCTCATAGGAGGTTCCTTTTGTTCCTTCCTTTTTTCATAACCTAATATTATAAAGTGGAGTAGTTTGTGGATGGTGCAAGTGAGAAATATAAAATGGTAGATTTCAAAAAATAGGTGTTTGTGAATAGTGAAAAGCAAAGAAAATGGTAGATTTTAGAAAATCTTATGAAGATTGTTATATTATTTGACTCTGCAAATTATATTGAAGACATTTTAAAGACAAAACCAACAAAATTTCATTTTCCCTCGACCAACCAAACAAGGCACTACTTCACTCATTATATTGAATATTAGAAGTATGATCTTTTTTATTTCTCATGTCATTTTATGAATTCTTTCCTTAGTACAATTTTCTAGAGAAAATGTTTTCTCTATATTTCATATTTCAAGGGTTGCATATTTGTTATTTGATGTTTCTAAACACAATTTCATTCAAGCTAAGGGAGAGGGTGCCAATGAATGTGACAAGTTTTCTATATATTATAGATCTTTATGTCTTACTAAATGGGTATATAATTGTCTAGAAATATTTTCATTTAAAAAAGAAATCTTATTATTGTATTGCAGTATTGGCTTACATGTCTAAGGTTGCTTTCCTTGTTTTCCTTGTTCTATTTTCCCCACTTCTGAGCTTTCTTGGTTATAATAATGTAGATAGTAAGATGGAATGAGCAAAGAGAACTTGACACTTTTCTTGGACCTCTATGATGAATTTTACTTGAATATCTATAATTATTTTGTAAATTATACTTGCCCCATCTTTGGAACTATAATATTACAATATTTCAAGTAGTTGTGTGACCCTGTGCTTTTAAGCATCATCTTGTTAGTTGCATTGTGTGGCTAGAAAAAATGTGTTTTTAAATTTTTTTGGAAAGATTCAGTAGTTATTTTGATGCTCTAAACAAGCAAGGCCCTTGCACAATGTGATGAATTTTAATTCTATTTCAAATGTCTATTGTTATTTTAATACTTTGAAAAGCATTCCTCTTTTTAAATGCGATGTTTTTTCCTTTCAATTTTGAAATTTTCTAGAACAATATTTTAAAAATATAACTTAAAGAGAACATCAAGGGATCATTCTAAAGTATTGAAGAGTTTAAATGGGAGGGAGGGCAATTGTTTAGGTTAGCATTAACATAAGAGGCTTTAAAAAGAACTTTAAGATTTCGTGAGTAAATCAATTTTTAGGAAAAACATCCAAAAGCCCATCCAAAAATAGGTTAAATATGTTTAAAGTATTTTTAATTGAAAATGAAAATCTATTATTCTTATTTCTCAAAAAGAATACATCATTTAAGCCTTAGGGAATATACTTGGAAAATTAATTTCTAACTACTTTTTTGAAAATATGAACACAATCTCCTACATATGGCTAAGATTGGAAGTTTAAACTCTTCATAAAAATAAGAAAAAAAAATTCCTTTAATTTCTGTTAAATGTATAGATTAGTTAGTGGATCAATAAGAGTACTTTAGGACTATTAAATTGATCTTTTTGGTGAATGGTTCAGTTGGTCCATAGGTGGGTTCATTTTTCAATACCTCTTTTCTCTCTTTAGGAAATGTGCATCTTAAACATTTTGTGCATTTCCTAAACTTAAAAATTTCTTGAACTAGTTAGGAGTTGAATCACATTTCCTAAACTAGTTATCAAGAGTTTGAATTTAGGAACTCCCATTTTCTATTAGAGTGTTTTTTCTCTCATTTTGTTTATTTTCTAATAATTCTCACATATCAAACAATTTATCTCGATACAGAAAGAAATGTGTTAGAGTATTTAATTTTTACCTTAGGGTAAATAATTTTGATTAGTTTTTTCCCATACTGGGTGGTTGTTTACTAGATACTAGTTTTTTCTTGCCTTTATAAGGCGTGCATTGTACAATATGTAAATATCTCATTCTCAATGCATTTTTCTTCAGTGAAATATCTTCTCTTGTGCTTGTGAAGGTGTATTTTTGCAAATTATCTTGCTAGGTGTGCTGCTCTCTCATGGTATTAGAGAAATCCCATTGCAACTCCTTGATAGCTTTCGCTAGAGATTTTGAGAATGATTAGAGATCATTCAGAACTTGATTTTTTTTTAAAATTTTCAAAATTGCCCCATTCTATTTTGAATGTGCATTTGAAGGAAGGAGCGACTGAATTAGCTACTATCTAGAGATTGGATCGATTAGTTGTTGGTTCTAATTTGAAGACTGTGTAAATCTTTCTTTCTTTGTGAGAGGCAACATAAATTTTTTTGGGGCTACGATTTTTTATTGCTTTGCCACCATCCCCACTCACATCTCTGTTTGAAGGAATTTTTTTCATTTGAGGCATAGTTTTTACTGCTTTCTTGAAGGCTATTTGAATCCTTTCTTTGAGGCTGTGACCTTTAGGGGCGGACCAATTTAAATTAGAGGCAATAATTACACTTGTAGAGGCCGCGATTAGCAAGGTAGTTGTGTTTATTATAGACTTTATATGAAATGATTTCTCCTTTTCTGTGGTGTGATCAATTCCTAGGAGGAAGCACATCCTCTTCTTCAATCATTCCTTATCTCCTCTCTTTGTAATAGAGGCATTTTATTTTGTGGATGACATGAAATTCATTGACAGGAGCTACAAATCTTCTGCATTTGTCAAGTAACACTCTCTTCAACAAAGGTGTGATTCATATCTCTTTGGAGGCTTTTTTTAATAAAAAATTATATCTTATAAAGTTTTGATTAAAATATTTCATTTAGGGTTCACCTTGCTAGTGCAACGGATTGGAGTGGGCCCCATTTTGAAGTTCTTTTCAAGTTCTCTTGGGATCTTTAATCCCACACTAGCTGCGTGGAGGATAATATTTCTATTCAAATAACACTGCAGTGTGAAAGATTGGTGTGAGCAAGACTCATAGGTTTTGTAGAGGCTCATGATCATTCTTTGTGTAGAGGTTGGCCAATTGATCAAGGTGCCTTTAATTTTTTCTCAATTTACAGTTTCAAATAATCAACTTTTTCTTGGAGTAATTTTGGAAAAGTGGTGAAATAATTTCTAGAGGGTACATTTTTTGGAGGTTTGTTTTAGTTTGGTTTAATTTTTCCTTTTAGTGCAATCTTTGTTATGGATACTCCTGGAACCATTGAATTGTTAACTCCCCATAATTACCACACCTAGCAAATGAAAATGCATTGATTGCTTTAGTCTCAAGGTCTATGGTCCCCATTGAGTGCTACCCAACTCTCCCTCACCAAGTTATATGAAATATTTTCCCATCAAAATAAGTGTGATCAAGCTATGGGTTTGATGAAATTAAATGTTTTTGATAGTCTCCTTTTTCATGTGGGTGAGTTGAGTACACCCAAAGAAATATTGGATAAGTTAGAAAACCTATATGGCTAGGTCAATGATATCTATGCATTACAACTGGAGGCTGAATTAACCTCTCCTACCCCTAAATCATTTCTTACTATTGATGAACTTCTAGTGAAATTCAAATCAGTAAGGTCACAACTAGCAGGATGTGGGAAGAGAAAAAATGATAAGGAGTCTATTTTCTTGATTATTTCCACGTTAAGAGGCCCATTTTTTGTGTTCTCTTCTACCTTTTATTCTACAATGGATTCTTTGGGTAGTACATTCCAAATGCCTTCTTTTGAAACCTTTTGTGACCAGTTAACAAGATAACAAGCAAAAATTGTCTAGTCAGAGGGGGTTTCTACAAATCATGCATTGGTTGCTCAAGAATCTAAGAGTAAAGGGAAGAAGAAGCCTAAACCTAAAATAGAGTCAACTGAAACTTCCTCCTCTTCAAAAGAGGACAAGCCCAAGAAGGAGAAAATTAGTTGTGCATATTGCAAGAAAAAAGGGCATGATGAGCATCATTGTTACATGAAGAAGATTAATGAACTCTCCAACCTTCTTTAGAAAAATAACATTCCATTTCCCTCTTTTGTAACTTCTTCTATAGCCTCTACATCTTCATCATCATCCAACCCTACATAGTCTGGGAATGTAGGAGTTGCAAGTGGTAAGGGAGATAAACACTACATGGGAAAAGGACATGCACTGGTGACTTTTGCAGCTAATTCTCATTGTGATAGATGGTTTTTGGACTTAGGTGCATCTCACCACATAAGTTTCTCACCCTATCCTTTCATGGGTCTTCATCCTTCTGACACTTCCAAGATTTTGTTGGGAGACAACTTAAGCTCTTGGACGTTGTAGGGGTAGGAAATGTTGAGATGGGTGATGGGTGTTTCAAGGATGTACTATGCATTCTAGAGTTGCATACAAATTTGTTATCCATCTATCATATAACACATGGAGAAGTTCCCAAGACTGTGGAGTTTACTAATGATTTTGTGTTTATTAGAGAAGTTGATTATGGAAAAATCACCACAGTTGGTAATGCAAATCATGAATCTCATCTATATACCTTCTCTCACTTTGTTGATGATGATGACTATGTTCCTCGCACCTCTATTGTGTGTGTTGACATCAATTTAGGAGAGATTGGTCATCTAAATTTTGTACTACTTTAGACTCATGTTGATATAGTTCTTGATGCTTTAGAGGTTCAATCTCTAGCGCAGCAAGATATCTCTGATCCCTCAAATCTTGTTTTATTGGTTGAGTATTTGGCGGGCATCAAAAATTTGTTTGTCGGGTCTCATCTTTCAGATTTGGGAGATACACTTGAGGGGATTTC
The DNA here is from genome assembly GCA_007258455.2 of Sequoia sempervirens. Lineage (NCBI taxonomy): Eukaryota > Viridiplantae > Streptophyta > Pinopsida > Cupressales > Cupressaceae > Sequoia > Sequoia sempervirens. The sequence goes on along the minus strand of VDFB02281492.1, from coordinate 796,746,570 downwards.
TCTCCTCTTTGATGACAGTTTTAGCATGATAGTTGATTCATCTAGATTATCTTTGGAGGTTGACATTGCTGAGCCTTCACCTTTGTTTGATTTGTCACATTTCTTGGTTAATTTTGATTATGATTATGTGATGGATTATTTTGTTTGGAAATTTCCTTCCTTTTTTCAGTTGGATATGGAGTGGCTTCTTCATCACTTAGTGGACTTGTTTCTTTCTAAGGGAAGAGGTGTTTCTTGTAGGCATTGGCCCATTTTTTGTTTTCAGGCATACTTCATCGGCATTGGAGCTTCTTCATTATGGGGGGTGTAGATAGGGAAAAATAAATCAAATTTAGTATTGAAAACAATTAACTAACTAAACCCTACCAAGCACCATGAAGTACAAACTAGAATGAAAATTTAAATAAACAAAGGACGTGCAAACAAATTTTTAAACTAGACTTGATTGACCTCCATAGCTCTTCTCCACCTACATAAGAATGCAGGATTTTGAAGGTTGATTATTGAAGGGATGTTGATTTCTCACTATTGCAGCATAACAACTTGATGATGATGAAAAATGGAGAATGATAGAGACAGATGAAAGATTAAGGAATGATTTTGACAGAATGAGGAT
>VDFB02281492.1:796725775-796745854 GCA_007258455.2 Sequoia sempervirens | reverse complement strand
GATAAGATAAGATTTTTAAAAGATAGAAGGATTTCATTTCCTGTTTTGAAGGAAATAAATGCTGAAAAAGACGAGAACGATAATTGATGAATTATCTAATTAAATAAATTAATTAGATACACATGAGTTTTAATCTTGGATTGAAAGTGAAAAGATCCTTTTTAGATTTTATTAATTAAGTAAATATTTAATTTATTTAATTAATGCTGAATTTATGATTTCATGAATTAAATAATATAAATTATTTAATTAACATTAGAGGAATGAATAGAAATGACTTAATTAATTAAATAATACAAATTATTTAATTAACATTAGAGGAATGGATGGATTATGATTTAATTAATTAAACAATATAAATTATTTAATTAACATTAGAAGAATGGATGGGTTACGCATAGGAAGGGAATAAATGAAATTAGTCAAATAAATAAGATTTATTTAACTAATTAGATGATGACATGGGTACCTAGGGAAAAACATGATACGACGTGTCTAAATGATGAAATTTTGTGACAAGGTATCATAAGAGGATTTTTTTTGGTGTCTACATTTTGCCCCTCTTTGAGATGATGTTTGAGATGATGATATTTGTGTCGAGTAACATCATTTCAAAGAAGTTAAGGTATGGATAGAGGAAAATGAATAATGATAGAAAGATATGATGATGGAATGATGATGCCCCCTCGAGAGGAGAGGTGGGTTGGACAAACACAGGAAGGATCTCGAAATGAAAGGGATGGGTCAAGAACTAAAGATGAAGGAATGGATAGAAGAAGTGAAGGGTGCATTATGCTACAACGAAAGTGAGAAACCATGATGTTTGATTTAGCACTAGACATTATGCACCAATGTATAAGGACCAAGGTGACGATGTGTCTCGTGCCCTAGCATAATACAACCTTGTCTAGACGTATGAGGAAGTAAACTTAGAGCATTAAAGTCCTAATGCACAAAAGGTATGATATGACCTTAGATGTAAAGGATAGTGCAAAAAGCTATTCCAACATGCACAAGATATTATATTAGCTGGAATGATATGGATTTGATACAAATGCAAGATAAAATGATAACACACACAAGCAAGCAAGAAAGCATGCACAAATGATACAAAAACAAGCAAGGAATTGCCCCTGTCAAGCTGTAAACCGATGATTAATTAATTGATTGATGATGATGATAGTGTTGTCATTGTGGGGAACGATATATCCCTAGATCAACACAAGGATGATTGATAATTGACTGGTTGACTTGGATTGTTGATGATAGTGTTGTCATTGCGGGGAACAACATATCCCCAGATCAACACAAGGATGATGATAATTGATTGATTGATTGGGTTTACAACAAGATAAGGATCAATACCAAAGGATGTGATTGGATAATTTGACAAGATTGATCAACTTGATTGGTATGGATTAAGGATTGACTTACATTTGGATTATTGCTTGGATTGATTCGATTGAGTTGATTGGATGAAATGGTTTTGATGAAGATGATTGATTTGGTTGAATGGTTGGATGATTGGATTGAGGTGAGGGATTGAATTGATGAAATTGGAAGAAGTAATTAGATGGATTGATTTTATTGCGTGGATTTTTGTTGGCTATTTGATTTTTTTTGTATTTTTGGGGATATTTTGATTTTTTTGTATTTTCAGAATATTTGATTTTTTTGAATTTTTTGAAATATTTTGATTTGTTTGGACTTTTGAAATGTTTTAATTTTTTGGATTTTGAAATGTTTTGATTTTTAGATTTTGAAATATTTTTATATTTTTGGATTTTTGAAATGTTTTGATTTTTTTTGATTTTTGAAATGTTTTAATGTTTCTGGATTTTCTAAATATTTGAGGTGTGAAAGGATGAAAATTTGAGTAGCCTTTGTGCTAGATACCAATGACAAGGGGAAAACCAAGTCTAGGTGCAAGAAGATAGATGGGATTGACAGATGAAAGTGTGGGTGATGGGATAAGGGATAAAAGGCTCATGATAGATGGATGGATGGAAAGGATAGGTCATAGTGAATGGAATGGATGTATGCATCACAAGAGAGCAAGGATGTGATTTCCAAAGACTGTCACATAGGAATAACATGCCCCATTCTAGGTACAATACTTAGGATTTTTCATGACAAAGCTTATGACAATAGGATAATGATGGGCTTGTTTGGAAGGATGAAGTATGCCAAGAGATACCCAATAAACATGTTTCAACATTTTTCCCTTATATCTTCATCAAGATCAAAAGGAGAAGGGTGGATAAGTGGACTCAATATGATAGGCATGTATGATGGCTAAGATGGTAAGTAGGATGGAAATGATATGACATGAATGATAGGTTGGATAGATAAGACATTGTGCCCCCAAGTGTAAGTGACATAGAAGATCAACCTACACATGACACCTATTTTCCAAGTTTTCATCATGGTACTTATCTAGGGTGCCTTTTTACTACTTTTCACCATTGGACGAAGGGATTTCTCTTTACTTTTTTTTTCTTTGTTTTTGAATTTTATTTTTTGAATTTTATTTTTACTTTTTGACTAGGAGAAGGGGAATATGGATAGGAGGGACACAAGTGTCTAGTTCCATAAAAGGTGATAGTCCCACTAGAGATGGATTTCATTGCATGGACCATGTCAAATGTCATTATGCTCATAGATGTTGATAAGGGATGACATGAAAGGGAGATGGAGTAGGTAGATAATGGATTATGATGTGGATTATGGAGAAAAATAGTGGATTATGATACAAATTATGTAGGGAAAATATAGGGATCATATGGGACTTATGAAAAAGATGAATGGGGAGGCTTAGCCAAAAGCATAGACCATAGGAAGATGGTGGGGGGGATATGTGGGATAATGACTGAAGGATGAGGAGATGGAGGTATGTGGAATTGTTGTCAAATGAAAGGGAACCATGGCCAATGGTTGCACACATTGTGATAAACTTTTAAGCTTTTGATGTGGATGGGGTGTAGAAAGCAATGGAGATGCTTGCTTAGGAGATGGGTGATTTAGTGATTTAGGTACCCACATAGAATTAATATTTTTATGACTTTTATTTTGCTTGTGGGTTTTAAGAATTTGATATTTTTTGAATGGAATGTGCATTTTGGATGGGAGGGGATGGTTGGTATTTTTGTGATGTGGATGTCTCGTTTGTCTTGATTTATTTTTGCTTAGGGACCCAAACCATTTTAGTTTTGGCCTTTTATTTTGGAGGTATAAGCTTGTATAGCTTTTTAGATGTACTTGGCTCTGACCTTTTGCAATTGTATGTTAAGGCATTAGGACCTTTAGAATTTTTGACTTTATGTGTAGAGGCATCCAAATTTTTATTTTGGAATCCCTTGGGTTTGGTGGAATGAGTGGAAGCTTTATGTTTAGCCAATGTATGCATTGATTGGCCATGATTAGGATGTTTAGAGGATTTATGGATAAATGGATAAGAGGATTGAATGGTAGGGATATTAGGTGTTGGGAGTAATGGTGGTAAAGTGGATGGAGGGATATTAGGAGTTGGAAGCAATGGTGGTAGAGTGGATGGAGGGAAGTGTATGGTCACATGCTTTTGACATTTGTAGGATGATGGAGGAGAGATGGCAACATATGTTTTAGGGATATGATAGGATTTATGATGGGAAGTGGACTTAGGAGGCATGGAGGAAGTGCCAACATCTTGAGATTGGTGTCCTTGGGGTGTATTTCCAAGGGCATCAGAGCATGGAGGGACTTTGACATGGATGGGATCCAAAATACCTTGTTCATGAAGGTCTAAACCTTTGCCTTGGTGGTTCATGTTTTGGAGTATGCAATGGACAACAGGACTAGGTGTAGGTGGAACACTAGACATGAGTTCCTTATTGGATGGAGAAAATGAAGCAAGGGAAGATAATGGTTGGTGTTGTTCTAAGGAGGAACATTCATGAATGAGGGTGGAAAGACTAATAGGATATGATGGAGGACTTGCAATGGGGTCGATAGTGGGTGATGGAGGATCATTAGGATCTTGATTAGCATTTTGTTCAGTTAGATCCAAGGTATTTGTTTGATCTTCTATGTTGGCTTCAGAAGAACTTGTCTCATCATGGGAAGTGGATGTTGATGGATCATGGATAGGACTAGGTAGGGGGTTGATAGGAGCAATGGAGGTTTCTTTCTCATGGATAGGTGAAGTGATAGGATTTTGACCATGGAATGCATAAAGTTGGCTAAGAGGATCATCATGGCCTTCTTCATCATAGGTAAGATCATAGAGGGTAGATTGATCATAAATAGGACAAAGTATGTTATGAGTGGGTTCATTAGATGGGCCTAGATCTTGATTAGAATAAGAAGTTAATGTATCTTCATGCTTAGGATAATGCTCTTGGCATAGCTCTTGGCTTGCTTGCATGGAAGTGGAAGGGGGTAACTCTTGAATGGGCTCAACATGTTCTAGAAGATCAACAACATGGAGACATGATGGAGGTTGACTTGGGCTCAATGGGGAAGACTCTTGAATAAGCTCAAGGGGGAGACTACATGATGGGGTTGTGAGAATGGGCATTGTGTTTGAAGACTCTTTGGTAAGTTCAAACATATGAGTTGGGTGACATGGTGATGTTTGATTCCTTGATAGTAGCCATTGGGTCACATCCTTTGGAGGTGGATGGGTGGATTTGGGTAATGCCATAGGTTTACTTTTTTAATTTTTGAATTTAGGACATGGAGTTGATGTATTGGCAAGTGTATTAGATGATGGTAAGGGTAATGAAGGGGTTAGTGGGTTGGAAAGTGTAGGGACCATTGGATTAGGACTAGGACATCCAGTGGATTTAGGATAGGCTTCTGATTGGATAGTGGTATGATATACTCATAAGGTGCATGACCTAGATTAGTGTTCCCCTTGTCAATGGTTGCATTAGAACATGAGGAATTTTTTCCTTGTTGCAAGGTACAACTTAAGATAACATGTTTTTGTTGTGATGTGGCTTGATAGGTTGATGTGTTATTGACATACGAAGAAGTGGATGGATTAGATTGGTATGAGGTGGAAGGAGATGGCACATTAGGTTGAGATGACATTGGTTGATAATGAATGGATAGGGGAAGATGTTGTGGTTGTTGGATTTGACAAGTGGCAATGAATTGATTGGATTGAGCTAGGAGGTGTTGGATTTAAGGTGATTTAATTTTTTGAAAACTTTGGAAGAGGGTTTGAAGGCTTTGTATGGTTTGATGGTCTAGGGGTTGGTGTATTTGGTGAAGTGTTTGAAAGAGGTTTTGAATTTGGGATGCTAGGACATTATTTTCAAATGTGGGCATGATGTCACACATGTGTGTAAGCTCTTGAATATCAATTTTTTCCTCAAAGTATGCAATATAGTTCATGTCATCATTAGAGGCGGTAGGAGAAGCCCCTCAAAGTATGATTTTAGGTTTTGGTTTTGTTTCATTATTTGCGTTAGGGAAAGGGCCTCCTTGAATTATGATCTTGGGCTTAGGTTTTTTCTCATGATTTGGCCTAGAGGGATAGCCCCCTTGGATTATGACCTTGGGCTTCTGATTAGGATTGGGCTTGTTTATGATTAGGACCATTTTGACAAGCGGTGACTAGGACTAGGTTGGTGATGGCGATGATGTTGAATGATTAGATTGGATGACTTGGATTGATTAGGATGAAATGGATAGGATGTGGCTAAGAAAGGTGATTAGGATGAAAGTGATTGGATATGAATGTGTTGGAAGAAGGTGTAGAGTGACTTGTCTTTATGTGTTTGGTGTTTAGCTTGATTTGGAAATGTTTAAATGAATGATCACACATGTGCACACATAAATCACTCATGCAAGACACATAAGAAAGTTTGAATTTTTAAATTTGAAGAATGTAATGATGATTATTAAACAAGCACACATGGAAGACATACCAACAAGCTCTATGACTAGTCAAGTGGGGTATGGCCAATTAGGTCTCAAGCTAGTCTACACAAGGTTGACTAAGGAATGATTTGAAAGAAAAATCCTGCCACATAGCTGGGAGAAAGGGGTAACCTACCCTTCACCTTCACTTCCCAAAGGTATAAAGTTCTTTGGGGCTTAGCCAAGAGTGACAAGATTTTAACTCCCAAACAAGTGTGTCTTTTGATTCACACTTCGATTGAGGTTGTCCCCAGGGGTAATGAAATCCCCTAGTAGGCCTCCTATGAAGGGCTTGAAAAAAGCAAACCAAGTGATGTTTTTGTGATCACACACACACACTTGATTCACACTCACATTTGTTAATTGACCCTTGGAAAGGAAATGTGTGCAATAAAAGCAATGAAGCACTCGTTCTTTTTAGATCGCAAAATCAAAATGTGATGGAAGACAATGGTTAATTTTAGACCTGATTCTTGAAGTGTGATTGAATACAAGATTCATTTTAAGAGACCAAATCCAAATGTGTTACAAATAAGATTAAGAGATGAAAGATTAAACGAGTGAACCTACAAGTTTTTTGCTTTCCAAATTGCTATTGTGGCTAATCCAAATGCTTTTTGAGCTTCATATGATTCACCAACAAGTCACTAGGACAAGAAGAAACACAGACGTGCAAGCAAAAATGTGACTAGGTCAATAACATACAATTTGTTAAAAATATAAACTAAATTAAAAATTTAACAATCTAAATTAAATTAGAAATTAGAAATCTAAACAAAATTAAAAATTTTAAAAAAAAATCTAATTTAAATTTATTTATTTTTAATCTAAATCTAAATTAGGAAACTTAAAATGTAAAGTAAATTAGTAACTTTAAATCTAAATTAAATAAAAAATCTAAAAAAAAATCTAAAATATAAAATATAAATCTAACTAAACTAAATCTAAATTAAAAGATTTAAATCTAAACTATCTTATCTAGATTAGAAAAATCTACTCTAAAATCTAAATTTAAAATTAAATTAAAAAATGATCTAAATTTAAATCTAATTATAACTCCTCCCAAATCAAACAACAATCAACCTAAATGGAGAAATTCTTGAGCTGATGGGTGGAAGCATGGGAGAGTAGTGGAGGCATGTCTTCTTTGACTGTTTATGAATCCACATTTTGAGAAAATTTTGTTAAAAAAAGAAAGAAAAGGCATTACCCATTTGGAGCAAGAGCATGAGCATGTGTCAAGGTATTACTCTCATATATGTAGATTGGTTTGTGCTAAGGTGGCTAGATGAGGTTTTTTTGTCAATCCACAATTTTCAAAAAAGGATCTGTCAAATTTGAAACCTTTGGTGCGTGCAATGTCAGGGATCGATGTTCATGTCGTGGCACCCTTGGTTTTAATGGCTGTTACCAAATGTGCTAAAGATCATTCTCCTTATGGAAGAAGGTGCACTGCAAATGCTATTCCAAAGCTTTATGGTTTGGGTAGGGAGAAAAATAATACTACCATGGAAGAGCTAATTGGATTGTTGTTCAATGACAATTCAGTTGGATGTGAGGCTATGATAGAAAGATTGAAGTCCCCTATATATCACCGTGTTCATTCCTTTGAACATAAAGCATCTTTGAAAACTCACCTGTCCTTTCCAAAATCAGCAAAATGATCATATGATAGAAGGTATATATGACTTACTTGCCCATTTTATGAATTTAGTGTCTAAATCACTGGTGGTGGTTGGGAAGGGCAGAGGAGAGGTTTGATAGAGGTGAAACTTAGGGTTGTTTAATGATGGTAGAGTGGGGTCATGATGGTGGCAACCAAGTCTTCGATAGACAGTAGGAGACTAAACAAAGTGAAGGGGATGAATTGGATCTTGACTGCAATGAGAAGATAATCTGTTGATGGGAGATATATGGTGGTGACTGGGAATGGTGGTCGACAGAAAAGTGGAGGCTATGGCCCAGCAGGTAATATCATCAATCCTATGGTAAGAAAAGTATGCAAAAGGAACCAGTTGATAACATTGAGGCTTAGGATAGACATGCAAAACTTGATCACAACTTGATCACCTACAAAACTTGATCACCAAAGCTTGAAAAAAAAAATGCTTAGAAAATACATGCAAGCTATGAGATATTTATGATTTAAAATCCATATTCAAAATGAAAAGGTGCTTGCAGTTCCATTCACCAAAATTGCTTCAAATCCTGCAACAATGCACTCCCAAAACTCTACAGAATGAGGGTTAAAATATGCTTGTAACAAACAAAACCTACATTAACTAATGATTATATCCTTGGAGTATGTTCACGTTAGGTTCACCAAATGTAGATAGGGAAAAATAAATCATATTTAGTATTGAAAACAATAAACTAACTAAACCCTATCAAGCACCATGAAGTACAAACTAGAATGAAAACGCAAATAAACAAAGGACGTGCAAACAAATTTTCAAACTAGACTTGATTGACCTCCATGGCTCTTCTCCACCTACATAAGAATGCAAGATTTTGAAGGTTGATTATTGAAGGAATGTTGATTGCTCACTATTGCATAATAATGACTTGATAATGATGACAAATAGAGAATGATAGAGATAGATGAAAGATTAAGGAATGATTTTGACAGAATGAGGATGCTAGAAGAAGATCCCCTCCAAATGGCCTATGAAAGGTTAGATTTGTAGAGTTTCAATGTGGACGGAGAATAAGATTCAATAAGATTTGATTTTTGCTTTATTTGATCAAAGAGGAAATAAAACAAGATAAGATAAGATTTGAAAAAGATAGAAGGATTCCATTTCTTGTTTTAAAGGAAATAAATCCTAAAAAAGATGAGAAGGATAATTGATGAATTATCTAATTAAATAAATTAATTAGATGTACACATGAGTTTTTATCTTGGATTGAAAGGGAAAAGATCCTTTTTAGATTTTATTAATTAAGAATTTATGATTTCATTAATTAAATAATATAAATTATTTAATTAACATTAGAGGAATGGATGGATTATGCATAGGAAGGGAATAAATGAATTTAGTCAAATAAATAAGATTTATTTAAATAATTAGATAATGACATGGGTACCTAGGGAAAAACATACTACAAGATGTCTAAATGATGCAATGTTGTGACAAAGTGTTGTAAGAGGACATTTTTGGGTGTCTACAAGGGGGGTATGATATCTCCTGCTTTCCCTTCTATGGGGGCGTCATTGATTGTATATATATATATATATATATGATGTATGTAGTACTTGGGGGGTGTGATTGAGTCCTCCATCTATGAATCCTTTTTATTTTTATTTTCTCTCCATTGGATAGGGGGTTTTTCCCAATGGGTTTTTCTCCTTTTCTCTAGTTATGAGAGATTTATTTGTAAATGGGTACCTAACATGGTTGTGTAGCTTGGACCCATATTGCATTTTCTTGCATTTTAGCATCTTCATTCTCCCTAAGTTTCACTTAAGGGGGAGTGTTAGAGTATTTAAGTTTTAACTTAGGGTAAATCATCTTGATTAGTTTTTTCATGTACTTCCTGTATTGGGTGGTTGTTTACCTGATACTAGGTTTTTCTTGCCTTTATAAGGTTTGCATTGTACAATATGTAAATATCTCATTCTAAATGAATTTCTCTTCTGTGAAATATCTTCCCTCATGCTTGCGATGGTGTATTTTTGTAGTTGGTCTTCTTGGGTGTGCTACTCTCTCAAAATGAATAGCAAGCACTTGCTCTATTTAGATTTTTGTCTATAATCTATTTATATTTTTGTCTATAATATTTGCATCTACCAATGTGCTTTGCAAGTAGTTTAAGCATATCATAGTGTACTTTTTGATGGTTAGAAATTATTGGTCTTCTAAATTTGAGATTCGAGAGAGGGTGGGTAAGAAATAAATATATTTTGGTCTATTTAGATTTTTGTCTATATTCTACTCATCTACCAATATGCTTTACTTAGTTTAATCATAGCTCACCATACCTTTTTCCTTTTGGGTAAGTGGAGAGTTTCGAAAACTTTTTTGGTTAGAAACTATTGGTCTTCTTATATTTGAGATTTGAAGATTTCTTTTTACGCATAATTTGATCAATATTTTTTTTAATTACGTCGAGAGGCATAACCCTACAATGGTAGCACGACCTCCTATAGGAGGTCAATACATCCGTCACAAAAAAAAATACAAAAGCCTATAAAATTTGAAATATTAATTTAATTAAAAACATATATATTTTATTTATGGAAGTATAGGTGTCTTAAGGAGGTCAACACATTCCATGACAAAAAAAACAAAAAAACAAAAATATTTTAGGAAAAAAAAAAAATATATATATATATATATAGAAAAATAATTAAACGCAATAAAAATATTTTTAATAATAGCTACAATTCGAAAATCACATAGTGCTTGATAAAGCAAAAACAAAAAACAAAAAGCCTAAAAAATCCAAAGATAGCATGTAATAGATTTTATATTACTATCTTTTATATATTATAGAAATGATAATATTATATTCTATTATTATTAAATGACAATATTATATTATTATCACTTTACTCTTATATTATTAGTAATAGTATTATATTATTATAATTACTAAAATATTATTATTCTTTTATTTATATTAGTATTAATATTAGTATTATATTATTAATAATATATGTAATATTACTATTATATTATTATTTATTTATTATTATTAAATTATTATTGTTATTATATTAATATATATTTTATATTATTATTAATATTAGTATTATTTCATTATTACTATATTAATACTAATATTAATAAGGTATTTGTTTACTTTTTTATTTTCTTGAGGGTTTAAGGTGAGTGTTAGGGGTTGGGTTAGGGTTAGGGTTAGGATTTTGGTTATTGTTAGGGTTAGTGTTAGGGATTTGGTTATGATCAAGGTTAGTGTTAGGGTTAGGGTTACTGTTAAGGTGAGCGTTAGGGATAGGGTTAAGAATAGGGTTAGGGTGAGTGTTAGGATTAGGGTTAGGGTAAGTGTTATTGTTAGTGTTAGTGTTAGGGTTACGTATATTGTTAGTGTTAGGGTGAGTGTTATGGATAGTGTTAGGGTTAGGGTTAGGGTTAGTGTTAGGCTTAGGGTTAGGGTTAAAGTGTTTGTTAGGGTTAGGGTTTTGGTGAGTTCTACTATTAGGGTTAGGGTGTGTTAGGATTAAAGTTAGGGATAGGGTAAGTGTCAGGTCCTTAGGTTGAGTGTTAGGGTTTTGATTAGTGTTAGGGCTAGGGTTAGTGTTAGTGTTTGGGTGAGTGTTAGGGTTAGTGGTAGGGTTAGGGTTACTGTTAGTGTTAGTGCTAGGGTTAATGGTCAGGTTAGGGTTAACATGAGGGTTAGGTTCTCAGAAATTTTAGGGTAATACAATAAAAGCTTGGGATTATGATTTAATTCATGTCAGGGTTAAGGTTAGTGTTGGTGTTAAGGTTACAATTGTGATTAAATGCTTAAGAACTTGATTAGGGTTAGAGTTAGGGTTAGGTTAGGGTTGGGGTTAGGGTTAGGGCTAGGGTTATTATTTTTGTTAGGGTTATGGTTTTGGGTTATGATTAGGGATTTTATTAGGGTTAAGGTTAGGGTAAGGTTATGAGAAATAGTTTTAGATTTAGGGTATGAGTTAGAGTTATGAGAAATAGGTTTAATATAAGTTAGGGTTATGAGAAATAGTATATTTTCTTAATAATAAAGCTTAGGGTGAGGGTTACATATATGGTACAATGAGGGTTAGAGTTAGTATTAGGGTTCAATTAGGGTTATGGTTAGTATTTGGGTTAGCTAACAGTTACAGTTAAGGTTAAGGTTAGGGTTAGTGTTAAATTTATGGTTAGGATCAAGGTTAGAGATAAGGTTAGTGTTAGGATTAGGGTTAGGGTTAAATAAAATTATGGTTCAATGACAAAGGGTTATGGTACAACTATTAGTATTAGGTTTAGGTAACAATTAGAGTTAAGGCTATGATTAGGGTGAATGTTAGAGTTATAGTTAGGATCAAGGTTAGAGTTAAGATTAAGGTTAGGTTAAGGGTTATAGTTATAGTTATAGTTAGGAGCAAGGTTAGGGTTAAGGCTACACTTAAATTATGGTTATAATATAATCAAGGCTCAATTACAAAGGTTTATGGTACAATTAATGTTAGGGTCAAGTTAGGGGTATGATTAGGGTTAAATTACAAAGGGTTATGGTACAAATAGATATAGGGTTAGGGACACCATTAGGGTTATGATTATGGTTAGCATTAGGATTACAATTACAGTTATACTTAGGGATTTTGTTAGGGTTAGTGTTAGGGTTAGGGTTATGGTTACTATTAGTGTTAGGGTTTTGAACCTCAATTTTCTAACCCTAACCCTAACATAACCATAATCCTAACTATTAGTATTAGGTTTAGGTTTACGAGTAGGGTTATTAGAGTGAATGAAACTAATTAATAAAAGAAAGAATATTTAAAGTTAGGTAATTAGGGTTGGGGTTGGGGTTAGGGTTTTGGTCATGGTTAGAGTTATAAGGATAAGATAGAGGTGAGGGTTACTGTTAGGTTTAAGATTTAGATTATAGTTTAGGGTGTATCATTTGTCTTTTGTTTAGGATTACAATTAGGGTTAAGGTTAGGGTGTGAGTTAAGGTTAGTGTTAGGGTTAGATTACAATTAGGATAATGGGTTTAACGTTTAGGGTTAGGGTTATGTTTATGGTTACAAATAAGATCATGGTTTAAGGTTTATGGTTTAGGGTTAGAGTTATGTTTATGTTTTGGGTTATGATAAAAAGGATTTCGAATATGGTTAAGGTTAGGGTTTTGAGAAATAGTCTCAGGGTTAAGGTTATGGCTAGGGTTATATTAATGAGAAAATGATGCTTTAAAATTCAAGTAAGGGTTAGGAATAGGTTTATCATTAGGGATAGGATTAATGTCAAATTATGAGTTAATATTATGATTAGGGTTAGGGTTACGATGTTAGGTTTCAAGAAAAAGGTCTAAATTTAAGATTAATTCATAGTTGGCTATAATTAACATTAGAAAAAATAATCAAATTAATTTTTGTAGGAAAATAATCAACTACAACTTAAAATTAAGTTTAAAGATTACCCTAAACCCTAACCCTAACCATAAAACTAATCCCAAACCTAACATTGAAGAAAACACATAACCTAACCCTACCCCTACCCCTACCCCTACCCCTACCCCTAATCCTAATCCTAATCCTAACCCAAAGCCCAAACTCAAACCATAACCCAAATCTAAAAACAACCTCTAATTGTATCCCTAATTCAAATATTTATCTTTCATTAAGCACCTACATTAGCCATAATCATAACCCTAAATATAATCCTATGCCTACCCCTAACCCTATCCCTAACACTAACCCTCAACCTAATAATAAAATAATTAAAAAATAATACAATATTTACTTTATAATAATTATAAGATAATTTTAATAATAATATAATAGTAATATTAATATTAATAATCAAATAGTACCAATATTAATAATAATGTAACTAAATTGAAAATATAGTAATATTTAATAAATTATAATAGTATAATACGTATATTAATAAAATAATAATAATATGATACTAATATTAATAATAATATAATATTATCATTTAATAATATTTTAATATATAATATTATTGACCATGTAGTGTGGCCACTGAAACTAGTATATATACCTTATTACTCCAAGAGGTGTCTACAATGGCATCCATAAAAAAAAAAATCAATGTAAGGAAAAACTCCTCAGCTTTAATTTGACATTCAAATGACATGCAACTGACATAACTAGATTCATTGTATGTAGATATTTTTTCAAGAAGATTTAAGGACAAACAGATTTAAAAAAGGTTTTAAATTGGTTTGATATCTTTGTTTTAAATTCATACAAAACAATGTGAAAACTCCTCCACGAGTGTTACAAAAATTTGAAGGACGTTCAAGAGAGCAAGCCGAAATTATGGAAATCCAAGGTATGTTGTATTATTTTGTATGTACATGATTCCTGTTTCTTTTTTGGATTCATTTTATTACCTACTCTTCCTGATTAGTGATAGATATTTCATTCGTTGTAGTTTTCTTATTGCATTTCAATTACTATCTCGTTCATTGTATATGTTTTCTAGTTCTAACTGTAATATTATTATAGAAGGTTTGGTAACACTTGTTAAGGTTTGCAGGTTGTTTCGTATTGCTGACAATATACTAGGAAGAATAGATAACAAGATAAAAAAAGCATTGGAGAAACCATAGCAAGAAAATGTCTCTAGAACTAAATCAGATCTATAACTGGCCACCAACTTTTAAAACTTTAGCATAAATGAAGGTAGTGAGAGAAGATAATAAGCCCTCCACTAGCAAAATTGTGACCATAAGAGATTGTTCTTTGGTGTGTTGTTGCTTAGCTCTCAACCGGCGAAAACATGAGCTATGCATGTAGAGAAAGGGTACAAGCCGGTCTTTAAGAGAATGCCACATTTTCTGCTCAGGTCACAAATCCTACTAGGCTGTGTGAAAAAAGACGTACTCCTTCACAGTTGGTGAGAAGAGGGGAATATGAGAACAGTGAGCACTCTCTTCACCCATTATCCTCCTTCCACACTTTCCATTCTCACAATCAAATTATTTTGCAGTATTGAAGAAACATACAAAATGGGTGGAACTGGATTGTCGTTTACCATTAATTATTGCCTTATTTGGTTGCAGTTGTATGTATTTAACAAGCAAGTCCATTCAATGTTGATGATTTTTTATCATAGAGAAATAGGATACAGTGATTTCATTACCATTTTTGGTGCTATGTTAGTTTTATCTAAAGGATTTTTTATATTTGTAATTTGTTTTTTGTTTGATGAAGTATAAGTTAGTATTATTATCTCTCTATTTTTTTATTTTCATCTTTTCTTTAAGATTTATAAATCCTATTTTCTATGATGTCTAGCCTATATACTATTTGAATCTTATTTATTTTGAACTGTAGCAACTTTATGCTTTTTTCATTCTTGAGTTTGAAGAGTCCCTAATTACTAAGAGATTTAATATATGGTCATCTTATTTTAATATATACTATTCTTATTTTGCTGGTATTGGCATGGTGTGATGGTTTAAAAGTGGCATTGTTGTTCTTGCCACCAAGGTTCAAACCCCTTTGGGGTGGTATTGTTGAATGGATGTATTTCGTTTCATAGCTTATTTTAATATGTACTATTCTTATTTTGATATTGTCTCTCATTTACTAAGTTATAATAATATTAATAAGAATATTACAAATTTTAAGAATATTGCATAAATAGTTAAATTATTTTTTCTTAGATAAAATAAAATTACTTTTGTGTTAAATTAGAAATTGCTAATATTATAAATGAGTTTATCTTCATTTTATCTTATAAGAATATTACAAATTTTAAGAATATTGCATAAATAGTTAAATTATTTTTTCTTAGATAAAATAAAATTACTTTTGTGTTAAATTAGAAATTGCTAATATTATAAATGAGTTTATCTCCATGTTATCTTAATTTTATCTTAGATAAAACAAAATAATTTTGTGTTAAATTATAAATTGTTAATATTATAAATGAGTTTATCTTCATTTATCTTGATTTTTTCTTAGATAAAATAAATTACTTTTGTGTTAAAATAGAAATTTCTAATATTATAAATGAGTTTATCTTCATGTTATCTTGATTTTTCTTAGATAAAATAAATTACTTTTTTGTTAAATTAGAAGTTGCTAATATTATAAATGATGAAAATAGGCAATGATAACTCTCACTATATTTTATATATGCTAATATTTAATATATGTATGCTAGTAAATAATTTATATAATATATGCCTAGATATATCTCTAGGCCTATATTATATAGATTATATATAAGATATATATGTTAGTAAATACCTTAATGATAGAAAGGTGGAAGTCATATGCAACTATAGTAGATTTGATGAAACAAAAAAATCAAATAAAAGAGATTTGATAAAACAAAAAAAACAAATCAAAGAGATTTGTTGAAACAAAAAAATCAAATCAAAGAGATTTGATGAAACAAAAAGAACAAATCAATCAATAAATACTTTAAAAATATAAAAAATAAAAATTTTGATAGCAAAGAGAAATCAAAGATTTGATCACAAAGATAAATCAATAAAAAAGAAAATTAGAAAATGATAACTCTCCACATATTTTATATATATTAATATTTAATATATGTATACTAGTATATATTAATATTTAATATATGTATGCTATTATATATTAATATTTAATATATGTATGCTAGTCATATCATATAATAAGATTTGGGAGCACCAAGCTACGCTAGGATTTATCATGCTTCCATGGTCATACATCCTCTAACATTTGGGGTCACCAAGGTGCCCTAACATATACTTCTACGGAATATGGAATTTGACGGTCACCCCTACCTGTCATATGCAAATTTTATGACGGTTTGGTCATTTAAATATTTGTCAAAAAATTGTTTAATTTATGAATTTTTATATAAAATCTTAAATATAAATGCAATATCTTGAAAAATTAGAAAACAATGATAACTAACAAAAGTTTCTAAATTGATATTTTAAAAAAATCTTGTTAAATCTATTCTAAAAGTTAAAAATAATTATATTCTATTTTGAAAAGTTTCTAAATTAATATATATTTTTATAATAATATTATAAATCACATATATTAATATAAAAAAATGATAACTATTATAAAAATGTTAAAAGTTTCTAAATTCATATTAGAAAATATTCAAAAAAGTTATATTCTATTCTAAATTAATTTATCTTTTTATAATAAAAATTATCAAATGATACATATTATAAATTATAATACTATATTATATTTTGCTTATAATAATTTTGGCCTGCTTCTACTAGATGGGAGAAGGATTGACAAAAGAGGTTGAGGGGTGTTAGGGGAAATTTATGCTTTCTTTATAATATTATACGGAGAAGTAGGTGGGGATAATAGGGAAAAAGGAAAGATCTGGTATCCATCGATTGGATTTGCCTTGGATTTTCTTTGGTGGTCCGTTCTATGTTAAGTGAACAGTTGAAGCAAGAGAAGCTACTTCTAAAACCAGTCATTTCCTAAAATAGTTCTGTTATCACATGCAGAGAACGCAGAAGAGGAGTGTGGAGACGTTAAGGGAAGGCCTCAGAAAGAGAAACAACATGTGAAGCAGATTTAAGTACGCGTACAGCGGCTTTAATCAAATCAAGTATCTTTATCTGTTTCCTTGTAAGTCGCAACTTAGTGGTAATCACAATAAGACCTAATATAGTATAAACCGGCCTTATTAAACACCCACCCATCTCCTTCACTCACACATTGGGACTCTTTCTCTAACTCGTATTTGACTAAATATTAGCTCAGCAGCAATTCCAATGAGATCAATGGCTCGATTACGTAAAAGTCTTCATGTGAAGAATTTGGTCTTCTTCGTCTTACATTTGATCATCATGGCAGTTAAAGCCCATTTAGTCTCAGCGAGTAACAGATATCTTAGGGCTACAACATTATCTTACGATGCTATTCTGGCTGGCAATGGAGAAACCTTTAGCGTAGAACAATATGGTGCAGTGGGTGATGGATCCCACGATGACACCGAGGTTCTCTTATCATTATCCTTTTTCTACTATAATTAGATCCTTTTTACTGACACTTTAACTGTTTCTATCTTCAGTATCAGAAAGCCCAGTTCTGTTTCTGAACATGGATTCCTAAATCTTATATCTTATTAATGTTCTAATGCTTTTCAGGCGTTTACTAGTGCATGGAATGCTGCTTGTAAAGCTTCCTCCGCAACTTTGCTTGTGCCAGGTGGCAAGACTTTTCTGGTTAACAATATAAATCTCCAGGGACCGTGTGAGGCTGGCTTCACTTTTCAGGTCTAAACTTTGAATGTAACAATAAAGAATTCAAAGACTTCATTTTGACAAAAAAAAATTGTATAGTTCTATGCTAATTGCATTTATAGTAAGAATGTCAATCCTCTTTTGCATGTTTTAGGTACTTAAAATTAATTCTATGTTCAATCCTCATCCTGTAGATTTGCAGGCGGATTGGAAAATAGGGTAGTAACTCAATCCAAATTTCAATTTTTTATTTCTGTAGGTCGATGGAACGATTGTTGCACCTGAAAATCCGAGTAGCTGGAAGGACACAAGTGTGTGGTTTGTTATCCAGCATCTTACACAATTTACCCTGACAGGGAAGGGTACCATTGATGGAAAAGGAAGTAATTGGTGGGGAAAACATGAAAATAGACCAGCGGTGAGTACCGATTTACACTGCTAAGCTTTTCTCAGTTTTTCTAATTTTTGATACATAATATTGATGTATATTACACTACTTGATTTCTCTACAGGCCTTTCACTTCAATGATTTGAAAGGGAGTGAAATCAGTGGACTGACGTTTACCAACAGTCCTCGATTTCATGTCACACTCA
Organism: Sequoia sempervirens; assembly: GCA_007258455.2. NCBI lineage: Eukaryota > Viridiplantae > Streptophyta > Pinopsida > Cupressales > Cupressaceae > Sequoia > Sequoia sempervirens. The sequence goes on along the minus strand of VDFB02281492.1, from coordinate 796,727,467 downwards.
CAGGTTGTGACACTGTCAATATCGTGGGTCTTACGATTCAGGCACCAGAAAAAAGCCCAAACACTGATGGAATTGATACATTCCAGTCCACAAACATCGTCATAAAAGATTCCATTATTGGAACAGGTAGATAAATGGGTGAAATATTATCATTGGAATCTTAACAAACTCTTTGATTGCATCATCAATAATATAATAAACTTTCTGTCATTCTTAAAAAAATGTTAAATAGTAGTGAGTATTTGTGAATAGAGATGTAACTTCTCTGTATAGATGAGTCTGAATACATGGAAATCTGATTCTACAGGAGATGATTGCATTGCGATAGGTAATGGGTCTTCAAATGTCACAATTAGTGGCATCACATGCGGTCCAGGTCATGGAATAAGGTAATTAATCTGATTAGGTTTTGATCAGGTTTAAGCAGTATACTTTAAGTATTGATTTATATAAATGACTCACTTGAAACTAGGCATGCTTCCCTAATAAAATCTATTAATATAATTTTAAATAATACTATTTAAACAAAAACCAATTAACACTATACTTAATACAAATCATTTTTAACAGGTAAAAGGTTAATAATAGTTTTATGTCTGTCTAAATATTTTGGTTTGTCTAGCATGAGAAGCTCTTATATTAGTTATATCCTCTCCTCATTCTGCAGTATCGGAAGTCTTGGAAAAGGAAACACGCAAGCAAGTGTCCAATCGGTTCACGTGGACGGCTCCAAGCTCAAATCAACAACGAATGGATTAAGAATCAAGACATGGCAGGTAACATGTTTATGTCAATAAATTTAAATTAACGATTGGTATTTAAAAAAAAAAATACTGCTGCTTAGCAGTTACTTTTGTTTTCATGGGAGTTTTGACAGGTTACGCTATTTGAAATAATCATTGACAAGCTGTTTATAATATAACAGGGGGGTTCTGGCACAGCAACTGATATATCTTATGAAAATGTTGAGATGGAAGATGTGAGCAACCCAATAATAATTGATCAATTCTACTGTGACTCAGGGTCTGGTTGCACTGGTCCGGTAAATCCAAATCTTCAACTAAACTCGGTTTTGGCTTTCAGTATAACTGATATCTGAGGCTGAGTCTAACTTTTATTTTTGATACAGAGATCTGCTGTGAAAATCAGTAATGTAAGATACAACAATATCAGGGGTACATCAGCAACAAAAGATGGAGTCACATTTTCCTGCAGTGAAAGTAATTCTTGCACAGATTTAACATTGAATAATATAGATTTGAAACTAAACTCAGGGGAGCAAGCCACTTGTACTTCTAAAAACGCAAATGGTCAAGTGATTGGAGGTGTGGCTCCTCCAGGCTGTTTCGGTACCAATGGCTAATGATATACCAGAACTATGAAGCTGACTCTAATTCAGTAACCTCTTCAGTAAATCCCTCAAAAGAAAAGTAGTAAGGAGCAACTTCTAAGAGTTGATAATAATTCTCAAGTTTAAACTCCCCTGATGGTAAATATGTACTTGTCAAGGCATAGTCCATCGGTGTTAATAAACTGTTGTCATTTCTCTTCTGAAGAAAATGGAAATAGAAATGCCCCTAGTTTCTTCATAAAATTTGTTCTTCGTGTACACTGATTTTCATGGTAGATCTTAGTTTAAATATATTAAATTTACCTTGCAAATTTATTCACATTATTAAAAGTTTAATTTCT
>VDFB02281492.1:796639417-796725675 GCA_007258455.2 Sequoia sempervirens | reverse complement strand
CTGTGACTCAGGGTCTGGTTGCACTGGTCCGTTAAATCCAAATCTTTAACTAAACTTGGTTTTGGCTTTCAGTATAACTGATAGCTGAGGCTGAGTCTAACTTTTATTTTTGATACAGAGATCTGCTGTGAAAATCAGTAATGTAAGATACAACAATATCAGGGGTACATCAGCAACAAAAGATGGAGTCACATTTTCCTGCAGTGAAAGTAATTCTTGCACAGATTTAACATTGAATAATATAGATTTGAAACTAAACTCAGGGGAGCAAGCCACTTGTAGTTCTCAAAACGCAAATGGTCAAGTGATTGGAGGTGTGGCTCCTCCAGGCTGTTTCGGTACCAATGGCTAATGATATACCAGAACTATGAAGCTGACTCTAATTCAGTAACCTCTTCAGTAAATCCCTCAAAAGAAAAGTAGTAAGGAGCAACTTCTAACAGTTGATAATAATTCTCAAGTTTAAACTCCCCTGATGGTAAATATGTACTTGTCAAGGCATAGTCCATCGGTGTTAATAAACTGTTGTCATTTCTCTTCTGAAGAAAATGGAAATAGAAATGCCCCTAGTTTCTTCATAAAATTTGTTCTTCGTGTACACTGATTTTCATGGTAGATCTTAGTTTAAATATATTAAATTTACCTTGCAAATTTATTCACATTATTAAAAGTTTAATTTCTCAGCGAATTAGTGGCTGATATTAAAAAACAATATAACTTTTATGGTGAAATGTCATTTCATTCGAATTTCTTTCCTATGGAGAAAGAAACTGGTAACTGAGGGAAATTTGTTTTGATTTGATTGATCAATCAAACTTTGTGGATGAGAAACATTCTTGAAATATAAGATCCATCGTGGCATGATCATGACCTAGATTTGATTGACAGTGGCAAGATCAATAGTGCTCCCTCATTCTTTTATATCAAATGCACAGAATTTATTATATCTAGTGATCTATCTACAATCTACATTATTTCATGGACAATAATCAACTACTGAAGTTCTATTTTGTGAGGTAAGTCTAGCATGCCCACATTTGGTGGAATAAATTTTAAAATAGGCCGTCAGTTATTCAACCTCGATCTGTTGAGATCTAACGATTCTAGATTAAGATGTAAGGCCATTAATTAACAATGAATTTATTTACTATAAATTTGGTATGTTATATAACGGTAGAATTAAGGCAAAGATGTGACTTAACAAATACTTTACTGAGTAGTCTCTTCAAACGTTACCTATATGGAAGCAAGGGTTTACTATAACCAGATCACATGTAACAATTTATAGCTTAATTCTTAAGCTGTACCATTCACCAACAGACAATCGACAATGATGAGTCACTATTGAACAAACACAAAAGGATGGAACCTTGATTTTCATGCGCATAGACATATCACAATTAACAACAAACTAAAATAACATTTTTCATCATACACAATTAAAATGTTGTGTTACAATAATTTAGTAGAGGTTCAGATCTCTCTTATTTTCCACCTCTTTCTTTAATCTCATAGCCACCCTTTCTTTCGTCTTGCACATTATCTAAACTCTTCCATCATTACTTAGCCTCATGCATAGTCTTTGCATCCTCCTTACATGACCCTAGGGATTTTACATAATAAAAAATGGTGTAAAACATCTATTTGTAAGGTACTATATTAAACATTCATAATTTCATTTCTACCCTTGAAATATATTTTTCATACCTCATCTATATACAATATTATAATTAGGAAAACCTTTCTATTTTCACCATGTGTATTTATTTACCTACTTTTTAGTTGCATTTTTTTATCACTTTTGTATTTCTACTATACTAACCAATGATACTTTCCATATCTACATTTGAATTAAAAAATAATGATTTGCATCCCATAGATTAAATCCTTGACACCAATAACTTAGATGAGTTATGACATATTTCATTCTTTAGAAATATTTTATATAAAAATAGTTATACATCACAATCCTCAAACCCTTGTCATACAAACTCTAATAGGGAATCCCCTACTAATAGACACCTCGTGATTATTTTGATGAGGGTTGTGGGAGACATCCAATAAATATTTCTAGAAAACTTAGGATAGGATTATACTTGACCTACATGGCCTTGGTGTGATAATTTTTTACTTTGTCAACTAGATCATCATTAGGATTACACAAGAGCCCCTAAGGTAATGAAGCCTAGACATAATATAAAAACCGTGATATAACAAAAAGATAACTTCATGACCCTAGAAATACTAGCATAGTGAATGATATTTCCTATAATTTACTTGTGCAAAGTTATTTGTATATTATTAAGAATATCACTTACAAACACCCAATGCCATTTAGTGCATGCTTCCTAACCAATCACACCCTCCCATATCACATTTAAAATAAAATTATCATATTTTCCCTAGTACAAAAAGTTATATATTGGGTCACACTTTCCTTTCCAAGAAACTTAAATACATGTGCATTTGAAAATATATTACATTAGAGATAAATATGTTGATGCCCAAATTCAGCTCTCACAACCTCCATGCATCTCCTTGTGCATTAATATTACATGTAGACCACACACTTCTTAGTGCTTCCCTTTGGCCAATGTGTGGCTTCTATCACTCAACCTACTCTTGGATCTCTTTCCACACAATCTTTATTTCTCTCTTTTTAATCTCCTACTTACATATTATTACCTATGATATCATCTACATTCCTCTTGCGAAATCTTCTCTTTACCCTTTTATTTTTTCTCCTTGTATCCTTTTCACCAAATACCTCATTATTTTTCTTTTAATCTCAAATATATGACTTTACATTTTTGGTTTCTATCATGTCCACATGTCAAGCACAAAAATCTTGTATAATTTTCACATTTCTCTATAGAAAAATCTCTTTCTTGGTGCCCTTTTCCCTTAATATTTAGGTATGGATCCTTCTAAATGAAAAACAACTTAACATCTTGTGATGTGAAAAAGATATCCTAGATATATTAATTAGATTAACCTTAATCAATCTTTCTTCATACCAACATTAGAACCCAAGTCAACAAGGTTTGTCAAGATTGGATATAACTTAGAAGAATATCCAATTTACCTTGAACTTAGTTCCTTTGTTACTTTGAAAATTGATATGATTTAATGTGAATTTATTGATCTAAATGAAACCAAATCTTGAAACATGAATTATTCACAAAAATGAAATTTAAAATAAATAGAATAAAATCATATCACAGAAGGGAAGACATTTGTGCATTTATATTAGAAATTTTGAGCTAAATTGAAGGGTCAAGGGTGGTGGAACCCTATAATGAGAAGTGGGATTCAATATTTTCATTTTCATTTTCTATTTTGTATCTTGTCGTATTTAGATTTGAACCTCAAAATTACATCAAAGAGGGGAGAAAGGGTTTCTAAAAGGATTTTTTTTGTGTCAATCCCTCATCAATGAAAAATGGTGGTTGACAAATAGAGTGTGTGTTCTCTAAATCTTAAGCATGTCTAAGGCTATAATGAGATAAAATTAAAATTAAATGATAAAAATCATATTCAATTGTCTTAGGGAAGGATACTTAAATGAAACAATCAAAATCAACCCAAGAGAAAGTCAAATACCCAAGGGAAACTAAAAATACTCACATACCTTACTTAGCGAAACAAGGAGATCAAAGTATGAAGATGAGAACAAGCTACAAACAAGTCAATTGTTATTTGAAGCGAGTGGAAGCTATATCCAACCATTGATTCCAACCAGTTCTTCCATTCATATAAAAATCCAATCATTGTGCTAATTTAATCAAATCTGAAAATTGCTTTGTAACTCTATAAAATTGAATGTGAATTTTGACAAGGCTTTGCTCTAATTATGATTGATCATCCTTTTGAAATAATAATTCATGTTTTTAAATAGTGAAATATAGGAGTAAATTAAAGTGCATTCCAACTCATTTAATTTAATTTTTGAGATCAATTTACTGCCAAATCTTGAATTTAAATTCAATTCACATAATTTAAGGGCTGACATAAATGAAAGATTAAAATTATTGGGGAAAGCACATGGTCTATGGTGGTGGCACCCTTGACTAGCTATTTTTCACACATTTAAGTTTGATCCTTGAGTTTAGGGTTTGTTGAATTAGGTTTCATTCAAAAAATGAGCATTCATTAGGGTTGAAATGGTGAAATGTGATTGAGAAGGCACTTTAGGGTAGCACTAACACACTCTCTTAAGTCAAATGGAAAGTTCAATCTACTACAGAATGTTTCTAAAATACACTAATGGAATTATGTACACCAAAATGAGACCCAGATAAAACATGAAATTGTGTTTTCACCTTTAGGGGGCATATTTTACGATGCTACATTTAGTCCCAAATTTAGTGGTCGTATGAAACTACATGCACATGCAAGCTAAAGTATGAAAAAAAATCATAACATATGAAAAAGGATACCCAAAAGGATATTATAGATGATGTAAAAGATTCACCAATTGAGAGATGAACCCCCCAACATAGTAACTTGTAAACCACAAAATTAGGAATTGTATCCTAAAAAGCTAACTTGTTAGTAATTTGAAATAATCCTACACATAAAAATAAATGTAAGGGTAGATGTATGGACCCTATTTTCGCTTTCTTTATGGATTTTGACACATGGTGGTGATCTCTCCATGCTAAATTGATTAGGGTTTTTTATGAAAATCTCTTTGGTAGGGTCATGTAAACATAACACCAATGACCAAAAAGAATTTGATGAGAACAATTGTGGAACCATATTTCCAATGTAACACAAGACACATAAATCAAATTTTGCAATCCCATGTTATGATGATTTGAATGAGACATGATCTGAAATGATATGACATATTGCAAGTTTTGATACAATAAGTACTAATATTTTTACCTTTTTATTATTCATTTTAAATTTTGTAGTTTGAGAGCATCTTAATCTTGGTTGAGCATCCTTGGGAGTGAAAATACCACAACGTTGACCATATCATGTACCAATGTTAGATTTGGCTATGGATGCCAAGATCTATGGACCAAATGGAAAGCACAAAAAGAGATCAAGAATGTGACAAGAATAAACTGTATTCAATGTCAATGATATGATATGATTATGATTATTTACAATGATAGAGACCCCTTGGTTATATAGCCAAGGTGAGAACATAAAAGGGCATAAGATTATGACAAGTGTCGTAATCTTATGACATGAGACAACTAGGAAAACCTATCACTCCACAAAAGGTGGAGATATAATCACATGATGTGTCCACAAAAGGTGGAAGTGATGAGGTAATGACATGTCAAGTTCACCAAAAGTGGAAAATCTCCAACAACCTCCTATGTGGTCCCTAACTAAACTTAACTAAGATGTAAATAAGTCCCCTAGTAATGAATTGACTAGGTACAAGACTTTATTTACACCAACACCCCCCCTTAAGTGCAACTTAGGGAGTAGAAAATTATTATGCAAATGACACAAAGATGAAAAGATGGGTCCCAACTACTAGGCCATGTTAGGTACCCATGTACAAACAATGCAATCTCTCACAAGCGAGGAAAAGGAGAAAACCCAGTGGGACAAAACTCCTCCCCAAAAAGAGAGATGAAATACAAAATAGAAATACTCTCAATGAAGAATGAGAAGGTAAAAACCCCATGTGAGGAAAAAGACCCCCCCATAAGAGAGAAGTAGAAGAGAGACAAGGTAGCCCCCCCTCAATGTTGAGTCTCCTACAATGATGGTAGAAGCTCGACATTGAATGCTGAAGATGATCCAATCTCGCCGAACAACGTTCCTCCCCTTAGGAAGAAACAAAACCAAGGATGTATGCAGGATGTCAAAAAGATGGATGGTGGATGATGATGTCTCTGAAGCTTGTTCAAGTGTCTCCATGTCGATGCCAAAAGCTGACACACTCCAAACAGGCGTTCTAGGCCACACTACTTAAGAGGACAATCCAACATCTAGTAGAGAAGAATGTAGAACATGATCCAAAGACAAGGATATCCCCTCTAAAGACAAAGAAGCCTCCTCCAAATGTTGTCCAAAAGTATCCACACTCATGCCAATTTGTGAAGAATGATCATGTAGATAATGAACAAGAGGGTCAAGGTGTTGCCTCACAACAACTGAAGAAGGTGCATCTTCATCAAAGATAAGATGAATGCTATCAAGAGTGTCCTCCAAATCTACAAGATGAGTCTCCATGAACAAGTCTGAAATACCTATCAAGAAGTCATCCAAAGTAGCCATATCTGGAAGACTATGTATATCCTACTGCACTGAATCACTAGAAGCCAAAACTGTAGCAACACAAGCATCATCAAGTACAATAGTAGATGGAGGAGAGGAAATGCATGGCTCAAGTATTGGATCTGAAGTGAGTACTCCCAAGTTCAAAAAGCTAAATGTCTCCTCTGAATCATGGTGTATGTGATCAACAACCGAAGGAACAATGTCACCATCAAAAGAAAACTATGCAAAAGAATACAACCGAGATGAATGATCAACCACCCCAGTAGCAATGATATCTCTAGTCTCTAAGTCTCGAATGATCACATAATTAGGTGTGAACTCCACAGTTCTCCCATCTCCACCATGTGTAATCTGATATATGGAAAGTAGATTGTTCGTCAAATGAGGAACACACAAGACATCCTGAAAAATGTTCTCCCCAATGCTAATAGATCCCTTCCATGTTACACTCATATATGTATTGTTTCCCATCAAGATAGGAGACATCAAACAAGGCTGAAATGAAGAGAAGATAGTATGTGAAGATGCCATATGATGAGATGCTCCTGAACCTAGAAGCCATCTCCTTGATCCTAGACTTGAATGAGCACAAAGAGCTTGTCCTTTATATCTTGATGTTTGACCTTTTTCCTTTTTAGATTGTTTTGAAGTAGGAGAAGAAGATGATTTAGATATTCTAGAAGGAAAATCAATGTGATTATTTTTGAGAAGATTTTTCAACTCATCAATATCCTTCTTATAACAATAATGTTCTTCATGTCCATCTTTCTTGCAATATGCACAAAAAGGTCTCTCCTTCTTAGATGATTTCTCTTTTGAAGATGAATCTTTATGTTCTTCTGTGGAATTTTATGTGGCTTGTGTGTTCTTCTTAGGCTTGTTCTTTGTCTTTTCTTTTCCACTTGAAGACTTCTCATCCTTTGCAAACAAGGCATGTGATTTTGAAGACTTCAAAGTACCCATTTGAATAAGCTTATCTTGCTCCCTAGTGAGTTGCATAGCAAAATCTTCAAAGGAAGGCATCTTAAACTCACTCCCAAAGGCATTCTTTGTACCATAGAAAGTAGACACAAACACTGAATATTCAGGTCCTAGCTTTGAAAGAACACTTAAGATCAATTGTGTATCTAATTTCACAATTTTACAATTCTTAAATTGTGTTCTTAGTGACTTGAATTTGGTGATGAAGTCTTGTATGTTGTCAAAATTACATGGATTGAGACTGATTAATTCATTCTCCAAAAAATCTCCTTGAATTTCATCTATTTTCCCAAATAATTATGACAATGTAGTCCACATAGCCATAGGTGTATCCAACTGCTCAATGTGAAACAACTCAGGAGAGACATACAAGCACAAATAGCCAATGGCTTCTTCACAACTATTCAACCACTTATTATTTTTAACTTCATCATTTTTTGGTTCACCATCAAGCCCATGAACTATCCTACAATCTTTTTACTCTTAGCAATTTGTTCATTTATGATTTCCATTTAGGATAGTTGTAAGCTGTTAGAAGAGGAATTGTAGATGGATCCATGATGAAACAAGAACACAAATCAAGAGGAATGCAACCACAACCACAAGAAGAATCTCCCCCAAATTCACTCAATCAAAAGACCCCAATAGCAATATATGAGCTTGACACTTTATGAGTAGTGCGTTTACAATTGCCACTTGCCAAAAATAGCGAAGTGGTCTTGATCTTGGTACATGCAAATGCCCAAAACAGGCCACAGTACAATTTTTGGCATACAATAAGATCAATCTAATCATACCACTGAGAAGTACATAAAAAATTATGCACTTTCAAAAAAAGCTACACTAAAAATTGTTACCCTAGGAGCAAGATATGAGCTCTTGAAGTTCTCAAAATGAGGACGAAGCAGCAACACCTGTGAAAATCTAAAATTTATGGAAAAACCAGGCACCAAAACCAAAAATTGATAGCACCACTGTGTAGAGCACGAAATTCTAGCCTAAATAAAAAAAAAATTGCTCGAAAAAAGGAGCCAAAATGACTAAGTTATTAGCCTTCAAAGTTCGCCTATAAAAACCAAAATGCAAACGGTGAGGGGCGCAGAAAATTCTTAAGGGTGCTGATGTTACGCCGATGTAATGCTGATGTCATCAATATAAGCGATTAAATTTGATGCTTTGTTGACCATTGCCAGGAAAACTCGCCTGACTACCGGAATATTATCTGTCGACGGTATATTCTGAGAATCTTTTAGACGGAATATGCTCCAGAATATTCAGAGAATTCACCACCACCGACAGAATCTGGATGCTAGAATCTCCTAATGGAATATTCACCTAGTTACCATCGGATTTATTTGTAGGTTGGCCACCATAATTTTTATAGCTCCCGGTTGTATTCAGAAACTATCACCGGGTTATTGATATGAAGGGCCCGCGGGGGCCATGGCGGTATGCCATGTGGCCTCCGCCGGTCACTTCGTTCCTGCTATGGGTACCTTCGTGGAGAGGTTTGCATACCACCATAGACTCAAAGTCTGCTTTTTTTTATTTATTATTTATTTTTTATTCTTTTTATTTTTAAAAACTTTTCGAATAGAAATTAAAAACTGCAAAATAATTTTTTTTTAACAAAATATTTGAAAATATAATTTCGTAGAATATATATATATATTTTTAATAAAATAGTACCGACTGGTAATGATGGCGACCTGGGGGCAGAACATCTCTCGGGAAAAAAAATTTGGCCTCACTGGACAACTGCTCTGAATCAGATGAATTGATAGTCAATCTTAGGGTCTTTGGCCCTTCTGGACGCGATGGCAGGGTCAGATTTGACCCAAAATGCTCCAAAATTGCAGCTACCTTCTAGATCTAGCAACCACTCTTCAGCTTCAAACCCTCATAGATTTGTCCTCGTATGTCCGATTTGGACGAAATAAAAGGCAAAATCGACTATCTCAAACTTTCAGGATGCAATGGTGAGCTTAGATTTGCACCAACAAGCTCAGATATAAACTTGCAATAAAGAGCCACAAATGGAACCTCCTCAGATCTAGAATCTCTCTTCAGAATAAGACTCTCCAATGGCACCCAACCCGCTCTGATACCATGTTAGAATTGGCTATGGATGCCAAGATCTATGGACCAAATGGAAAGCACAAAAAGAGAGCAAGAATGTGACAAGAATAAACTATATTCAATGTCAATGATATGATATTATTATGATTATTTACAATGAGAGAGACCCCTTGGTTATATAGCCAAGGTGAGAACATAAAAGGGCATAAGATTATGACAAGTGTCATAATCTTATGACATGAGACAACTAGGAAAACCTATCACTCCACAAAAGGTGGAGAGATAATCACATAATGTGTCCACAAAAGGTGGAAGTGATGAGGTAATGACATGTCAAGTCCACCAAAAGTGGAAAATCTCCAACAACCTCCTATGTGGTCCCTAACTAAACTTAACTAAGATGTAAATAAGTCCCCTAGTAATGAACTGACCAGGTACAAGACTTTATTTACACCAACAACCAAGACTAGAGATGTTGAGAGACTATATTCCATGAGGGATGTTAATATGAGCTCGGTAAGTCATTGTTTCACTTTCCACTTAGTTAGGAGCTTAGTTTTCATTTCTTTATGTGTTTTTGTTGAAAATGGGGAGCCCTAACCAAATTTGGCACACTAGAACAATGAAGGAATCCCAGCCCAACATAGGTGCCCTACTCCAACTATGGTACCCTCGACCAGACACATTGTCATAGAACTTGTAATTGTTACCTGAAATTCATTTCACATTAGTCAATGAAGTAATGAGAATATTTTTATGTTTGACAGATACTACCATGCATGTGAGATCACCTAGTGTTCATTTATTCAAACTTCTACTTGAACACAAAAAATTAGTTTCAACAGTAGAATAAAGGCTCTAGAGAGATTTCAATTTTATTTAGATCTAAACCATGCCCACCATGAGGTATCATGATACAATTTTGATGTAACTCATGGAGCAATGGGACAAGGATAGGTCTACCTTTCATCTTCTAATGGGAGAGATGAAAAATACGCTTGAGGATGTGTATCACATTTTATAGTTATGCATATGTTGTAAGAACATAAGCTAAAAATATGGGAGTACATTAGATGATATCCTAGCTGACCAACTATATTGTATCAACCAAACTATGCTAGATGATGGAAAGGGTGAATATAGTTAATATGAATTATATAAAGAGATGTAGATATCCACATCATTCATCATATCTTAATTTCCACCATAGAATTTGAAGTTGCACAATATAGATGAGGAACACACCTACACAAAGTCCTACACACTATATGAATGATGGAGGAGTAGCATGCCATGTTCACTTGGGGGTGAGGCATGTTATCCCACCTTTACTATGATCTTGGCCTATATGTACACTATGAGACATAAATCCTGATGATATGCACTATTCTCTAGGTCTAGGTGTTTGAGCACATGGCTTGTATGTGGCCCGTAAATTTTTTGATAGAGGTATCATGGAAATATCCTCAATCCTACTCTTACTCATTGAAGGTACTATGGAAACTTGATGATTTTTAATATTGACATGTTGCATTTGATTGATTGGATTCTATGGATGTGATCTAGAGGCCATATGTATAGTACACTATAGGCCTAGAGAGGATTTCCATAGAAGCTTTCTAGGATACATTAGGACTAGGTTTTTTGGTTAGTATGAGTATATTTTTATTCCATTCTACTATAACCAAGTGAATATATACTTTGATCACTCTTAGGGAGTTCCCATCCCTTGACTGACTTATCTTAGATCAACTCATAGTGGTGCCATACCCTAGGACATAGCTTTCCAAACCATCATGGACATCCCTTTCAATGATTCTAATGATGAGGAGTGAGATGAACATCCTATGTCTTATGTCGATGATATTGGAGCAAGAATCTCATATACTAGGTGGTGGAGCATTTGACTTCCAAATATTATATTTCTTTCTAATCATCTTGTTGATGATTCGGGACCATGGCAATGTCATCATGAGGATCACAAGGAGGAGGATGAGGATGATGATGATGATGGTATGTTCAAAGATGATAATGAGGAGGATTAGTTGACAACAACATCTAGAGTAGATATAAAGTAGCAAGAGGAAGTTGATGATGCCCCCAAGGAGAGAACTAGGTCTTGTCATTTCATATCACAAGAATTCCCTACTACACCATAGAGAATGAGTGTATATGAGCATGGGGAGATGATAAGATCAAATATAACTATATTTGTCTCATAAATGGATCCTCACTAGTGATTTAGCAATCCAAGTGATATGATATGCTTTGATTTTATAGTATACTAAATGTTTTACTTAAATTTTATTTAGGTTTTATATGGTGAAATATTTGGCTTGATTCTATGTGTTTATTCTTGGAGTTGGCACTTTAGATTGGATCATCTTAATGGGTCGAATGGAAATGGAGATGGTTCTTGATGTCCAGCTACATCATACCATGCATGTCAACTATAGGCTAGATTAGACCATAGGGTGTCATGCGGAGATTTTTAAGCCCATAGCATAGTTGAGATCTACATAAGAGGATATTAGAGTAGGGAGAGGTTGATCTCCCACTAATGATTATTCTTAAATTGTCCTATAGGTAGAGTTGGATCGAGTATGAGCTAAGAGAAACTAATTTCAACAATAGTATAGATATATGTGAGAGGATACTGTAGAACCTACATGATATCAGGACTATATAGGCATGGAGTAGCTCTAGGATTTACTCACAATCTACTATCTCTCATCAAGCACCACCACCTTGAGGTCTGAAGGTTTTGATAGCCATAGATTTACATGTTCATGATATTTTTTATGTATGATATACCATATTTTAAACATATATCTTTATTATTCAAATCATAAAAAAATTATTAAAAATTATTATTATATATTAATCTATATACTATTATATATTGTATATAATATAATATATATAATATAGTATAATATAATATACTATATTACAGGTAAGTCCAAAAAGATGGGATGCCAAAAAGGTGTCTTAAGTGGCCATTTTTTTCTAAAATCAGGAAATACTGACCTTGGATATTGTTGGTTATTTTTTTAGAAAAGGTAAGGATTGGCCAACAAACAAGTAAGGGATTACTAGGCCCTTACTACTACTCTTTGGGCTCTGCGAAACCCAGGAGGGTGATCTTGACAATGTTTAGATGATATTCTTGTGACATTTGACCATGAACATTGTGTCAAATAGATGCATTCCTATAAACTACTAAATAGATAAAATATCTCAAGAATTTGGCTAACCCTTAAGAAAATTGCTACCTAAAGCAAGGAATGGGTTGTACTTCATAATGCTACATTATAGTTAAAATTATTTGAGTGATTTTGTGTTCATGGTCAGGTACGAGTTGCCTCATTTACATTCAAGATAAACAAATAAATAAACCATTTTCTTATCTTTGGATAACAGAGTCACATTTGTAACTAACTATAATATAGTAGAAATTAGACTTAGCATTTATAGGCTATTAATGTATCACCTTGCAATGCTCAACTCATTGTATTAGAAATAGAAACTACTTAGTAATCCTTGCATTTCATCTCATAAACCCATGACCTTATTAAAGTGTTTAATGAGTTATTTGAACCAAAGCAGAAACAAAATTATTCATTTAACTGAAATGATTGAAGACAAATAAAAGATCATTGATTCATTATATTAATAATTTGGAAGACAAAATACATAGGAGAGAATTTTTTCCAGAATTTGCATTTTCATTCATATCATGTTGTTACTGTAAAACTATTAAGCCCATTACAAATTAGAATGTACCCTAGACTTCATATTGTTTTATTCATTTGTGCTTATTTATAAAATTGCTCCTACATGAGGTCAGTTTTCTCCAACCTAGACCACTAGAAAGAAAAATTCCAACCCCTGTAATTGGCCTTGAATTCCCATTTATAGAAACATGGGAGCAACAAGCTTCAAGCCAAATTACAATTTCAGTAACATTTACATTTGACATTCAATTTCATTTTGATTTCAAAACTCCCCAAATGGTTACATTTGCACCCTGCAGAAAGGGGGGAAACACAAAAGACAAAAATCCTTTTCAACGTTGAAGGTTTACCCACCTTCCAAAAGGCACCATTTTTCATAGTAGTAGGATTCAAAATCTCACGTCCATGTTAACCAAAGAAGCTTTCCCCATCAGCACTTAAGACAAAAAAATCACGTTCATTGAAGAATATTTACTTTCCTTCCAAAAGGGAACCTTCGTCATTCTAGCAGTGTCCAACACCTCTCCTTCACGCCCATCATCAAAAACAAAAAAATAAAACCAGGGCACTGCCTCTGCAATGCTCCATCATCTTTAGAATCAGAGTGTGCATGTCCCCGAGCTAGTGCTTTTATTAAAACCAAAGAACTTATCTCACCATTAGAGTCTCTAATACTTGTAGTTGCAAGCAGATACCGAGCCTACTCTAGATCAAATTCGGCCTCATCTTCCATGGAAACATTAGATTTCTCCATATAATAATCATAAGCCTTGTGGTCCTTATCCCTCTTCTTCTTCTCCTAAGACTTAGTTAATTCCCCAAACTTAATTTCTTCTTTCTTTGCACTCTACTCTTTCAAGAACACACCACTAGGCTCACCATGGTTGCAAACAACAACCCTACTTCTCAAGTTGTAATTCTTCTTGGCTTCACCACCCATGAAAGTGGCAAAAGCTTTCTTCACTATTTCTGGCTTAATTATGGGTTTATCATTCTAGGTTTTAGGCCTCTTGACTCCTTTTTGCTTAGGTTTCTTCTCTGGCCTAATGCTCGACTCACTAGGCTTACTCATTTTTAATTTGAAGAAAAACCTAACCAGTTTATGGTCTTAGAAACAAAGTTGGCAAGACCAAAACACACCCAAATAATGCAGAATTTTTACCAACCCAAATGGGATTTATAAAAAACCAAACCCACCAGCTCAAGCATTCAAAACCTATAGTATCTTTGACAAAATTTCACTAAACTAGCTAGCCTATGCACAATTTGATACAAAGGATATTCAATACTTGCTTACCTAGTGGAGATTGTCTTCAATACCTCCACAACATCAAGCATGAAATCCACATGCCTCCTCCATGGTTTTAAACCAATTCCTTCACCCTTCAATAAATGCAATTGTGAAGGAAAATTTACTAACAACCTCCCTTTATGGCCAATGCTTGAGATATGTCCACCATTAATGTTCAAAGAGAGCTCGAGTGAGCAAGCTAACAACTGGGAACCTCAAGTTTGAATCACAATAATTGATTACCTTGATTTAAGACATGATCAATGATCATCCTCAACCATTCGGCCATGATTTTACAGCTTGTGCATTAAAAATGGTGATCACACCTCAGGTAACTATTGTCACCCAGAAATACACCCTACGCACAGTGATGAAACTGAGCTTTCTGGAGAAACATGGGATCACTTCAAGGCTATGGGTCACCTTAAGTTGAAATGAACCTCTAGAGAAGGGCAGTTTCCTTTGGGTATCACCTACATTAATGATTTAGTAAAGGGAAAAGGGAGAAGGAGTACATGAATGAAACTAAACTATGGTGATACACCGAGTTTGATGAGATCAATGGAATACTTAGAGTGCACTTGAAATTTGTCAATGATCAGAAACATACATATCAAATTCAGTGAGCTACCCATTACTATGTCACAAACAGGTTTGATACACACACTTTTTCAATAAAGGAAAATACTTTCACAGAATAGAATCTATGTGTGATTATGTAAACACAGCTTTGTGATTCATATAATGGTGATTTTTACAAAGGAAGGAATGAAACACTAGATAAAGTTATAAAGGAATAAAAGAATTCATAAGATAACTCAATCATTAACCTAAAATGCACAACACTTTGCAAGGATAGTGACTAAAATCTAAATCATGAATAGTGGCCAAGATAACTCTACATTTTATATTCCACAAAAATCAAAGTGAGTTACAAAATATACACTAGCTGAGAGAGGATTGTTAAAAATCACTAACTCTTTTTAGTGCATTCTCTGAACTATTTACAAAAAAGGAAAAAAATGCCTTATATACAAAAGAGTGTCGGCCCCTTAGGGCTTACAAAATATCAGTCCTCAGGATAGATCTCTCCCTAGATCTTTTGATTGAATTTAATGTTGCACCCTGTGTGTCCATGTCGGTGAAGAGTCATTCCCCAGAGAAACCTTCAGATCTTTCGCAGCTACCGCATTCATTTCGTTCGATGAGACTCCCCATCGGTCAGCGAGACCCTTGGCGAATTCAAAAATACTACACCAAGGGCACAATCCCTTTGGAAAGAACAACGACGATTAGCGAGACATCTCACTAAGAGACATTTCATTTCAGTCAGATTTTCTCTCCTCAGCATGACGTCACACCGAATCCGCTTACTCTTCGGCGAGCTCCTTCATGTCAGCGAGACTTCTTTTCTTTGCCCAGACCTCACACCGAGGTCCTCTCTTTCGCTGAATTGTTCACTGGTTGGCAAGACATCACCGAGTTGGGGAGACCTTTCTTCGACTTGAAATGTTACACCGAAGGCCCCCTTTGTCGGCAAGACCCTCCGCATCACTGAGACCTTATGCCGAAGGCCAAATCCTTCGGCAAGCTCCTTTTTCTATTAGGGAGACATCCTTATATCGGTGAGACCTTATGTCGATGTCAAACCTTCTCGGCGAGGTCCTTTTGTTGTCAGTGAGACCCTTGCCAAAGGAAAAACACATATCGAGGCCCCCTTTATCTTCAACAAGACATAATGCCTTGGCCAAGACATCACAGCGATATCAGTTTCTCTCAACGAGGCCTTTTCCAGTTGCTGAGACATCTTAGCGACTTGACCCTCCTTTTGGCGAACTAGGATCTAGTCGGGGTGACTCTCATGTGTTGACGAGACCTCCTGTAGGGCTTACTTCCTTTCGACGGGGTCCCCTTTCTATTGGCAGGACATCAAATGGTTGGTGAGACATTATTGCAAAGGGGAAACCCTTCGTTGAAACCTTTAACAGTCGGGGAGATATCTTATTGAAATGAATCTGTCTCGCCGAACTCAAATTTCATATCGGTGAGACCCTTGAGCTTCGGTAAGACCTCTTGGCACACATCCTTCTTCTCCCAGAGATGCATATCTTTATTGGTGGTCGGCAAGACTTAAGGGACTCGGCAAGACCACACACCAAAGAAGACAACTCCTGCCGAAGTGTTTACTCGATGCGATTAGTCAGTGAGACCCAAAGAAGTCACTGAGACATCTTCCTGAGGGAAATTTTTTTTGCCGATATGCATATCCTTTTGTCACTGGGACGATGATCGGAGGCTTGTCGATAGGAACCTGCAGGTGAATTCCACTCGCCATGACATTCCTGGGGTCTTGCCGATTTTCTACTTAGAGGATTTTCATGCTGAACTTGAACAAGGTAGGCTTCCAAACTAAGTTCCTTGTAACCTAGCATCAAATTCATGACTTTTTCCCTTGTACAAATGCTCCATTTGGCCTTCTCGAACCTTTGTAACATGATTTATCCTGCCTGATTGAGCTCGTGGGTGAAAATTAGGTAACATTTCTGGTGACCTTTGCTGGATGTTTGCCTGCTAAACATAGAAAACCAGTAGCCTAGGCCTATCCATTGGTTATGGAGTCAATTAGGAAGCTTAGAAAAATTAAAACATCAACTTAGCACATAGCTCAAACGTGTCCATAACTTATAGGTCATAACAGATTTTCCAAGACTCAAGAAATGAGAGAAACCAAAAGGAAATATTTACTGTGCTAAGACACCACTTAGGAAAAGGAAAAAAACATCTGAAGTGCAGAAGCACTTAATGAAAACATAAACCTAAACTAATATGTACAATAGAGGAAATTCATCAGACTTGAAAACAAGGCTTGAGGTGTATCCCATTAACTAGGATAGGAAGCACTTCCCCTTCTATTGTGGCCAGTTGGTAAGCATTGTGCTCCTTACAGTCTCTAATAACAAATGGACCTATCCACATGTTGTCAAACTTGGTGTGATGGCCTGGCCTACTTTTCAAAACATCCCATTTCAGCACGAAATCTCCCATCTTGAAAACTTTTTTTGTAGCCTTCTTGTCAAATGTCTTCTTTGTTTGGAGCTGATGATACTCCAAAACCTTCATTGCTTTGTCCCTTGATTCTTTGAGCTCCATGAGCTCTGCATATCTCACAGACATTGGGTCATATTCCTCAAACATCTCCAACTGGTGAACAATGTCTAGAGCTGGAAGCTCTACGGATAGAGGTAACCTGGCCTCCTTGCCATAGACTAACATGTATGGTGAATTACCAATAGACCTCTTAGGAGTCACTTTGTCTGCCCAAAGTGCATACTTTAATCTAATGTGCCAGGTCCTTTGATTATCCTCCATTGTTCTTTTGATAATCCTGATGAGATTCTTATTTGTGCTTTCAGCTAAGCCATTACCTTGAAGGTAATAATTTGAGGATGTATTTAAATGAATACCCTGCTTAACAGCCCAATCAATTAATCTTAATCCCATGAATGTAAGAGCATTATCAGATATGATTGAGTCAGGAACTCCAAATTTCATGACTATATCCTCATAAAAGCTCAAAACTGAAGACTCCTTTGCTTCTTTCAAAGCTATCGCTTCTATCCACTGTGTGAAATAGTCTATGGTAGTGAGCACCCACTTATGACAAGTATTGGATGGTAGATTAATTAGCCCAATAAAGTAAATTCCCCATCTCATGAAGGGCTACTCCACTTGAATTGGATGTAGAGGCATAGTAGGCAGCTTTTCCTTTCCTATAAATAGAGCACATTTCACACACTTTCTCGACCATCCATAAGCATCTTTAAATAAGTTGGGCCAGTAGTAACCAGCTCTCATTATTTTCCATGCAGTAGTTCTAGGAGCAAAGTGACCTCCTGCAGCTCCATCATGAAACTCATAAAGTACCTTTTCAATTTGATCACTGTGAATACATCTTAATAGAACACCATTTAGATCCCTTTTAAAAAGAACATTATTTACCAACACATATGGTATGGACTGCAGCCTAAAGTATCTTCTTTTGGCCTTGTTCAAATCATATGGACACTCACCAGTTTGTAAAAATTGGGTCATGTCTTGAGCCCAATTAATTGTTCCCACAGGTACATCATCTTGAGAAACCTGAGACTCATTTGTATTAGCAAAAATAACATCCCTTTCTAATTCATTTTCACTGATTGGCCCTATAGCAAGCTATTCACAGAGACCTTTACCTCTAACCAATTTGGTAATCTTGATATCCACATCATATTCCATGACATTAGTGACCCACCCTGCTCTTTTTCCATTTAGATCTTTGTTCAACAAAAACTCCCTCACACTTGAGTGCCCCACCAGACTATGAATCTTATTGTTTGACACTAGAGACTTAAACTTCTTTAGGCTTCTGATCATAGCAAGAACATGTTTCTCAACAAAAGTATACCTCTCTTCATAATCAGTAAGTACGTGGCTAAAGAAAGCTATGGGTTGTTCTAAGTTATCACATTTTTTTTTAACCAACATGGCAAAGATTGAACAACTGCTACCAAAGGCATACAAAAAGAAGTCTTTGGAGAAATTTGGATTTACCAATGTCAAAGTAGATGCTAAAGCCTCCTTGATTTCTTCAAAACTATGCTTTGCCTCTTTTGTCCAACTAAAAACTACATTCTTTTTTAGCATGGCAGTCAAAGGCTGTAGTAAATTTGCAACATTAGGAATAAATCTTCTTAGAAAGTTGATTCTCCCTAAAAATCTCTACAATCCTTTCCTGTGATTGGATAATGGTAGTTCAAGTATAACTTTGACTCTTTCTAGATCAATGGTAACTCCATCCTTTGATACTATATGGCCTAACAGTCTACCTTCATGAACTGCAAAAATACTTTTTATAGGATTGACGGATATCCCAAACTCCCTGCATTTCCCAAAAACTTGCTTGAGATGTGACAAATGTTCATCTGCAGTTTTTGAATATACAATTATATCATCTAAATAAACCAGCAAAATTTTCTGGATTAAACTTTGAAATGCCATGTCCATGGCATGCTGAAAGGTGGCACTAGCGTTAGATAAACCGAAAGGCATTCTCTTGTAGGCCATAGTGCCCCATTTTGTTGTAAATGTTGTTTTATATTGATCCGCCTCTTTGACAAGAATTTGGTTATAACCAGAATATCCATCCAGAAGAGAAAATATTTCAGAACTAACAACAGCTTGGAGAATTTGTTCCATAGACGATAACGAATAATGATCCTTCAGAGATACTCTATTAAGGTCTCTAAAATCTACACATAGTCTTATCTCATTGCTCTTTTTTCTAATTGGAACAAGGTTAGAAACCCATGAAGTATGCTTAATAGGAAAGATGATACCCCCCTCAACTAGTTTGGTCAGCTCTTTAATAATTAAGGGCTCAAGCTTAGGATTCAAGGGCCTTTGTTTCTGCCTAATAGGATTGACAGTAGGTTCTAACTCAATTGTATGTTGTGCAATATGAGGATCAAACCCTCTTAAATCAAAATATTACCAAGAAAAAACATCATGATATTCTTGGCATAAAACAATGAAAGCTCTCTTATCTTCAACTGAACAAATTTTACCTAATTTGAGGAGCTTACCTTTAAAGATTTCAACTTCCTCATAATGATCTTCCTTGACTTGAATGCTAACTTTATTCTTCTTAAGTTGATCATTAGAATTAAATATGGATTCCAAAATAACCAACCCTTTGGGAAGTTTATTGGTCTTCAGCTGTATCACTTGATCATCATACTACTGTTTGACTTTTTCCTGGTTTACTATAGAAAATTGATCCTCTTGGAGCATAAAGGTCACTATATGTTCATCACTTTCAAATACCTGCCAGTTAATGTTGTTATCAGGAATTGATGGCCTGATAATCACCTTGACATATTGCTGTATTTTATCCTTTTTAATATCACCTAGGATATCAAAATATGCTCCAATTGCTGCAAGTCTGTCAGCATGTTGGTTTTGATTCCTTGGGATAGATACTAAGTTAAAGGAATTAAATTCCTCAATCATATTCCACACTCTATTTCTATAAGACGTTAGTGTGTCATTTTTAGCAACATTGACCCCTTGACCTGATTGACTATCAATTCACTATCTCCATAGACAATCAAATAGTCAATTCCTCTTTTACTTTCCTATTCAAGGCCTTGGATAAGTCCTTCATACTCAACACTATTGTTAGAACATGCAAAAGCAAAATAGAAGGCTGAAAAGTACTTATCGCCTTATGGAGAAATCAACATTGTACCTCCACCTACCCCATTCTTGCTCTTGGAACCATCAAAGAACATCTCCCAAAGTCAACCTTGCTGTTGCAACAACTGACTTGGATCCTTCTCAAGATTTGGAATCTCTGCTTCAGGCTCAAGTATGACATAGTTACCCATACCAACATCTTGAATAAGGTCTTCCAAACTGTCTAACACATTCTCAATTTCCCATTCATGTAGAATCACATTAGGAACAACTTATGCTTGAAGTTCTTGAATGGCAGCTAGCTCACTGTCAGTGAAAACAACACAATTTATGTCTGTAGCAATAGGAGCAGCATTAACGAGACTTGGGTTATACAACTCAATATGATTTTTAGCCAACTTTTCTGATTTAATGGTAACCTTGGTTCCATATCTTGTTCTAAATAGCATATGTGACCACTCAGTTGACACATAACCACCTATTTTGGTTGTAAAGTCTCTTGATAAGCACAAGGAAAAGAAAGGTGGAAGGTCTATGACACAGATGTCTTGGGGAACTAAAAAATTAGGACAAGTTTGAAGGGTAAGACTCAAATCTTTAATGATGCCTAGTGTATTAACAGAGGTACCATCCAATTAGATTACTCCTTTCTCTAAAGGCTGATACTTTAGACCAAGCTTGTCCGCAATTTGCTTTGGCATCATAGAACTACTAGCTCCACTGTCTACCATACAATTATGAACTAACTTGTCACCTATGATCACTGACATGTAAAAAGGAGGTGGCTTAACTCCTTTTCCTGTCTCTTTGCTAGACTGCTGATCATTTCCCTAAGGATTATTTGTTAACACAACTCTAACTTGGCCTATTGGAGACTCAACTTTATCAGACATTTTCAAACTTGACAAGGCTGATTGTAACATGTCTTTTTGACCTGGGATAGCTAATGAGTCCCACATAGACATTGTAACATTCATCTTTTTCATACTATCAAGAATATTGTAGGGTACAACTGGGGTTACTTTATAATGTACCTTCATGCTAGTGTGATCAGCTTGCAAGTGTGGTTGCTCCTTGATCAGGAGTTGTTGATCTCTTTGCAAACCATGGGTCACTTGAGTTGTAGATGGTTCCATAGTTTCCGCCTTTCCTCTATCAGCTACATGATCAAGCTCAAAAGCTCTTTTCTTTGCCCTAGTGTTAGCTTCAACTAAGGAATTATCTACATTCAATCCACAAAATTCTTCACTTTTCCAATTAAGTAAGGTAGCATCATTGATAAGCTGATCTTGGTATTGTGGAGATGCATCATTGAATGCACTTTGTTGCAAACTTGAGGCATTCTGTACCATAAGTGCCTAATTGATGAGTCCATTTGAGCAGGTGGCCTAATTGTGGGGCTGGTTGCAAGGGTAGCACCACTCATAATCGGCTGCTAAGTTATTTTTAATAGGAACTAGGTCCTTGAATTCACTAACAGGTGCTGGAGTATAGGCCTGAAAAGGTCTTGTGTTCACATTCTATCTTCGACCCTAGTAATTTCCCTGGTAAGCCTGTCTACCACCTTGATATGCTTGTTGATGGCCTAGATTCTATTGTTGATAAGGCCTACTATATGATTGCTACTTCTCTAAGCTCACAAGCTTGTTACCAAAAGACTACAATAGACTTTTGATTTCCTGTAACTCATTTGGAGAACCTGAAGCAACATTTTCTTGTGTTAGAACAACTGGAACAGGTGGCAAAGGTGCAAAGGGTGGTATCTGCAGAGGAATATTTGCATGGATCTCTAGGAATATAGGCATTGGCGGCCTAGGAGCTAGTTTACCAGCCTATATTAGGCTATTTTCAGCTCTAATTGCTATTTCAAAAGCATTTGGTAGAGAAACCCCTCCCATTGATTGTATCATAACAACTATATCGTTGTTAAGAGCCCTCAAAAAGTACAAAAATGCATACTTTGGAGGTGGCCTCACCATTATAGGGATTCTATCCCAAGTTCTTTGAAATCTGAAATTGAAATCATTCATCTACTCCTGTGGAGCCCTCTTAATTGTAGTTAATTGTTCCAATAGAGACAAGTTATTAGATGTGTCCTAAAATTGTTTATGCAACTTGTCTCCAAATTCGTCTCAAGTTAAAATTAAACTGATTGCTAAGCTCCTATACCATTGCATAGCTCTTCCTTTCAACGAAGCATCTAGCAGTCTCACTGCAACATCCTCTTGGGTTATGTGATGGACTCCACATAACAAAGCCACATCTCGCATGTGTTCAATCGGGGTAGTTTGGTCTTCCCCTATGAAAGTTGGCAGACTCTTTAAGGCTGCATTGGAATGTCATTGTGTTGTGCCAAATTTAAGGGGCTCCCTCCATTAAAAGCAACAAAGGGTTGATTCCTTGGAGTGGTCATTGGAGGTGGCTGAGGAGGATTTACTAGCACTCTAGATGAAACCAAAGATGGGACAACAACATGCGATCCCATAGATGGAGGAGTGGATTGAGTTCTTCTAGAATAAATAATTGTTATTCCTCGCCTTTCTGTTGCTCTTCCTTTTCTTCTTGGTGGTGACAGCTACAAATATTCAAAAGAGAACAAGCCACTCCTTGTCTAAACTCTTCTCATAAACTGTAGAAGGTATTGATTTCTAGAGTTATTTCTCCCAGTGGAGTCGCCAAGTATGCCAAATGACTTTTATAAAGTTTGGGACTCGCTGGATGCATACTAAGCCAGCAGTTCAATCTAATTTGAGTCCCACTAAGCGTGCCAGAAACTGTTGTCACCCAAAAATGCAACCTACGCACAGTGATAAAACTGAGCTTTTTGGAAAAACATGGGATCACTTCAAGGATGTCAGTCACCTTAAGTTGAAATGAACCTCTGGTGAAGGCCGACTTCCTTTAGGTATCACCTAAACTAACCATTCAGTAAAGGGAAAAGGGAGGAGTACATGAATGAAACTAAACTATGGTGATACATCGAGTTTGATGAGATCAATGGAATACTTAGAGTGCACTTGAAATTTGTCAATGATCAGAAAGATACATCTCAAATTTTGTGAGCTACGCATTAATATGTCACAAACAGGTTTGATACACACACTTTTTCAATAAAGGAAAATACTTTCACATAATAGAATCTATGTGTGATTATGTAAACACAACTTTGTGATTCATATAATGGTGCTTTTTACAAAGGAAGGCATGAAACACCAGATAAATTTATAAAGGAATAAAAGAATTCACAAGATAACTCAATCATTAACCTGAAATGCACAACACTTTGCAAGAACAGTGACTAAAATCTGAATCATCAATAGTGGCCAAGATAACTCTGCATTTTATATTCCAAAAAAATCAAAGTGAGTTACAAAATATACACTAGCTGAGAGAGGATTGCTGAAAATCACTAACTCTTTTTAGTGTGTTCTCCGAACTATTTACAAAAAAGGAAAAAAATGTTGTATATACAAAAGAGTGTCGGCCCCTTAGGGCTTACAAAATATTAGTCCTTGGGATAGATCTCTCCCTCAATATTTTGATTGAATTTAATGTTGCACCATGCATGTCCATGTCAGTGAAGAGTTATTCCCCAGAGAAACCTTTAGATCTTTCACAGCTACCGCATTCATTTCATTCGATGAGACTCCCCATTGATCGGCGAGACCCTTGGTGAATTCAAAAATACGACAATGACAACACAATCCCTTCAACAAGAACAATGGCAATCGGTGAGACATCTCATTGAGACACATTTCATTTTGACCAAAGTTTGGCTCCTTGGCATGATGTCACACCTAATCTACTTACTCTTCAGCGAGCTCCTTCATGTCGACAAGACTTCTTTTCTTCACCCAGACCTCACACCGAGGTCCTCTCTTTCACCGAATTGTTCACTGGTTGGCAAGACATCACCAGCTCAGGGAGACCTTTCTCGAACTTGGAATGTTACACCGAAGGCCGCCTTTGTTGATAAGACCCTCCACATTGCTAGGACCTTATGCCGAAGGCCAAATCCTTCGGCAAGCTCCTTTTTATGTCGGTGAGACATCCTTATATCAGCAAGACCTTATGCCGATGTCAAACCTTCTCGAAAAGGTCTTTTTGTTGTTGGTGAGACCCTTGCTGAAGGCAAAACACATATCGAGGCCCCCTTTATCTTCGGCAAGACATAATGCCTTCGCCAAGACATCATGGCGATATCAATTTCTCTCAGCGAGGCCTTTTCCAGTCACCGAGACATCTTAGTGACCTGACCCTCCCTTTGGCGAATTGGGATCCAATCGGGGTGACTCTCATGTGTCGCCGAGACCTCCTGCAGGGCTTACTTCCTTTCGGTGGGGTTCCCTTTCTATTGGCAGGACATCGCATGGTCGACGAGACATTATTGCGAAGGGGAAACCCTTCGGCAAAACCTTTAATAGTTGGGGAGATATCTTCCCGAAATGAATCCGTCTCGTTGAACTCAAATTTCATATCAGTGAGACTCTCAAGCTTTAGCCAGACCTCTTTGCACACATCCTTCTCCCTGAGATGCATATCTTTATCGGTGGTCGACAAGACTTAAGGGACTTAGCAAGACCACACACCGAAGAAGACAACTCCTGCCGAAGTGTTTACCCGATGCGATTAGTCGGTGAGACCCAAAGAAGTCACCAAGACATCTTCCCGAAGGATAAAAATTTCACCGATATGAATATCCTTTTGTCGCTAGGATGATGATTGAAATCTTGCTGATAGGAACCTGCAGGTGAATTCCACTCGCCGTGACATTCCTGGGGTCTTGCCAATTTTCTCCTTAGAGGATTTTCATGCTGAACTTGAACAAGGAAAGCTTCCAAACTGAGTTCCCTTTAACCTAGCATTAGATTCATGACTTCTTCCCTTGTGGGAATGCTCCATTTGGCCTTCTCGAACCTCTATCACATGATTTATCCTGCCTGATTTAGCCCATGGGTGAAAATTAGCTAACAATAACTACCACATAGCTATCTACACATTAATCGTCATTTACTGACTGTTGTCATGCATTGCTACTCTAGTTTGCACTCCTTCAAGTGAATTCACGATGCATTAGGACTTGGAAATGAGGGGAATATTCCATTAGGTGCTTCATCACTCAACTCCAATACACATTCTGGCATCCCACTCGAAACCATAATGGCTTTAAGTGGTGCGATGGGTGCAAGGCACATCATCTACATCACCCAACACTGATTCATTTGGCAATAATCAAAACACATTAGTGATGGAGGACTCTTAGCAATAAGTCAGGATCACTCCATGTATCCTTATGATTAGATCAAGGGTTGAAAAAGCATCGTCGGGTATGTGTAGGATCCTGATGGGCCAAAAAGTGGCGATATGATGGGTATGTGTACTGTATGTGGCTGACGACTTTTTTTTACCCAAAATTGATGAAACGAATAGGGTTTTTAAAGGAGATTCCATCTTTCAACCAATATAAATTATGCTTTACTTTGAATTTAATAAATAATTATTATTCATTTTCTATTTGAATTACGATTGAAGTCCTAATTGATAGGTTGATTGAAAAACATCTATAGCTTTTAAACGGTATCACATTTTCTAAATCTGAAACATGTGTCACATTCTATGCTTCGCATACTATAGGATTAAAAAAAAAAAAATTCACGAAGTTTTGACGAAGTTAAGGTGGTCGACATTAAGAGTTTTATATTTTTAAAAGTTGTAATAAAAAATTCATAATTAATTATTTACTTGGAAAAAATTACAAAAATATGCATCACATCAGACACGAGTCCTCTACTTATATCTAAAATATTATATAAAAAAAATATTATCATTTTATTGTGGTTAGGGTGGTCAGACAGACACCTACTTATTTTTTCCCTGAAATTTAAGTGCTACTACATTGAAATTTCAAATTTTCACCAAATAGATTTAAAAAATAAAATAAAAACCTAATAGTTTAGAAACTACAATCAATTTT
This sequence comes from Sequoia sempervirens, assembly GCA_007258455.2. Taxonomy (NCBI): domain Eukaryota; kingdom Viridiplantae; phylum Streptophyta; class Pinopsida; order Cupressales; family Cupressaceae; genus Sequoia; species Sequoia sempervirens. Next base: position 796,699,127 of record VDFB02281492.1, on the reverse strand, counting down.
CCATAGGTTCTATTCTTACATATTTTTGAAATAATATAGATAACTTATTAAAATTTTATGTCAAGTTGCCTAACTCTAATTTTTCTAAATTTTATCGCCACTTTAGGGCCTATTTTTCCATGTGATGATCTTGCACATACCCCTCCCTTTGTAACATTTCACATTTTCAAAGCAACATTAGAACATAGAACTTCATCGTGCATCGCAAATTCACAATGAAGAACTCATGAGCAATTGGCAATAGCAAGATAGCTATCGATACAAAGAAATTAGCTAACATCGCTCATTGCTAATTTGAAACTTAAAGCTTGAATTCTATACACGATGAGCAATACAAAGGGGACAAGTTCATCATGAATCACCGATTTGAGGCCAGCAGTCAAAGGATAATTCGTAACGAGCGATAAGCAAGGAAATGAACAAGAATTTAAGTGAAAGAATGATGCACGTGCTCCAAATTTGTTTTTTAAAAGGGGACTATCTAGGAAATTATGAGAAAAGGCCCTAAGAGGAATTGAACCATTTTATGTAAAGGATGTAAAGGAAAAACAAATTTGAACATTAACCCCATAAAATAAAGAATTTCTCAGACCTAAGTACACGAGAAAATTTAGATGATAGGTAATAGGAAACACTAACCACAAAGGGTTGGTTATTTCATGGAACTCAATGACTCAATTTTTTTTAACATGACCGAGAATGAACTACAACCGGTTAACGAAGAAATAGACCAAAAGAATAGGGGTCTAGATAAAGGATTAAAATATTCAAAGTAAAAAACTCCCCACATGAAACCATAAACCCAAACCCTTGACAGAGTAAGAAGACCACCAAGGAGAATGCACTTTCAAACTAGTGGAACAAGAAAATTTTGAGGGTTCCACTAGTGGCTCTAACTAGGGATGCATTCCTCTCACAGGTATGGGTTATAGGACATAATAACCCGACCAAAATAAGCCTAGACACAATAACCCGGTCACAATAACCCAAGGAAAAAATAACCCAGGGTCATAATAACCCAAGCCAAAATAACCTATGGTTAGAATAACCCATGGACACAATATCCCTGTAAGAATATAGAGAAATGAAAACAAAATTTATAAATTAGATAGGGGTTATTCTGTCCATGGGTTATTTTGACCACAAGTTATTTTGTCCATGGGTTATTATGACCCTGGGTTATTTTATCCTTGGGTTATTACGATGGGGTTATTGTGTCCAGGTTTATTATGGTCAGGTTATTATGTCATGATACCACAGGTATGATGAGATTCTAGAACTCATGGTTGAAGCAAACCTTGAACCAAGTCCCTTGGGTGCTCCATAAATTCTCCCATTTTCAAACAATTTCCTTCTAGCACATTTGATGGCCTTAGGCCATCAAATGAAAAGAAAAACCAATGCTTGCCTTTTTCAAACAAGTTGTTCTCTGTCATCTAAACTAAGCCAAGTCTAAAAATACTACCATTACAAACTTGAAATCCAATGTCACCACTGGCATACTTATACCCTCCAATGCATTCATCAAATTCAGCAATCCAACATTAGCAATCAAGTACCAACTAAAACCCATAGTTTACATGACACCTTAGCTTATCCAGCTCATGTTCATATTTGAGTAAATACTCATCCATTTGGATAGGAAATTGAAAACATTCATAGTCCACTTGACCATTGATATAAATAAATTTTGGTACCAAATTTAGTTTTCATATCAATAATGGAACCTTCATAATTATTTTGTTCAATGATCCCATTGAGAGGCATATATCCTAACCTCCTAAAGTCAAACTACCATTCCATGTTTGAGAAATCAGTATGAATAAAAACCTCATATAAATCCCTAGATTCATCTTCTGATTTATGTCACATTCTAGAAAAACACTCATTTTGTGTGAGGAATAAGAAATGTTCATACATAGGCACATTTTCAAACTGATATTCATGAACTTACTTAAGTACTACAACTTAGCTATACTATCACACACTCCACTACTTTGAATGTAGGATTCATCAAGATTTTGAAGGTTGATTATTGAAGGATGTTGATTGCTCACTATTGCAGAATAATGACTTGATAATGATGACAAATGGAGAATGATAGAGACAGATGCAAGATTAAGGAATGATTTTCATAGAATGAGGATGCTAGAAGAAGATCCCCTCCAAATGGCCTATGAAAGGTTAGATTTATAGAGTTTCAATGTGGACGGAGAAGAAGATTCGATAAGATTTGATTTTTGCTTTATTGGATCAAAGAGGAAATAAAACAAGATAAGATAAGATTTTAAAAAGATAGAAGGATTCCATTTCTTGTTTTAAAGGAAATAAATCCTAAAAAAGATGAGAAGGATAATTGATGAATTATCTAATTAAATAAATTAATTAGATAAACATGAGTTTTAATCTTGGATTGAAAGGGAAAAGATCCTTTTTAGATTTTATTAATTAAGAATTTATGATTTCATTAATTAAATAATATAAATTATTTAATTAACATTAGAGGAATGGATGGATTATGCATAGGAAGGGAATAAATGAAATTAGTCAAATAAATAAGATTTATTTAACTAATTTGATAATGACATGGGTACATAGGGAAAAAAATACTACAAGATGTCTAAATGATGCAATGTTGTGACAAAGTGTTGTAAGAGGACATTTTTGGGTGTCTACAAGGGGGGTATGATATCTCATGCTTTCCCTTCTATGGGGGGGGGTCATTGATTGTATATATATATATATATATATATATATATATATATATATATATGATGTATGTAGTACTTGGGGGGTGTGATTGAGTCCTCCATCAATGAATCCTTTTTGTTTTTATTTTCTCTCTTTTGGATAGGGTTTTTTTCCCAGAGGGTTTTTCTCCTTTTCTCTAGTTATGAGAGATTTATTTGTAAATGGGTACCTAACATGGTTGTGTAGCTTGGACCCATATTGCATTTTCTTGCATTTTTGCATCTTCATTCTCCCTAAGTTTCACTTAAGGGGGAGTGTTAGAGTATTTAATTTTTAACTTAGGGTAAATCATCTTGATTAGTTTTTTCGTGTACTTCCTGTACTGGGTGGTTGTTTGCCTGATACTAGGTTTTTCTTGCCTTTATAAGGTTTGCATTGTACAATATGTAAATATCTCATTCTAAATGAATTTCTCTTCTATGAAATATCTTGCCTCGTGCTTGCGAAGGTGTATTTCTACAGTTGGTCTTCTTGGGTGTGCTACTCTCTCAAAATGAATAGCAAGCACTTGCTCTATTTAGATTTTTGTCTATAATCTATTTATATTTTTGTCTATAATCTTCACATCTACCAATGTGCTTTGCAAGTAGTTTAAGCATAGCATAGCATACTTTTTGTTGGTTAGAATCTATTGGTCTTCTAAATTTGAGATTCGAGAGAGGGTGGGTAAGAAATGAATATTTGTTGGTTAGAATCTATTGGTCTTCTAAATTTGAGATTCGAGAGAGGGTTGGTAAGAAATGAATATATTTTGGTCTATTTAGATTTTTGTCTATATTCTGCTCATCTACCAATATGCTTTACTTAGTTTAATCATAGCTCACCATACTTTTTCCATTTTGGGTAAGTGGAGAGTTTCAAAACTTTGTTGGTTAGAAACTATTGGTCTTCTTATATTTGAGATTTGAAGTTTTTTTTTTAAAGGGGTAAACGCTTTTGACCGGAGCTATGAACCGGATACAACCATTCAACAATAACACCCCAACGGGGTTTGAACCATGGTGGCAAGAACAACAATGCCACCTATAAACCATCACACCATGCCAATACCGGCGAGATTTGAAGTTTTTATTTACGCATAATTTGATCAATTTTTTTTATGACCTCCTAAAGGAGGACAATGTACATCAGTCACAAAAAAAAACACAAAAGCCTATAAAATTTGAAATATTAATTTAATTAAAAAAATAAATTAGTAAAATAAAATATTATTATGGAAGTATAGGTGTCTTAAGGAGGTCAACACATTCCATGACCAAAAAACATAAAAATAAAAGTATTTTAGAAAAATAAATTAAAAAAAATAGAAAAATAAATAAAAGCAATAAAAATCTTTTTAATAATACCTACAATTAAAAAATCACATAGTGCTTGATAAAGCAAAAACAAAAAACAAAAAGCCTAAAAATTCCAAAGATAGTATGTAATAGATTTTATATTACTATCTTTTATATATTATATAAATGATAATATTATATTCTATTATTATTAAATGAGCATATTATATTATTATCAGTGTTACTCTTATATTATTAGTAATAGTATTATATTATTATAATTACTAAAATATTATTATTATTTTATTTATATTATTATTAATATTAGTATTATACTATTAATAATATATATAATATTACTATTATATTATTATTTATATATTATTATTAAATTATTATTGTTATTATATTAATATATTTTTTATATTATTATTAATATTAGTATTATTTCATTATTACTATATTAATACTAATATTAATAAGGTATTTGTTTACTTTTTTACTTTTTTGAGGGTTTAAGGTGAGTGTTAGGGTTAGGGTTAGGGTTAGGGTTAGCGTTTTGGTTATTGTTAGGGTTAGTGTTAGGGATTTGGTTATGATTAAGGTTAGTATTAGGGTTAGGGTTACTGTTAGGGTTTTGGTTAGGGTGAGTGTTAGGATTAGGGTTAGGGTAAGTGTTAGGTTTTTGATTAGTGTTAGTGTTAGTGTTAGTGTTAGGTTTAGGTATATTGTTAGTGTTAGGGTGAGTGTTATGGATAGTGTTAGGCTTAGGCTTAGGGTTAGTGTTAGGCTTAGGGTTAGGGTTAAAGCGTTTGTTAGGGTTAGGGTTCTAGCGAGTTCTACTATTAGGGTTAGGGTGTGTTAGGATTATAATTAGGGATAGGGTAAGTGTCAGGTCCTTAGGTTGAGTGTTAGGGTTTTGATTAGTGTTAGGGTTAGGGTTAGTGTTAGTGTTTGGGTGAGTGTTAGGGTTAGTGGTAGGGTTAGGGTTATTGTTAGTGTTAGTGCTAGGGTTAATGGTTAGGTTAGGGTTAGCATGAGGGTTAGGTTCTCAAAAATTTTAGGGTTCTACAATAAAAGCTTGGGATTATGATTTAATTCATGTTAGGGTTAAGGTTAGTGTTGGTGTTAAGGTTACAATTGTGATTAAATGGTTAAGAACTTGATTAGGGTTAGAGTTAGGGTTAGGTTAGGGTTCAGGTTAGGGTTAGATTTATGGTTAGGGTTGGGGTTAGGGTTAGGGCTATGGTTATTATTTTTGTTAGGGTTATGGTTTTGGGTTATGATTAGGGATTTTCTTAGGGTTAAGGTTAGGGTAAGGTTCTGAGAAATAGTTTTAGATTTAGGGTATGAGCTAGAGTTATGAGAAATAGGTTTAATATAGGTTAGGGTTATGAGAAATAGTATATTTTCTTAATAATAAAGCTTAGGGTGAGGGTTAGAGTTAGTATTAGGGTTCAATTAGGGTTATAGTTAGTATTTGGGTTAGCTAACAGTTACAGTTAAGGTGAAGGTTAGGGTTAGTGTTAAATTTATGGTTACGATCAAGGTTAGAGATAAGGTTAGTGTTAGGATTAGGGTTAGGGTTAAATAAATTTATGGTTCAATGACAAAGGGTTATGGTACAACTATTAGTATTAGGGTTAGGTAACAATTAGAGTTAAGGCTATGATTAGGGTGAAGGTTAGAGTTATAGTTAGGATCAAGGTTAGAGTTAAGATTAAGGTTAGGTTAAGGGTTAGAGTTATAGTTATAGTTAGGATCAAGGTTAGGGTTAAGGCTACACTTAAATTATGGTTACAATACAATCAAGGTTCAATTACAAAGGATTATGATACAATTAATGTTAGGGTGAAGTTAGGGGTATGATTAGGGTTAAATTACAAAGGGTTATAGTACAAATAGATATAGGGTTAGGGACAACATTAGGGTTATGATTGATGTTAGCATTAGGATTACAATTACAGTTATACTCAGGGATTTGGTTAGGGTTAGTGTTAAGGTTAAGGTTATGGTTACTATTAGTGTTAGGGTTTTGAACCTTAATTTTCTAACCCTAACCCTAAAATAACTTTAATCCTAAATCTTAGTATTAGGTTTAGGTTTACGATTAGGGTTATTAGAGTGAATGCAACTAATTAATAGAAGAAAGAATATTTAAAGTTAGGTAATTAGGGTTGGGGTTGGGGTTAGGGTTTTGGTCGTGGTTAGAGTTATAAGGATAAGATCGAGGTGAGGGTTACAATTAGGTTTAAGATTTAGATTATAGTTTAGGGTGTATCATTTGTCTTCAGTTTAGGATTAAAATTAGGGTTAAGGTTAGGGTGTGAGTTAAGGTTAGTGTTAGGGTTAGATTACAATTAGGATAATGTGTTTAATGTTTAGGGTTAGGGTTATTTTTTTGTTCATGGTTACAAAAAAGATCATGGTTTAAGGTTTATGGTTTAGGGTTAGAGTTATGTTTATGTTTAGGGTTGTGATAAAAAGGATTTTGGATATGGTTAAGGTTAGGGTTTTGAGAAATAGTGTCAGGGTTAAGGTTATGGCTAGGGTTATATTAATGAGAAAATGATGGTTTAATATTCAAGTAAGGGTTAGGAATAGGTTTATCATTAGGGATAGGGTTAATGTTAGAGTATGAGTTAATTTTATGATTAGTGTTAGGGTTGGGGTTAGGGTTAGGTTAGGGTTATGATGTTAGGTTTCAAGAAAAGGTCTAAATTTAAAATTAATTCATAGCTGGCTATAATTAACATTAGAAAAAATAATCTAATTACTTTTTGTAGGAAAATAATAAGCTACGACTTAAAATTAAGTTTAGAGATTACCCTAAACCCTAACCCTAACCATAAAACTAATCCCAAACCTAACAATGAAGAAAACACATAACCTAACCCTACCCCTATGCCTACCCCTAATCCTAATCCTAATCCTAACCCAAAGCACAAATTCAAACCATAACCCAAATCTAAAAATAACCCCTAATTGTATACCTAATTCAAATATTTATCTTTCATTAAGCACCTACATTAACCATAATCATAACCCTAAATATAATCCTATGCCTACCCCTAACGCTATCCCTAACACTAACCCTCAACCTAATAATAAAATAATTAAAAAATAATATAATATTTACTTTATAATAATTATAAGATAATTTTAATAATAATATAATAGTAATATTAATATTAATAATCAAATGCTGCCAATATTAATAATAATGTAATTAAATTGAAAATATAATAATATTTTATAAATTATAATAGTATAATATGTATATTAAAATAATAATAATAATATGATACTAATATTAATAATAATATAATATTATCATTTACTAATATTTTAATATATAATATTATTGACCATGTAGTGTGGCCACTGAAACTAGCATATATACCTTATTACTCCAAGAGGTGTCTACAATGGCATCCATCAAAAAAAAAAAAATCAATGTAAGGAAAAGCTCTTCAGCTTGAATTTGACACTCAAATGACATGCAACTGACATAACTAGATTCATTGTATGTAGATATTTTTTTCAAGAAGATTTAAAGATAGATAGATTTAAAAAAGGTTTTAAATTGGTTTGATATCTTTGTTTTAAATTCATACAAAACAACGTGAAAACCCCTCCACGAGTGTTACAAAAATCTGAAGGACGTTCAAGAGAGCAAGCCGAAATTATGGAAATCCAAGGTATGTTATAGAATTTTGTATGTACATGATTCCTGTTTCTTTTTTGGATTCATTTTATTAACTACTCTTCCTGATTAGTGATAGATATTTTATTCATTGTAGTTTTCTTATTGTATGGTAACACTTGTTAAGGTTTGCAGGCTGTTTCGTATTGCTGACAATATACTAGGAAGAATAGATAACAAGATTAAAAAACCATTAGAGAAGCCATAGCAAGAAAATGTCTCTAGAACTAAATCAAAGCTATAGCTGGCCACCAACTTTTAAAACTTTATCATTAATGAAGGTAGTGAGAGAAGATAATAAGCCCTCCACTAGCAAAATTGTGACCATAAGAGATTGTTCTTTGGTGTGTTGTTGCTTAGCTCTCAACTGGAAAAAATGTGAGCTATGCATGTAGAGCAAGGGTACAAGCCGGTCTTTAAGAGAATGCCACATTTTCTACTTAGGTCACAAATCCTACTACGCTGCGTGAAAAAAGATGTACTCCTTCACAGTTGGTGAGAAGAGGGGAATATGAGAACAATGAGCACTCTCTTCACCCATTATCCTCCTTCCACACTTTCCATTCTCACAATCAAATTCTTTTGCAGTATTGAAGAAACATACAAAATGGGTGGAACTGGATTGTCATTTACCATTAATTATTGCCTTATTTGGTTGTAGTTGTATGTATTTAACAAGCAATTCCATTCAATGTTGATGATTTTATATCATAGAGAAATAGGATATAGTGATTTCATTACCATTTTTGGTGCTATGTTAGTTTTATCTAAAGGATTTTTTGTATTTGTAATTTGTTTTTTGTTTGATGAAGTATAAGTTAGTATTATTATCTCTCTATTTTTTTTATTTTCATCTTTTATTTAAGATTTATAAATCCTATTTTCTATGATGTCTAGCCTATATACTATTAGACAAATGCATGACTTGTGGAAATAGGCATATTATGGAATTTGTTAACAGAAACTGTTCATTCATACCGATATCAAAGATAGATTTATTTAGACAAGCATTATGATAAATACATGAAAACTATTTTTAAAATCCTTCAATGGTGTTGAATAGTGAATAAAAATAAAATTAGATATGAATTGAAAGTGGTTTTGAATCTTATTTATTTTGAACTATAGTGACATTATGTTTTTTTCATTCTTGAGCTTGACGAGTCCCTAATTACTAAGAGATTTAATATATGGTCATTTTATTTTAATATATACTATTCTTATTTTGCCGGTATTGGCATGGTGTGATGGTTTAAAAGTGGCATTGTTGTTCTTGCCGCCAAGGTTCAAACCCCATTGAGGTGGTATTGTTGAATGGATGTAATCTGGTTCATAGCTCCGGTCAAAAGCGTTTACTCCTTATAAATTGTTAATATTATAAATGAGTTTATCTTCATGTTATCTTGATTTTTTCTAAGATAAAATAAATTACTTTTGTGTTAAAATAGAAATTGCTAATATTATAAATGAGTTTATCTTCATGTTATCTTGATTTTTCTTAGATAAAATAAATTACTTTTTTGTTAAATTAGAAGTTGCTAATATTATAAATGATGAAAATAGGAAATGATAACTCTCACTGTATTTTATATATGCTAATATTTAATATATGTATGCCAGTGTATAATCTATATAATATATGCCTAGATATATCTCTAGTCGTATATTATATAGATTATATATAAGATATATATCTTAGTAAATATCTTAATGATAGGTAGGTGGAAGTCATATGCAACTACAATAGATTTGATGAAACAAAAAAATCAAATAAAAGAGATTTGAAAAAACAAAAAAATCAAATCAAAGAGATTTGATGAAACAAAAAAATCAAATCAAAGAGATTTGATGAAAACAAAAAGAACAAATCAATCAATAAATACTTTAAAAAATAAAAAAAATTAATTTTGATAGCAAAGAGAAATAAAAAATTTGATCACAAAGATAAATCAATAAAAAAGAAAATTAGAAAATGATAACTCTCCACATATTTTATATATATTAATATTTAATATATGTATACTAGTCATATCATATAATAAGATTTGGGAGCACCAACCTACGCTAGGATTTATCATGCGTCCATGGTCATACATCCTCTAACATTTGAGGTCACCAAGGCGCCCTAACATATACTTCTACTAGATCCTTTTGTTGGGGGTGGGAGAAGGATTGGCAAGAGAGGTTGAGGGGTGTTAGGGGAAATTTATGCTTTCTTTATAATATTATACGGAGAAGTAGGTGGGGATAATAGGGAAAAAGGAAAGATCTGGTATCCATCGATTGGATTTGCCTTGGATTTTCTTTGGTGGCCCGTTCTATGTTAAGTGAACAGTTGAAGCAAGAGAAGCTACTTCTAAAACCAGTTCATTTCATAAAGTAGTTCTGTTATCACATGCAGAGAACGCAGGAGAGGAGTGTGGAGACGTTAAGGGAAGGCCTCAGAAAGAGAAACAACATGTGAAGCAGATTAAAGTACGCGTACAGCGGCTTTAATCAAATCAAGTATCTTTATCTGTTTCCTTGTAAGTCGCAACTTAGTGGTAATCACAATAAGACCTAATATAGTATAAACCGGCCTTATTAAACACCCACCCATCTCCTTCACTCACACATTGGGACTCTTTCTCTAACTCGTATTTGACTAAATATTAGCTCAGCAGCAATTCCAATGAGATCAATGGCTCGATTAGGTAAAAGTCTTCATGTCAAGAATTTGGTCTTCTTCGTCTTACATTTGATCATCATGGCAGTTAAAGCCCATTTAGTCTCAGCGAGTAACAGATATCTTAGGGCTACAACATTATCTTACGATGCTATTCTGGCTGGCAATGGAGAAACCTTTAGCGTAGAAAAATATGGTGCAGTGGGTGATGGATCCCACGATGACACCGAGGTTCTCTTATCATTTATTCTTTTTCTACTATAATTAGATCCTTTTTACTGACACTTTAACTGTTTCTATCTTCAGTATCAGAAAGCCCAGTTCTGTTTCTGAACATGGATTCCTAAATCTTATATCTTATTAATGTTCTAATGCTTTTCAGGCGTTTACTAGTGCATGGAATGCTGCTTGTAAAGCTTCCTCCGCAACTTTGCTTGTGCCAGGTGGCAAGACTTTTCTGGTTAACAATATAAATCTCCAGGGACCGTGTGAGGCTGGCTTCACTTTTCAGGTCTAAACTTTGAATGTAACAATAAAGAATTCAAAGACTTCATTTTGACAAAAAAAAATTGTATAGTTCTATGCTAATTGCATTTATAGTAAGAATGTCAATCCTCTTTTGCATGTTTTAGGTACTTAAAATTAATTCTATGTTCAATCCTCATCCTGTAGATTTGCAGGCGGATTGGAAAATAGGGTAGTAACTCAATCCAAATTTCAATTTTTTATTTCTGTAGGTCGATGGAACGATTGTTGCACCTGAAAATCCGAGTAGCTGGAAGGACACAAGTGTGTGGTTTGTTATCCAGCATCTTACACAATTTACTCTGACAGGGAAGGGTACCATTGATGGAAAAGGAAGTAATTGGTGGGGAAAACATGAAAATAGACCAGCGGTGAGTACCGATTTACACTGCTAAGCTTTTCTCAGTTTTTCTAATTTTTGATACATAATATTGATGTATATTACACTACTTGATTTGTCTACAGGCCTTTCACTTCAATGATTTGAAAGGGAGTGAAATCAGTGGACTGACGTTTACCAACAGTCCTCGATTTCATGTCACACTCACAGGTTGTGACACTGTCAATATCGTGGGTCTTACGATTCAGGCACCAGAAAAAAGCCCAAACACTGATGGAATTGATACATTCCAGTCCACAAACATCGTCATAAAAGATTCCATTATTGGAACAGGTAGATAAATGGGTGAAATATTATCATTGGAATCTTAACAAACTCTTTGATTGCATCATCAATAATATAATAAACTTTCTGTCATTCTTAAAAAAATGTTAAATAGTAGTGAGTATTTGTGAATAGAGATGTAACTTCTCTGTATAGATGAGTCTGAATACATGGAAATCTGATTCTACAGGAGATGATTGCATTGCGATAGGTAATGGGTCTTCAAATGTCACAATTAGTGGCATCACATGCGGTCCAGGTCATGGAATAAGGTAATTAATCTGATTAGGTTTTGATCAGGTTTAAGCAGTATACTTTAAGTATTGATTTATATAAATGACTCACTTGAAACTAGGCATGCTTCTCTAATAAAATCTATTAATATAATTTTAAATAATACTATTTAAACAAAAACCAATTAACACTATACTTAATACAAATCATTTTTAACAGGTAAAAGGTTAATAATAGTTTTATGTCTGTCTAAATATTTTGGTTTGTCTAGCATGAGAAGCTCTTATATTAGTTATATCCTCTCCTCATTCTGCAGTATCGGAAGTCTTGGAAGAGGAAACACGCAAGCAAGTGTCCAATCGGTTCACGTGGACGGCTCCAAGCTCAAATCAACAACGAATGGATTAAGAATCAAGACATGGCAGGTAACATGTTTATGTCAATAAATTTAAATTAACGATTGGTATTTAAAAAAAAAAATACTGCTGCATAGCAGTTACTTTTGTTTTCATGGGAGTTTTGACAGGTTACGCTATTTGAAATAATCATTGACAAACTGTTTATAATATAACAGGGTGGTTCTGGCACAGCAACTGATATATATTATGAGAATGTTGAGATGGAAGATGTGAGCAACCCAATAATAATTGATCAATTCTACTGTGACTCAGGGTCTGGTTGCACTGGTCCGTTAAATCCAAATCTTCAACTAAACTTGGTTTTGGCTTTCAGTATAACTGATATCTGAGGCTGAGTCTAACTTTTATTTTTGATACAGAGATCTGCTGTGAAAATCAGTAATGTAAGATACAAGAATATCAGGGATACATCAGCAACAAAAGATGGAGTCACATTTTCCTGCAGTGACAGTAATTCTTGCACAGATTTAACATTGAATAATATAGATTTGAAACTAAACTCAGGGGAGCAAGCCACTTGTACTTCTCAAAACGCAAATGGTCAAGTGATTGGAGGTGTGGCTCCTCCAGGCTGTTTCGGTACCAATGGCTAATGATATACCAGAACTATGAAGCTGACTCTAATTCAGTAACCTCTTCAGTAAATCCCTCAAAAGAAAAGTAGTAAGGAGCAACTTCTAACAGTTGATAATAATTCTCAAGTTTAAACTCCCCTGATGGTAAATATGTACGTGTCAAGGCATAGTCCATCGGTGTTAGTAAACTGTTGTCATTTCTCTTCTGAAGAAAATGGAAATAGAAATGCCCCTAGTTTCTTCATAAAATTTGTTCTTCGTGTACACTGATTTTCATGGTAGATCTTAGTTTAAATATATTAAATTTACCTTGCAAATTTATTCACATTATTAAAAGTTTAATTTCTCAGCGAATTAGTGGCTGATATTAAAAAACAATATAACTTTTATGGTGAAATGTCATTTCATTCGAATTTCTTTCCTATGGAGAAAGAAACTGGTAACTGAAGGAAATTTGTTTTGATTTGATTGATCAATCAAACTTTGTGGATGAGAAACATTCTTGAAATATAAGATCCATCGTGGCATGATCATGACCTAGATTTGATTGACAGTGGCAAGATCAATAGTGCTCCCTCATTCTTTTATATCAAATGCACAGAATTTATTATATCTAGTGATCTATCTACAATCTACATTATTTCATGGACAACAATCAACTACTGAAGTTCTATTTTGTGAGGTAAGTCTAGCATGCCCACATTTGGTGGAATAAATTTTAAAATAGGCCGTCAGTTATTCAACCTCGATCTGTTGAGATCTAACGATTCTAGATTAAGATGTAAGGCCATTAATTAACCATTAATTTATTTACTATAAATTTGGTATGTTATATAACGGTAGAATTAAGGCAAAGATGTGACTTAACAAATACTTTACTGAGTAGTCTCTTCAAACGTTACCTATATGGAAGCAAGGGTTGACTATAACCAGATCACATGTAACAATTTATAGCCTAATTCTTAAGCTGTACCATTCACCAACAGACAATCGACAATGATGAGTCACTATTGAACAAACACAAAAGGATGGAACCTTGATTTTCATGCGCATAGACATATCACAATTAACAACAAACTAAAATAACATTTTTCATCATACACAATTAAAATGTTGTGTTACAATAATTTAGTAGGGGTTCAGATCTCTCTTATTTTCCATCTCTTTCTTTAATCTCATAGCCACCCTTTCTTTCTTCTTGCACACTATCTAAACTCTTCCATCATCACTTAGCCTCATGCATAGTCTTTGCATCCTCCTTACATGACCCTAGGGATTTTACATAATAAAAAATGGTGTAAAACATCTATTTGTAAGGTACTCTATTAAACATTCATAATTTCATTTCTACCCTTGAAATATATTTTTCATACCTCATCTATATACAATATTATAATTAGGAAAACCTTTCTATTTTCACCATGTGTATTTATATACCTACTTTTTAGTTGCATTTTTTATCACTTTTGTATTTCTACTATACTAACCAATGATACTTTCCATACCTACATTTGAATTAAAAAACAATGATTTGCATCCCATAGATTAAATCCTTGACACCAATAACTTAGATGAGTTATGACATATTTCATTCTTTAGAAATGTTTTATATAAAAATAGTTATACATCACAATCCTCAAACCCTTGTCATACAAACTCTAATAGGGAATCCCCTACTAATATACACCTTGTGATTATTTTGATGAGGGTTGTGGGATTACCAAAAGACATCCAATAAATATTTCTAGAAAACTTAGGATAGGATTATACTTGACCTACATGGCCTTGGTGTGATAATTTTTTACTTTGTCAACTAGATCATCATTAGGATTACACAAGAGCCCCTAAGGTAATGAAGCCTAGGCATAATATAAAAACTGTGATATAACAAAAAGATAACTTCATGACCCTAGAAATACTAGCATAGTGAATGATATTTCCTATAATTTACTTGTGCAAAGTTATTTGTATATTATTAAGAATATCACTTACAAACACCCAATGCCATTTAGTGCATGCTTCCTAACCAATCACACCCTCCCATATCACATTTAAAATAAAATTATCATATTTTCCCTAGTACAAAAAGTTATATATTGGGTCACCCTTTCCTTTCTAAGAAACTTAAATACATGTGCATTTGAAAATATATTACATTAGAGATAAATATGTTGATGCCCAAATTTAGCTCTCACAACCTCCATGCATCTCCTTGTGCATTAATATTACATGTAGACCACACACTTCTTAGTGCTTCCCTTTGGCCAATGTGTGGCTTCTATCACTCAACCTACTCTTGGCTCTCTTTCCACACAATCTTTATTTCTCTCTTTTTAATCTCCTACTTACATATTATTACCTATGATATCATCTACATTCCTCTTGGGAAATCTTCTCTTTACTCTTTTATTTTTTCTCCTTGTATCCTTTTCACCAAATACCTCATTATTTTCTTTTGATCTCAAATATATGACTTTACATTTTTAGTTTCTATCATGTCCACATGTCAAGCACACAAATCTTGTATAATTTTCACATTTCTCTATAGAAAAATCTCTTTCTTGGTGCCCTTTTCCCTTAATATTTAGGTATGGATCCTTCTAAATGAAAAACAACTTAACATCTTGTGATGTGAAAAAGATATCCTAGATATATTAATTAGATTAACCTTAATCAATCTTTCTTCATACCAACATTAGAACCCAAGTCAACAAGGTTTGTCAAGATTGGATATAACTTAGAAGAATATCCAATTTACCTTGAACTTAGTTCCTTTGTTACTTTGAAAATTGATATGATTTAATGTGAATTTATTGATCTAAATGAAACCAAATCTTGAAACATGAATTATTCACAAAAATGAAATTTAAAATAAATAGAATAAAATCATATCACAGAAGGGAAGACATTTGTGCATTTATATTAGAAATTTTGAGCTAAATTGAAGGGTCAAGGGTGGTGGAACCCTATAATGAGAAGTGGGATTCAATATTTTCATTTTCATTTTCTATTTTGTATCTTGTCGTATTTAGATTTGAACCTCAAAATTACATCAAAGAGGGGAGAAAGGGTTTCTAAAAGGATTTTTTTTGTGTCAATCCCTCATCAATGAAAAATGGTGGTTGACAAATAGAGTGTGTGTTCTCTAAATCTTAAGCATGTCTAAGGCTATAATGAGATAAAATTAAAATTAAATGATAAAAATCATATTCAATTGTCTTAGGGAAGGATACTTAAATGAAACAATCAAAATCAACCCAAGAGAAAGTCAAATACCCAAGGGAAACTAAAAATACTCACATACCTTACTTAGCGAAACAAGGAGATCAAAGTATGAAGATGAGAACAAGCTACAAACAAGTCAATTGTTATTTGAAGCGAGTGGAAGCTATATCCAACCATTGATTCCAACCAGTTCTTCCATTCATATAAAAATCCAATCATTGTGCTAATTTAATCAAATCTGAAAATTGCTTTGTAACTCTATAAAATTGAATGTGAATTTTGACAAGGCTTTGCTCTAATTATGATTGATCATCCTTTTGAAATAATAATTCATGTTTTTAAATAGTGAAATATAGGAGTAAATTAAAGTGCATTCCAACTCATTTAATTTAATTTTTGAGATCAATTTACTGCCAAATCTTGAATTTAAATTCAATTCACATAATTTAAGGGCTGACATAAATGAAAGATTAAAATTATTGGGGAAAGCACATGGTCTATGGTGGTGGCACCCTTGACTAGCTATTTTTCACACATTTAAGTTTGATCCTTGAGTTTAGGGTTTGTTGAATTAGGTTTCATTCAAAAAATGAGCATTCATTAGGGTTGAAATGGTGAAATGTGATTGAGAAGGCACTTTAGGGTAGCACTAACACACTCTCTTAAGTCAAATGGAAAGTTCAATCTACTACAGAATGTTTCTAAAATACACTAATGGAATTATGTACACCAAAATGAGACCCAGATAAAACATGAAATTGTGTTTTCACCTTTAGGGGGCATATTTTACGATGCTACATTTAGTCCCAAATTTAGTGGTCGTATGAAACTACATGCACATGCAAGCTAAAGTATGAAAAAAAATCATAACATATGAAAAAGGATACCCAAAAGGATATTATAGATGATGTAAAAGATTCACCAATTGAGAGATGAACCCCCCAACATAGTAACTTGTAAACCACAAAATTAGGAATTGTATCCTAAAAAGCTAACTTGTTAGTAATTTGAAATAATCCTACACATAAAAATAAATGTAAGGGTAGATGTATGGACCCTATTTTCGCTTTCTTTATGGATTTTGACACATGGTGGTGATCTCTCCATGCTAAATTGATTAGGGTTTTTTATGAAAATCTCTTTGGTAGGGTCATGTAAACATAACACCAATGACCAAAAAGAATTTGATGAGAACAATTGTGGAACCATATTTCCAATGTAACACAAGACACATAAATCAAATTTTGCAATCCCATGTTATGATGATTTGAATGAGACATGATCTGAAATGATATGACATATTGCAAGTTTTGATACAATAAGTACTAATATTTTTACCTTTTTATTATTCATTTTAAATTTTGTAGTTTGAGAGCATCTTAATCTTGGTTGAGCATCCTTGGGAGTGAAAATACCACAACGTTGACCATATCATGTACCAATGTTAGATTTGGCTATGGATGCCAAGATCTATGGACCAAATGGAAAGCACAAAAAGAGATCAAGAATGTGACAAGAATAAACTGTATTCAATGTCAATGATATGATATGATTATGATTATTTACAATGATAGAGACCCCTTGGTTATATAGCCAAGGTGAGAACATAAAAGGGCATAAGATTATGACAAGTGTCGTAATCTTATGACATGAGACAACTAGGAAAACCTATCACTCCACAAAAGGTGGAGATATAATCACATGATGTGTCCACAAAAGGTGGAAGTGATGAGGTAATGACATGTCAAGTTCACCAAAAGTGGAAAATCTCCAACAACCTCCTATGTGGTCCCTAACTAAACTTAACTAAGATGTAAATAAGTCCCCTAGTAATGAATTGACTAGGTACAAGACTTTATTTACACCAACACCCCCCCTTAAGTGAAACTTAGGGAGTAGAAAATTATTATGCAAATGACACAAAGATGAAAAGATGGGTCCCAACTACTAGGCCATGTTAGGTACCCATGTACAAACAATGCAATCTCTCACAAGAGAGGAAAAGGAGAAAACCTAGTGGGACAAAACTCCTCCCCAAAAAGAGAGATGAAATACAAAATAGAAATACTCTCAATGAAGAATGAGAAGGTAAAAACCCCATGTGAGGAAAAAGACCCCCCCATAAGAGAGAAGTAGAAGAGAGACAAGGTAGCCCCCCCTCAATGTTGAGTCTCCTACAATGATGGTAGAAGCTCGACATTGAATGTTGAAGATGATCCAATCTCGCCGAACAACGTTCCTCCCCTTAGGAAGAAACAAAACCAAGGATGTATGCAGGATGTCAAAAAGATGGATGGTGGATGATGATGTCTCTGAAGCTTGTTCAAGTGTCTCCATGTCGATGCCAAAAGCTGACACACTCCAAACAGGCGTTCTAGGCCACACTACTTAAGAGGACAATCCAACATCTAGTAGAGAAGAATGTAGAACATGATCCAAAGACAAGGATATCCCCTCTAAAGACAAAGAAGCCTCCTCCAAATGTTGTCCAAAAGTATCCACACTCATGCCAATTTGTGAAGAATGATCATGTAGATAATGAACAAGAGGGTCAAGGTGTTGCCTCACAACAACTGAAGAAGGTGCATCTTCATCAAAGATAAGATGAATGCTATCAAGAGTGTCCTCCAAATCTACAAGATGAGTCTCCATGAACAAGTCTGAAATACCTATCAAGAAGTCATCCAAAGTAGCCATATCTGGAAGACTATGTATATCCTACTGCACTGAATCACTAGAAGCCAAAACTGTAGCAACACAAGCATCATCAAGTACAATAGTAGATGGAGGAGAGGAAATGCATGGCTCAAGTATTGGATCTGAAGTGAGTACTCCCAAGTTCAAAAAGCTAAATGTCTCCTCTGAATCATGGTGTATGTGATCAACAACCGAAGGAACAATGTCACCATCAAAAGAAAACTATGCAAAAGAATACAACCGAGATGAATGATCAACCACCCCAGTAGCAATGATATCTCTAGTCTCTAAGTCTCGAATGATCACATAATTAGGTGTGAACTCCACAGTTCTCCCATCTCCACCATGTGTAATCTGATATATGGAAAGTAGATTGTTCGTCAAATGAGGAACACACAAGACATCCTGAAAAATGTTCTCCCCAATGCTAATAGATCCCTTCCATGTTACACTCATATATGTATTGTTTCCCATCAAGATAGGAGACATCAAACAAGGCTGAAATGAAGAGAAGATAGTATGTGAAGATGCCATATGATGAGATGCTCCTGAACCTAGAAGCCATCTCCTTGATCCTAGACTTGAATGAGCACAAAGAGCTTGTCCTTTATATCTTGATGTTTGACCTTTTTCCTTTTTAGATTGTTTTGAAGTAGGAGAAGAAGATGATTTAGATATTCTAGAAGGAAAATCAATGTGATTATTTTTGAGAAGATTTTTCAACTCATCAATATCCTTCTTATAACAATAATGTTCTTCATGTCCATCTTTCTTGCAATATGCACAAAAAGGTCTCTCCTTCTTAGATGATTTCTCTTTTGAAGATGAATCTTTATGTTCTTCTGTGGAATTTTATGTGGCTTGTGTGTTCTTCTTAGGCTTGTTCTTTGTCTTTTCTTTTCCACTTGAAGACTTCTCATCCTTTGCAAACAAGGCATGTGATTTTGAAGACTTCAAAGTACCCATTTGAATAAGCTTATCTTGCTCCCTAGTGAGTTGCATAGCAAAATCTTCAAAGGAAGGCATCTTAAACTCACTCCCAAAGGCATTCTTTGTAGCATAGAAAGTAGACACAAACACTGAATATTCAGGTCCTAGCTTTGAAAGAACACTTAAGATCAATTGTGTATCTGATTTCTCAATTTTACAATTCTTCAATTGTGTTCTTAGTGACTTGAATTTGGTGATGAAGTCTTGTATGTTGTCAAAATTACATGGATTGAGACTGATTAATTCATTCTCCAAAAAATCTCCTTGAATTTCATCTATTTTCCCAAATAATTCTGACAATGTAGTCCACATAGCCATAGGTGTATCCAACTGCTCAATGTGAAACAACAACTCAGGAGAGACATACAAGCACAAATAGCCAATGGCTTCTTCACAACTATTCAACCACTTATTCTTTTTAACTTCATCATTTTGTGGTTCACCATCAAGCCCATGAACTATCCTATACAATCTTTTTACTCTTAGCAATTTGTTCATTTATGATTTCCATTTAGGATAGTTGTAAGGTGTTAGAAGAGGAATTGTAGATGGCTCCATGATGAAACAAGAACACAAATCAAGAGGAATGCAACCACAACCACAAGAAGAATCTCCCCCAAATTCACTTAATCAAAAGACCCCAACAACAATATATGAGCTTGAAAATTTATGAGTAGTGTGTTTACAATTGCCACTTGCCAAAAATAGTGAAGTGGTCTTGATCTTGGTACATGCAAATGCCCAAAATAGGCCACAGTACAATTTTTGGCATACAATAAGATCAATCTAATCATACCATTGAGAAGTACATAAAAAATTATGCACTTTCAAAAAAACTACACTAAAAATTGTTACCCTAGGAGAAAGATATGAGCTCTTGAAGTTCTCAAAATGAGGACGAAGTAGCAACACCTGTGAAAATCTGAAATTTATGGAAAAACTAGGCACCAAAACCAAAAAATGATAGCACCACTTTGTAGAGCATGAAATTCTAGCCTAAATAAAAAAAATTTCTCGAAAAAAGGAGCCAAAATGACTGAGTTATTAGCCTTCAAAGTTCACCTATGAAAACCAAAATGCAAACGGTGAGGGGTGCAAAAAATTCTTAAGGGCGCTGATGTTACACTGATGTAATGCTGATGTCATCAATATAAGTGATTAAATTTGATGCTTTGTCGACCATTGCCGGGAAAACATGCCCGACTGCCGGAATATTATCTGTCGACAGTATATTCTGAGAATCTTTTCGACAGAATATGCTCTGGAATATTCAGAGAGTTCGCCACTGCCGAAAGAATCTGGATTCTAGAATCTCCTAATGGAATATTAGCCTAGTCACCGTCATATTTATTTGTAGGTTGGCCACCAGAATTTTTATAGCTCCCGGTTGTATTCAGAAACTGTCACCAGGTTATTGATATGAAGGGCCCGCGGGGGCCATGGCGGTATGCCATGTGGCCTCTGCTGGTCACTTCATTCCTACTATGGGTACCTTCATGGAGAGGTTTGCATACCACCACAGACTCAAAGTCTACTTTTATTTATTTATTATTTATTTTTTATTCTTTTTATTTTTAAAAACTTTTCGAATAGAAATTAAAAACTACAAAATAATATTTTTTTAACAAAATATTTGAAAATATAATTTCGCAGAAAAAATATATATATATTTTTAATAAAATAGTACTGACTAGTAATGATGGGGACCTAGGGGCCGAACATCTCTTGGGCCAAAAAATTTGGCCTCACTGGACAACTACTCCAAATTGGATGAATTGATAGTCAATCTTAAGGTCTTTGGCCCTTCTGGACGTGATGGCAGGGTCAGATTTGACCCAAAATGCTCCAAAATTGCAACTACCTTCTAGATCTAGCAACCACTCTTCAGCTTCAAACCCTCATAGATTTGGCCTCGTATGTCCGATTTGGACGAAACAAAAGGAAAAATTGACTATCTCAAACTTTCGGGATGCAATGGTGAGCTCAGATTTGCACCAACAAGCTCGGATATAAACCTGCAACAAAGAGCCACAAATGGAACCTCCTCAGATCTAGAATCTCTCTTTAGAATAAGACTATCCAATGGCACCCAACCCGCTCTGATACCATGTTAGAATTGACTATGGATGCCAAGATCTATGGACCAAATGGAAAGCACAAAAAGAGAGCAAGAATGTGACAAGAATAAACTATATTCAATGTCAATGATATGATATTATTATGATTATTTACAATGAGAGAGACCCCTTCATTACATAGCCAAGGTGAGAACATAAAAGGGCATAAGATTATGACAAGTGTCATAATCTTATGACATGATACAACTAGGAAAACCTATCACTCCACAAAAGGTGGAGAGATAATCACATGATGTGTACACAAAAGGTGGAAGTGATGAGGTAATGACATGTCAAGTCCACCAAAAGTGGAAAATCTCCAACAACCTCCTATGTGGTCCCTAAGTACACTTAACTAAGATGTAAATAAGTCCCCTAGTAATGAACTGACTAGGTACAAGACTTTATTTACACCAACAACCAAGACTAGAGATGTTGAGAGACTATATTCCATGAGGGATGTTAATATGAGAGGTAAGTCATTGTTTCACTTTCCACTTAGTTAGGAGCTTAGTTTTCATTGCTTTATGTGTCTTTGTTGAAAATGGGGAGCCCTAACCAAATTTGGCACACTAGAACAATGAGGGAATCCCAGCCTAGCATAGGTGCCCTACTCCAACTATGGTACCCCCGACCAGACAAATTGTCATAGAACTTGTAATTGTTACCTGAAATTCATTTCACATTAGTCAATGAAGTAATAAGAATATTTTTATGTTTGACAGATACTACCATGCATGTGAGATCACCTAGTGTTCATTTATTCAAACTTCTACTTGAACACAAAAAATTAGTTTCAACAATAGAATAAAGGCTCTAGAGAGATTTCAATTTTCTTTAGATCTAAACCATGCCCACCATGAGGTATCATGATACAATTTTGATGTAACTCATGGAGCAATGGGATAAGGATAGGTCTACCTTTCATCTTCTAATGGGAGAGATGAAAATTACACTTGAGGATGTGTATCACATTTTATAGTTATGCATATGTTGTAAGAACATAAGCCAAAACTATGGGAGTACATTAGATGATATCCTAGCTGACCAACTATATTTTATCAACCAAACTATGCTAGATGATGGAAAGGGTGAATATAGTTAATATGAATTATATAAAGAGATGTATATATCCACATCATTCATCATATCTTAATTTCCACCATAGAATTTGAAGTTGCACAATATAGATGAGGAACACACCTACACAAAGTCCGACACACTATATGAATGATGGAGGAGTATCATGCCATGTTCACTTGGGGGTGAGGCATGTTATCCTACCTTTACTATGATCTTGGCCTATATTTACACTATGAGACACAAATCCTGATGATATGCACTATTCTCCAGGTCTAGGTGTTTGAGCACATGGCTTGTATGTGGCCCGCAAAATTTTTGATAGAGGTAGCATGGAAATATCCTCAATCCTACTCTTACTCATTGAAGGTACTATGGAAACTTGATGATTTTTAATATTGACATGTTGCATTTGATTGATTGGATTCTATGGATGTGATTTAGAGGCCATATGTATAGTACACTATAGGCCTAGAGAGGATTTCCATAGAAGTTTTCTAGGATACATTAGGACTAGGTTTTTTGGTTAGTATGAGTATATTTTTATTCCATTCTACTATAACCAAGTGAATAGATACTTTGATCACTCTTAGGGAGTTCCCATCCCTTGACTGACTTATCTTAGATCAACTCATAGTGGTGCCATACCCTAGGACATAGCTTTCCAAACCATCATGGACATCCCTTTCAATGATTCTAATGATGAGGAGTGAGATGAACATCCTATGTCTTATGTTGATGATATTGGAGCAAGCATCTCATATACTAGGTGGTGGAGCATTGGACTTCCAAATATTATATTTCTTTCTAATCATCTTGTTGATGATTCGGGACCATGGCAATGTCATCATGAGGATCACAAGGAGGAGGATGAGGATGATGATGGTATGTTCAAAGATGATAATGAGGAGGATCAGTTGACAACAACATCTAGAGTAGATATAAAGTAGCAAGAGGAGGTTGATGATGCCCCCAAGGAGAGAACTAGGTCTTGTCATTTCATATCACAAGAATTCCCTACTACACCATAGAGAATGAGTGTATATGAGCATGGGGAGATGATAAGATCAAATATAACTATAGTTGTCTCATAAATGGATCCTCACTAGTGATTTAGCAATCCAAATGATATGATATGCTTTTATTTTATAGTATACTAAATGTTTTACTTAAATTTTATTTAGGTTTTATATGGTGACGTATTTGGCTTGATTCTATGTGTTTATTCTTGGAGTTGGCACTTTAGATTGGATCAACTTAATGGGTCAAATGGAAATGGAGATGGTTCTTGATGTCCAGCTACATCATACCATGCATGTCAACTATAGGCTAGATTAGACCATAGGGTGTCATGCGGAGATTTTTAAGCCCATAGCAAACTTGAGATCTACATAAGAGGATATTAGAGTAGGGAGAGGTTGATCTCCCACTAATGATTATTCTTAAATTGTCCTATAGGTAGAGTTGGATCGAGTATGAGCTAAGAGAGACTAATTTCAACAATAGTATAGATATATGTGAGAGGATACTGTAGAACCTAGATGATATCAGGACTATATAGGCATGGAGTAGCTCTAGGATTTACTCACAATCTACTGTCTCTCATCAAGCACCACCACCTTGAGGTCTGAAGGTTTTGATAGCCATAGATTTGCATGTTCATGATATTATTTATGTATGATATACCATATTTTAAACATATATCTATAATATTCAAATCATAAAAAAAGTATTAAAAATTATTATTATATATTAATCTATATACTATTATATATTGTATATAATATATAATATAATATAATATAATATAATATAATATAATATAATATACTATATTACAGGTAAGTCCAAAAAGATGGGATGCCAAAAAGGTATCTTAAGTGGCCATTTTTTTTCTAAAATCAGGAAATACTGACCTTGGATATTGTTGGTTATTTTTTTAGAAAAGGTAAGGATTGGCCAACAAACAAGTAAAGGATTACTAGGCCCTTACTACTACTCTTTGGGCTCTGTGAAACCCGGGAGGGTGATCTTGACAATGTTTAGATGATATTCTTGTGACATTTGACCATGAACATTGTGGCAAATAGATGCATTCCTATAAACTACTAAATAGATAAAATATCTCAAGAATTTGGCTAACCCTTAAGAATTGCTACCTAAAGCAAGGAATGGGTTGTACTTCATAATGCTACATTATAGTTAAAATTGTTTGAGTGATTTTGTGTTCATGGTCAGGCACAAGTTGCCTCATTTACATTCAAGATAAACAAATAAATAAACCATTTTCTTATCTTTGGATAATATAGTCGCATTTGTAACTAACTATAATACAGTAGAAATTAGACTCAGCATTTATATGCTATTAATGTATCACCTTGCAATGCTCAACTCAATGTATTAGAAATAGAAACTACCTAGTAATCCTTGAATTTCATCTCATAAACCCATGACCTTATTAAAGCATTTAATGAGTTATTTGAATCAAAGTAGAAACAAAATTATTCATTTAACTGAAATGATTGAAGACAAATAAAAGATCATTGATTCATTATATTAATAAGACAAAATACATAGGAGAGAATTTTTTCCAGAATTTGCATTTTCATTCATATCATGTTGTTACTGTAAAACTATTAAGCCCATTACAAATTAGAATGTACCCTAGACTTCATATTGTTTTATTCATTTGTTCTTATTTATAAAATTGCTCCTACATGAGGCCAGTTTTCTTCAACCTAGACCACTAGAAAGCAAAATTCCAACCCCTGTAATTGGCCTTGAATTCCCATTTATAGAAACATGGGAGCAACAAGCTTCAGGCAAAATTATAATTTTAGTAACATTTACATTTGACATTCAATTTCATTTTGATTTCAAAACTCCCCAAATGGTTACATTTGCACCCTACAGAAAGGGGGGAAACACAAAAGACAAAAATCCTTTTCAACGTTGAAGATTTACCCACCTTCCAAAAGGCACCATTTTTCATAGTAGTAGGATTCAAAATCTCTCGTCCATGTTAACCAAAGAAGCTTTCCCCATCAGCACTTAAGACAAAAAACTCACATTCATTGAAGAATATTTACTTTCCTTCCAAAAGGGAACCTTCGTCATTGTAGCAGTGTCCAACACCTCTCCTTCACGCCCATCATCAAAAACAAAAAATTAAAACCAGGGCACTGCCTCTGCAATGCTCCATCATCTTTAGAATCAGAGTGTGCATGTCCCCAGGCTAGTGCTTTTGTTAAAACCAAAGAACTTATCTCACCATTAGAGTCTCTAATACTTGTAGTTGCAAGTAGATACTGAGCCTACAACTAGATACTGAGCCTACTCTAGATCAAATTCGGCCTCATCTTCCATGGAAACATTAGATTTCTCCATATAATAATCATAAGCCTTGTGGTCCTTATCCCTCTTCTTCTTCTCCTAAGACTTAGTTAATTCCCCAAACTTAATTTCTTCTTTCTTTGCACTCTACTCTTTCAAGAACACACCACTAGGCTCACCACGGTTGCAAACAACAACCCTACTTCTCAAGTTGTAATTCTTCTTGGCTTCACCACCCATGAAATTGGCAAAATCTTTCTTCACTATTTCTGTCTTAATTATGGGTGTATCATTCTAGGTTTTAGGCCTCTTGACTCCTTTTTGCTTAGGTTTCCTCTCTGGCCTAATGCTCAACTCACTAGGCTTACTCATTTTTAATTTGAAGAAAAACCTAACCAGTTTATGGTCTTAGAAACAAAGTTGGCAAGACCAAAACACACCCAAATAATGTAGAATTTTTACCAACCCAAATGGGATTTATAAAAAACCAAACCCACCAGCTCCAAGCATTCAAAACCTATAGTATCTTTGACAAAATTTCACTAAACTAGCTAGCCTATGCACAATTTGATACAGAGGATATTCAATACTTTCTTACCTAGTGGAGATTGTCTTCAATACCTCCACAACATCAAGCATGAAATCCACATGCCTCCTCTATGGTTTTAAACCAATTCCTTCACCCTTCAATAAATGTAATTGTGAAGGAAAATTTACTAACAACCTCCCTTTATGGCCAATGCTTGAGATATGTCCACCATTAATGTTCAAAGAGAGCTTGAGTGAGCAAGCTAACAACTGGGCACCTCAAGTTTGAATCACAATCACTGATTACCTTGATTTAAGACATGATCAATGATCATCCTCAACCATTGTGCCATGATTTTACAACTTGTGCATTAAAAATGGTGATGACACCTCAGGTAACTATTGTCACCCAGAAATGCATCCTATGCACAGTGATGAAACTAAGCTTTCTAGAGAAACATGGGATCACTTCAAGGCTATGGGTCACCTTAAGTTGAAATGAACCTCTAGAGAAGGCCGGCTTCATTTGGGTATCACCTACACTAATGATTTAGTAAAGGGAAAAGGGAGAAGGAGTACATGAATGAAACTAAACTATGGTGATACATCGAGTTTGATGAGATCAATGGAATAATTAGAGTGCACTTGAAATTTGTCAATGATCAGAAAGATACATATCAAATTCAGTGAGCTACCCATTACTATGTCACAAACAGGTTTGATACACACACTTTTTCAATAAAGGAAAATAATTTCACAAAATAGAATCTATGTGTGATTATGTAAACACAGCTTTGTGATTCATATAATGGTGATTTTTACAAAGGAAGGAATAAAAGAATTCACAAGATAACTCAATCATTAACCTAAAATGCACAACACTTTGCAAGAACATTGACTAAAATCTGAATCATGAATAGTGGCCAAGATAACTCTACATTTTATATTCCACAAAAATCAAAGTGAGTTACAAAATATACACTAGCTGAGAGAGGATTGCTAAAAATCACTAACTCTTTTTAGTGCATTCTCTGAACTATTTACAAAAAAGGAAAAAAATGCCTTATATACAAAAGAGTGTCGGCCCCTTAGGGCTTACAAAATATCAGTTCTAAAGATAGATCTCTCCCTAGATCTTTTGATTGAATTTAATGTTGCACCCTGTGTGTCCATGTCGGTGAAGAGTCATTCCCCGGAGAAACCTTCAGATCTTTCGCAGCTACCGCATTTATTTCATTCAATGAGACTCCCCATCGGTCAGCGAGACCCTTGGCAAATTCAAAAATACTACACCAAGGGCACAATCCCTTTGGAAAGAACAATGACGATTAGCGAGACATCTCACTGAGAGACATTTCATTTCACTCAGACTTTCTCTCCTCAGCATGACGTCACATCGAATCTGTTTACTCTTCGGTGAGCTCCTTCATGTCAGTGAGACTTCTTTTCTTTGCCCAGACCTCACACCGAGGTCCTCTCTTTCGCTGAATTGTTCACTGGTCGGCAAGACATCACTGAGTTGGGGAGACCTTTCTTTGACTTGAAATGTTACACTAAAGGCCCCCTTTGTCGACAAGACCCTTCGCATCACTGAGACCTTATGCCGAAGGCCAAATCCTTCGGCAAGCTCTTTTTTCTATTAGGGAGACATCCTTATATCGGTGAGACCTTATGTCGATCTCAAACCTTCTCAGCGAGGTCCTTTTGTTGTCAGCCAGACCCTTGCCAAAGGAAAAACACATATCGAGGCCACCTTTATCTTCGACAAGACATAATGCCTTGGCCAAGACATCACGACGATATCAATTTCTCTCGATGAGGCCTTTTCCAATCGCTGAGACATCTTAGCGACTTGACCCTCCTTTTGGTGAACTAGGATCCAGTCAGGGTGACTCTCATGTGTTGACGAGACCTCCTGTAGGGCTTATTTCCTTTCGATGGGGTCCCCTTTCTATTGGCAGGACATCGAATGGTCGGTGAGACATTATTGCGAAGGGGAAACCCTTCGGTGAAACCTTTAACAGTCGGGGAGATATCTTCTTGAAATGAATCTGTCTCGCCGAACTCAAATTTCATATCGATGAGACCCTTGAGCTTCGGTAAGACCTCTTGGCACACATCCTTCTTCTCTCGGAGATGCATATCTTTATTGGTGGTCGGCAAGACTTAAGGGACTTGGCAAGACCACACACCAAAGAAGACAACTCCTGCCGAAGTGTTTACTCGATGCGATTAGTCAGTGAGACCCAAAGAAGTCACCGAGACATCTTCTTGAGGGAAATTTTTTTTGCCGATATGCATATCCTTTTGTCGCTAGGACGATGATCGAAGGGTTGTTGATAGGAACCTGTAGGTGAATTCCACTCGCCATGACATTCCTAGGGTCTTGTCGATTTTCTACATAGAGGATTTTCATGCCGAACTTGAACAAGGTAGGCTTCCAAACTGAGTTCCCTGTAACCTAGCATCAGATTCATGACTTTTTCCCTTGTACAAATGCTCCATTTGGCCTTCTCGTACCTTTGTCACATGATTTATCCTACCTGATTAAGCTCATGGGTGAAAATTAGGTAACATTTCTGGTGACCTTTGCTGGATGTTTGCCTGCTAAACACAGAAAACCAGTAGCCTAGGCCTATCCATTGGTTATGGAGTCAATTAGGAAGCTCAAAAAAATTAAAACATCAACTTAGCACATAGCTCAAATGTGTCCATAACTTATAGGTCATAACAGATTGTCTAAGCCTCAAGAAACAAGAGAAACCAAAAGGAAATATTTACTGTGCTAAGACACCACTTAGGAAAAGGAAAAAAACATCTGAAGTGCAGAAGCACTTAATGAAAACATAAACCTAAACTAATATGTACAATAGAGGAAATTCATCAGACTTGAAAACAAGGCTTGAGGTGTATCCCATTAACTAGGATAGGAAGCACTTCCCCTTCTATTGTGGCCAGTTGGTAAGCATTGTGCTCCTTACAGTCTCTAATAACAAATGGACCTATCCACATGTTGTCAAACTTGGTGTGATGGCCTGGCCTACTTTTCAAAACATCCCATTTCAGCACGAAATCTCCCATCTTGAAAACTTTTTCTGTAGCCTTCTTGTCAAATGTCTTCTTTGTTTGGAGCTGATGATACTCCAAAATATTCATTGCTTTGTCCCTTGATTCTTCAAGCTCCATGAGCTCTGCATATCTCACAGAGATTGGGTCATATTCCTCAAACATCTCCAACTGGTGAACAATGTCTAGAGCTGGAAGCTCTACGGATAGAGGTAACCTGGCCTCCTTGCCATAGACTAACATGTATGGTGAATTACCAATAGACCTCTTAGGAGTCACTTTTTCTGCCCAAAGTGCATACTTTAATCTAATGTGCTAGGTCCTTTGATTATCCTCCATTGTTCTTTTGATAATCCTGATGAGATTCTTATTTGTGCTTTCAGCTAAGCCATTACCCTGAAGGTAATAATTTGAGGATATATTTAAATAAATACCCTGCTTAACAGCCCAATCAATTAATCTTAATCCCATGAATGTAAGAGCATTATTAGATATGATTGAGTCAGGAACTCCAACTTTGATGACTATATCCTCATAAAAGCTCAAAACTAAAAACTCCTTTGCTTCTTTAAAAGCTATCGCTTCTGTCCACTGTGTGAAATAGTCTATGGTAGTGAGCACCCACTTATGACAAGTATTGGATGGTAGATTAATCATCCTAATAAAGTAAATTCCCCATCTCATGAAGGGCTACTCCACTTGAATTGGATATAGAGGCATAGTAGGCAGCTTTTCCTTTCCTGAAAATAGAGCACATTTCACACACTTTCTCGACAATGCATAAGCATCTTTAAATAAGTTGGGCAAGTAGTAACCAGCTCCCATTATTTTCCATGCAGTAGTTCTAGGAGCAAAGTGACCTCCTGCAGCTCCATCATGAAACTCATAAAGTACATTTTCAATATGATCACTGTGAATACATCTTAATAGAACACCATTTAGATCCCTTTTAAAAAGAACATTATTTACCAACACATATGGTATGGACTGTAGCCTAAAGTATCTTCTTTTGGACTTGTTCAAATCATATGGACACTCACCAGTTTGTAAAAATTGGGTCATGTCTTGAGCCCAATTAATTGTTCCCACAGGTACATCATCTTGAGAAACCTGAGACTCATTTGTATTAGCAAAAATAACATCCCTTTCTAATTCATTTTCATTGATTGGCCCTATAGCAAGCTATTCACAGAGACCTTTACCTCTAACCAATTTGGTAATCTTGATATCCACATCATATTCCATGACCTTAGTGACCCACCCTACTCTTTTTCCATTCAGATCTTTGTTCAACAGAAACTCCTTCACACTTGAGTGCGCCAGCAGACTATGAATCTTATTGTTTGACACTAGAGGCTTAAACTTCTTTAGGCTTCTGATCATAGCGAGAACATGTTTCTCAACAAAAGTATACCTCTCTTCATAATCAGTAAGTACTTGGCTAAAGAAAGCTATGGGTTGTTCTAAGTTATCACATTTTTTTTGAACCAACATGGCAAAGATTGAACAACTGCTACCAAAAGCATACAAAAAGAAGTCTTTGGAGAAATTTGGATTTACCAATGTCGGAGTAGATGCTAAAGCCTCCTTGATTTCTTCAAAACTATGCTTTGCCTCTTTTGTCCAACTAAAAACTACGTTCTTTCTTAGCATGGAAGTCAAAGGTTGTAGTAAATTTGCAACATTAGGAATAAATCTTCTTAGAAAGTTGATTCTCCCTAAAAATCTCTACAATCCTTTCTTGTGATTGGGTAATGGTAGTTCAAGTATAGCTTTGACTCTTTCTAGATCAATGGTAACTCCATCCTTTGATACTATATGGCCTAACAGTCTACCTTCATGAACTACAAAAATACTTTTTATAGGATTGACGGATATCCCAAACTCCCTGCATTTCTCAAAAACTTGCTTGAGATGTGACAAATGTTCATCTATATTTTTTGAATATACAATTATATCATCTAAATAAACCAGCAAAATTTTCTGGATTAAACTCTAAAATGCCATGTCCATGGCATGCTGAAAGGTGGCACTAGCGTTAGATAAACTGAAAGGCATTCTCTTGTAGGCCATAGTGCCCCATTTTGTTGTAAATGTTGTTTTATATTGATCCACCTCTTTGACAAGAATTTGGTTATAACCAGAATATCCATCTAGAAGAGAAAATATTTCTGAACTAACAACAGCTTGGAGAATTTGTTCCATAGACAATAATGAATAATGATCCTTCAAAGATGCTCTATTAAGGTCTCTAAAATCTACACATAGTCTTATCTCATTGCTCTTTTTTCTAATTGGAACAAGGTTAGAAACCCTTGAAGTATGCTTAATAGGAAAGATGATACCCCTCTCAACTAGTTTGGTAAGCTCTTTAATAATTAAAGGCTCAAGCTTAGGATTCAAGGGCCTTTGTTTCTGCCTAATAGGCTTGACACCAGGTTCTAACTCAATTGTATGTTGTGCAATATGAGGATCAAACCCTCTTAAATCAAAATATTACCAAGCAAAAACATCATGATATTCTTGGCATAAAACAATGAAAGCTCTCTTATCTTCAACTAAACAAATTTTACCTAATTTGAGGAGCTTACCTTTAAAGATTTCAACTTCCTCATAATGATCTTCCTTGACTTGAATGCTAACTTTATTCTTCTTAAGCTGACCATCAAAATTAAATATGGATTCCAAAGTAACCAGCCCTTTGGGAAGTTTATTGGTCTTCAGCTGTATCACTTGATCATCATACTACTGTTTGACTTTTTCCTAGTTTACTATAGAAAATTGATCCTCTTGGAGTATAAATGTCACTATATGTTCATCACTTTCAAATACCTACCAGTTAATGTTGTTATCAGGAATTGACAGCCTGATAATCACCTTGACATACTGCTGTATTTTATCCTTTTTAATATCACCTCGAATATCAAAATATGCTCCAATTGTTGCAAGTCTGTCAGCATGTTGGTTTTGATTCCTTGGGATAGATACTAAGTTAAAGGAATTGAATTCCTCAATCATATTCCACACTCTATTTCTATAAGACTTTAGTGTGTCATTTTTAGCAACATTGACCCCCTGACCTAATTGACTATCAATTCACTATCTCCATAGACTCTCAAATAGTCAATTCCTCTTTTCCTTGCCTATTCAAGGCCTTGGATAAGTCCTTCATACTCAACACTATTGTTAGAACATGCAAAAGAAAAATAGAAGGCTAAAAAGTACTTATCGCCTTGTGGAGAAATCAACATTGTACCTCCACCTACCCCATTCTTGCTCTTGGAACCATCAAAGAACATCTCCCAAAGTCGACCTTGTTGTTGCAACAACTGACTTGGATCCTTCTCAAGATTTGGAATCTCTGCGTCAGGCTCAAGTATGACATAGTTACCCATACCAACATCTTGAATAAGGTCTTCTAGACTGTCTAACACATTCTCAATTTCCCATTCATGTAGAAGCACATCAGGAACAACTTATGCTTGAAGTTCTTGAACAGCAGCTAGCTCACTATTAGTGAAAATGACACAATTTGTGTTTGCAGCAATAGGAGCTGGATTAACGAGACTTGGGTTATACAGCTCAATATGATTTTTAGCCAACTTTTCTGATTTAATGGTAACCTTGGTTCCATATCTTGTTCTAAATAGCATATGTGACCAATCAGTTGACACATAACCACCTATCTTGGCTGTAAAGTCTCTTGATAAGCACAAGGAAAAGAAAGGTGGAAGGTCTATGACACGGATGTCTTGGGGAACTAAAAAATTAGGACAAGTTTGAAGGGTAAGACTCAAATCTTTAATGATGCCTAGTGTATTATCAGAGGTACCATCCAATTAGATTACTCCTTTCTCTAAAGGCTGATACTTTAGCCCAAGCTTGTCTGCAATTTGTTTTGGCATCATAGAACTACTAGCTCCACTGTCTACCATATAGTTATGAACTAACTTGTCACCTATGATCATTGACACGTAAAAAGGAGGTGGCTTAACTCCTTTTCCTATCTCTTTGCTAGACTGTTGATCATTTCCCTAAGGATTATTTGTTAACACAACTCTAACTTGGCCTATTGGAGACTCAACTTTATCAGACATTTTCAAACTTGACAAGGCTGACTGTAACATGTCTTTTTGACTTGGGATAGCTAATGAGTCCCACATAGACATTGTAACATTCATCTTTTTCATACTATCAAGAATATTATAGGGTACAACTGGGGTTACTTTATAATGTACCTTCATGCCAGTGTGATCAGCTTGCAAGTGTGGTTGCTCCTTGATCAGGAGTTGTTGATCTCTTTGAAAACCACAGGTCACTTGAGTTGTAGATGGTTCCATAGTTTCTGCCTTTCCTCTATCAACTACATTATCAAGCTCGAAAGCTCTTTTCTTTGCCCTAGTGTTAGCTTCAACTGAGGAATTATCTACATTCAATCCACAAAATTCTTCACTTTTCCAATTAAGTAAGGTAGCATCATTGATAAGCTGATCTTGGTATTGTGGAGATGCATCATTGAATGCACTTTGTTGTGAACTTGAGGCATTATGTACCATAAGTGCCTAATTGATGAGTCCATTTGAGCAGGTGGCCTGATTGTGGGGCTAGTTTCAAGGGTATCACCACTCATAATCGGCTGCTAAGTTATTTTTAATAGGAAAAAGGTCCTTGAATGCACTAACAGGTGCTGGAGTATAGGCCTGAAAAGGTCTTGTGTTCACATTCTATCTTGGGCCCTAGTAATTTCCCTGGTAAGCCTGTCTACCACCTTGATATGCTTGTTGCTGGCCTAGATTCTATTATTGATAAGGCCTACTATATGATTGCTACTTCTCTAAGCTCACAAGCTTGATACCAAAAGACTACAATAGACTTTTGATTTCCTGTAACTCATTTGGAGAACCTGAAGCAGCATTTTCTTGTGTTAGAACAACTGGAACAGGTGGTAGAGGTGCAAAGGGTGGTATTTGCAGAGGAATATTTGCATGGATCTCTAGGAATATAGGCATTGGCGGCCTAGGAGCTAGTTTACCAGCCTGTATTAGGTTATTTTCAGCTCTAATTGCTATTTCAAAAGCATTTGGTAGAGAAACCCCTCCCATTGATTGTATCATAACAACTATATCATTGTTAAGAGCCCTCAAAAAGTACAAAAATGCGTACTTTGGAGGTGGCCTCACCATTATAGGGATTCTATCCCAAGTTCTTTGAAATCTAAAATTGAAATCATTCATCTGCTCCTATGGATCCCTCTTAATTGTAGTTAATTGTTCCAATAGAGACAAGTTATTAGACGTGTCCTGAAATTGTTTATGCAACTTGTCTCCAAATTCGTCTCAAGTTACAATTAAACTGATTGCTAAGCTCCTATACCATTGCATAGCTCTTCCTTTCAACGAAGCATCTAGCAGTCTCATTGCAACATCCTCTTGGGTTATGTGATGGACTCCACATAACAAAGCCACATCTCGCATGTGTTCAATCGAGGTAGTTTGGTCTTCCCCTATGAAAGTTGGTAGACTCTTCAAGGCTGCATTGGAATGTCATTATGCTATGCCAAATTTAAGGGGCTCCCTCCATTAAAAGCAACAAAGGGTTGATTCCTTGGAGTGGTCATTGGAGGTGGCTGAGGAGGATTTACTAGCACTCTAGATGAAACCAAAGATGGGACAACAACATGCGATCCCACAGATGGAGGAGTGGATTGAGTTCTTCTAGAATAAATAATTGTTATTCCTTGCCCTTCTGTTGCTCTTCCTTTTCTTCTTGGTGGTGACAGCTACAAATATTCAAAAGGGAACAAGCCACTCCTTGTCTAAACTCTTCTCATAAACTATAGAAGGTGCTGATTTCTAGAGTTCTTCCTCCCAGTGGAGTCGCCAAGTATGCCAAATGACTTTTATAAAGTTTGGGACTCACTGGATGCATACTAAGCCAACAGTTCAATCTAATTTGAGTCCCACTAAGTGTTCCAGAAACTGTTGTCACCCAAAAATGCAACCTATGCATAGTGATGAAACTGAGCTTTTTGGAAAAACATGGGATCACTTCAAGGCTGTCGGTCACCGTAAGTTGAAATGAACCTCTGGTGAAGGCCGACTTCCTTTAGGTATCACCTAAACTAACGATTTAGTAAAGGGAAAAGGGAGGAGTACATGAATGAAACTAAACTATGGTGATACATCGAGTTTGATTAGATCAATGGAATACTTAGAGTGCACTTGAAATTTGTCAATGATCAGAAAGATACATATCAAATTTTGTGAGCTACGGATTAATATGTCACAAACAGGTTTGATATACACAGTTTTTCAATAAAGGAAAAGACTTTCACATAATAGAATCTATGTGTGATTATGTAAACACAACTTTGCGATTCATATAATGGTGCTTTTTACAAAGGAAGGCATGAAACACTAGATAAATTTATAAAGGAATAAAAGAATTCACAAGATAACTCAATCATTAACCTGAAATGCACAACACTTTGCAAGAATAGTCACTAAAATCTGAATCATCAATAGTGGCCAAGATAACTCTGTATTTTATATTCCAAAAAAATCAAAGTGAGTTACAAAATATACACCAGCTGAGAGAGGATTGCTGAAAATCACTAACTCTTTTTAGTGTGTTCTCCGAACTATTTACAAAAAAGGAAAAAAAATGTCGTATATACAAAAGAGTGTCGGCCCCTTAGGGCTTACAAAATATTAGTCCTTGGGATAGATCTCTCCCTAGATCTTTTCATTGAATTTAATGTTGCACCATGCATGTCCATGTCGGTGAAGAGTTATTCCCTAGAGAAACCTTTAGATCTTTCACAGCTATCACATTCATTTCATTCGATGAGACTCCCCATTGATTGGCGAGACCCTTGGTGAATTCAAAAATACTACACTGATGACACAATCCCTTCAGCAAGAACAATGGTGATCGGTAAGACATCTCACTGAGACACATTTCATTTCGGCCAAAGTTTGGCTCCTTGGCATGATGTAACACCAAATCTGCTTACTCTTCAGCGAGCTCCTTCATGTCGACAAGACTTCTTTTCTTCGCCCAGACCTCACACCGAGGTCCTCTCTTTCACTGAATTGTTCACTGGTTGGCAAGACATCACCGGCTCAGGGAGACCTTTCTCGGACTTGGAATGTTACACCGAAGGCCCCCTTTGTTGATAAGACCCTCCACATTGCTAGGACCTTATGCCAAAGGCCAAATCCTTCAGCAAGCTCCTTTTTCTGTCAGGCAGACATCCTTATATCAGCAAGACCTTATGCTGATGTCAAACCTTCTCGACAAGGTCTTTTTGTTGTCGGTGAGACCCTTGTTGAAGGAAAAACACATATCAAGGCCCCCTTTATCTTCAGCAAGACATAATGCCTTCACCAAGACATCACGGCGATATCAATTTCTCTCAGCGAGGCCTTTGCCAGTCGCCAAGACATCTTAGTGACCTGACCCTCCTTTTGGCAAATTGGGATCCAATCAGGGTGACTCTCATGTGTCGCCGAGACCTCCTGCAGGGCTTACTTCCTTTCGGTGGGGTTCCCTTTCTATTGTTAGGACATCACATGGTCGACAAGACATTATTGCGAAGGGGAAACCCTTCAGCAAAACCTTTAATAGTTGGGGAGATATCTTCCTGAAATGAATCTATCTCGCCGAACTCAAATTTCATATCAGTGAGACTCTCGAGCTTTAGCCAGACCTCTTTGCACACATCCTTCTTCTCCCTGAGATGCATAACTTTATTGGTGGTCGGCAAGACTTAAGGGACTTGGCAAGACCACACACCAAAGAAGACGACTCTTGCCGAAGTGTTTACCCGATGCGATTAGTCGGTGAGACCCAAAGAAGTCACCGAGACATCTTCCCGAAGGATAAAACTTTCACCGATATGAATATCCTTTTGTCGCTGGGACGATGATTGAAATCTTGCTGATAGGAACCTACAGGTGAATTCCACTCGCTGTGACATTCCTGGGGTCTTGCCGATTTTCTCCTTAGAGGATTTTCATGCTGAACTTGAACAAGGCAAGCTTCCAAACTGAGTTCCCTTTAACCTAGCATCAGATTCATGACTTTTTCCATTGTGGGAATGCTCCATTTGGCCTTCTCGAACCTCTGTCACATGATTTATCCTACTTGATTTAGCCCATGGGTGAAAATTAGGTAACAATAACTACCACATAGCTATCTACACATTAATCATCATTTACTGACAGTTGTCATGCATTGATACTCTAGTTTGCACTCCTTCAAGTGAATTCATGATGCATTAAGACTTGGAAATGAGGGGAATATTCCATTAGGTGCTTCATCACTCAACTCCAATACACATTCTGGCATCCCACTCGAAACCATAATGGCTTTAAGTGGTGAGATGGGTGCAAGGCACATCAACTACATCACCCAACACTGATTCATTTGGCAATAATCAAAACACATTAGCGATGGAGGACTCTTAGCAATAAGTAAGGATCACTCCATGTATCCTTATGATTAGATCAAGGGTTAAAAAAGCATCGCTGGGTATGTGTAGGATCATGATGGGCCAAAAAGTGGCGACATGATGGGTATGTGTAGTGTATGTGGCTGACAACTTTTTTTTACCCAAAATTGATGAAACGAATAGGGTTTTTAAAGGAGATTCCATCTTTCCACCAATATAAATTATGCTTTACTTTGAATTTAATAAATAATTATTATTCATTTTCTATTTGAATTATGATTGAAGTACTAATTGATAGGTTGATTGAAAAACATCTATAGCTTTTAGATGGTATCACATTTTCAAAATCTAAAACATGTGTCACATTCTATGCTTCGCATACTATAGGATTAAAAAAAATGAATTTCACGAAGTTTTGACGAAGTTAAGGTGGTCAGACATACGAGTTTTTATATTTTTTTAATGTTGTAATAAAAAATTCATAATTAATTATTTACTTGGAAAAAAATTACAAAAATATATGCATCACATCGTGACATGAGTCCTCTACTTATATCTAAAATATTATCATTTTATTGTGGTTAGGGTGGTCGAATGACACCTACTTCTTATTTTTCCCTAAAATTTAAGTGCTACTACATTGAAATTTCAAATTTTCACCAAATAGATTTAAAAATAAAATAAAAACCTAATAGTTTAGAAACTACAATCAATTTTCCACAAGTTCTATTCTTACATATTTTTGAAATAATATAGATAACTTATTAAAATTTTACATCAAGTTGCCTAACTCTAATTTTTCTAAATTTTATCGCCACTTTAGGGCCTATTTTTCCATGTGATGATCTTGCACATACCCCTCCCTTTGTAACATTTCACATTTGCAAAGCAACATTAGAACATAGAACTTCATCGTGCATCGCAAATTCACAATGAAGAACTCATGAGCAATTGGCAATAGAAAGATAGCTATCGATATAAAGATATTAGCTAACATCGCTCATTGCTAATTTGAAACTTAAAGCTTGAATTCTATACACGATGAGCAATACAAAGGGGACAAGTTCATCATGAATCACTGATTTGAGGCCAACAGTCAAAGGATAATTCGTAACGAGCGATAAGCAAGGAAATGAACAAGAATTTAAGTGAAAGAATGATGCACGTGCTCCAAATTTATTTTTTAAAAGGGGACTATCTAGGAAATTGTGAGAAAAGGCCCTAAGAGGACTTGAACCATTTTATGCAAAGGATGTAAAGTAAAAACAAATTTGAACATTAACCCCATAAAATAAAGAATTTCTCAAACCTAAGTACATGAGAAAATTTAGATGACAGGTAATAGGAAACACTAACCACAAAGGGTTGGTTATTTCATGGAACTCAATGACTCAATTTTTTTTAACATGACCGAGAATGAACTACAACCGGTTAATGAAGAAATAGACCAAAAGAATAGGGGTCTAGATAAAGGATTAAAATATTCAAAGTAAAAAACTCCCCACATGA
This sequence comes from Sequoia sempervirens, assembly GCA_007258455.2. Lineage (NCBI taxonomy): Eukaryota > Viridiplantae > Streptophyta > Pinopsida > Cupressales > Cupressaceae > Sequoia > Sequoia sempervirens. The sequence continues at coordinate 796,659,311 of VDFB02281492.1, read as the reverse complement.
AACCCTAAACCCAAACCCTTGACAGACTAAGAAGACCACCAAGGAGAATGCACTTTCAAACTAGTGGAACAAGAAAATTTTGAGGGTTCCACTAGTGGCTCTAACTAGGGATGCATTCCTCTCACAGGTATGGGTTATAGGACATAATAACCCGACCAAAATAACCCTAGACAGAATAACTCGGTCACAATAACCCAAGGAAAAAATAACCCAGGGTCATAATAATCCAAGCCAAAATAACCTATGGTTAGAATAACCCATGGACACAATATCCCTATAAGAATATAGAGAAATGAAAACAAAATTTATAAATTATATACCGGTTATTCTGTCCATGGGTTATTTTGACCACAAGTTATTTTGTCCATGGGTTATTATGACCTTGGGTTATTTTATCCTTGGGTTATTACGATGGGTTTATTGTGTCCAGGTTTATTGTGGTTAGGTTATTATGTCATGATACCATAGGTATGACGAGATTCTAGAACTCATGGTTGAAGCAAACCTTGAACCAAGTCCCTTGGGTGCTCCATAATTTCTCCCATTTTCAAACAATTTCCTTCTAGCACATTTGATGGTCTTAGGCCATCAAATGAAAAGAAAAACCAATGCTTTCCTTTTTCAAACAGGTTGTTCTCTGTCATCTAAACTAAGCCAAGTCTAAAAATACTACCATTACAAACTTGAAATCCAATGTCACCACTGGCATACTTATACCCTCCAATGCATTCATCAACTTCAGCAATCTAACATTAGCAATCAAGTACCAACTAAAACCCGTAGTTTACATGACACCTTAGCTTATCCATCTCATGTTCATATTTAAGTAAATACTCATCCATTTGGATAGGAAATTAAAAACATTCATAGTCCACTTGACCATTGATATAAATAAATTTTGGTACCAAATTTAGTTTTCATATCAATAATGGAACCTTCATAATCATTTTGTTCAATGATCCCATCGAGAGGCATATATTCTAACCTCCTAAAGTCAAACTACCATTCCATATTTGAGAAATTAGTATGAATAAAAACCTCAAATAAATCCCTAGATTCATCTTCTAATTTATGTCACATTCTAGACAAACACTCATTTTGTGTGAGGAATAAGAAATGTTCATACATAGCCACATTTTCAAACTGATATTCATGAACTTACTTAAGTACTGCAACTTAGCTATACTATCACACACTCCACTACTTTGAAGGTTGATTATTGAAGGATGTTGATTGCTCACTATTGCATAATAATGACTTGATAATGATGACAAATGGAGAATGATAGAGACAGATGAAAGATTAAGGAATGATTTTGATAGAATGAGGATGCTAGAAGAAGATCCCCTCCAAATGGCCTGTGAAAGGTTAGATTTATAGAGTTTCAATGTGGACGGAGAAGAAGATTCGATAAGATTTGATTTTTGCTTTATTTGATCAAAGAGGAAATAAAACAAGATAAGATAAGATTTTAAAAAGATAGAAGGATTCCATTTCTTGTTTTAAAGGAAATAAATCCTAAAAAAGATAAGAAGGATAATTGATGAATTATCTAATTAAATAAATTAATTAGATAAACATGAGTTTTAATCTTGGATTGAAAGGGAAAAGATCCTTTTTAGATTTTATTAATTAAGAATTTATGACTTCATTAATTAAATAATATAAATTATTTAATTAACATTAGAGGAATGGATGGATTATGCATAGGAAGGGAATAAATGAAATTAGTCAAATAAATAAGATTTATTTAACTAATTTGATAATGACATGGGTACATAGGGAAAAAAATACTACAAGATGTCTAAATGATGCAATGTTGTGACAAAGTGTTGTAAGAGGACATTTTTGGGTGTCTACAAGGGGGGTATGATATCTCATGCTTTCCCTTCTATGAGGGGGGTCATTGATTGTATATATATATATATATATATATATATATATATATATATGATGTATGTAGTACTTGGGGGGTGTGATTGAGTCCTCCATCCATGAATCCTTTTTGTTTTTATTTTCTCTCTTTTGGATAGGGTTTTTTTTCCAAAGGGTTTTTCTCCTTTTCTCTAGTTATGAGAGATTTATTTGTAAATGGGTACCTAACATGGTTCTGTAGCTTGGACCCATATTGCATTTTCTTTCATTTTTGCATCTTCATTCTCCCTAAGTTTCACTTAAGGGGGAGTGTTAGAGTATTTAATTTTTAACTTAGGGTAAATCATCTTGATTAGTTTTTTCCTGTACTTCCTATACTGGGTGGTTGTTTGCCTGATACTAGGTTTTTCTTTCCTTTATAAGGTTTGCATTGTACAATATGTAAATATCTCATTCTAAATGAATTTCTCTTCTATGAAATATCTTTCCTCGTGCTTGCGAAGGTGTATTTCTGCAGTTGGTCTTCTTGGGTGTGCTACTCTCTCAAAATGAATAGCAAGCACTTGCTCTATTTATATTTTTGTCTATAATCTATTTATATTTTTTCTATAATCTTCACATCTACCAATGTGCTTTGCAAGTAGTTTAAGCATAGCATAGCATACTTTTTGTTGGTTAGAATCTATTGGTCTTCTAAATTTGAGATTCGAGAGAGGGTGGGTAAGAAATGAATATATTTTGGTCTATTTAGATTTTTGTCTATATTCTGCTCATCTACCAATATGCTTTACTTAGTTTAATCATAGCTCACCATACTTTTTTCCTGTTGGGTAAGTGGAGAGTTTCAAAAACTTTTTTGTTTAGAAACTATTGGTCTTCTTATATTTGATATTTGAAGTTTTTATTTATGCATAATTTGATCAATTTTTTTTTTTACGACCTCCTAAAGGAGGACAACACATCAGTCACAAAAAAAAAAAAACACAAAAGCCTATAAAATTTGAAATATTAATTTAATTAAAAAAATAAATTAGTAAAATAAAATATTATTATGGAAGTATAGGTGTCTTAAGGAGGTCAACACATTCCATGACCAAAAAAAATAAAAATAAAAGTATTTTAGAAAAAAAAATTAAAAAAAATAGAAAAATAAATAAAAGCAATAAAAATCTTTTTAATAATACCTACAATTAAAAAATCACATAGTGCTTGATAAAGCAAAAACAAAAAACAAAAAGCCTAAAAATTCCAAAGATAGTATGTAATAGATTTTATATTACTATCTTTTATATATTATATAAATGATAATATTATATTCTATTATTATTAAATGAGCATATTATATTATTATCACTATTACTCTTATATTATTAGTAATAGTATTATATTATTATAATTACTAAAATATTATTATTTTTTTATTTATATTATTATTAATATTAGTATTATTTCATTATTCCTATATTAATACTAATATTAATAAGGTATTTGTTTACTTTTTTACTTTTTTGAGGGTTTAAGATGAGTGTTAGGGGTAGGGTTAGGGTTAGGGTTACTGTTAGGGTTTTGGTTAGGGTGAGTGTTAAGTGTTAGGTTTTTGATTAGTGTTAGTGTTAGTGTTAGGTTTAGGTATATTGTTAGTGTTAGGGTGAGTGTTATGGATAGTGTTAGGGTTAGGGTTAGGGTTAGTGTTAGGCTTAGGGTTAGGGTTAAAGTGTTTGTTAGGGTTAGGGTTATAGTGAGTTCTACTGTTAGGGTTAGGGTGTGTTAGGATTATAATTAGGGATAGGGTAAGTGTCAGGTCCTTAGGTTGAGTGTTAGGGTTTTGATTAGTGTTAGGGTTAGTGTTAGTGTTAGTGTTTGGGTGAGTGTTAGGGTTAGTGGTAGGGTTAGGGTTATTGTTAGTGTTAGTGCTAGGGTTAATGGTCAGGTTAGGGTTAGCATGAGGGTTAGGTTCTCAGAAATTTTAGGGTTCTACAATAAAAGCTTGGGATTATGATTTAATTCATGTTAGGGTTAAGGTTAGTGTTGGTGTTAAGGTTACAATTGTGATTAAATGGTTAAGAACTTGATTAGGGTTAGAGTTAGGGTTAGGTTAGGGTTCAGGTTAGGGTTAGATTTATGGTTAGGGTTGGGGTTAGGGTTAGGGCTAGGGTTATTATTTTTGTTAGGGTTATGGTTTTGGGTTATGATTAGGGATTTTCTTAGGGTTAAGGTTAGGGTAAGGTTATGAGAAATAGTTTTAGATTTAGGGTATGAGTTAGAGTTATGAGAAATAATTTTAATATAGGTTAGGGTTATGAGAAATAGTATATTTTCTTAATAATAAAGCTTAGGGTGAGGGTTACATATATGGTACAATGAGGGTTAGAGTTAGTATTAGGGTTCAATTAGGGTTATGGTTAGTATTTGGGTTAGCTAACAATTACAGTTAACGTGAAGGTTAGGGTTAGTGTTAAATTTATGGTTACGATCAAGTTTAGAGATAAGGTTAGTGTTAGGATTAGGGTTAGGGTTAAATAAAATTATGGTTCAATGACAAAGGGTTATGGTACAACTATTAGTATTAGGGTTAGGTAACAATTAGAGTTAAGGCTATGATTAGGGTGAAGGTTAGAGTTATAGTTAGGATCAAGGTTAGAGTTAAGATTAAGGTTAGGTTAAGGGTTAGAGTTATAGTTATAGTTAGGATCAAGGTTAGGGTTAAGGCTACACTTAAATTATGGTTACAATACAATCAAGGTTCAATTACAAAGGATTATGATACAATTAATGTTAGGGTGAAGTTAGGGGTATGATTAGGGTTAAATTACAAAGGGTTATAGTACAAATAGATATAGGGTTAGGGACAACATTAGGGTTACTATTGATGTTAGCATTAGGATTACAATTACAGTTATACTCAGGGATTTTGTTAGGGTTAGTGTTAGGGTTAATGTTATGGTTACTATTAGTGTTAGGGTTTTGAACCTTAATTTTCTAACCCTAACCCTAACATAACCTTAATCCTAACTCTTAGTATTAGGTTTAGGTTTACGATTAGGGTTATTAGAGTGAATGCAACTAATTAATAGAAGAAATAATATTTAAAGTTAGGTAATTAGGGTTGGGGTTGGGGTTAGGGTTTTGGTCGTGGTTAGAGTTATAAGGATAAGATAGAGGTGAGGGTTACAGTTAGGTTTAAGATTTAGATTATAGTTTAGGGTGTATCATTTGTCTTCAGTTTAGGATTACAATTAGGGTTAAGGTTAGGGTGTGAGTTAAGGTTAGTGTTAGGGTTAGATTAAAATTAGAATAATGTGTTTAATGTTTAGGGTTAGGGTTATTTTTTTGTTCATGGTTACAAATAAGATCATGGTTTAAGGTTTACGATTTAGGGTTAGAGTTATGTTTATGTTTAGGGTTGTGATAAAAAGGATTTTGGATATGGTTAAGGTTACGGTTTTGAGAAATAGTGTCAGGGTTAAGGTTATGGCTAGGGTTATATTAATGATAAAATGATGGTTTAATATTCAAGTAAGGGTTAGGAATAGGTTTATCATTAGGGATAGGGTTAATGTCAGAGTATGAGTTAATATTATGACTAGGGTTAGGGTTGGGGTTAGGGTTACGATGTTAGGTTTCAAGAAAAGGTCTAAATTTAAGATTAATTCATAGTTGGCTATAATTAACATTAGCAAAAATAATCTAATTACTTTTTGTAGGAAAATAATCAACTACTACTTAAAATTAAGTTTAGAGATTACCCTAAACCCTAACCCTAACCATTAAACTAATCCCAAACCTAACACTGAAGAAAACACATAACCTAACCCTACCACTACCCCTACCCCTAATCCTAATCCTAATCCTAACCCAAAGCACAAATTCACACCATAACCCAAATCTAAAAATAACCCCTAATTGTATCCCTAATTCAAATATTTATCTTTCATTAAGCACCTACATTAACCATAATCATAACCCTAAATATAATCCTATGCCTACCCCTAACGCTGTCCCTAACACTAACCCTCAACCTAATTATAAAATAATTAAAAAATAATATAATATTTACTTTATAATAATTATAAGATAATTTTAATAATAACATAATAGTAATATTAATATTAATAATCAAATGGTGCCAATATTAATAATAATGTAATTAAATTGAAAATATAATAATGATTTATAAATTATAATAGTATAATATGTATATTAAAATAATAATAATAATATGATACTAATATTAATAATAATATAATATTATCATTTACTAATATTTTAATATGTAATATTATTGACCATGTAGTGTGGCCACTGAAACTAGCATATATACCTTATTATTCTAAGAGGTGTCTACATTGGCATCCATAAAAATAAAAAAAATCAATGTAAGGAAAAGCTCTTCAGCTTGAATTTGACATTCAAATGACATGCAACTGACATAACTAGATTCATTGTATGTAGATATTTTTTTCAAGAAGATTTAAAGATAGATGGATTTAAAAAAGATTTTAAATTGGTTTGATATCTTTGTTTTAAATTCATACAAAACAATGTGAAAAACCCTCCACGAGTGTTACCAAAATCTGAATGACGTTCAAGAGAGCAAGCCGAAATTATGGAAATCCAAGGTATGTTGTAGAATTTTGTATGTACATGATTCCTTTTTCTTTTTTGGATTCATTTTATTAACTACTCTTCCTGATTAGTGATAGATATTTTATTCGTTGTAGTTTTCTTATTGTATGGTAACACTTGTTAAGGTTTGCAGGTTGTTTCGTATTGCTGACAATATACTAGGAAGAATAGATAACAAGAAAAAAAAACCATTGGAGAAGCCATAGCAAGAAAATGTCTCTAGAACTAAATCAAAGCTATAGCTGGCCACCAACTTTTAAAACTTTAGCATAAATGAAGGTAGTGAGAGAAGATAATAAGCCCTCCACTAGCAAAATTGTGACCATAAGAGATTGTTCTTTGGTGTGTTGTTGCTTAGCTCTCAACTAGAAAAAATGTGAGCTATGCATGTAGAGCAAGGGTACAAGCCGGTCTTTAAGAGAATGCCACATTTTCTACTCAGGTCACAAATCCTACTAGGCTGCGTGAAAAAAGACGTACTCCTTCACAGTTGGTGAGAAGAGGGGAATATGAGAACAATGAGCACTCTCTTCACCCATTATCCTCCTTCCACACTTTCCATTCTCACAATCAAATTCTTTTGCAGTATTGAAGAAACATACAAAATGGGTGGAACTGGATTGTCATTTACCATTAATTATTGCCTTATTTGGTTGTAGTTGTATGTATTTAACAAGCAATTCCATTCAATGTCGATGATTTTATATCATAGAGAAATAGGATATAGTGATTTCATTACAATTTTTGGTGCTATGTTAGTTTTATCTAAAGGATTTTTTGTATTTGTAATTTGTTTTTTGTTTGATGAAGTATAAGTTAGTATTATTATCTCTCTACTTTTTTTATTTTCATCTTTTATTTAAGATTTATAAATCCTATTTTCTATGATGTCTAGCCTATATACTATTAGACAAATGCATGACTTGTGGAAATAGGCATATTATGGAATTTGTTAACAGAAACTGTTCGTTCATACCAATATCAAAGATAGATTTATTTAGACAAGCATCATGATAAATACATGAAAACTATTTTTAAAATCCTTCAATGGTGTTGAATAGTGAATAAAAATAAAATTAGATATGAATTGAAAGTGGTTTTGAATCTTATTTATTTTGAACTATAGTGACATTATGTTTCTTTCATTCTTGAGCTTGAGGAGTCCCTAATTACTAAGAGATTTAATATATGGTCATTTTATTTTAATATATACTATTCTTATTTTGCCGGTATTGGCATGGTGTGATGGTTTAAAAGTGGCATTGTTGTTCTTGCCACCAAGGTTCAAACCCCATAGAGGTGGTATTGTTGAATGGATGTAATCCGGTTCATAGCTCCGGTCAAAAGCGTTTACTCCTTATAAATTGTTAATATTATAAATGAGTTTATCTTCATGTTATCTTGATTTTTTCTTAGATAAAAAAAATTACTTTCGTGTTAAAATAGAAATTACTAATATTATAAATGAGTTTATCTTCATGTTATCTTGATTTTTCTTAGATAAAATAAATTACTAATATGAGTTTATCTTCATGTTATCTTGATTTTTTCTTAGATAAAATAAATTACTTTCGTGTTAAAATAGAAATTGCTAATATTATAATTGAGTTTATCTTCATGTTATCTTGATTTTTCTTAGATAAAATAAATTACTAATATGAGTTTATCTTCATGTTATCTTGATTTTTTCTTAGATAAAATAAATTACTTTTGTGTTAAAATAGAAATTGCTAATATTATAAATGAGTTTATCTTCATGTTATCTTGATTTTTCTTAGATAAAATAAATTACTTTTTTGTTAAATTAGAAGTTGCTAATATTATAAATGATGAAAATAGGCAATGATAACTCTCACTGTATTTTATATATGCTAATATTTAATATATGTATGCCAATATATAATCTATATAATATATGCCTAGATATATCTCTAGGCATATATTATATAGATTATATATAAGATATATATCTTAGTAAATATCTTAATGATAGGTAGGTGGAAGTCATATGCAACTACAATAGATTTGATGAAACAAAAAAATCAAATAAAAGAGATTTGATAAAACAAAAAAATCAAATCAAAGAGATTTGATGAAACAAAAAAATCAAATCAAAGAGATTTGATGAAAACAAAAAGAACAAATCAATCAATAAATACTTAAAAAAATAAAAAAAATTATTTTTGATAGCAAAGAGAAATCAAAAATTTGATCACAAAGATAAATCAATAAAAAAGAAAATTAGAAAATGATAACTCTCCACATATTTTATATATATTAATATTTAATATATGTATACTAGTCATATCATATAATAAAATTTGGGAGCACCAACCTACGCTAGGATTTATCATGCGTCCATGGTCATACATCCTCTAACATTTGGGGTCACCAAGGCGCCCTAACATATACTTCTACTAGATCCTTTTGTTGGGGATGGGAGAAGGATTGGCAAGAGAGGTTGAGGGGTGTTAGGGGAAATTTATGCTTTCTTTATAATATTATACGGAGAAGTTGGTGGGGATAATAGGGAAAAAGGAAAGATCTGGTATCCATCGATTGGATTTGCCTTGGATTTTCTTTGGTGGCCCGTTCTATGTTAAGTGAACAGTTGAAGCAAGAGAAGCTACTTCTAAAACCAGTCATTTCATAAAATAGTTATGTTATCACATGCAGAGAACGCAGGAGAGGAGTGTGGATACGTTAAGGGAAGGCCTCAGAAAGAGAAACAACATGTGAAGCAGATTAAAGTACGCGTACAGCGGCTTTAATCAAATCAAGTATCTTTATCTGTTTCCTTGTAAGTCGCAACTTAGTGGTAATCACAATAAGACCTAATATAGTATAAACCGGCCTTATTAAACACCCACCTATCTCCTTCACTCACACATTGGGACTCTTTCTCTAACTCGTATTTGACTAAATATTAGCTCAGCAGCAATTCCAATGAGATCAATGGCTCGATTAGGTAAATGTCTTCATGTCAAGAATTTGGTCTTCTTCGTCTTACATTTGATCATCATGGCAGTTCAAGCCCATTTAGTCTCAGCGAGTAACAGATATCTTAGGGCTACAACATTATCTTACGATGCTATTCTGGCTGGCAATGGAGAAACCTTTAGCGTAGAAAAATATGGTGCAGTGGGTGATGGATCCCACGACGACACCGAGGTTCTCTTATCATTTATTCTTTTTCTACTATAATTAGATCCTTTTTACTGACACTTTAACTGTTTCTATCTTCAGTATCAGAAAGCCCAGTTCTGTTTCTGAACATGGATTCCTAAATCTTATATCTTATTAATGTTCTAATGCTTTTCAGGCGTTTACTAGTGCATGGAATGCTGCTTGTAAAGCTTCCTCCGCAACTTTGCTTGTGCCAGGTGGCAAGACTTTTCTGGTTAACAATATAAATCTCCAGGGACCGTGTGAAGCTGGCTTCACTTTTCAGGTCTAAACATTGAATGTAACAATAAATAATTCAAAGACTTCATTTTGACAAAAAAAAATTGTATAGTTCTATGCTAATTGCATTTATAGTAAGAATGTCAATCCTCTTTTGCATGTTTTAGGTACTTAAAATTAATTCTATGTTCAATCCTCATCCTGTAGAATTGCAGGCGGATTGGAAAATAGGGTAGTAACTCAATCCAAATTTCAATTTTTTATTTCTGTAGGTCGATGGAACGATTGTTGCACCTGAAAATCCGAGTAGCTGGAAGGACACAAGTGTGTGGTTTGTTATCCAGCATCTTACACAATTTACCCTGACAGGGAAGGGTACCATTGATGGAAAAGGAAGTAATTGGTGGGGAAAACATGAAAATAGACCAGCGGTGAGTACCAATTTACACTGCTAAGCTTTTCTCAGTTTTTCTAATTTTTGATACATAATATTGATGTATATTACACTACTTGATTTGTCTACAGGCCTTTCACTTCAATGATTTGAAAGGGAGTGAAATCAGTGGACTGACGTTTACCAACAGTCCTCGATTTCATGTCACACTCACAGGTTGTGACACTGTCAATATCGTGGGTCTTACGATTCAGGCACCAGAAAAAAGCCCAAACACTGATGGAATTGATACATTCCAGTCCACAAACATCGTCATAAAAGATTCCATTATTGGAACAGGTAGATAAATGGGTGAAATATTATCATTGGAATCTTAACAAACTCTTTGATTGCATCATCAATAATATAATAAACTTTCTGTCATTCTTAAAAAAATGTTAAATAGTAGTGAGTATTTGTGAATAGAGATGTAACTTCTCTGTATAGATGAGTCTGAATACATGGAAATCTGATTCTACAGGAGATGATTGCATTGCGATAGGTAATGGGTCTTCAAATGTCACAATTAGTGGCATCACATGCGGTCCAGGTCATGGAATAAGGTAATTAATCTGATTAGGTTTTGATCAGGTTTAAGCAGTATACTTTAATTATTGATTTATATAAATGACTCACGTGAAACCAGACATGCTTCTCTAATAAAATCTATTAATATAATTTTAAATAATACTATTTAAACAAAAACCAATTAACACTATACTTAATACAAATCATTTTTAACAGGTAAAAGGTTAATAATAGTTTTATGTCTGTCTAAATATTTTGGTTTGTCTAGCATGAGAAGCTCTTATATTAGTTATATCCTCTCCTCATTCTGCAGTATCGGAAGTCTTGGAAAAGGAAACACGCAAGCAAGTGTCCAATCGGTTCACGTGGACGGCTCCAAGCTCAAATCAACAACGAATGGATTAAGAATCAAGACATGGCAGGTAACATGTTTATGTCAATAAATTTAAATTAACGATTGGTATTTAAAAAAAAAAAAATACTGCTGCATAGCAGTTACTTTTGTTTTCATGGGAGTTTTGACAGGTTACGCAATTTGAAATAATCATTGACAAGCTGTTTATAATATAACAGGGGGGTTCTGGCACAGCAACTGATATATCTTATGAAAATGTTGAGATGGAAGATGTGAGCAACCCAATAATAATTGATCAATTCTACTGTGACTCAGGGTCTGGTTGCACTGGTCCGGTAAATCCAAATCTTCAACTAAACTTGGTTTTGGTTTTCAGTATAACTGATATCTGAGGCTGAGTCTAACTTTTATTTTTGATACAGAGATCTGCTGTGAAAATCAGTAATGTAAGATACAACAATATCAGGGGTACATCAGCAACAAAAGATGGAGTCACATTTTCCTGCAGTGAAAGTAATTCTTGCACAGATTTAACATTGAATAATATAGATCTGAAACTAAACTCAGGGGAGCAAGCTACTTGTACTTCTAAAAACGCAAATGGTCAAGTGATTGGAGGTGTGGCTCCTCCAGGCTGTTTCGGTACCAATGGCTAATGATATACCAGAACTATGAAGCTGACTCTAATTCAGTAACCTCTTCAGTAAATCCCTCAAAAGAAAAGTAGTAAGGAGCAACTTCTAACAGTTGATAATAATTCTGAAGTTTAAACTCCCCTGATGGTAAATATGTACTTGGCAAGGCATAGTCCATCGGTGTTAATAAACTGTTTTCATTTCTCTTCTGAAGAAAATGGAAATAGAAAGGCCCCTAGTTTCTTCATGAAATTTTTTCTTCGAGTACACTCATTTTCATGGTAGATCTTAGTTTAAAAATATTAAATTTTCCTTGCAAATTTATTCACATTATTAAAAGTTTCATTTCTCAGCCAATTAGTAATGGATATTAAAAAACGATATAATTTTTTTGGTGAAATGTCATTTCATTCGAATTTCTTCCTATGGAGAAAGAAACTGGTAACTGAGGGAAATTTGTTTTGATTTGATTGATCAATCAAACTTTGTGGATGAGAAACATTCTTGAAATATAAGATCCATCGTGGCATGATCATGACCTAGATTTGATTGATACTACAAGATCAATAGTGCTTCCTCATTCTTTTATATGAAATCCACACAATTTATTATATTTAGTGATCTATCTACAATCTATATTATTTCATGGACAACAACCAACCATTGCTGTTTTATTTTGTGAGGTAAGTCTAGCACACTTACATTTGGTGCAATAAATTTTAAAATAAGTCATCAATTATTAAATCTCGTTTTGTTGAGATCTAACTATTCTAGTTTAATTAAGATGTAAGGCCATTATTTAACCATAAAATTTTTTAGTATAAATTTGGTATGTTATATAATGGTAAAATAAGGCGAAGATGTGACTTAACAAATGCTTTACTAAGTAGTCTCTTCAAAAGTTACCTATATAGAAGCAAGGGTTTACTATAACCAGATCACCTATAACTACTTATAGCCTAATTCTTAAGGTTTGTATTATGTCTATCACGAAGTTATCATTTTGTTATAGCACATAGTTTTTATAGTATGTCTAGGCTTCATTAGCTTAGGGGTTCTCATGTAATCCCAACACAATGATAACTTTGTAAGCCTAGAAATAATATAAACATAATATAAAAACTATGTGCTATAACAAAATGATAACTTTGTGAGCCTAGAAAGACTAGAATAGTGAATTATATTTCCTATACTTGTGCAAAGTGATTTGTAAATTATCAAGAATATTAGTTACAAACACCCCATGTCATTTAATGCATGCTTCCCAACCAATCACACCTTCCCATATCACATTTAAAATGAAATTATCATATTTCCCTTAGTACAAAATTTATATATTAGGTCACATTTTTCTTTTCCAAAAAACATAGATACATATTCATCTGAAAATTTATTACATTAAAGATAAATATATTGATTCCTAAATTTGGCTCTCACAACCTCCATGCAATTACTTGTGCATTAATCTTTCACGTAGCTCACACACTTCTTAGTGTTTCCCTTTGGTCAATGTGTGGCTTCCATCATTCAACCTACTTTTGGCTCTCTTTCCACGAAATCTCTATTTCTCTCTTCTTAATCTCATACTCACATATTCTTACTTTTTATATCATTCTTGGGAAATCTTCTCTTTACCCTTTTATTTTATCCCCTTGTATCCAATGGAAAAATTACTTTATTATTTTTCTTTTGATCTCAAACATATGACTCTATATTTTGGTTTCTATCATGTCCACATGTCAAGTGTAAGAGTTGGTATAGAATAATCTACACCATAAAAGATTTAGCTGAATATTATAGCCACCCAAGATCTAGGAAGTTCATGGAAGCACAAGAGAGATCAATATGCAATGCTCAAGATTGCAGTGGAATTAAACTCAATAGAATTGATTTATGAATGAGAACCTCTTGGTTATATAGCAAAGGTGAGGCGTAGGATTAAATAGGATGATGTCAAGTGTCTTAATCATATGTCAAGTGACAACAATCATAATTACCTAGGACACATGTGTTAAAAGTAAAAAAGAAGAAGATGACAACTAACACCTTCTAGAAATATTCTTTCTTAGGACCTAACTAAACATAACATGTAAATAGGACCTACTAATGACTAGATGGGTAAAATACCTATTCACACCAAAAATCTCACTTAAGTGCAACTTAGGGAGTAGCTGATTATTATGCAAATGACTTAAAGATGGGTCTTGAATATGAAGCCATGTTAGGTACCCATGTACAAATGCAAATGAAATTTCTTACAAATGGAGAAAAGGAGAAAATAAAGTGGGAAAAAACTCGTCCCAAAAAGAGAGATAATTTTTTTTCTTTTTCTCAATGATGCATGATAAGGAAAAAACCCCATTCAAGGAAAAATTTCTGCCATAAGAGAGAAGAAGAGAGACCATGTATCCCCCCCTCAATGTTGATTCTCTTTGCAATGATGGTAGAAGTGTGACATTGAATGTTGAAGATGATCCAAAAGTGTTGAACAACATTCCTTCCCATAGGAAGAAACAAAACCAAGATGGCATGCGAGATGTATTCCATTCCTAAAAGGGAGATGCAGGAAGAAGGATGATGTGCAATGTCTCTAAATGATGCTCAAGTCTCTCTATGTCAATTCCCAAAATTGTCACCCTCCAAACAGTCATTCTAGGCCACACTTGAGAAGAAGACAATCCAAAATCTCCTATAAATGATTGTAGAACACAATCGAAAGATCAAGGTACCTCCTCTAAAGACAAAGAATCCTCCTCCAAATGTTATCCAAAATAATCCAAACTCATGTAGAACTATAAAGAATGATCATGTAGAGAATGAACAAGAGGGTCAGAATGTTTCATCACAACAATTGATGAAGGATCATATCAATCAAAGAGGCGATGAATATAGTTAATGGTGTCTCCCAAATATGAAATATGGGAATCAGAAAAAAAACTAGTAATGTTTGTCAAGTACTCATCCCAAGTAGCCATCTCTGGAAGATGATGAATACCCTACTACACTGAATCATAAAGAGCCAAAACTATGGCAACAAAAGAATTCTTAAGTATAATAGTAGATGAAAGAGATTGAATATCATCACTTGTCACTAGATCCTTAGTAGAGGAAACAATACCAAGACTGAAATGGTCATACTGAATCTCCTCAATAGTGTGCACACTAGATGCCTCTATGTGAAATCTATTGAATCAATAGGAAGAGAAAAATGTGAAAAAGTGGAGAATCGATATTGGTGATCAAACTTCCCAATTGCAACTATCTCTCCTATGTAAATCCTGAGTTATGATAGAATTTGATGTGAAGTCAACACTCTTTCCTAATCCACCATGTGTGATCTGATAGATAGAAAGGATATTGGTTGGAAATGAAGGCACACAAAGAACATCATTAAATGCTCCATCATCCATGTCAATGGATCCCTTCCCACAACATGCATATATGTGTTGTTCACCATAAGAATGTGTGGTGATGAAAAAATATAAAATGAAGAGAACCTACTATTTGATGAAGCCATGTGATGTGAGGCTCTTGAATTGAGTATCAACCTCTCTGACTCAAAATTTGTAATTGCAACAAGTTCTTATTCCTTATGTCTATTAGAATTCGATGAAGAAGAAGAATACGAACCCTTTCATGATGAATTATTAGTTTGAGCCTTCTGAAGAAGATGCTTTAGCTTTCATGGAACCCCTAAAATTTTCATGTTCCATCTCAAAATCTTGTTAAATTTTGGGTTTTGTTCGTATATGAGGGCTTATGGTCTTTTCTACTGTCACTATTCAAGGGTTTTATGTTATTTAGACCCTTCTTAAAAGGCCATTAAGTTTATATCCTTGCCAAGGTTTTAATCCTCCTTTGACTCCTTATTGTCGATTCTTGGTCTTTTAAGTCACATCTTATGCCATCAAAATCCATGAAATAACTGACCCCTTGGTCTAGTCTTGTTGGTTGTCATACGTTGAGCCATTATTTTAATTTTTTGAAGTTAGGATAATTATTCCCTATTTAAATCATTTGAGCCTTAAGTCATTTAATCCTAGGTGTTTTGGTCCCGTCGACCTAGTCAGTTTCCTCTTTTAAGACTAACAACTTTGAAATGTTCATGTATGAAAATCCTCGATGACCATTCGATTGTTTAGAGTAGATCTTGGTCATTCCCCGTGCACTTGTCCAATTTCATTGCCTATTATTTTATTCACATGGGCTAGTGGGCATAAGCCATGTGTCATGTGCATTGGTGGGAATGATGTCTTTGTTGAAGATTATGGGCAGTATTAGAAGGAAATCAATGTCGGTTGTTGAATGATGTGGTTGCATCTCTATCATTCCCTGCATGCCTGCTCCATTTCATTCTTCAGTAAAATATTTCAGCAGGCTGGCAGGCGCTTGTTGTTGGTTATCCTACACAACTATGGGCCCAATGTTTCCAAGTGGTCAGCAAGCAAAGATTTGAAGAGAATCAACAGTCAATAGTGGGTGATGTGGGTCAATCTTGACCACTCCCACTATCCCATGTGGGTCCCACCTTTACTAACTGATTCTCAATAGGGTGGCTTGTGATTGCCACATGGAATAACCTAAAGGGTGTGAAAGCATTGGAGAAAAGATAAATATTAATCAAATATTTCAACACGGGGCATGGAGAATAAAGTGTGCGCTACTAAAAGAAGTTATAATGCACATGCTTGATATTTTTTAATCTGGGCCATTGATTGTGTAAGAAGAATAAGGTCATGGGAAATTAATCATGGATTAAGATGTGAGTATGTGGAGGCCATGAGATTTAATCTCAGCCCTTCCCCATCTCCTCGTTGATGAAAGTTGCAAATGAGTTAAGACTCATGGGGGTGAGGGGAAGAAGACATGTGGATTCTGGCTGCACCAACAGAAGAAATGGTGGAGCCTGTAGATCACCAGCAAGTGGTTCCATGTGGCTTTCTATCATTTGATGAATATTGTAGCTGCACACAGTCAATATTTTCAAATCAAGTTGAATAAATCTGGATCATCCATCAGTTAACACACCTGCACAATCAATGGATGACATTCAAAACTTAGTTTGAAGGCAAGTGAGTCATTTTGCTTATTGCAAGAAAGCCTTCATAATGGAAAGGATGTCGAGCTATCGAAGTAGCAAGTTGTATATCTATTAAAACATATCTTAAAAGTATAATTAAGCATTGTGAAGGATATTCTACACACTTGGAGAGCTCATGTTGTGGTTTTTGGGCTTATTTGACATTGAGGTGAGGGTTATCAACCTACGAAAGAACTAGTAAGTAAATTACTACCTTCCCATCAGAATTATTGATAAATAATTATGGTTTCCCAAACCTTCGAGTCTATTAAAGTTTTTCTTGGTTCTACATTTTAAGGTTTGACGTTCATCAAAGATAATTGGTTGGTCTTGCATTGTCATAATTTGTGTCAATTCCTTATTTGAGTTGTAAGTCTTGTTTCAAGAAACCAAAAACCATGCTTTGTAGTACTATTTTGTGTCATGGCTCCCAAAGCACAATCGAAAGCACCTTCATCTAAAGGGGAAGTTTCTACTACCGAAAGACCTTTGAATAAAGACCTTACTGACCAGTTGCTGCCCTTGACTAGTGAGAAACCTAAGGGTCAACTGCTTCTTTGAGGTTCACAAGTAGTTGAAGGTTTGATTGACAGGAACAATGGGTATGTGCAGGATCATCATGGAAAAAATAGGCCCATAAGTGGCAAAAAATTCAAAAAAATTGGAGTTAGGCAACTTGACGTAAAAATTTGAATAAGTTATCTATATTATTTCAAAAATATGTAAGAATAGAATCTGTAGAAAATTGAATGTAGTTTCTAAACTACTAGGTTTATTTATTTATTTTAAATCTATTTGGTGAAAATTTGAAATTTCAATGCAGTAGTACTTAAATTTCAGGTAAAAAATAAGTAGGTGTCTATCTTACCACCCTAACCACAATAAAATGATAATATTTTTTTATAAAATTTTAGATATAAGTAGAGGACTCATGTCCCGATGTGATGCATATTTTTTATAAAAAATTTCCAAGTAAATAGTTAATTATGAATTTTTTATTACAACGTTTAAAAAATATAAAACTCATATGTTTGACCACCTTAACTTGGTCAAAATTTCACATGAAATTCATTTTTTTTAATCTTATAGTATGTGAAGCATAAAATGTGGCACATGTTTTAGATTCAAAAAATGTGAGACCATTTGAAAGCTATAGATGTTTTTCAATCAGCCTATCAATTACGACTGTAGTCATAATTCAAATAGAAAATGAATAATAATTATTTATTAAATTAAAAGTAAAGCATAATTTATATTGGGGGAAAGCTAAGAATCTCCTTTAAAAACCCTTTTCATTTCATCAATTTTGGGTAAAAAAATAGTCATCAGCCACATACCCATCATATCACCACTTTTTGGCCCATCATGATCCTACACATACCACAATTCTATTAAAGATGTCAAATTACCTTATACGAGGTGGGAATTGTTCTATGGTTGGTTCAAAAATAGAAACATGGGTATTCCAGTGGGTAACCCCTGTAATTGTGACCTAGGGAAGTTAATTATATCCAATGTTTACATCAATGTTGACTTGCTTAAAGGAGTGGCCTCCAATTATGATCCTGTTACAAGGACTATAAGAACGTATGATGGGAAGGAGATGGTCAAAATTACCAAGGAGGAATTTGCTTGTGTTTTCAAATTAACTAGGTGGAGTGATGAAATGCCTAAAATCAATGAAAACACTCTTAAGGAGGAATATGATAAGACTAATATTGCATTCAGAGTCCAAATTCTACCAAGATATCTAGCAAAAATTGGGGGCCAAAGGATTACAATAGGGAAATATGATAAGGAGCTTTTCCTTGTTAGTTATTTTGTTTTCTACTTCCAAAAACCCTTTCACTCCATTTTCCAGATAATTGGTTATGATCATGACACGAGAATGCCCCTATGGTAGCCCATATTCAACACCCTGAATATTGCACAATATATGAGTATGCAAGGTTTCTTACATAAAGAATTCATGAGGGTTTGATAAGGTTGAAGAAAGGTGCAGATGGAGTAAGGTTTAGTTGGTCCTCATTGCTAATGTATATGTTTTTGTTCAAAGGTGCATTGTACTTTGGGCAGAATATGACTTTGGATAGGAAGGAGGGTAACTTGGATTTTCATATGCAGTGTTGGACTAATGTCTTAGACAACTTGGATGATAGGACATATGATTATGTGAAATTTCAGAACTTGTTTTCGTTATAATTGAAGAGAGCTCTGGTTGTGAATATACCTAGAATTCCCATAGCCCTGCATGACTTCTTGAGACCAAAGGAAAGAAGGCCCAAGTTGGGAATTGATCATAATTGGGGAGATGTTATCCCATATCCCTATTACACTATTTATATAGTGTATGGTTCCACTGTTGAACCTCACCAGCTCCCAAAATATGTGCCAGAGAGAAGTGGTTTCCTTGAGGTAATATGGCAATTGGGAAGTGTGGAGAATGAGCATCTGTCAAGTTAAGGAAAAGGAACATTCTTTCCTTTGTAGAAATGCTTTTCTAATTTTGTGATGTCAAAAGGAGGCTGGAATAAGATACTTGATATACTCAAGGCCTAAGACATGCAAAAAGTGGTAGAAAGGATTAGGTATGATCTCGAAGGTTTCATCACCTGGTTGAAGGAGAGGAACAAGAGTTATAAATTTATGCACATTTTCCAATTCTGAGAAGATGTGATAAGAAATGTGTTTGATCTTTTGGAAAAAGAAAAAATAAAAGCAAGATGGATTGCTTTCAATAAGATGCAGAGAAAGATAAAAAAGGAAAAAACTTGACTTCAATGTTCTCCAAGAGATTGAGAATGTAATGCAAAAGGTGGAAGATGTACCTTAAAATTTTGAGACAATAGTGGGCCACCTTGAAACTAAATAGGTGATAATTAAGGATAAGGGGAAAGCCCCAATTGAATAAGAATAGTTTGGTGGATAAATCCCTACTATGGAAGAGAAATATACAT